>CM077010.1:175928582-176528582 GCA_039090855.1 Macrothele yani | reverse complement strand
GGAGGTAGAGCCCTCCCTCCCGAGTGTACCTCGGATCCTCGGCAATTTATTTCTTCGAATTAAAGTACAATTCTCGCTTGGCTTGGCTTACATGGAACGTTTTCTCGAAATTCGTTTGTTTGGAGTTCCCAATTCAATTGTCAATATAGACACAGAAACGGCAATCTTTATAGCCCCCCCCCCCCCACACACACCCCATGAACTTTTGTGGCCAGTTGCCCTAAACTCAAATGTACCGGCTTGAAAATTCAGACAAACAAAAGAGTTCTTTCCCCCCGCACCTTCGAAAACTGCAACGCTGAAAAAATTGTCACACATTCAAATGTGTTCTTCGGAGGAACAGCAATTGGTGCCCGGCCCCTTAATGAAAACCATGTGGCTAGAACCCCCCCCCTCCTTAATCCGGCCCTGGGTCGATCATGTAAATGGATAAAAATGTTTCGTTACAGTTGGATTTTATTTCCCTGGCTTTTTTTTCCGTTGGCTTTTTTTTCCACTGGTTTTTTTTTCCTAGATTCGCGCCACCGGGGCGGCAAATGCCTGCTTCCAAAATATATTGATGTATTGCAGTGCAAACATATCTACTCTGTGGAATTAGGTTTTTATGGCGGAAATATTCCTGGTTTTCAGTGTTTGAAAAAATTGCCCCTTCAGCAAGGACTGTTTAATACATAGGCGCAGACTAGGGGGGGGGGGGTCGGGCAAGGTGAATCTTGTCCCTCCAATAATTTTACTGAGTGGGTGGTGCCCACTCAGTATTTTTCGTCCTGTTTAATTAAATAATCACTTGAGCCCCGTAAGGTGGACCAAGCTCCATCTTATGAGGCCAAAGCGTTTATTTCCAAAAAATGAACAAATAAAAAATAAGAAACTATTGTTCCATATTCAACATTGCTCATTTGATAAGAAACTGCGACGCCCAGGTGGCACAGTGGTCTAAGCAATAGCTTCTGATCAGTCGTCCCAGCTAGTATCCCAGTGAGGCACGGATGTTGTGTTTGTCTTACGGCACTGGATTTCCCTGGAACCAGTGACCATAAATTAGGGACGGGCGATTGCTTATAGCCCCTTTAAGTTGCTCACGGTAGCTGTTAAACGCCCAACCAAAAAGAAAAGAAACTGGATTGCCAGCAGCAGCCCGTATTGTGTTTGACATGTTCTCGAGATAATTGTTTACAAGATTTGTCAAAAATAAAATAAATAAAAATACAGGATCGTATAATCTTTACCGCCTTTATTTATCTATTTATTCTTTGCGCTTTTTGTTCTTTGTTTAACTAACCCAGCTGATTTGTCATTTTTTTTATAAACGCTTGAAAATAAAATCTGCCTGGATATTTTTACAAAAAAAAAAAAAAAAAAAACACAGGCTGAATTTTATTTTTAAAAATATTAATATATTCAGCAAAAGAATATTTGTTTCCTTGTCCAATTGCTGATGAGCAATTACAATTGCGTTTTAAAATATACGTCGAATCTTGTAGTTCATCTTTTTGCTTTTTTTTTTTTTTTTTTTAATTTTACCCCTGACAATGGGGTAGATGTGCCCCTACCACGTCTGATCTCTTCACACTTGCCCCCTCAATAATTTGGTGAAGTCGGCGCCCCTGGTTTAATGTGCTACTGAAGGATGATAGAAATTTCAGATTGAAGTCCATGTGGATGGGTTTTTTTATTATAATATTTTTCCTCGTTTTCTTAAGATTTTTAAAGCTGTTGTAAGGGCAAAATACATTATTAATGTAATGTCAGACATTCGACATCATTTTCGTGTTTTATGTGATTACGATACAAGGACTAGAATTGGAAATCGAGCGACAAAAGAAAGAAGCAGCACGTGTTTTCTCGTTTCTAGGAAAAGAACTTCTATTCTTTGTTTTTCCTGCAATTTAAATTTACTAAAAGCCCTTTAGGCTAATGGGTTTCCGATGTATTGCAGGACTCCAACATGGCCTTTGCTGTCCTTTGGAGATTAGTTCTTGGAAAGGTCAAGGTCGCGACAGGGGCAGTTAGGTGACCTTCGAACTCCGCAACGAAAGCTGGGTGTCGGAGCAAACGGTATGATGAAAGAATGCCCACGGAAAAAACGCCCACTTTTCGAAAGTAGGAAAAAACGCCCACGGAAAAATCGCCCACAGACAAAATGCTCACGAGAAAAATACGTGATCGACTGATAAGTTTATATGTCTGTTATAAACGGTGTTCGGACAACTGGTCACAGACTGCTGGCCAAAAAACCGTTAGGGGTCATATAAAAATTGCGGTTTCTTGGCCACCTCACCTACATAACGAAAATGGGTGTAGGAGAATTGGCCACAAAAGTTCAAGGGTGTGTGTGTGATGGGGAGGGGGTGTAAATATTATCGATTCTTGGCCTAGATTGAGAATTGAATTGGGAACTCCAAACAAATTTCGAGAAAACGTTCTCTGTAAGCCATGCGAGAATTACAGCATAATTCATGTATGTTTGGAAAAGGACCCTAAGGTGGGATCTTTTAATAACGCTGCACTTTTACGTTGGTACTAAATATTTACATAACATGTCAAGGTTGCAATATTTTTCTTTTAATTCACATGCGAAGAAAAAAGTGTTGAATAGGCTTAGGCCTACGGCCTATTAATTAATGTATGGATTGAATGTATGGTGCATAAGTAGAAGCGCAATATTATTGACAATTAATACAGACATTTGACGTGGAATAGGAATAGCTGTGGTGCAGTGGAAGCATATCCGGCGCGTAACTGGAAGACCCTGAGTTCGATTCCTGGTGGCGGCCACTGAGAATTTTTTCGTGACTCACTTATAAACGTGGAAAGAGCGATGACTTCTGTTTGATTATTGACAATACTTGTTATGTAAATTTTACGAATATGGGAATGACGGAACGAAAAGTTTTAGAAGGGCCTAAACGTTAGTCCTAATATTATTTTCTGCCTGAGTAATACCGTAATATTAATAATTTGATGTGTTACGTAAACGTTATGAATATAATATCGTTAGAATAAAAACTGTTAAATAGGCCAAGGCCTAGGACTTATGACTTAAGGGCCGCGGGTGGCCTAGTGAAGAACCAAATAAGATTGTTAACTTTCAACTTCCTACTGTAGAGTAGCTATTTTCTTAAAAAATTCCAGTTCGGCTTTACTGTAATAAATTTGTGACTATTCTTATTTTTTAAAGTAAGGTCTTAATTTTTATAAAACTATGCATGTTTGTTATTTAACTATATCAATTGAAAGGGAAATCATTAAAAGTCAGATTATTTTATTTATAAATACTTGTAAAGTATAATGCATTTAATTGTAAAAGCGATTTTCGTAAAAGGCGCAATGTACAGATATAACTTTGTATAATGTGCTTTCTTTCCACTCTTGTCTCTTTTGGAAATCTTTTGTACGGCGAGCGGAGGGAGGGGGCATCTGTCTTTCGTCAAAGTGGTGCTTTGCAGCTGCAGCTGGAACGTTTGCCAGCGACCGTACCCCAAATAACAAGCGATATATTTCATTTAAATTTATCGGTTGGCCACCGGTCAGGGTGTGTCTTCCCCGTGAGTAGTATAATCTCAAGTTACAGGCATACTTCTTTTCTTCCCAGTGTAAAGAAAAAAATACGCATGCACTCATAGCTTCCTGGGGGTTTTCCAAAGGACAACTAAAACAGTTAATTTCTACATGACGGGTGTAGGAGAACTGGCCACAAAAATTTTAAGGGGCCGTATAAAAATAACGTTTCTGACCGCTTCGTGCCAACGATCCCCAGAGGTTGGTAATCAGAGTCATATAAAGTTTCCGTAATTTCGTCTTTTCTTAATTGCGATAATTAATGTAATTCTTTATAAGAAATATTTATGATCTACATCTCAGCAAAATATTTAAGGGTTTTCAAACTACAAGTCGGCAAATTATCTGAGCGCATGTGCTGACTCAGGAAACCTGTCTGGGGGGGGGGGGGGTAATATCAAAACTGTAAGATTTGAAAAATGTATCGTCCCATCGGGAGATTTTCAGCATTTACAAGCTACAGCTGGACAGATTATTTGAGGGCACGTGCCTACTCAGCAAACTTGGGGGGTGGGGGTGGGGGGATTATATGATAATTGTGAATTATATAGAATTTCTTGTCCGATCGGGCGATTTTCAGCATTTATGAACTACAACTGGAGACATTATCTCCGGGCATGAACCTACTGAGCAAACCTGTCGGGGGGGGGGGGGGGGTTAATACCAAAAGTGTAGAATATGAAGAATTTCTCTTCCGACCCGGAGATTTTCATCATTCACATGCCTTCAGATAATGTGTCGAGTTGTAGCTGCTAATTGCCGAGAATCTCCCGATCGGACGAGAAATTGTTCATATTTTACACTTTTGGTATCCCCCCCCCCCTCTTCGCCGACAGGTTTCCAGAGAGTGACATGCGCTAAGAAAATTTGTCGAGTTGCAGTTTCTAAATGCTGAAGATCTCCAGATCGGAAGAGAAATGCTTGATGTTTTACGATTTTGGTATTACCTCCCCCTCCCCCTCCCCGACTAGTTTCCTGAGACAGCAGATACCCTCAGATAATTCGACGTGTTGTAGCTTGTAAACGCTCGAAATCTCCCGATCGGACCAGAAATTTTTTATATTTCATATTTTAGATTTTAAGCACCCCCTCCCCAGACAAATTTCCTGGGTTTGCACATACTGTAACATCACAGACACTCGATCACAACACAAAACATTTATTACTTTACACAAAAACATAAACTGGAACACATTCCGCGGTATAAACCGAACTTGTTGTCTTAGCCAAAGCTCGCCATGTCCTCCTCCTTCGATATCTCTCTCGCAACTCTCCTCATCACTCACCACACGCTCAAGTCATTAAATGTCAATGTATCCTTCCGCACTTTTGTGCGTGGAAGGCGTACTTTACAATACTCGCAGAGAATTTTTTTATTTGTAGTTTCTAGAAAAATATCGGATAGCAGTTGGCTTGAAGACAACGGTGAATCATTACTATGTTTTTAAATAAATGTTGCATAAGACTACCACGGCTTTCAGGCCAACACCATACAACCTCTACAGTCCATCAGTGCAATCCGAACTTTCCTCTCGTATTTGTAAGGTTTGCAGAAAATATTTTACACATCAAATTATTAATATTGCGGTATTACTCAGGCAGAAAATAATATTAGGACTAACGTTTAGGCCCTTCTAAAAGTTTTCGTTCCGTCATTCCCATATTCGCGTTATGTAGGTGAGGTGGCCAAGAAACCGCAATTTTTACATGACCCCTAACGGTTTTTTGGCCAGCAGTCTGTGACCAGTTGTCCGAACACCGTTTATAACAGACATATAAACTTATCAGTCGATCACATATTTTTCCCGTGAGCATTTTGTCTGTGGGCGATTTTTCCGTGGGCGTTTTTTCCTACTTTCGAAAAGTGGGCGTTTTTCCGTGGGCGTTTTTTCCGTAGGCATTCTTTCATACAATCGGAGCAAACGGTTTCTCAGAATTTCTGAATAAACAGTTAAGTTAGGTGACCTTCGAACTCCGCAAAGAAAGCTGGGTGTCGGAGCAAACGGTTTATCAGAATTTCAGAATAAACAGTTAAGTTAGGTGACCTTCGAACTTCGCAACGAAAGCTGGGTGTCGGAGCAAACGGTTTCTCAGAATTTCTGAATAAACGGTTGAGTTAGGTGACCTTCGAACTCCGCAACGAAAGCTGGGTGTCGGAGCAAACGGTTTCTTAGAATGGGAAGGGGGGAGCAACAGCGGTGGCTCGTTGTCTGCCTCTCGCTATATAGTTCATCACGCCTCAGGCGATAGGGAGTGGTGGGCGCGAGGCTCGATGTTCTGTTAGTTGAGAGTCAGAGCTTAGGGAGAGGAGTGCGTGTATGCTGCTCGGTAGGAAACTAAATTTCCGTCCTCGTGGATGGACGGAAATTTAGTGTTTTTGTGACACAGGACGTTGCAGGCTCTCACAAGCGCGTTGAGATTCTGTGCAAAAGAACGGACAGACTCCGGCCGGTATTACTAGGAAGAACAATAAAGTGTTAGCAAGGAGAGCTGCACGACGACGAAAATGCACGTGTGAAACAACGCGCAACTGACTTCTTGCCACGAACGAAGTCTCCGATATACAGCCTAGGCTCGGACAGCATTTCTTTAAATAATAATTAAATTTGATTTAAGTTTAGAAATCTGTGATGGATTCCTTTCGAGACCTGTCTCTTCGTTATTCATTCCACTCTCCTCCCTTGATCAGCAGATTTTATTCTAACAAAGCTGAGGGAGCAGAGGGCCTGTTTGACCAATTATTACAAATTATTGGTTATCTAAATAACAGGAACCTTGACCTATTGTCTGTGGGGTGCGTGCTCCGGTGAACGAGCTTTGATTATAGAGCCTTGCAGGACTTTGGATTACGTAAGGCATGTGAAGCATTTACGTTCGCCCCTACAGCTGTAAACTAAAACAATTAGGGGATATCGCCCAAAAATCCTACGGTGGGGCGTTCATGGATTTTTTTTTGGAGGGGGGTTAAGCACCCACGAAAAGATGCCTGAATACATCACTGTGTTAACAGCTCTTCGAACTGATTTTCTTGATAATTTTTATTTACGTTACATACAAAATATGCATCCAAATTTGCAGTCTTTTCTGCACAAAACTTTGTCCTATCCGAAATTTAAAAAAACTAAGCATTTTCGTCTTCGTGAGAACTTTGGCAATAAGGCTACATTCCAATAAAGTACCTGTCATAAGAAAAAACAAATGTGATTACATTTTCATAAGTAAAAATAAATATGGTTATATCAAACTGTTTTCTTCTTTTCATTTCAGTGCTTTGAGCTATTTTCTCTCACGTATCTTGAATTTAGGTAAAGCGTGAACGGTCTAAGTGTGTGAAATCTAAAAGTTTTAAAATTCATTGAGCAGAAAAGATGTATCTTATCATTTCTCTGAATTTTAAAACGTGTTTCTTAATTCCGCAGACGTCGGCGTTCTCCACTTTAAATAATAAATTGATACAATTAACGAGTAATTCGGCACAAGGAAATTTGTCGGAAGATGTTAGAAATAAAAATACTGAAAACGTTGTCACGTTGCCCCCCCCCCTCCCCCAAAGAAGAAAGCTACCAACTGTTTATTCAGAAATTCTGAGAAACCAACGTAGCAACAAGAATGCAGTGTTTCGTTCCAGATTTACGGTAGGGTTACTCACTTCCAGAAAGTGAGACAGGCAGAATTGAAGACAAGATTCAACATCGTCATCTTTCCAGGGTGTACGAGTAACCAGGAACCGAACTCGACAGTTTCGGGACCGGAGGAATCTCTCTGTTCTTTGTACAGTATGTGAATGCATGATTCTTTATGGACCCGAGACCCACTGCACTCAGAAGAAAAAAAATTTTTGCAGAAAAATAATTCTATATATTTTTTAGTGGTTACAGCCGATACTTTAGTTCTACTTTTTTCTTTCAACTGTTGATTTACTTTTAAAGGATATAATCGTTCCTCACCTTAATTTCAATTTTATGCATTGTATAACACGCAGAAGTGCCATCCCGTTGGCTGAGTAATCAGAGGCGCGAACTTCTGGCTGATCAAAAGGCCGGGCAAGATCCACCTTAAGGCTTGTGTCTTGAAATTACAAACCATGTGTCTGCTAATAGTTCTAGATTTTCACAGTGTTTCTAAATCCCTGGAAAATGATAACATTAATTACAAACTGTAAAAAAAAAAAAAAGGATGTGTTTTTTAGCAGCAAAGTGAGAGACTGTCTGCTTATAGCTCAAGATACTCACAATGTTTCTAAATCTCTGAAAAATAATAATAACAATAATAAAAAACCGCAAAAAAAGATGCATATTTTTGAAGTAATATGTATAAAGGTTCAGACAGGGCCAGATTAAATCCTTAGTGGACCCCTTGCGAAGACATCTTTGTGAACTACCAAGGCTACGACATCTGAGAATGCCCCCCACGAACTTATGACAGAGAATCATTATGAAGTCCGTTAGAACGCGAAACTGTATCAGTATGCTGGTGATAATTAATACGTAGCGCATTGTTCAATCTCATAAATTACCTGCAGTGTTGTCATAAAAAAAAAAGTCAGTGTTTTGCACCCTTTTCAGAACAACATGAGGTAAAAGCTTAAAATTCCTAGATTTTGTCTTAACATTTTTATTGATTTTGCATTGTATACTTTTCTTGGTGCACCTTTTTTGTTATGTAAGTTTCAGCTTTTTCACCATGCATGCTGGGGAAAAAGCTGAAACTGTCCGCCGTTCTCGCTCTGAGTACACTGGAGCAGTGATGTAGTTCTAAGGGGCAAAGTGCCTTAGCGGTAAAAACAATCCGGAAAGAAGACCCTCAAAATATTTGAAAACAATTTAAAATTTTATTTGTTGTTTTCAGCACATAGTACTTTTTTACTACAATTATGGTTTTTTTTCATCAGTTACATAATTTAGAAAATCTTAAAGAATCTTACGTAAGAGCTAGATGCAGTGAACATGAAGTTTCATTTTAAATATTGCTCTCCTATGCTACAAGATTTCACATATTCAGTGTGAATAATACGAATCTGTCACACTGAATGCATGTGATAAGGCTGCTTGTGCTAAGATTATGGGGAGGCAGATATTTTTGCCTCTGTTTGTTTGTTTAGGGGTTTAAGCCTTAAAGAGCACCTAGGCCCATAGGCAGTACTCCATTTCTTGTTTGAGGCGATTGAGTCTGGAGAGGAAAGAATGCCAGCGCTATGGACACTGCCCATACTTCACCCGGGATACGGGCTCGGGCCCGGTGCGAGAGGTATTATCCAGAAGCCAGCGTCTTTGACCACTACGCCATCGAGGCATCTTCCTGTATTACTCATAAGGAATCACAGAATGAGCTGTGAGGCTTCTTTTGCTGAACCCGGTGAAGAATTTAGTAGAAATCGCCTCCTCAACTGTGTTTTGTACTCAGCCTACGTGCCTGTATGATTCTTCTGTGTTAATTTTCTTCATAACTGTGCGGTCTTAACCTGAAAAAAATGTACCAGTTATAACTTCATATTGAAAACTGCCGTCTTGACAAAAAACAGTTCCTATTCTCTTTATATTTTAAAATTTGTGATTCGTGAGAAATCCTGCTGCGTGATACAAATATTGAGTCTCTTCCCTGCAGCACTAACACTGGGTAAAGGTATGAGTATGATTTCATATAAATCCCAGTAGTCCCTAATTCTGAGTACATGATCAACTAAAAATACTTCTTCGCCCCACTTTTCTGTCCAAGTAATCATGAAAAGTACCTCAGCGCCGCTAAGGTGCGCACAGGAACATGAGACGTTTACTCTTAGTGAGTCACTACCTTAAAATCTTGATAGTTGTGACTTCTACTTTCCGATCGATGGGGTATTTATTAGCACAAATCTCGGTATTATTATTAAAAAAAGCTTTGTCTATACAAAAGTACAAAACGTTATGGTATTCCGTTTATATGACATAAATATATAATGAAACAAATATAATATGAATATGATCGAATATTTGTCTTCTAATTGTCTCATTGTCTTCTAATTGTCTTCAGACAATTGTAGATTCTAGTTATTGAAAATATTTGAAAACTGAAAATAATTTCGGTTTTCAAATATTTTACTTCTTTTTCTATATAAATATATAAGCTGTGTACTATTTGCGATGGAGAAGCATGCCTCCTGGTCCCTTGGTAATGGTGGGCCCCTAGGCCATAGCTCCGTTAGACCCCTCCCCTACCCTCCACTTAATCCGGCCCTGGGTTCATATATGGTTCGATAAATAATTTTTATCGAAGCACATCTGAACCCAAGGCCGGATGATCTATCTCTTAAGTGATGTCATTAACATCACGAGTTGTCAATTCAATTTAATAACAGTGTTTGGATCACATACAATGAGGATATTTTACCTTTCATGCTTTGTAGAGAAACAGGAACTTATTATGTAATTAAACTTACAGTAATACCGTATTTTTTTTGGTATTATCCTGTACCTTAACAATAATTTTCCTGTCAGTGACAAACATAAGCGTCGACTATGGGGACGGGGAGGGTACAAGGTGAGTCTTGGCCCTCCAATAATTTTACTGGAGGGAAGGGCCCACCCAATATTTTTCGTCCTGTTTAATTAAATAACAGCTTTGACCCCATAAGGTGGATTTATGGAGGCCAAAGCGATCAATTTAAAAAATTAATAAATCACAAAATAAGTAAAATATCTTCCCTCATATTCAACTTTGTTCATTTGACAGAAAACTGGACTGTCAGTCCCGTATTAATAGTGTTTCACATGTTCGTGTGATATGTGGCAAATGTTTAAAACAATTATAAAAAAACCCCAACAGAAATGTCTAATTTCTGGGGCTTTTATTTATCCACTTATTTTTTACGCTTGTTATTCTTTGTTTGAGCAAGCCTGCTAATTTCTCATATTTTTAATAAACATTTGGAAATGAAATCTCTGAATATTTTTTATAAAATCCCAAGCTGAATTTTATTTCTAAAAATATAAATATTCTGCAGAAGAGTAATTCTGTTTCCTTGTTCATTTGTTGATGAGCAATTACAACCGTGTTTTAAAAATATACGTCCAATCTCGTAGTTTATCTTTTAGCCTTTGTGTTTTAGCACGTCTTTTGTAAAAAAAGATCGTGCTTATGTTATCGGTTTGTCCGTCCGTCTGTAGACACGAAATCTCTGCAACTAACAGTACGATTTGAAAATTTCTTTTTGCATTAGAAAGCTTCAAATGTGTGAATGATGATCCTTTATTTTGTTTTTGTTTTTTTTACGATGCCCAATTTCTCCACTGTAAATGTAGACGATATCGAATTCAAAATATATTTTCAGGGTCGGTTTTGGCAGGTGTGCAGTGCGTGTGTGCACGCAGGCGACCAAATTCCAAGGGCAGCCGGAGCGGCCTCTTTCGGTGGTACATTTGTCGAACCACCATTTTCAGAATTTTTACTCTAGACTCGCGTTGGCAACGCGAGTTTTACCTAACGGTGAAAAAGTTCAAGGAGCTTGGTTAATCTATTGTACAAAATCCAATATTGTGTTTTGCTTTTGTTGCAAGTTGTTTGCTTTAAAACAAAACAAACTAACAGATTGTCAGGGGTTTTCAGATTGGCGATATTTAATACTCATTTATCGCGGCATGAAGCAAATGTAGAACATATTCAAAACCGTAAAAAGTGGTATGAATTAAAAACACGCCTCGACAACAGTTGTACGGTGGATAAAAAACAACAACTGCACTTTGGGTCTGAAAAAAGACGATGGCGAGCCAATTATTAAAAGAATCATTGCAATTGTCCAGTTTCTAGCACGGCAGTGTTTAGCTTTCAGGGGTGAAAATGATAAATTATATGAAGCAAACACTGCGAACTTTTAAAAAGCTATAGAAATGTTAGCAAAATTTACGAAACTAAAAAATCAACCTGCTAAAAGTCATATGCCTTATTACTTAGGCCATGCTTTTCAAAATGAAATCATATCTGTTTTAGCAAGTGGTATAAAATCAAAAGTCAAGGAATTTGTAAAGAAAGCAAAATATTTTTTGGAAAATCTCGACTGCTCGCATGATGTCAGTCACATTAAAAACATAGCGTTTGTAGTTAGAATTGTAAATATTGACAATTCTGATGTTGCAGTTAGAGAATTATTTCTTGTGTTTTATCCACTTTCAGACACTACGGGGAAGGATTATATAATTATCTTCTAAGTGAACTGTTAACAGATTATGAACCAGATATTCAAGATATGCGTAAACACGGTACGATAACGGGGCAAATATGCGTGGTAAGCATAATGGCTTGCAGAAGAAAATTAGGAGTATAAATCCTAGGGCTTTTTTTGTACCTTGTGCATCCCCTTCATTATATTTAGTTGCAAATGATGCTGCCAAAGTAACATTTGAAACAGTTAATTGTTTTAACATTATCGAAGATTTGTACACATTTTGTTTCTGCATCCCAAAAAATGAGTTTGGTGTTTGAATCTACTATTATTACTAAAACGCAATATTAGTAGATTCAAACTGAAATCTCTGAATTATATAAGTTGGGAGAGTAGAATAAAAGCAGTGCAATCTCTGAGATTGCAATTAGGTGAAGTCATCAAAAGTTTAAATGATCTAATAAACGACAATTCCAGAGACATTAAAACAAAACATACAGCTCCATATTTGTTAGATCGGATTACGTCTTTTAAGTTCATCTCCTCAATCATTATATGGAACAATTTTCTGTCAAAACTTAATGTAAGTAAAATGTTTCAGTGCCATCAATCCAACATAAATGAATCTCTTAATGTTTTGAGTGAGCTTGTTAAATTTATAAGTGCAGCCAGATCTGATGAGGCATTTAGTAAATACACTGCTGGCCACCCAAAATGCAACACCAAGAAGGAAGCATCCGATTGGCCTGAAATTCGCAGCATGCGTCGCCCGCGAGAGGACATGCAAACGATTAGCATTGCAGGGCATATGCAAAAAAATGTGCACCCGGCCATCACCCCCTTGTAGCTTACAGAACACGATGTAGTCTTCTTTATAAATATCCCTTAACCGGATACAGATATAAATTTACTGTGACTATCGATGAAGCATGGATCGACCACCTAAACGACTGCAAGACAAACACAACATCCCTGCCTCACTGGGATTCCATCACGGACCCATCTCAGATGAATAATCAGAAGCCATCGCTTAGACCACTGCTGCACCGGGGCGGTATTTAATTTTTTTCTTCTGTAGGTTTAACGACCACCATGAGCAGCTCAGTGGGCTATAAGCAGTCGACCGTTCCTAATTTAGGGTCACTGGTTCCAGGGAAGGGATAGATCCAGTGCCGTAAGACAAACACAACATCAATGCCACACCGCGATTCGAACCCGGACTCATCTCGGACGAATGATCGGAAGCCATCGCTTAGACCACTGGGCCACCGGGGCGGCCATTTTGTTTTTTAACCCTCTGTCTTGAAAATTCACTTTCGGAATTAATGTCTGTTAAAATAAATTTTCTTTCTCGAAATTAACAAATTCGGGTAGCCGTACCGGTGGCGCAGTGGTCTAAGCGATGCTTCTGATCATTCGTCCGAGATGGGTCCGTGTTCGAATCCCGATGAGGCATGGATGTTGTGTTTGTCCTACGGCGTTGGCTCTCTTCCTTCCCTGGAACCACTGACCCTAAATTAGGGACGGCTTATAGCCCACTGAGTTGCTCGCAACATCCAATAAAAAAATGGGGTAGGTTATTGACATATAAAAGTCAAATAAATAAAAAATATGTAAATATGTTTTGTTAATCGTCGGATGGCGATTGACCACTGTGGCTCGATGGCGGCAAGGTCGTCTAGAATACACAAGGCTATGGCATTAGAAAGATGAATTCCCTACATTTGTGACGTCACTCTAATGTTACATGGATTGATAGGTTAGTCTCGTGATGAAGTCACACACGCAGCGTTGAGAAACAACCGGAAGCATTGGTTTCCGCGTGACGTTATTAAAGAGGGATTTCATCTCTAATGCTGTGGACTTGTGTGTTCTCTAGACGGCCATACGTGGAGCCAAGCGGACTTGGTGAAACGCTCCACAGTACTTACTCACAAGTCGTTCGAGATTTTCTAATTTCGATTTCCTCGAAGACGTTTAAAAACCGCGCTTTTTTCTCTCCCTTTGCTCAGCAAAAGTTCATACGATGGCTTATCTACAAAAACAGTATAATTGAAATTCGTGAGGAGAACGTCGTAAGGTTGTGAAAACGTGAGTTTGTCGGTGAAGGAGATCGAACCAGCGCTCCTCGCTCCGAAGTGAGTTACTCTAACTGATCTATAGCTGCAGATGTGTCATATTGACACGTGCTTCACCTCTGTTACGAGGTTCTCTTGTGCGTCGCTAGGACAATGAAACAATGCGCCCTTGAATCGCATAATGTAAAACAAAGAAAAAAAAAGCACCTAAATTTGTGAAAGTGTTATTGAATTCAATATTTTGTGATATTCGAGAAACAAAATCAAAAGTTCAGAACGAAAAACAAGCACTAGATTATTTCCTCAAATAACAGGGGATGGAAGAGAGGCTTAACGGGCGATGAAAAATGTAACATGTAATCCTTCAATAATGAAATTAGTACCTATGTTTTTCTTTATTTTCAGAAATCTTAATTTGAACTGCGGGAGCAACAAAATGGGTTCTCAGCGTATCTCTACACTGGAAGAATTAGCTCTGAAAAGGGTTTTCAATGATATATTTCGACATGGCACAAAATTTCGCGACGATCCGGCGTATTATTGGAAATTCCGTAAGTACCGCATTTGAAACATCTCATTTCGATTTCAAAGTAAAACCTGAAACAGTTTGTTAAGTTTTTTTTCTGTCTTTTGTTTAAAGTTTGTAATGCATATGAGCTGCCATGTGATAGTGATCTAAACAGCGTGTACAAAATCAGCTATTTTTACTCACAATATAAGGTAGAAATACAAATTCTCTTTACATAAACAGATTCACGAGTGCTGTTCGAATTTAGCTATAACGAAGTGCACAGGCAATATAACCTGCAAGAGATCGTTACTGGGAGCTGAAAACTCTATAAAAGAGTGGTATCATACTTATGCACCCAGCCTTCAACATCTATGTTCTTCCGTCCTACAGTTCTACCATAATTTAATTCAACTGACATGAATTAAACACAAGCATGATGTAGTATGTATATACAGTTTATTAGGTACAGCTACACACGCGTATAGTCCAATGAATTAGAAACTTTTATTAGGTACACCTACACACGCGTATAGTCCAATGAATTAGAAACTTTTATTAGGTACACCTACACACGCGTATAGTCCAATGAATTAGAAACTTTTATTAGGTACACCTACACACGCGTATAGTCCAATGAATTAGAAAAGTTTATTCCATACCGCGTTGGACCTCCTTTAACCCAAATTACAGCACGTATTCAGTTTGGCATAGATTCCACATGGTGTTGGAGTGCATATTTTACAGCGTATCAGGCATTCACCAGACAGTTATTTAACTCGCTCAGATTTAATGGGAGAGGGCTTTGCTTCCGGATCTCTTTTTCTAACGTGCCCCCTACATTCTGAATAGAGTTCAGATCTAGGCTTTGTGGTGGCCAGGAAAAATGGTGGAAATTACTCTCATGCTCGCTGAACACAACTTGCGCGATGGACACATGTATTGTCTAGCATGAAACAGCTGTCACCTGCTGGACAAAAAGTTGACATCGCAGGATGGACTTGATGGGCCACAATGTTCAGATAATCCTTTGAGGGCAGCCAACTTTCCAGCAATATCAGGTGATCCGTTCCCTACGAACACAACGTGCCCTACACAATGGTCCCTTTACCAGAGCCTTGAATTGTGTTTACAATTGCGCCGTTTGGGATCCATTGATTCATGGGGATCCCGTCAAAGTCTCGGCTACGTCGTTGATACAGGACATGATGTACAGTGACTCGTTGGACCACGTGGCTTTTTTCAGGCTTAGTGTCCAGTCAAGTGTCTTTCTGACACCACTGGAGACAAACTTTCCGGTTCTTCACAGAAATCATTGTTTTCCATATTGGAATGCGACTGCCAATACCGAATCTCTTTAATTCCCTGCTCATAGTTCGCTCGCTGACTTATGGGTCTGGAACAGCCATCATTGAATGCTTCGGTTAATTGCTGCGTACAGGTAGTCCAGTTTCTCCGTACGAGCTTTCTCAGACAACAGTGATCTCGTTCCTGACAGACTGTCATCGTGCAACAGTGACACCTCCTATACGAGAAACATTGGGGGTTATTTTTCAACAGATTAAAGATCCAGGATATATCACTTTTTGCGAAGCTGGTCAACTCTGCTGTTTAAAAATCGTCGGTCGGGTCAGACGGACATCCATAATAAACCCTTTATCGAACTCCAACGCATTCCTGTGTTGTTGTTTTTCTTCATTGCGATCTAAACTACTGACGAGTAGCAGCCTTAAATAGTTTCCTAGATCACGTGGTGACGCACGTGACTACGTAGTTTCTATAAACGCTGCGTATGCGACGTTTAAATCCATCTCCGTAAGGGTTTCTAATTCAGCGGCTGGTGCGTGTAATATCTTGTCCCTGGCCTTCAGAACTTTCCGAGATCATTAAAGCGTGGAACATATCAAATGCTGGAGGCGTCTTGCACAAACTTTATACCACAGAGAAATGACGGTGTCGTTCAGTTTCGGCAAATTTTACAGATACATAGTTCAGCAACGAACAGCCCGATCCCCTTCATCCCAGAGATGATCGATGTGGATCACATCTTTGACTTGAGAAGCTTCTGAAGCAAAAGAAAGCTATTCGGCATGTTCTAAGAACCATTCGGTGATGATCCCTGTCATGACGCGGGGTGCAGTTATTCCTCTAGACGTGTCCATCTGCTTGAGAAAAAAGTATGGAGTAATGAATGAAGTAATGAATTTAGTCGGTAACAATGGTAAGCACTGTTGACACCTGACAGGATGGTTCAACCGCAGGTTGCTGGCGCCAAATTCGAATCTTGCCCCTCCTAATGAAGCAGAAGGTAACTCTTTTCTTAGCTTATGAGACATTTTTCCAGTCCTCAACGTTGACTATATTGGCACTCCACATGTTAGAGTGCCTTCTGTGGTCGTCGTTCGCGAAATATTCTTATACATAGGCATTCGAAGATGGCACTTGGAACACCATTTTGCAGTAAATTGCCGAGCTGTGGCCAGTCTGTTTGCTCAGAGTGGTTAAGAAGACTTAAGTGGTCGGCCTTTTATGACAAACTTCATGAGTTAATATAATCTGTTTTAGTCAACAAGGGATCGCCGATGTCTGGAAGGTTGATCAAGAAGATTGAAATGGTTAGTCGTCCTGACCACTTTGATTCATTAATACAATCTCTTTTAGTCCACAGGGTATCGCCCATGTCTGGAAGTTTGGGCGATACCCTGAAGGCTCTTCTTTAAAGCAAAGTGGTAAGTTTTTTTACCACTGTGATGCATTTATACAATCTATTTTAGTCAGATCGTCGATGTCTGGAAGTTTGATCAAGAAGACTGACCACTTCGGTCTTCTTTGACCACTAACGCATTAATGCAATTTGTTTTAAACAGGATGGCCAATGTCTGGAAGGTTCGTCAAGAGGGCTGACCACTTCGTTCTTCTTGAAGGTAAAGCGGTCAGTCATCAATCGCTGATGTTTGGAAGTTTTTTCTAGTGCCTCACCGTTTAGTGTAAACATGTGCTACGATAGTGTGTGACATTTCTTGCCGATATCATACCCTAGTGCCGCCGTTTGGAAGATACTTAAACAGTCATCCCTGTCAATAACTATCCTGCTGCGTTCAGAGTCGATCAGATCACTCGTCTTTCCACTCCAAACCTCAGTCGAACGCTAACTAAAACTTGAGAAGTTGAACCCAAACTGACACTTACGTGTCGTCGCTAGAATGAGTTTTGTGGTGACGACACGAAAGAGCCATTCACGTGACGATGACAAGTATAATTAATAAACTGATAGTCTACCACATTTCTGAAAAAGAAATGATGGAATTTAATTAATACACGTCAGTAAAAAATTCAATTATGTCCAGATTTTGAAAGAAAAAAAAGGCACTTTTCTTCTGTTAACAAGCGCTTTAGCTAATCTTTATATTTTTCTGTGCCCTAAGTTTCCATTTATGAAATGAAAAACTTTACAATAAGTAGGATGATCAATAAGCTAAATCCGATGAACTTTGTTTAGCGGTAAGTTCATCGAAGGATTCTAAAGTCATTTCAAAAGAAGTTAATTTCTTTTATGATGAGAGGACGTGTTTGGCACAGGAGTTTGAATAGCAAGGCAATGGTGGAAGAAAAGATTAAAGTAAAACGGGCGATCCACCAGGAAAATTTTTCTTACTCGTACGTACGGTTGGTAGTTCGATTTTTTAATCCCAGTGTAGGGCCAGACATATCAATTCTTAGATAATACCTTTTGTTTCCCGCCGTATAGCGAGCTACCGCCTCGCTTTTACTATACGATCTGGCTATCAAGGCGGCTTAAGGCGTCCTTGTGTAGAAGAATAATTACCTCGACAAACTCAACCAGTACACGGAAATAAAAACAACAACAAGACTTTATTATCCGATAACATTTGCGTAACGGGTTTCCGATGATTTTCCGCTCAGGTTCTCGTGCTACCTTTCCACAATTCATTCCGCGTTACCCGGTGGACGAAGGAATCCTCCTTCCCGTTCATCACGCTGCATGTCTGCGATAACCGCAGTCCTTCCGTCAGAAACCGGTGTCCAAACCAGGACCCTCTCTCCTTGACGACCGAAGCTTAACTGTCTCACTTAATCCTCCTCGCCCTTTCTGTCCTCTATCACGCATGCGCAAGAAAAACTGGTTTTCCCGGTCAGCACGTGAAATACCTGTACTCAGGAATGTCGTCGGATACCCGCAGGGGATTACAACCTTGCACGTATACAGAAGCAGTATGACAACTTGTTTAACAGAAGCACTCGAGCAGCTGACTCTTCAAAGTCAGATGCCCCAGGTGTTCATGCACCCCTCTCTTAATCCCACATAGGATTAAAATGGTACCACGTGGGTGGTGAAGAATATCAGTTCTTATCTGAAACAACAAAATGGCGGAATGAAACGTCCGTCCGCACGTGTTCATCACAATATTAAAAGTACATAAATTCATATTTGACAGTTCGATTGGGGGCGACCCTTACACCCAGAAAACCGTTTTAATAAAAAATAAATTCTACCACTAGCAGATTGTGAATTCTACCACTAGCAGATTGCGAATTCTACCACTAGCAGGGTATGATATCGGCAAGAAATGTCACTTTTCGCATTTTTGCAGTTTTTTTAACACCAAAAATGTGCTGCTTTGCCTTTCATGACACTTATCGTTTGTCACATGATACTGCGTCGTGATTTCTAATTTGCATATTCCCACGTCCTCTGTACTTTACTTTATTTCCTTTCTCCTCCCCCTTTCGTTTGTTCTAGAATGACCTTTACTTTAACGATATTTAACTTTCTGAAAAATTTGTTACATTAATTTCTGAAAGATTTTGTTATTTGCACTGGATGTAAAGCTCTATGAATCGCTGTACGACAAACTAAATCATGGCTGCACCTTGCAAGAAGGATTCTGCGACTGGAAGAGTAATCCCCTTTTTCCTCATGTGAAAAACTTTTATTAAAAAAAAAGACAACTATTATTAGAGTACCCAACAGTACTGATAAAGGAAAGTAAAATAATGTATCTTTTCTTGTTGGTAAGGCAAAGCAATATCCAGATTTCCGTACAAATTCTTACAATTCCTGCATTTTATGACTTCCTGGGTATGCCCAATTTTTGATATAGAAAATCTGTGCCAGCCCGCGTTAACTTCCACTGAACCCGGAGTAATTTTGTTTTTTCTTTAGTTTTTATTAGGAGATTCTAAATATACAGCACTTATTTAAAACCGTAGCATGCCCTGAAAATCTTTTTCATGACGGCACCTTTATAATGAACGTTTTGTAAAACACATTTAATAATTTCAATGTACGATTTGATGTCTATCTGTGAGTTTGTTGAAAAGGATGCACAACGAAGAGCCATGACTTTATGACAACCTACGCTGTATAAAGTAAGTGGTGGGAATTCACGGAAAATTTCTGAAAATTACGCACAGCAGAGTTGTCGGTATGTATCCGTCTTTTTCAGAAATGTCCGTTTTTAAAAGTGCCCGTTTAATTTACCTTCCGAATTTTCGCAGATTTCCATAGATAGAAATTCCGTTTATTTCGGAAAATTCCACTTCAGGTTTTTCCTATTTAAATGGAAATTCCGCAAAATCGATGACCATGCACAGCATTTTCCATTAGATAATCATTCCGCTGAGATGAGGATCGAACCCTCTTCATTACCACGGGCTGATCAGGTAACTTGCGCTTTTGAAAACCGAGGCACAAAATCTCGGCGACCCGCGACGATGAAAGTTTTGTTTTTTGTCATTAATGTGAGTGACTTAGTCATTTTATTCTCTGTTGGAGCTTATTATTTTTCTGAATAGGTTTGTATTTTTTTTTTTTTTTCTGTAAGACGACTTTTCACAAATTAAAAATTTTTCAACGTGATTTTTCGAAGCAACAAAATGCTTTGCAACATGTTTTTTCCTAACTGACAATGAATTTCAGTTATCTTTTAAAAAGGTGAAATGTACTATTTATATTATTTAAAAAAAAAGACTAAATATAAATGTCACTCTTGATGTTCTATAAAGAAGATACCTAAGCAAAAAAATACATATATAATTTTGACTCACACCTAGTACAACATAGAAAAGGTTATGTATCTACCTGTGTGAGTAAAAGGAAAAAATAAAAAAAATAAAATAAAACAACTGAATGTAGAAGGTGTCGAGAATACTGAGCCTTGGCTTTATCAAGGACCAGCAAAAACTCTGCATTTTCTCACTTCCACAAAGACCTTGATGGCTATAATAGCTTTTGTCTTATGTTGTCCAAAGACTTGTACACAGACATCGTATAATCATTTGTACAATAAGTACCCGGGTTCCCAGAGTAACACAATATATAATAAGTAGCTGGTGCACCAAATAGGGGAAGGAGAAGAAATATCTGTGCCACAATAAACAAAATTCATGCGATATACTATCCACAATATCCGATCTCGCTGCGGAACATCAATATTCGACAGAGGATTGAAATTTCAGAGTTAATCAAACCTCCAATATTCTTACGAATCGCTTCTATACCGGTATTTTCTCGTCATACGGATACGGAAAAGGTGAGAACGGGAATTTTCCATTGATATACGAAAAGAATTGCGGAAATGTTTTTGAAAATTCAGAATTTTCCATTAACACATCTCTAAACCGGTAATTTACCGTCAGTACAAGAAAGAAACTGCGGAAAGGTTTCTGAAAATTCAGAATTTTCCATTAACACATCTCTAAACCGGTAATTTACCGTCAATACAAGAAAGAAACTGCGGAAAGGTTTCTGAAAATTCAGAATTTTCCATTAACACATCTCTAAACCGGTAATTTACCGTCAATACAAGAAAGAAACTGCGGAAAGGTTTCTGAAAATTCAGAATTTTCCATTAACACATCTCTAAACCGGTAATTTACCGTCAATACAAGAAAGAAACTGCGGAAAGGTTTCTGAAAATTCAGAATTTTCCCGTGGAACGAAAAATTCGTGAAATTCAGGTTTCATTCCGTCATTTCACGGAAAAGGTAGTATCAGAATAATGCTTCGTTAATTTACTAAAGAATGATGGAAAGTGGCACGTGAATTTTAGAATTTTTTTTACAGTGTAGCCTAAGACAATTTTGGTCCTCCACATGACGGCAAAATTGCGGGTTGCATTGATGAAGAAATTGATGGGCGTATAAAACTTGCCTGGAGAGCTTTTGGAAGAAACAGTATAATTTTCAAAAGCAATATGAAATTATATCTTAAAAGAAAAGTGTTTGATCAGTACATAATTCCAGTGCTTACGTATGGAGCAGCGACGTGGACCTTAACTAAAAGAGACATACAAAGGCTGCAAGCAACCCAAAGAAGCATGGAGAGGTGCATGCTTGGTGTAACCAGGAGAGATAAGAAGAGGAACTCGTGGATCAGAAAAATTACAAGAGGGGAAGACATCATGATTAGAGTAAAGTCCCTGAAATGGCAACGGGCTGGACATATTGCTAGAAAAACAGACCATTGATGGACAGCCGAAATTTTAAACTTTGTTCTAAGGGACAGGAAAAGACCCAGAAGGAGGCCACGTTTAAGATAGGTGAATGAAATTCGAAAGTATAGGGGAGCAACACTGGAACAAGACAGATCGTTGTGAAAGAAACTTGGATAAACCTTCGTCCAGGAGTGGGTTGATAATGGTTGACAATGATGTTGATGATGATGATGATACAAATAATATATATATATATATAATGAAAATGCAAGTGCAAAGATTCGGCTGTTTGAAAATACAACACACATAAAAATTGGAAAAGGAGTGAGACAAGGTGACACCATATCTCCGAAGCTCTTTAATGCCACATTGGAAAATGTCTTTCAATCACTGAACTGGGAAAACAAAGGGATAAAGATTAATGGAGATTATCTAACCCACCTTCGTTTTGCTGATGGCATAGTCATTTTTGTAACTACCCCATCAGAGCTACAGAGTATGATCCAGGAACTTGCTGACAAGAGTAAAGAAGTGGGATTAAAAATGAACTTTCAGAAGACAAAAGTGATGTACAATGCTTTTACAAGAAATGAAGATTTATCGATTGATGGAGAAAAGCTGGAGATAACAGACACGTACGTTTATCTTGGACAGCAGATATCAAGTGAGGGTCACATTGGTGAAGAAATTAATTGGCGTACAAAACTTGCCTGGAGAGCTTTTGGAAGAAACAGCATAATTTTGAAGAGCAATATGCCATTATGTCTTAAAAGAAAAGTGTTTGATCAATGCATTCTTCCAGTGCTTACGTATGGTGCAGAGACGTGGACCTTAGCTAAAAGAGACATACAAAGGCTGCAGACAACTCAAAGAGGCATGGAGAGGTGCATGCTTGGTGTAACCAGGAGAGATAAGAAGAGGAACACGTGGATCCGAAAAATGACAAGAGTGGAAGACATCATGATCAGAGTTAAATCCCTGAAATGGCAATGGGCTGGACATACTGCCAGAAGAACAGACCATCGATGGACAGCCGAAATTTTAGATTGGATTCCAAGGGACAGGAAAAGACCCAGAAGAAGACCACATGGAAGATGGGAGGATGAAATTCGAAAGTATGCGGGAGTGACATGGAGGAGACTGGCACAAGACAGACCGTTCTGGAGGAAACTTGGGGAGACCTTCGTCCAGCAGTGGATTGATATCGGTTGACGATGATGATGATGATGATGATATACACTATCTACCAACAAGTAATTGGACACCTGTGATAGCAAAGGAAACCGAAGTTTATTCACCTTCAATAGTTGGTGGAGCCTCCACGAGCGGTGATTACAGCTGCGACCCTCCGGGGCATACTCTCAACCAGGCATTGTACGACGGCTAGCGGTATTTTCTTCCACTCGGCTTGGAGAAGACAGGTCAGTTCCTTTACATATTTCGGACGGTGGGGGCACCCCTTAAGTCGAAGCTCCAACTCGTCCCAGCGGTGCTCGATAAAGTTAAGGTCCGGGCACCATACCAAGCCATGGTGGACCTCGCAACATCACAGGGTGCATTGTCATCCTGAAAGTAACATGGGTCCACCCCGTAAAACTGCCACAACGTAGGAAGCGCATGGGCATCCAAAATGGTGCAGTAGGTCTCGGCGTTGAGTCTACCAGGAATTGCGACCAAGGGTCTCGTGCCATACCAGGAGAAACACTCCCATAGCATAATTCCACCGTCGCCGAACTTCACAGTTGGCACAATACATTCCGGCAGGAGGCATTCTCTAGGCAGACGCCAAACCCAGACCCTGCCATCCGTACGGTAGAGGGTGAACCTTGATTCGTCGCTCCAAAGAGCCTGTGTCCACTGTCGACGTTCTTTGCACCACGTTAGCCGAGCAGCGCTATTAGATTTGGTGATCAAAGGCTTGTGAGCGGCAGCACTACCATGATAACCGAGCAGATGGGCTTCCTTACGGATGATATTCATCGAAAGAACACTCCCGGATGCCTGTTGAAACTTCTCGCGAATGTGGCCCATCGATTTGGTGCGGTTCTTCCGAATTTCTGTGGCCAGCACCCGTCGGTCTCGTAGGCCACTGTAAATTTTGGGTACTTCAACTCGCTGGATAAGTCACGTATGGATCGGGCATTTCTGTGATACCCGACTATTACACCTTTCTCGAAATCGGAGAGCTCCGAACTGTGTGGCATCTTGCATGCGACTGGTTGCGTTTTTGTTTCCCACACGATATTTAAGGGCGGCGGCCATGACGTGTATCAGGACCGCAGATATCGTCGATTGCAGGGGTGTCCAATTACTTGTTGGTAGATAGTGTATATACTGCTCGTAAGAAGCATACAATGATATATATATTACGAGCATTTTTACGGAAAACTGTCAAGTTGCAACACCTAACAAAAGTTTGCGACGCTAGTGGTTGTGTTAACTTTCTATTTTTAATAATATTTTAGGTAAATTTGATTTGTCTCTCGTGCAGTCTATAGTTAAGGTACAGTAGTATCGGAACTCCAAAAAGTTTCGGACTATGTGGCAACAATTTGCGGTAGGTCAAAACGCAAGTAATCTGTGTGAGAGGTGAGGGAATATTCCTTTCAGTTAAAAATCCCTTTGTATTTCCACGGTACTTCGTTTGAGGGTGTTTATTGTGGTTTAAGCCTCCACTGCGGTGAATGACTTGAGCTACTCTGATATTAACTATTGTGTTCTACATCCTGTTTATTATGGTGTGCGCAAGTTCAGGTATCGTGTTGTCTTGTGAAGTTAGCAACTATTAAAAGAATATCTACAATGTCAATCTAGTGAAACCGTTTATTTATAATCCAGCTGCTGATGTTTGATCGTTAAGTATTTAGGCTTTATAACTTCGTATAATCAAGCATTTAAACCTGGGCATCATAGGTTGTTAGAAAATTAGAGGGATAATTTTCACTTTCCTAAATAATAAAATTTTTATTTCAAACAGTACGTTGTGCAAACTCGCTCAAGTCTCAGGTTCGGTTAAACTAAATTGCCGCAACAATTAAATCGCTGGAAAATGATATTGAAATTTTACACGAAAGAATAGCTGTTTACGTTCATGCGCACACAAGAGAATAGTACAAAACGTAGATGCCAGTGAAGCATTTCGATATCGTGCAATAGAGATCTAGATTTCGTCTGTACCTGCGAGCATGACATTTTTTCATATGATATTATTGGCACATGATTTAATATCAATGTTTTTAAATTGAAACATATATCAGTATTAATAGAAACTACAAATTATTTCTTTCTTTCCAGAGCTTATTTTTTCGAACAACATTGTGGAAATGATTTATGAAAAATTTCGTCAGAGGTGGTTAAATGAAATTTCGAGCGTCACTTACATGAAATCCGTGGAGGAATTCTCAGACTTCATATTCAATCCATTTGTTACGAAGATAAAGGAGAAATATGAAGGATACAGTCAAGAAATTCTTAATACGATTTCCCGTAACTGCAAGGTATATTTTTGATTTAATGTTATCTCAATCAGTGTCACGCGTTGTCCTGAAAATTTTACTTCTTTATGCATGTAGATTTTACTTCTTTATGCATGTAGATTTTACTTCTTTATGCATGTAGATTTTACTTCTTTATGCATGTAGATTTTACTTCTTTATGCATGTAGATTTTACTTCTTTATGCATGTAGATTTTACCTCTTTAGCATGGCTATAAACAGGATGTGCCATATAAAAGAGGCCCGAGTATAATGAACTACAACTGTGAGGCAATGTTACTATACATGGTAAAGAATAGTTGAAATGACAGAAAATAGGAGTAATTTACCTGCGTTCACAAGAAATGCTGAAAGAGCTGTCCTACGACATCTGTCCTCCTCCGAGTTGATGGTGTCAGTGAAAAAGAATGGGCCGACTCTTCGCAGACACAGCACACCAAACGCCTATCTTTTGGTCATACGGAGGAGTCTCCATACAACACACAAAAAGGAAAAGCAGCATCGAACTTCTCAATGCAACGCTCGCTTTGGAGGTAAATGTCACGTTTCCAGGAATAGTTATCTTCTGCTCCTCCTCGGGCCAAAACTCCATACCATTACTACACTATTCCGCTCTGGAATTGTCGACCTGATATTCACTCAGTACCGCGGACCCCCATAAAAGGGGCGGGGGGGGGGCCTCGAGCCTCCTCCTAGCAGTTGGTATAGCCACATTTTTGATAAATTTAAAATACTAAAATTGACAAAACCTTTTTTTAAAGCATTTTTAAAGATAATAAAATAATAATGATTGATTGTGTAATCATAAAATAATAATGATTACTTGTGTTGTATTTTAGTATCTTGTACACTGGTGTGCAAAAATTAAGGAGGAAGAGGAGAAATTAGCATAACAGCGGAACGAGGAGGCAGAACGGACCGAAAGTCCACTCAGGAGACAGACTAGGGTCCGGTACGGTAGGGCATGCACATATATGCAGCATGACGTAGGAGGGAGTGTCGGAAGGGTATAAAGCACACGGGTGGTG
Organism: Macrothele yani; assembly: GCA_039090855.1. NCBI lineage: Eukaryota > Metazoa > Arthropoda > Arachnida > Araneae > Macrothelidae > Macrothele > Macrothele yani. The sequence goes on along the minus strand of CM077010.1, from coordinate 176,502,321 downwards.
TACGCTCAACAATTCGGTGAAATCTATTGCACGGTGTACCTCGGTTTGAACGACGTCGAGTTGCTGCCACCGTGTGGTATGGCCAACAGGCAATCCAGTAGACGACATCTGGATGACTTTACCCGGGATCGCGTCATTGAGAAGTTGGGAGAAGTTCAAAGGGTGAGTAGTGTGGCCGAGGAGTACGGGATCGCTCACAGCATCGTTTCACAAGCTGGGAGAGCATTTCAAACGACAGGAACAGCTGTCCGAGAGTTCAGCAGTGGTCGTCCACGAGCAACCACAGCGGCGGACGGCCGGTATATTGTCCTACAGGCGAGAAGAGGCAGACGGCAGACAGCGGGAGAAATTGCAAGGCACATGCAACAGACAACTGGACGTCCGTTATCGCGTGGCCAGGAGGCTGCACAAATGTGGTCTATTTGATCGACGACCAGTACGGTGTGTGCCATTCGCGCCTTCTCATCGGAGACGGCGGTTTCTGTGGTGTCAGGAACACAAAAACTGGACACATCAGCAATGGTTCGAGTTCTCTTTACGGATGATAGCCGATTTAGTCTGACGAGCGATTCTGGACGTATACACATCTGGAGAGAGCAGGGAACACGCAATCACACCTCCAACATCATCAAAAGGGACCGGTTTGGAGGTGGCGGAGTTCTCGTTTGTGGCGGTATCGTGCTTGGTAGCCGTACTGACCTCCACATCTTACAAGAAGGTTCAGTCACTGGTGTCCGCTATTGTACCGAGGTTCTCCTGCCTCACGTGCATCTGTTTAGACGTGTTGTGGGTCCTGAGATAATCTTCATGGACGACAACTCTACACCTCATCGTACAGTGGCTGTCGCAGAGCTGTTGGAGAGTAAAGATATTAAACGCATGGATTGGTCCGCAAAGACCCCGGACCTAAATCCAATCGAACACGTGTGGGACCGTCTCGGGAGACACTTGGCAGCACGTCGCCAGCCGCCAGCCGCCAGCAACGATTCCGCAGTTGCGATTGGCGCTACAAGAGGAATGGGCCGCGATGCCTCAACAGCTGCTTGACACACTCGTCCTCAGCATGGACAGACGTTGTAAATCCTGCAACGCAGTCAGGGGTGATCATATCCCCTACTAAAGACTGGCTTTTTCTTGGCAGCCGCCTGTCACATGGACATTACTGTCTTCTGTCCAGTTGTGCTCGAAGCTACCTTTTCAATAAAATGCCTTTGTATCCTATGGATTCCTTGTTTGGACGGTTTTTCTCACTTGTCCCATATTCTTACATCTTGGGAATCTGATGCTATTATTTGAGTCGATATGGATCAGTTCTGCACGACGTTGCATTCGAAAAACCGTCCCGTCCTTAGTTTTTGCACGCCAGTGTACATTTACTAAAATGTTTGACAACCTTGAAGGAGGTAGGAATTTTTTTAGACCCCTTATAATGAATAAAGCTTTTAACTAAGCTAAGTAATGTTTTATAATTGCTTCTGCTACTGAATTATATGCTTGTACTAAGCTTCTAATAGTGAATTCAAATGGTTGTTGTGTTATTAGTTAATTAAGATCATGAATAAAGTCTCCTGCTAGTAGTGTAGTAATAGTAATGAACAACTTATAACTGGTAGTAATGTTGTAGCTGTAATTAGGATGGATAAAGTCCTAACGCTGGTTGTTAATAATAATCAACTAACGACATAAACCTAACAGCCAGACAGAGATCTGACAAAAACTATGGATTGAGAAAGACGTACTTACGAAAAAGCTCTTTTATTATATAACTCTTGAATCATCCAACGCACACACACTACTCGTATCACAATAATGAAGAATCAACCTAATCACATAGAACGAAGCTCTCAATACAACAACAAACTCTCTCCTTCACATAGAACGAAGCTCTCAATACAACAACAAACTCTCTCCTTCACATAAACCAACGCTCTCCGTACAACAACAAACGCTCTCCCTACGTATCGTTGAACGCACCTATTTATACTGGCTACCACCACGTCATGACTTACACTCATTGCCAGATCTCATTCAGCGGGTGAAATAACATCTCGTTCAGTAAGAAGATAATTTACATAGTAAAATAAAATAACCAGAGATAGTAAAATCAAAAGGAAAGTGAATATAGAGTATACGTTACATCATCTCCCCCTTAATTTTTTTTTTCCGAAAAACCTATCAATTTTGGAGTGTAAGTCTTACACTTCCTTGATTGACGTTTATCGACCTCTTTTTTGTTGTTGTTTTGGTGGCAGCAGTATGTACAATATCAAACTTGGCATGACAAAATCAAGCAATCTGTATTCGTCTGTGAAACTTGTATTTTCGAACAAAACAAACCTGCATCGGCATACCTTCCTTTTATTCTGCCTAGCAGGAATCACTTTTTTAATTTCAAATTACGTTCTCATTATTCGTTGAATACACACCAACTGTATCAGCAGCGAAGATTGCCTGGAGCTGCCTAACAGTAACAATTTTATTATTTTACCCCTAAGCACATAGATATATAAAAAAATTTGGATTAGTAGATGGACATAGAAGAAATATAAAAAAAACACACATATATACACAAAAAAGAATGCATAGGCCCACACGAAAAAAAGAAATTCTGACACGCCAACTGGTCGTGCAGGAAAAACAGCAAACTGAGAAAAGAACCTGTCCACGAGAACTTACTTATCTCGAGGACGCATAAAAAACTCTAGTACGATAACGTTTTCCAGGGCTAATCGGACAGGTAAATTCAGGTGGCGTAGTGCGTTTCAACGATTTGAATGGATCTGGAACATCAGTATTCTGTCGGTCAAGAAATCCCGGCGGCTGACAGGAACGGTCAGGAACGGCTGAAATCCGTCGGTCCGGAACGGCTGAAGTCTGTGGGTCCGGAAATCCCTGCGGCTGATAAGAACGGTCAGGAACGGCTGAAGTCCGTCGATCAGGAACGGCCGAAGTCTGGCGGTCCGGAAATCCTTGCGGCTGATAGGAACGGGCTCCCCAGGATTTTGATACGGAGTCCCTTTGTGCTGGGGCCCGTGGTGTCCTTCCAGTATTCTTTTGGACGGACGTGGCTCCGGCCACATCGTTTGCTTTCGCTTTCGCCCTCGTGGCATGAGAGTAGCAGCAGGCATCGGCCCTGTTTACCCTGAGCGTAGGTTCCCGGGGCGAAACCCGAGCGGATGCAAGGATCTCTGCCTTCGTCGCTGTTGCGGCGAAGCAGATTGGGGAGACAAGTTACGTTTTCGCCCAGCTTTTGGTGGTTCTGGACGGTTTGTAATAGTCAAATTATTGTCCATAACTGATAAATCAGAAATGTCCGAAGCCTCTGAGTCGCTGCTGTAATTTAGTGGTCGTGCAGGGCGATGTTTATTTTTGCCTATAGGAATACTTTCTGACGAGGTATTCAAGGAAATAGGAGCCTGTGTTGGTGCAGAGTTATCAGGAAACGGCGCAGCAATAGTCTTGGCAATGGTTGGAGGGAAAGGAACGATACTAGTATTCGAAGAACTTGATTCGAGCCTTCGTCTCATGGGAGAATCAGGTTGCGTGTTTGGAAACCCGTCTTGATGAGGGGAGGGTGAAGAAAAAATCACTGGAGATTCTTCAAAAATGTTTGTTGGTTCGTCCAAAATTTCTGGCGGTTGATCGTGAGATATAGACTCTTGAGTCTGTGGAACAGAAGGTTGAGTAGGGTTGATTATAAAATCGATATTTCGTTCATCATATTTTCGACACTGAGCAACGTGTACGTATTGAAATTGATTGTCAGGTTTTTCAAGAACAATGTTATTTTCAAACACATTTGCCACCCGATATGGACCTTCGTAGCTGGGTGCAAATTTCTTCACTAAAGTATGAGAAACAGAAGACTGGAAGTGCGTTTCCACGAGAGTGAGATCTCCAACGACAAGATCTGGTTCCCTACGCCTAGTATTATAATATCTTGCTTGAGCCGCTTGTGCTCCTAGCATTGCAACACGAGCTTTTTCTGCCATGATTCGTACTGATTGCGGAGTTGGTCGCTGGTTTAGTTCGTCGATAATCCCCGTTAAATTTTCAAAAGGGGTTTTAATTTTGCGACCCAGAAAAAGTTCTGCAGGAGTAATTTTAGTAGATTCGTGGACAGACGAGCGGAGGGCGAACGAAAAAGCTCCAAATGGTCATCCCATCGTTCATGATGACCCATTACAAGTGTAGCAATCATTTTCACTAGCGTGCGGTTTACGCGTTCCGCAGGATTACTCCCGGGATGATATGGGGAAATGAATTTATGCTTAATGTGTAGTCTCGCACACATTCTTTCAAAAATGTCAGAAATAAATTGAGGATCATTATCCGAAACTACTTTATTAGGTGCACCATATCTAGAGAATACTTTATTAATTAATACATTACAAATAACTTCTGCCGTAGCGGCTTTAATGGGAAAAACTTCAACCCATTTAGAAAAATTATCAGTTAGTACTAAAACGTAACGAGCTTTGTTTTTAACAGATAAAGGATAAGGTCCCAATAAATCTATGGAAATAATGTCAAACACGTGAGAACTTGAACTAGATTTCAAGTGACCGACCGGTCTTACATTACGGTAATTATTAATCTGACACAAGTGACATGATTGAACGTATGCGAGCACACTTTGGTACATGCCAGGCCAATAGGCAACATCCCGCAATTTACAACGGGTCTTGCGAATACCTAAATGGCCTGCAAGAGGTTTGTCATGAAATTCGTTTAAAAGGGCCATTCTAAGGGTTCGCGGAATACATTGGCGAAACTCTGCCCTAGTAGTCCTAGATTTCGTATAGTAAAGAAGACCCTCTATGACTTCAAAATGTTGTGACCTTCCTGCCAGAGAAGGATCACTTTGTAGGGGCGAACCCGCAAGCAAAAAATTATAGATATCCCCAAAATCTGGATCATTTATTAATTCTGCCATTATCTGCTCTCTGGATGTTATGTCAGCTATTAGAAGTAAAGGCTGACATCCAGGAGTAGTTTCTGTGGGGACCCCACTAATCGGAACGCGAGACAATGCGTCCGGTAATTGATTCTTATGACCTGGCTGATACGAAATTTTGATATTGCTCTCTTGTAACTTCAGAGCCCACTTCATAAGTCTGAGATAGGTGCTTAGCAGAATTCAAATACTGAAGGGCAGAATGATCCGTAATTATGTTAACTGTCAATTCGTTAAAGTAACATTGAAATTTATTAATAGCATACACAACAGCAAGACATTCACGTTCCGTAGCTGAATAATTGCGTACGAGACGCAAAAGCTATTGGATGCCCAGCTTGTGACAAAACGCAACCAAGACCAACTCCGGATGCGTCAGTATAAATATCAAATTCCTTAGTGTGATCCGGGAAAGCCAACACAGGAGGCTGAGTCAACGCAGACTTCAGTGTTTCGAATGCAGCGTTAGCCTCAGGTGTCCAAACAAACTTCTTGTATTTACGTTTTAAAGCATACTACGGCTCGCAGATTGTAGCATAAGCGGGGACGAACTGCTGATACCATCCGGTCATTCCCAGAAAGCGTGATAGTTCTTTTGCTGTTTTAGGCCGAGGAAAGTCAACAATAGGCCTAATTTTTTCATTATTCGTAAATAAGCCGTGGGGAGTGATTTTCAACCCCAGATATACAATCTCGTCCCTCGCTATCTGGCATTTACTAGGTTTTAACGTCAAGCCAGCATTGTATATGAGTTGGAACACCTGTTTGAGCAGAGAAAGGTGCTCGTCAAAAGTCTCGGATGTAATAATAATGTCATCCAAATATACATGCACATGGGGACCCAGGACAGGTCTGAGAACCGTATCCATAAGCTTTTGGAAAGTAGCAGGTGCAGAAGCTAATCCAAAGGGCATACGTAGGTATTTATAAGCCCCAAAAGGAGTCACAAAGCCTGTTTTATCGACAGAGTCCGGATGTACTGCAACCTGCCAATATCCACTAGCCAAATCCAAGGTTGACATCCATTTGGTTGACGATAGGTCATGTAAAATATGCGACATGACAGGTAGTGGATAATTGATCGTTTTTGTGACTTGGTTGAGCTTGCGAAAATCTGTCACAAAACGAAATTCATTGGGTTGTTTCTTTGGAACCAAAAAGGCAGGAGCAGCCCAGGCGCTTGTTGATTCCCTTATTATGCCCTGTTTAATCATTTCAGAAATTTGACGTTGCATTTCCTGTTTCTTATGTGGAGCACAAGGGTAAGGTTTCGTCGCAATCGGTTTCGAACCATCAGTGTCAATGACATGATAAACCACCTGTGTGAAACCAGGTTGATCAGAAAATAAACCAGGGCTTTCCTGTAAAAGGAGAGAAAGCTGGTTTCGTTGCCTCTCATTCAATTGGTTACTCAATAACAAACTCGTTATATCCATAGGGACCGTAGGAATCATTTCAACAGGTTCCGGAAAGGAAATCACATGTTGTACGAAATTCAAAGTTATTTGAAACGTATGAATAAAGTCCATGCCCATTAGACATTTCACAGGTAGTTCGTCTATAAGCAGGAAAGAATGCGTAAAACGAGCTTTTCCCAGCCCTAGAGATAATGTGACAGTTCCTGTGATACTGAAGATTTCGTTATTTGCACCTCACAAATACTGCGTCGCAGGCTGAACGAGGACTGCAGGAAAATTGTCAGTGCAAAACTTCGTATTTAGGGCTGATATTTCAGAACCAGTGTCGAACTTTGTCTCGACAATAATATCTTCAATTGTCAAGAATACATCAGGCAACTGAGGAGTTTGGACAGTCACTAATACTGTTTTAGGGTCAGAATGCTTGGTATCAGGAAGCAGGAACGACCCTTGGTCTACTTCCTTTGGAAGTTTAAAGGATTCCTGGTTGTATTATCATGCGGTCTGAAACCTCGACCCTGCCGGGTATCGGGAGAATTTTCACGACGAGGAAAACTGCGTGAAACCAGCTGCGGGAACTCCGCATGTCTGTTGACATTTTCATATCTATTACTTCTTCCCTCAGCACGGGCAGAAAAATCATCATTGCCCTGACCATGAAAACGTTCCGAATACTGCGGATTGGCTCGGGGTCGAGCATACTGTGCATTTGTACGATATCCCGAAGATTGTTCAGAAACTCGCTGTTGGTTTGCCACTCTTCTGTGTGGTGGAACGTATGAAGCTTGGGTGTGCACTTGTGTATGCTCGCGCTGAAAGTTATTATGCCTATTATGCCGCTGAGGGTTTTCGGAATAAGCCTCGCGGGGGCCCGAGCATGGTGAGTTGAACCATGTTTGCCATGTCGCTCTTCATACATTCGTATGAGGCGAAGGCATTCATGAATTGTAGCAGGGTGTCGAACCTCAAGAAAATCTTGTAGAAATGGGTCGAGCTGCTGCAATAGGGTATCCAACATGTCGACATGACTGGCATGTGGATCCCATAAGTTATATAAGCGTGTGGTTTCCAACGCAAATGCAACAGGGCTATCGTTGGGTCCTTGCTGACGAGAAAAAGTTGTTGTGCAAGGCTAGCTCGACTGAGGCCGAAAGGAAAGACCTCCAAAAATTCTGCACGGAAATTCTCATAATGAGAATCCGGGTTCGACACTCTCCACTGCCGATACCAGGTCTTAGCGGTATCCTTCAAGTAAGTGCCTGCGATTTGTACTTTGCAGTCTTCAGGAATATTGTATAGATCAAAATGATCTTCCAGATCTTCGAGGAACTTTAAGGACCCCTCCAACCCATTGAAATGAATTGTTCCTGCATGCGGCACGAAATGGGCAAGCATTCTGCTTCGCTGAGAGGATTGAACTCCCTCAGGTACGACCCGCGACACAGAGTAATAGGAAGCTGGTGCATTACGAAATTGTGAAGAATCGGTACGTGTAGATCACATATATCAAAGTGAGCCCCACAGGCTTCTTGCAGATGGTCGAGATTAATCCCATCACCACCGAAACTTGTCTTAGGGTGGAAAATTGAAGTTGTCTCAGGTAGTGAAGACATGGGTAATAATTGTCAAGACCTCGTGTCCGAGAAAAGTTCTGACGCCAATTATAATAAATAAAGCTATTAACTAAGCTAAGTAATGTTTTATAATTGCTTCTGCTACTGAATTATATGCTTGTACTAAGCTTCTAATAGTGAATTCAAATGGTTGTTGTGTTATTAGTTAATTAAGATCATGAATAAAGTCTCCTGCTAGTAGTGTAGTAATAGTAATGAACAACTTATAACTGGTAGTAATGTTGTAGCTGTAATTAGGATGGATAAAGTCCTAACGCTGGTTGTTAATAATAATCAACTAACGACATAAACCTAACAGCCAGACAGAGATCTGACAAAAACTATGAACTGAGAAAGACGTACTTACGAAAAAGCTCTTTTATTATATAACTCTTGAATCATCCAACGCACACACACTACTCGTATCACAATAATGAAGAATCAACCTAATCACATAGAACGAAGCTCTCAATACAACAACAAACTCTCTCCTTCACATAAACCAACGCTCTCCGTACAACAACAAACGCTCTCCCTACGTATCGTTGAACGCGCCTATTTATACTGGCTACCACCACGTCATGACTTACACTCATTGCCAGATCTCATTCAGCGGGTGAAATAACATCTCGTTCAGTAAGAAGATAATTTACATAGTAAAATAAAATAACCAGAGATAGTAAAATCAAAAGGAAAGTGAATATAGAGTATACGTTACACCCTCCCCCACCCCAAGTACTCATATGGGTGGTACTGCTCAGTACACGTGGATGTACCTAACACATCTTCCTTTGCATGGGAACCGGGTGCCTGTTTTCAACTCTGCTGACGCGATACTCCCAAGGAATATTCCCTTGGAGTGGGTGACTGAACTTCCTATGCACAAATCGCTTGTTCAGCATTTGATGATTTCATTCCCGTTGCTTTTCTATCAATATTCTTGCATTTGCACCCCAAGATTCCACTACGATATTGTAATTTCATACTAACATTTCCATTCGTTCATTAAAGAACAGCGCTCAAAAGCATTTCTCTATGGTGCTAATTGCGGAATTTGATTAACTTTTGTTACATCGATTGTTAAAAGTGATCATTTTAGCTGGGTTTTTTTTCTCATTGTTCTATTGGATGTACATCATAATCATTTCCAACCATTTATCAATCCACTGCTGGATGAAGGTTACCCTAAGTTTCTTCCACAAAGGTCTGTCTTGAACCAGTCTCCTCCATGCCACTCCCGCATGCTTTCGAACACACACACACACACACACACACACACACACACACACACACACACACACACACACACACACATAAATAATAAATACAGTGGTGGAAACGAGCCGGAATGTAGTGGAACACCGTTCCGGGAGCAACGCGACACCAAAAGAAAGGGAGCATTAAATTCGGATAAAAGATTTCGCAATGCATTAGAAATTTCAATTAATGACGCCATTTTGTATGAATTGTTCGTCGTTTCAAAATTAAAAATTTTCCTTCTGCTCTAATAAAGCTCTAATAAGCAGACGGTCGAGAGACTTTTGAAATCATTTTAGGAGATAATTTTCTGTTTTCGAATCGAAGTTGCAACAGATATTTCAGTTAAAATAAATGCACATTTCAGACAGAGCCGAATTTCTTTATTTTGACGCCCAAGACAATTGCATATCTCCGCCTCAAATACGAACCGACTTTTTTTCTCCAATGTTTATTAATATTGTACATTTTTAATTGCACCGGAATTCGAATCGTCTTTTCAACAAGAAACGCACCTCTGAATAAGGAAAACAATTCGCACTTCAGCTGCATGTACGAATTCATTTTAAAGTTTAATAACGAAATTTCCTTATATCGTTTTATATTTCCTGCGAATGGTTTTGTGCATATTAAATTTTTATGGTATTCACTTGTACGTTGGGTTGCCGCAGAGAAAAATTTCCATTTCCACTGCTGTATACTCGAATATATAATAATATGGATGTAAGGTCAGGTGATGCGCAACATCACAGCCTCTCCTTGACAAATGTCAACCCCGCCTTCTCGTTGCGCATCTTGTTCCTACTAAAGGGGCTCTGACGACCGCCAATAGCGGTATAACTATACCATCGGGATTAGAGGAAATGCTATCCCACATTCACCAACCCGCTTGGCCAGAGTGGTGAGTTATGGCCAAACCCCCCAAAAATGACTACACAACTTAAATCTTGGCCCTCAGTCTCCGGCAACTGGAATGTACCTAGCCAAGGCAGCGGCCAGTGCGACATGAAGGCAGAAGGTGCTAAGAACCACAGGAGGACCGGACTAGGCTGCCATTTGATGCTGACCTTGGCTACTTACAACGGACGCTCACTATTTTCTTCTTCGAGGCTTCTTGAATTGGAAGAGGAACTACAAAGGAACAAGTGGGACATCGTCGGGCTAAGTGAGGTACGGAGAGAAGGAGAAGATCTCATTGAACTGAAAAGTGGACATCTCTTCTACTATCGTGGGACAGATACTGGCAGAACTAGTGGTGTTGGATTTATAATAAACAAGAAACTGAAGGATAACGTTGTAGAAGTCGAAAGTTTCTCTGACACAGCAGCACGACTCGTTATCCAACTCTCAAGAAGATACCAGGCTCAGATTATTCAAATCACAAGAAAGAGATGCACAAGAAATTGAAACAGTACTTGTCATCCTGAAAAGAAATTGAAGAACTTTATGAGGAAATTAGTCACCTAAATAATAACGGCAAGCAGCACTTGAAGGTGATTATGGGAGATTTCAATGCAAGAATAGGGCAACGGCAAAAGAATGAAATTTCAGTAGGCAAATTCGGTCACGGCAACAGAAGCCAGCGTGGAGATACTTTTGCAGAGTTTGCAGAGGTAGAAGGGTTTTTCATCAGGAACTCTATTTTCAACAAAAAGCTGCAAAAGAAATGGACATGGAGGCATCCCAATGGATGGACAAGTGAAACTGATTTTATTATGTGTAACAAGAAATTTGTCATGGAAAACTGCAGTGTGCTGAATAAGTTCAACATAGGTAGTGACCACAGAATGGTAAGATGTAAGATGCACCTAAATGCTAAACTCGAGCGTGGCAAGCTCATAAAACAAACAAAGTATATTGACGTGACCAACCTTAAAAAGCATCATAATACCTTCAAATTAGAACCGAGGAACAGATTCTCTATTCTAGAAGGTCTAACATCAGAAGAAGTGGACGTCTCTGAAGTTAACAGAAAAGTAACCAAAGCTTTTATGGAAACAGCAACAAAATTAGCTGGGTCTAAGAAAAAGTTGCATGTGAACAAATTATCAGGAAAAACCAAAATGTTGATGCAAAAAAGAAGAGAGATGAGGACAACTAAAGAAGATGTGACTTCCAAAGTGGAATACATAGAGCTATGCAAGACAGTACGAAAAAGTATCACTGAAGATGTAAGGAAATTCAACTGTGAACTAGAGAGGAAAGCAATAACAACCAAAGCCTAAAGATAGCAAAGGGACATCTCAGTAAGGGAAGAAAGCAGATTATGGCATTGAGCAAAGAACATGGTTCTGTAACACGAAATAGAGGTGAAATTTTGACAAGAGTGAAAGATTTCTACTCCAAATAATATGAAAGGGATGATACATGTACTCCAAACATAATGAAAGGTACCAGTACCAGAGTTCTTCTAGTCCTCCCAGCAGAAGTTGCACATGCAATCAAGAACATGAAGCGGGGAAAAGCTCCACGAGAAAATGGAATTACTGTAGACATCATTCAAGAAGCAATTGGAGAAATTGAAGCAGTACTTGCCCAAGTTTTCACTTTATGCCTAACCAGGGCCGTGGCCAGCAGAGGGCCAGGCCGGGCTGCGCCCGACCTGTGTCTCCATTTGCCCATACTAGCGACTCGCACAACAGTATAGTGCCCTACCTCTTTCACAACTTTTGCCTGACCTCTTTAAATCCTTTGCCCGAACTCAATCATCAGCCACCCATTCCAAATTGCTTGTCTGGATACGAGCCTGTGCCTTAATGAAGGGAAGATTCCTGAGGATTGGAACAATGCTACAATGATCCTGCTACATAAGAAAGGTGACATTGAGAATCTCAGGAACTACAGACCTATCAGCCTCCTATCAGTGGTTTATAAAATCTTCACTAAAGTTCTTTCACACCGCTTGAAGGTAACACTGGACGTGGCTCGACCGAGAGAACAAGCTGGATTCAAGAGTGGCTACAGCACTATAGATCATATCCATGTACTGAGAGAACTAATTAAAAGAGCGAGGGAATATGAACTTCCATTATGCATGGCTTTTATCGATTATGAAAAGGCCTTTGATTCGGTGAAACCATCAGCAGTTACAATGGCTTTGAAATCCTGGGGTATTGAAGATGCATACATTAATATTATTAATAACATCTATGAAAATGCAAGTGCAAAGATTCGGTTGTTTGAGAATACAGCCCACATAAAAGTTAGAAAGGGAGTTAGACAAGGTGACACAATATCTCCGAAGCTCTTTAATGCCACATTGGAAAATGTCTTTCAATCACTGAACCGGGAAAAAAAGGGATAAAGATTAATGGAAATTACCTAACTCACCATCGTTTTGCTGATGACGTAGCCATTTTTGCAACTACCCCATCAGAGCTGCAGAGTATGATCCAGCAACTTGCTGACAAGAGTAAAGAAGTGGGATTAAAAATGAACTTTCAGAAGACAAACGTGATGTACAATGCTTTTACAAGAAACGAAAATTTATCGATTGATGGAGAAAAGCTGGAGATAACAGTTGCGTACGTTTATCTTGGAAAGCAGATATCAAGTGATGGTCACATTGATGAAGAACTTAATCGGCGTATAAAACTTGCCTGGAGAGCTTTTGGAAGAAACAGCATAATTTTCAAGAGCAATATGCCATTATGTCTTAAAAGAAAAGTGTTTGACCAATGCATCCTTCCAGTGCTTACGTATGGTGCAGAGACGTCGACCTTAACTAAAAGAGACATACAAAGGCTGCAGACAAGTGAAAGAAACATTGAGAGGTGCATGCTTGGTGTAACAAGGAGAGATAAGAAGAGGAACTCGTGGATCAGAGAAATGACAAAATTGGAAGACATCATGATCAGAGTAAAATCCCTGAAATGGCAATGGGCTGGACATACTGCTAGAAGAACAGACCATCGATGGACAGTCGAAATGTTAGATTGGATTCCAAGGGACAGGAAAAGACCCAGAAGCAGACCACATGGGAGATGGGTGGATGAAATTCGAAAGTATGCGGGAGTAACATGGAGGGGACTGGCACAAGACAGACAGTTGTGGAAGAGGCTTGGAGAGACCTTCGTTTAGCAGTGGATTGATAATGGTTCACAATGATGATGATGATGATGATGATGATATGTATGTATACTGTATATAGCAAAAGCATATTAAGTGAATAAACAAAAAACCTTGAACAAATTTGAAATTCCAAAGCGCCAGAGGCTGCATAGGAGAAAGATTAAATAACAGAAAAATGCAAAACATAAATGCAAATTTTGAAAATAGAAAAACAAAAAAAGGAAAACGAGAAAAAGAACAACAATCACCATTATCCATCCACCCGAAACAGGCTAGCTTCAAGCGATGAAAATATAACGAACATAAGAATGCAGGGAAGCATATTAATGACTGACTCTTTGTCGGCTTCGTCAAGAGCAAGCAACAAGAAAAACACTCATTATTCTACTGAGACCAGAGAATTGTGGGTTTCTGCTATTTTAGTTTGCTGTATGGACCAATTAAATTTAGGGGTGAAAATGTCAATTAAAAGGGATTTCTAATTAAAACCCAAACCCAGCAAACTAAAACACATTTGCCCGACCTCACAACAATTGCCCGCCCTCCCGATTAACGCAAATCCAGGTATTAAAAAACCCAACCAATAAATGGTACAAAAGGGATACTTTAATAAACTTGTCACACATATAGTGAAACCTAAAATCTGTCATCCATAAAGTAAACAGTAAGCACCAAATTTTTTTTTAAGTAATCATAAACAAAAAAAGTAAAATTAAAATCAGAAAAGGCGGCCAATGAAATTGAAAAGGAAGCAACAACAAATTTATGAAAAAAGGAGTAACAAAATGCCCAAGGAGCAATTTACAATTGCAATCCCGAGAGTGAACAAGATAACTAAGTTGCATATCACATAGTTGCAAAGAAAAATCCCCAATCCCACAGCAAAAAGCTTAAGAAAAATTATTCAGCAAAATAAAATAAACCTTTCTTTTTTTCTATGTTCAAAATTTGCTTTTGTTTTGCATTTTTATACTGTATATACTGTGCATGTACATATCATCATCATCATCATCATTGTCAACCATTATCAATCCACTGCTGGACGAAGGTCTCCCCAAGTTTCCTCCACAACGGTCTGTCTTGTGCCAGTCTCCTCCATGTCACCCCTGCATACTTTCGAATTTCATCCACCCATCTCCCATGTGGTCTTCTTCTGGGTCTTTTCCTGTCCCTTGGAATCCAATCTAAAATTTCGGCTGTATACATGTATATATAAGTGGCGTGTATTCGAGGCTAGCTATATTAGCTGCGAAGCCCTGAGAATCAACAAATAAAAGGGAATTAAATATACACAAAGAACAGTCAATTAAAAACGGTACTGAGATATGTCGATGCTTTCGCTGCGATAAAAACGCGTGGGGATTCGCTACTTTAACTCAGTCTGGCGAGCGAAAACCAACGGCATAACGCAAGCAGCTCTTCCAGAGTCTTCGCTGCTCTGATCTGAAAGCCTTCCATAAGATCGCCTGCTAGCGTTTCCATGACAACATGAGTCAGCGTGGGGGGGATGGGTCATTGCTTTGGGCAACGGTTCGCTCTGAAAAGAGTAGACAGACTATCTCAGTCACTCGCATACTCCCTCCCCTAAGAGCATTTGTTTCGCGAGAATTGTTTCAGTTTGTGTTAAGTGTCAATGAATTAAAAGCAGTGATATTATATCTTAAATTCGTGGCTTTGTTGAATTCGAAAAGTTTTGATAAATTTTGTGAAAGCTTCCCTAAAAATTGCTGTCAGAACTTATAGAACTTTGTGCTTCAATTTTTGATACAGCTCGACTAAAAGATGAACTGAGGGTGTTTTATTCCCTTGATGAATACAAAAACAAATCAGTAAGAGACATTACTTGTTACATAAAGTTGAATAAATTGGACATAGTGTTTAGTAAGGTGTACAAATTAGCAGACCTAATATTAAAGTTTTCATCAAGAAATGCAACTGCCGAAAGAAGTTTTTCTGCATTAAAAAGAATCAAGTTATATCTTAGAGCCACACAAGGACATGTAATTTTGAACAACTGGCTGTTTTGTCAATTGAGAAAAAACATTCTTTTTAAATATGAAAAACTACTCGGAAGAAACGTTTTATGAAAACGTGACACACAAGTTTCACACAAAAGAAAAGAAGAATGGAGTTCATGTACAAATAAGTGTTCAAATCCAAATCTGCATAATTATTTGGTATCATGTTAGCAATGACATACCTAAAATTTACAAAAAAAGTTACTTCTATTACTTAACGATTAAAAATTAAACTTCGCAATTTAAAAAAAACTATACGGGGGAGGGGGGACGAGTGAGATAGCCCAAGTCTCTGACCCAAGATACGCCACTGGTACATATGTATAGACAGTTATATATATATATATATATATATATATATATATATATATATATATATATATATATATATAGATAGATAGATAGATAGATATACATAGTGTTATACATGTATATCTATATCGATATATATATACAGACAAGTGAATGCCAAACAAATTTAATATGCACAAACCCATACGCGGTATATGTAAAACCATGTAAGGAAATTTCGTTAGTAAACTATAAAATGAAATACGCACATTTACCTTAAGTCAGAGCTATTTTCTTTATTCAGAGAAACATTTCATACTGTGTAAAAATCGTTCAAGTACCGGTGCAATGAAAAGTGCTCGCTATTAATCAACATTGGGGGATGGGGGATATATTTTACTTGTCGAACAAAAACTTTAAAAACATTTTTTATATAGTTTTAAAAGTTTTTGTTTCGACAAGTGTTTTTTCGTCTTTACTTCACGTTCTCCGCAAGCCAAATAATCTGCATTTCTCCTTCCGTCACGCAACCATTTCCGTATATAGGGCTCAGAGTTGAAGATCGTTGAAGGAGGTCGGTTTATTTTTGTCAACATTAGCTTGCTGACGTGTGTAACGTTTAAGCATTTCCTAAATCTGTTATTAACAAATTCTTGATGAAAAGCCTCTTCCACGGTCGCCAACAGCAAGTTCTAACTTATGATTTGCGCAGTGCCATGTAATAAGCTCCTTTTGCGAACTGCGCTCTTCCCAAACACCTCGTTAAAGATTTATTATAGCAGAAGGAAAATTTTGTGTTTGAAACGACGAACTATTCACACAAGATGGCGTCATTAATTGAAATGTATAATGCATTGCGAAATGTTTTCTTCAAATTAAATGCTCCCTTTGTTTTGGTGTCGTGTCGCTCCCGAAACAGGGTTCGCTGCGTTTCTGCCGGAGAGCTGGAGCTGCTTATATGATTTAGAAATAAATTTATCACACAGAAATAGAAAACTAAAATGCTTTGTGCTTGTTTAACATAAATGTTGAAAAATAAACAAATAAAAACTAAAGAATGGACAGATAGATAGATAGATAGATAGATAGATAAACAGATAAACATTGCCGCTAATGGTGATTCTTTTGATTAATGAAGTTTGCTTTTCACTGGATTTTTGATACTTGAAGTTTCCATCAATATTCCGATTTTTAATTTGCAAAAACCTGATACGTAACACTTTTGAATCCCCATTCTTCATTTCAAAGGAAAACCAGTACAGATATTTTGTTCAGATAATTTTAAAACTTTTTCTTTCTTTGTTCTGCGACTAGTAAATACGCATAAATTCACAAAGGTGTAATGCGTTTTCTTTTGCTTGATATTTTTAAAGATTTCAATAAAAATTATTCCCGAGATACTCTGAAGTATGTTCATAATTTCGAAGATCTACAGGGACACAGTTGATTCACTTCAAATAAGGGTGTTACTCACTTAGTATGGTCCTTATTTTAATGCCACCGATTGTAAAAGCTTACCAAGTACTTCTTATATTTTGTTATCTATGACGCAGTAAAGTAGAAAAGAAACCGTTTCTTTCTGATATTCCAAATTTATTTTCTTTTTTTTTTTCAGGACTTGAAGATTTTTCTTGGTAACATATGTATCTTAGATCCAAGTATATACAATACTTTCTTCAGAAATACAAAAAACCTAACATGTCTGGTTCTCAGTGGGTATCTTTGCAAGAAAACGGAAATCATGGGAGTAATTTCTGACTCCTTAATTCACTTGCAATCCTTAGAATTGTGTTGCCCAGATATGAACGACGATGGATTGTTTTCCTTGTGCGGACACAAGCAAACTTTTGATAATGCCGTACCAAGCTGTTGTTTCATTAAAATATGTAATGTAAAGACTTCGTTGAAACTCGTGGAGCTGATTTTGTGGAAGTCACAGATAACCAAAGCGGGAATCGCTTGCATTCTGACGCACGTGCAAACGCTTCGAGACTTGCAATATTATGGCAATGATGTCACAGCTGACGCAATATGTGAAATTGACAGTCAGAGGAAAAAATGCGGTATGGAAAGACTGAAATTGAAAATAACATCAGTTAAGTGTCCGAGCACTTTTGTAAACTTAGAGCCGGTTTTCAAAAGTTGTCCGGAACTAGAACGTTTAGATTTCTACATTTCAAGTGATAACCCTGAATGCGACCGGCTCAGAGATGAGGTTTTGGCAACGAGCAAACTTAGTAACCTGAAAAGCATTTGGTTCTACTGTGAAAGTACTGCTCCCGTAGCTGAAAATCTAAAAATGTTTTGGTTGAACAAAGGAAATGAATTAAAATCCTTAACTTTGCAAGGAACTCCCAAAGCTGTGTTTAATCCAAAGGATCTTAGGTACATCTTAAGTATGTGTCCGCGGTTGGAAGAACTGGCTTTGTATCGCATGTCGCTTCATTGGTCAGTAGGTTGTGAGCCTATCAAAAATTACCCGCCTCTTAGAAATTTACAGAAATTGAACATCGAGGAGGTGGATGGTGAACCTCATTCCTTGGTTGTCAGAGAAGTTTTCAAGATCATTTATGCGGCCACGCAAATACATGAGTTATCTTTGGAACTTCCTGAAGAAGAAAAAAATTATTTATGATTTACTCTCTAATGGAAACTTTCCTTTCTTGAATAATATAAACCTTATCAGACGATGATGAAGTGACCTTTTGCTGAGTGTAAAACGTGTCATTAAGAAGTGATACTATCTGAAAAATTTTGATATATGATACAAAAATGTCATTGCGTACGTACAAATTTGCCTCAATCTCTGAAGAAAAATTAGAGTTTGGGTTTTCTTACTGAACAAATAATCATGTGATTTTAAATAATTTTCAGTTATGGCTACATGCAATTCAAAGAACTTGTGTACACATTTCCTGTTATGTTTACAGCGTGATGAAACACTCTTTTCTCAAACAGTGTAAATTGTTTCTTAAACCTATTGTTATTAACGCTTGTGTCTTGGGTATTTATTTTGTCATTGTAATTCCTTCTGAATTTGCAATCCTAACGCAGATAGGAAGTATTTTTTGTTTCCTTTAATAAATGGGCAATTCTTCGACACACGGCTCCTTCAATTTAAGAAGGAACTGGGGAGAATATTTCATAAGATAAGCTGAAGAGATTCAACTTGTCTTATCTTCCATAAGATAAGGCGAATCTCTTCACCTTATCTCATGGAAGTCTGTTTTTACGTGGAAATACGATTCTTAGAAATAGTGTTTTGTTTAAAAATATAGACCTAAGTTATTGCACGATCCAATTTCATGTAAAAATATCCTCAAGTACTATACTGAACTATGTTTATTACATGAGGTTAAAAAGCCATGTACAATAGTTTAAAAACACAAAATCTTTCGCAGTAACAGATACCGTATCATCGGGTGACACACACAGTGGTGTAGGAACGTTTTTGATTTAGGGGGGGGGTACAAGCTCATGAACCTCACATCTCAAGGATTAAGCCATGTATGGACGACCCCCACCGAATTTTTTTTTTTTTTTTTTTGGGCGGTGGTATTATAGTTTTTATAAAATACATATACTAATCAGGAATTCATCCGAATGAACATTGTTATCATATTATTATTAATTATTACCATTTTTATTTTTATTGCTGACAAAATGTTCACATTATTAATTTCTTATCAGAAAATGAATGGAGAAGTGTTTTATTTGTGGTTTTTTTTTGTGTTTTCTCTTTTTAATTTTTGTACTTTTTTTTTCATTAAAATATTTATAATGAATTTAGGTTTTACTGGTAGTTGTTGTAGTAATTATTATATCATGAATAAGCTTAACTGCTAGTAACGTTGTAGTAGTAGTGATTTATGATGAATAAAGTCTTATGCTGGTTGTTGATAGTAACACTTAATGAAAGAGACCTAACAGCCAGACAGAGGTCTGACAAAACTATGAACTGAGAAAAACGTACTTACTAAGAAAACCTTTTATTAGGGAAACTCCTGGTATTATCCACACACACTTCATAGGTCACACAACTACTCGATATCTGGCTCTCACATATAACGAAGTTCCTCTCACATAAACGAAGCTCACTTTACACCAAACGAAGATCTCTTTACACATAAAACAAAGCTCTCTCTACGCACATAAACAAACGCTCTCCCAGGTATCGTTGAACGCGCCTATTTATACTGCATACCACCACGTCATGACTTACACTCATTGCCACATATCATTCAGCGGGAGAAATAACATCTCGTTAAGTAAGAAGATAATTTACATAGGAACATAAAATAACGAGAGATAGTAAAATCAAAAGGAAACTGAATCTAGAGTATACGTTACATATTGAGCAGGGACAAGTCAACATTAGGATGAATTTCTGTCAGCAGGGTTTGGAAAAGAGGGATTTCTCAGGAAATGTTATATAACTCTTTACAAGAACGAATTAAATTTCTAATCATTTTTGTTTACGTTAATAAAGTAAAAACGCAGTAAGATAAAAACTGTTCTACCCGCAACGATAGTACCATTGAAGCATTATGAAGTCAATATTAAAAACTTTGAACGATACATAGGCTGACAATTGATGTAAAAAGCACATTGGTCTGGTGCAAAGCTAAATGATTATGGAGATATCGAGGAATTGGAGTTCTATGAGTGATATGTGAAATCCGTAATACACTTGTTGTATTGCCACAGATCTTAAGACAGAAAACAATTTTAGTGCCGGGGCTGCGGGCGCTGAAATGTCCACTTGTGCATTAAATTTTTTTTTAAAGTACATAAAGGATGACCTGATCAAGATGCATGACATTTTAAGAGAAAAGAAACACTGATCATAAGTATGTTATCAAGCCCTAGCCCTACCATATGCTGTTTGAAGTTATTAACAAAAACCTCGCACTTCATTAGTAGTTAGTGAATTTTGTTTTATGCGATTACTGACGTGCTCTAAAACGTAAACCTATTTGTTACTGCTAGCAAGGGCATAATAGTTCACCATACAAATATTTTATCTTTTTAGGACAGTTAAAGGTGATATCTTACTCATCAAATAAGTATTCGCATCATTAATTCGCCGATCTCAATGCAAAACCTTTAATTTCTCCAAACTAAGAAATATCACCTGGACTCAGCGCAGTGAATCATAAAACTTTTAACATTTAACATTTTACTAATGTCAAGGGGGCAATGACCAATCACCGATGAGTAGAGAAAGATGCGCGTCTTCCCGAGGGACTTGGACACTGAAATACAGAGGAGCTACGGCTCTTCTGTGGAAGTTGAGCCAAAGGCGGAAAAGGGTATCGATGAAGTAAGACGCCGCACAATTCGACACTCCGTTTCAACCCATCGCCATGTCATAAGCTGTAGGTGACTGACAGGTGTCATAATATCGGCGCATTTCTTCTGCTCAAGCTGGCATTCGTTTGAACTCGTTTCCCTGCAGAACTAATTTGCTGGTATTTCACAGATAGTTGGCCAGTTTTTGGTGGATGAAAAGCCTCCCACTAAAAGCTTCGGATATATAAAAAAAAACAGATGACACGTGATATTTTTTTGAAAAAAAAGAGAATAAAAAAAAATAAGTAGCATAAAAATTTTACAGTTCACTCTTTGTGAATGATTGGTTTGTGTTTGCTCATATCTGGGAAGTACAGTAGATATTAATGTACCCCTCTCCAAAATTTTGGGGGTACATCGTACCCATGTAACCCCTTCCCCCTTTCTATGCCACTGGACACACAGCATGTGGAACCAGAGTTTTTAAATAGTTTTAATATGATGGTATTGAAGAAACTAAAGAGCGCCTGCTGACGGTACAGTTATGACATACATCACTGAAATACATTCGTAACGCCCTCTACAAAAATAAACTCAGAATAGTAATTATAAAGGCAATGGTAGTCCATTTAAGAAGTTCTTCCAGGCCCGAGGAATATGGTACGGTATATCATCATTGCAACATTTATCACCGAACTGGTAAATAAACATGCTTTTCTTATACAATAAAGAAACTTTGTCCTCTGGGCCGTAAGTCAACAGATGCGAAGCATTCCAGTCAGGAATGTAAGTACCAGAACTGACCAGGCGTGAGAGAGAAGTGTCAGTAGATTTACGCCTGACACTATACTGATGTTCAGCCAACCTGACACCAAAATTTCTGAAAGTGGAACCTATGTATGTACTATTAGGTACATCAGGAATAGCCGACCTAAGTGGAACACAATAAACCCCATGCCTGGAAAGTTTGTGAAGAGGGTCCCGATCTTTACGAATAAAAGAACATAACGACCTAGTCTTTAGACCAAAGACCAAATGGCAACCACGGCACAGACTTCTCAAACCAGAGCAAACACTAGGTAAGTAATCCAACGAACCCACAAATCTGATTTCACGGGACGGGCGTGCATGGGTACTAAATCTCAACCTCGAGACATGAGCAATGATACGGGAGATACAACTCTCGGTGTACCCATGGATAAGAGCAATGTCCCCAATAATACTGAATTCCTGTTGGCGTAAACGAGAAATGGAAGACTGTGTAAACGCGCGACGAACAAAATAAAATAGTGCCGAAAGTTTATAACGGTAGGGATGAGCCGAATTGGCACGGGTAATACATGAAATAGCTGAAGGCTAACGGTAAACAGAAATACTTCAACGATGAGATACTGGATCACACTGTAACAAAATATCTAGAGATGAGGGAGCAAGAATTCTCAACCTCAGCTGTAAAATTGATAGATGAAAACTGATCTGACATAAGTTCGGAAAAAGCCATAAGTTCATCGAGAGAATAAGTCAAAAAAATAACAATATCATCAATGTATCTTAAATATAATGCAGGACGCAAGACACATTGACTAAGCACATGCTCTTCCAAAGATTGCAAGGCGATTTCCGCCAAACAGACAGTGGCGAACCCATAGGCGTGCACTGTAATTTTTGGTAAAAAACGCCATTGAATTTGAAATAAGAACGTTGGTGAATAAATTTCAAAACCTGCACAACGGCTAAGGCTTCCACTGGTTGGCATAATCCAAACGAAAGGAGCCTGGAGTCAATAATATCGATAACATCGGGAACAGGAACACTGGGGAACAAAGAAGTTACGTCAAGAGATGCCATAATAAACCCATTACCTCCAGAGTTAAAAGCACGAATTTTATCTAAGGCCTGCTTTGAACTTCTAACAGAAAATCTGAAATCAACGGAGCCAAAATATTTGCCAAAGCCCTTTCTAGAGTACGACAAGGGTAAGAAGAACTAGACAATAAAGGTCTAATAGAATGTCAGCTTAACCCTACCAAATAAATCCTGCACATAGGGGCTCGGGCCGTGGGGTCGCTGCTCCCCATCAGCTGGATAAACAGTTGTCCCTGCGATGATGGTGTCGGACAAATACGAAGAGACAAGATGTTCCGTCACAAGGTCAGCTCGGGCCGTGGGGTCGACACTCCGCAAATACTGGAAAACCAGTTATTCCCGTGCGGGGTCATCACAATCGCAACGAAGGGCTGTAAATGGTCCGTGAGGATGTTTACATACTTTGTGACGGAGACGGACGTCTCGACGAGTACGTGGCGCCCCAAAGAAGCCTATGTAAAGGCATACCAAACTATTACACTGCCTCCACCTACCTGTATGACCGCACGGAGAACTGGACTCCTTGAAATTTCAGTGCCATAAAATTACTCTACATAAACAAATATTGTGTGGCTATATTTCCCACTACTTGAGCAACTAATACTTACAAAATATTCTTTTTAATATTTCATTTTCAATAAGAAATTTAGACATTTCCATGATTTTCGGGAAAAAGACAAACCGCAGAACTGGCCCCCGTAGAACTGAACACCGTAGAACTGTTCGCCGGAGAAGTGGCAGCCCGGAGAACTAGGGGGAGGCTTCCAAAAATGTAATATATAAAGTATTTCTGGAAAAATCAGTTTTTTCAGCGTTTACAAATTACAACTCAAAAAATTCTCTTCGGGCATGTGATAACGCAGGAAACCTCTTGGGAGACGGGAGAAAAGTAAGGGGTGAATATCCAAACCATAAATTATAAAAAAATTCTGCTCCGATCGGGAAATTTTCAGCGTTTACAAACTACAACTCAATAAATTATCTGCGGGCATGTGCTAGCGCAGCAAACCATCGGACCAGAACCTCTTTATACACTGGCGTGCAAAAAATAAGGACGAGGTGGTTTTTCGAATGTAACGTCGTGCAGAAGTGATCCACATCGACTCAAATCATACCATAAGATCCCCAAGATGTAAGAATATGGGACAAGTGAACAAAACCGTCCAAACAAGGAATCCAAAAGATACAAAGGCACTTTATTGAAAAGGTAGCTTCCAGCAGAACTGGACAGAAGACAGAAACGTCCATGTGACAGGCGGCTACCAAGAAAAAGCCAGTCTTTAGTAGGGGATACGATCACCCCGGACTGCGTTGCAGGATTTACAACGTCTGTCCATGCTGAGGAGGAAGTTGTGAAGGAGCTGTCGAGACATCGCGGCCCATTCCTCTTGTAGCGCCAATCGCAGCTGCGGAATCGTTTCTGGCGGCTGGTGATGTGCTGCAAGTATCTCCCGAGAAGGTCCCACACGTGTTCGATTGGAATTTAGGGCGGGCCAATCCATGCGGTGAATATCATCACTCTCCAACAGCTCTGCGACAGCCACTGTACGATAAGGTGTAGCATTGTCGTCCATGAAGAGGAACTTAGTACCCACAGCACGTCTAAACAGACGCACGTGAGGCTGGAGAACCTCGGTACAACAGCGGACACCAGTGACCAGTGTTTCTTCCAGGCATACATCCGGGAGGGCGAAGGTCCCTCCCCCGGAAATATCCAATCGCCCCCCCGAGACTTATTAAGTCAACTTGCAAAATGCTCATTAAAACACTACAAGCTACAATGAAAAAGAATGTTCAATTTCTTTTGATGCCAATATTTTTCGAATAATATTTTAAAATAATTTTTCAAGTGTGATAATTTGTTTTGCTCAAAAAATAGATTAAAAGATAAACTTTCTGTTTTTCAACATATAAAACTGGTGTTAGGAAGCTGACAGCGACCAGGTCAGGGAAGAGATTTTAACTATGCATCTTTGTTTCCCCGTAATGTCTCATCGAAACGACAGTTAAGAAATCCTTCCTCTCACCCCCCAGCAGTAAGCAAGCATCGCCAGCTGAGCATTAACGTGTTGACCATTAACTCGGCTGCCCACCCACTCTTCACAGCTAAATGGTTTTCTTCCTTCGCACACATGTAGGATGTGAAAATAAGTAGACACGAGACATCTTGTTAGAAACCTCGTTCAGCGAAGCCACTTATCAGCATTCGACATCAGTTTCTCTTTGGGGACATTTTCTCATCTCAGCAGTCCTGGCGTCAGCGTCCATTTCCGAGTTTCACCCCCCCCCCCCCACACACACACTTTCGAGTCTCAAGGACGTTACAACTTACAGGGATTATTTCAGACTTTCAGTTAGCGCATCAGCGGTAATCACGTCATGTTTGCATTTAGGTGCAACAGGGAGCAACCGTTTCTCTTGACCACAATTCAGTCCCCCTTTCCCCAAAGAGAGCAGCCGTGGTCAAAAATCTTTTCATTCGGACTTAGACACTCCTTTCCCCCAACTCACACACACTGGCACAGCCGGCAATAGCAGATTAGCAGTAAAATACAGTGTCTCTTTCTTCGCGTCGAACGATGAACATAGGAAGCGATAAATTTCCGGTGTCACATAGCACAGGAAAAGAAGACACTGTCAGGATGGGATAAAGCGAAATTCAACACTTTATATCCACCTTTTTACATGTTAGCTAAGACAGGTATGAGGAAAGAATGCCCACGGAAAAAGCGCCCACGGAAAAATCGCCCACGGAAAAAACGCCCACGGAAAAAACGCCCACTTCTCGAAAGTAGGAAAAAACGCCCACGGAAAAATTGCCCACAGACAAAATGCTCACGGGAAAAATATGTGATCGACTGATAAGTTTATATGTCTGTTATAAACGGTGACAGGACAACTGGTCACAGACTGCTGGCCAAAAAATCGTTAGGGGTCATATAAAAATTGCGGTTTCTTGGCCACCTCACCTACATAACGAAAATGGGTGTAGGAGAATTGGCCACAAAAGTTCAAGGGTGTGTGTGCGGGGGGGGGGGGGGGGTAAGTATTATCGATTTTTGGCCTACATTGAGAATTGAATTAGGAACTCCAAACAAATTTCGAGAAAACGTTCTATGTAAGCCAAGCGAGAATTACAGCATAATTCATGTATGTTCGGAAAAGGGCCCTAAGGGGTGGGATTTTTTAATAACGCTGCACTTTTACGTAGGTACTAAATATTTACATAACATGTCAAGTTTGCAATATTTTTCTTTTACTTAATTAATTCTTTTTTTTTTTTTTGATTGGAGGTTTAACGACCACCGTGAGCAACTCAATGGGCTATAAGCAGTCGCCCGTCCCTAATTTAGGGTCACTGGTTCCAGGGAAGGGAGAGAGCCAGTGCCGTAAGACAAACACAACATCCATGCCTCACCGGGATTCGAACCCTGACCCTTACGGACGAATGATCAGAGGCCAGCGCCACCGGGGCGGCACTTAATTAATTCACAGGCGAAGAAAAAAGTGTTGAATTGGCTTAGGCCTACGGCCTATTAATTAATGTATGGATTGAATGTATGGTGCATAAGTAGAAGCGCAATAGTATTGACAATTAATACAGACATTTGACGTGGAATAGGAATAGCTGTGGTGCCGTGGAAGCATATCCGGCGCGTAACTGGAAGACCCTGAGTTCGATTCCTGGAGGCGGCCACTGAGAATTTTTCAGTGACTCACTTATAAACGTGGAAAGAGCGACGACTTGCCGCCCCGGTGGCGCAGTGGTCTAAGGCGTTGGCCTCTGATTATTCGTCCGTAAGGGGTCCGGGTTCGAATCCCGGTCAGGCATGGATGTTGTGTTTGTCTTACGGCACTGGCTCTCTCCCTTCCCTGGAACCAGTGACACTAAATTAGGGACGGGCGACTGCTTATAGCCCATTGAGTTGCTCACGGTGGTCGTTAAACCTCCAATCAAAAAAAAAAAAAAAAAGAGCGATGACTTTTGTTTGATTATTGACAATACTTGTATACTTGTTATGTAAATTTTACGAATATGGGAATGACGGAACGAAAACTTTTAGAAGGGCCTAAACGTTAGTCCTAATATTATTTTGTGCCTGAGTAATACCGCAATATTAATAATTTGATGTGTTACGTAAACGTTATGAATATAACATCGTTAGAATAAAAACTGTTAAATAGGCCAAGGCCTAGGACTTATGACTTAAGGGCCGCGGGTGGCCTAGTGAAGAACCAAATAAGATTGTTAACTTTCAACTTCCTACTGTAGAGTAGCTACTTTCTTAAAAAATTCCAGTTCGGCTGTACTATAATAAATTTGTGACTATTCTTATTTTTTAAAGTAAGGTCTTAATTTTTATAAAACTATGCATGTTTATTATTTAACTATATCAATTAAAAAAGAAATCATTAAAAGTCAGATTATTTTATTTATAAATACTTTTAAAGTTTAATGCATTTAATTGTAAAAGCGATTTTCGTAAAAGCCGCAGTGTACTGATATAACTTTGTGTAATGTGCTTTCTTTCCACTGTTGTCTGTTGAGTACGGCGAGCGGAAGGGGGGACATCTGTCTTTCGTCAAAGTGGTACTTTGCAGCTGCAGCTTGAACGTTTGCTAGAGACCGCACCTCAAATAACAAGCGATATATTTCATTTAAATTTATCGGTTGGCCACCGGTCGGGGTGTGTCTTCCCCGTGAGTAGTATAATCTCAAGTTACAGGCATACTTCTTTTCTTCCCAGTGTAAAGAAAAAAATACGCACTCATAGCTTCCTGGGAGTTTTCCAAAGGACAACTAAAACAGTTAATTTCTACATGACGGGTGTAGGAGAACTGGCCACAAAAATTTTAAGGGGCCGTATAAAAATAACGTTTTTGACCGCTTCATGCCCACAAGCCCCAGAGGTTGGTAATCAGAGTCATATATAGTTTCCGCAATTTCGTCTTTTCTTAATTGCGATAATTAATGTAATTCTTTATAAGAAATGTTTATGATCTACATCTGAGCAAAAGATTTAAGGGTTTTCAAACTACAAGTCTGCAAATTATCTGAGCGCATGTGCTGACTCAGGAAACCTGTCGGGGGGGGGGATATATCAAAACTTGATTTGAAAAATGTATCGTCCCATCGGGAGATTTTCAGCATTTACAAGCTACAGTTGGACAGATTATTTGAGGGTACGTGCCTACTCAGCAAACCTGGGGGTGGGGGTGGGGGTTATATGATAATTGTGAATTATATAGAATTTCTTGTCCGATCGGGCGATTTTCAGCATTTACAAACTACAACTGGAGACATTATCTCCGGGCATGAACCTACTGAGCAAACCTGTCGGGGGTAATACCAAAAGTGTAGAATATGAAGTATTTCTCTTCCGACCCGGAGATTTTCATCATTCACATCTCTTCAGATAATGTGTCGAGTTGTAGCTGCTAATTGCCGAGAATCTCCCGATCGGACGAGAAATTGTTCATATCTTACACTTTTGGTATTACCCCCCCCCCCCCCCCCTCTTCGCCGACAGGTTTCCAGAGAGTGACATGCGCTAAGAAAATTTGTCGAGTTGCAGTTTCTAAATGTTGAAGATCTCCAGATCGGAAGAGATATTCTTGATATTCACGATTTTGGTATACCCCCCCCCCCCCCGACTAGTTTCCTGAGGCAGCAGATACCCTCAGATAATTCGACGTGTTGTAGCTTGTAAACGCTGGAAATCTCCCGATCTTACCAGAAATTCTTTATATTTCATATTTTAGATTTTAAGCACCCCCCCTCCCCAGACAAATTCCCTGGGTTTGCACATACTCGCAGAGAATTTTTTATTTGTAGTTTCTAGAAAAATATCGTATAGCAGTTGGCTTGAAGACAACGGTGAATCATTAGTGTGTTTTTAAATAAATGTTGCATAAGACTACCACGGCTTTCAGACCAAGACCATACAACCTCTACAGTCAATCAGTGCAATCCGAACTTTCCTCTCATATTTGTAAGGTTTGCAGAAAATATTTTACACATCAAATTATTAATATTGCGGTATTACTTAGGCAGAAAATAATGTTAGTACTAACGTTTAGGCCCTTCTAAAAGTTTTCATTCCGTCATTCCCATATTCGCGTTATGTAGGTGAGGTGGCGAAGAAACCGCAATTTTTATATGACCCCTAACGATTTTTTGGCCAGCAGTCTGTGACCAGTTGTCCTGTCACCGTTTATAACAGACATAAAAACTTATCAGTCGATCACATATTTTTCCCGTGAGCATTTTGTCTGTGGGCGATTTTTCCGTGGGCGTTTTTTCCTACTTTCGAAAAGTGGGCGTTTTTTCCGTGGGCGTTTTTTCCGTGGGCGATTTTTCCGTGGGCGTTTTTTCCGTGGGCATTCTTTCATACAATCGCTAAGACACTCACATCGAGGGTGCGCGTAGTATAAGTTTAATGAATAGCTTTTCACACGATTACATTGGTCGATATTCAGTGTATTGGGTGGAGTCTAAAGCAGAGATTATTGGGGGGGATTAATCGTCACCACTCACCAGTCAGTAGTACGCTTTGAGGAACGAAAGGTAAAGGAAGGTGAATAGGAGAAAACAAAAAAAAATTCGTGTTTTCGCAACTGGACAGAAACTTTGTGGTTTGTTTATATAAAGGATGCGATGTCTGCCAAAAGGAAAATTTCGCAATCATCCATCACATCTTTTATTAAAATTCAAAGAGATGATGCCAAGGGTGAAGAAGTGGAAAGTATTCCAGTAGCAACCAAAGAATCTACATCAATGTTAACTGAAATTTCAGCTGATGACATTAACATAGGTTTGCCTGGTACCGGTAAAATAAAGGAAAGATGTTTCCATAATAAGGCTTGTTAGAAGAAATACACATGGCTGTAAGAAGACAAAAGCAGAGATGGCGCTTTTTGTAAACTTTGCGAAAAATTCATGAAGGATGATGTAAATGCTTTGAAAAAAATGGTGGAGTATTCATAACGGTACCATTTGTATCATAAAAAAGCGTTAGGGAAAGATAGAAAACTGGAGAAACATCAACATTCGTCAGCCCACATCGCCAGGGCAGAAATGGAAAAACTAAGATTAAATGTTTTGAAAAATCCTGTGAACAACCAAATACTGTGTCAAAGTGAAGAGCAAAAGAAAGAGAACAGAGAAGCTCTTAGCGTGCTAAGTCGAGGCCTTATTTTTTGATAAAACAAGAAATAGCCCACACAACTAAATCATCATCATTGTCAACCATTATCAGTCCACTGCTGGATGAAGATCTCCCAAAGTTTCTTCCACAACGGTCTGTCTTGTGCCAGTCTACTCCATGTCACTCCCGCATACTTTCGAACTTCATCCACCCATCTACCATGTGGTCTTCTTCTGGGTCTTTTCCTGTCCCTTGGAATCCAATCTAAAATTTGGGCTGTCCATCGTTGGTCTGTCCTTCTGGCAGTATGTCCAGCCCATTGCCATTTCAGATATTTAACTCTGATCATGATGTCTTCCACTCTTATCATTTTTCTGAGCCACAAGTTCCTCTTCTTATCTCTCCTGGTTACACCAAGCATGCACCTCTCCATGCTACTTTGAGTTGTCTGCAGCCTTTGTATGTCTCTTTTAGTTAAGGTCCACGTCTCTGCACCATACGTAAGCACTGGAAGGATGCATTGATCAAACACTTTTCTTTTAACACATAATGGCATATTGCTGTTGAAAATTATGCTGTTTCTTCCAAAAGCTCTCCAGGCAAGTTTTGTACGCCGATTAATTTCTTCATCAATGTGACCCTCACTTGATATCTGCTGTCCACGATAAACGTACGTATCTGTTATCTCCAGCTTTTCTCCATCAATCGATAAACCTTCATTTCTTGTAAAAGCATTGAACATCACTTTTGTCTTCTGAAAGTTCATTTTTAATCCCACTTCTTTACTCTTGTCAGCAAGTTCTGGATCATACTCTGCAGCTCTGATGAGGTAGTTGCAAAAATGACTACATCATCAGCAAAACGAAGGTGGGTTAGATAATCTCCATTAATCTTTATCCCTTTGTTTTCACAGTTCAGTGATTGAAAGACATTTTCCAATGTGGCATTAAAGAGCTTGGGATCTATTGTGCCATCTTGTCTCACTCCCTTTCCAATTTTTATGTGTTTTGTATTTTCAAACAGCCGAATCTTTGCCCTTGCATTTTCATAGATGTTATTAATAATATTAATGTATGCATCTTCAATACCGCAGGATTTCCGAGCCATTGTAACTGCTGATGGTTTCACCGAACCAAAGGCTTTTTCATAATCGATAAAAGCCATGCACAATGGAAGTTCATATTCCCTAGCTCTTTCAATTAGTTCTCTCAGTACGTAGATATAATCTGTTGTGCTGTAGCCACTCCTGAATCCAGCTTGTTCTCTCGGTTGAGCCATGTCCAGTGTTATCTTCAAACGGTGTGAAAGAACTTTAGTAAAGATTTTATAAACCACTGATAGGAGGCTGATAGTTCCTGAGATCCTCAATGTCACTTTTTTTATGCAGCAGGATCATTGTAGCGTTGTTCCAATCCTCCGGAATCTTTCCTTCATTAAGGCATCGAGTGAAAATTTGGACGAGTACTGTTTCGATTTCTCCACTTGCTTCTTGTATGATGTCTACAGTAATTCCATCTTCTCTTGGAGCTTTCCCCAGCTTCATGTTCTTGATTGCAATTGCAACTTCTGCTGGGAGGACTGGAAGAACTCTAGTACTGGTACCTTTCATGATGTCTGGAGTACACGTATCATCCCTTTCATATAATTTAGAGTAGAAATCTTTCACTCTTGTCAAAATGTCGCCTCTATTTCTTGTTACAGAACCATCTTCTTTTCTCAGTGCCATAATCTGGTTTTTTCCCTTACTGAGATGATGTCCTTTTGCTATCTTTAGGCTTTGGTTGTTTTCAATTGCTTTCCTCACTAGTTCACAGTTGAATTTTCTTACATCTTCAGTGATACTTTTTCATACTGTCTTGCATAGCTCTATATATTCCACTTTGGAAGTCACATCTTTAGTTGTCCTCATCTCTCTTCTTTTTTGCATCAACGTTTTGGTTTTTCCTGATAATTTGTTCAAATGCAACTTGTTCTTAGACCCAGCTAATTTTGTTGCTGTTTCCATAAGAGCTTTGGTTACTTTTCTGTTAACTTCAGAAATATCCACTTCTTCCGATGTTAGGCCTTCTAAAGCAGAGAACCTGTTCTTCAGTTCCAACTTGAAGGTATTATGGTGTTTTTTAAGGTTGGTTATGTCAATACATTTTGTTTGTCGTATGAGCTTGCCACGTTCGAGTTTAGTGCTGATGTGCATCTTACATCTCACCAATCTATGGTCACTACCTGTGTTGAACTTGTGTAGCACACTACAGTCTTCTATGACGAATTTTTTGTTGCACATAATAAAATCAATTTCACTTGTCATCCCATTTGGATGTCTCCATGTCCATTTCCTGTGTGGCTTTTTCTTGAAAAAGGAGTTCAAGATGAAAAACCCTTCTGCCTCTGCAAACTCAACGAGAGTATTTCCACGCTGGTTTCTGTGGCCGTGACCGAATTTATCTACTGTAGTTTCATTCTGTTGCCGTTGCCCTATTTTTGCATTGAAATCTCCCATAATTATCTTCAAGTGCTGACGAATTTCCCCATAAAATTCTTCAATTTCTTCTTCCCGATGACTTGTGGTGGGTGCATAAGTTTAAATAATCTGAGCCTTGTATCTTCTCGAGAGTTGGATATGAGCCTTTAATTAATAACTTGCTTGTAAAACACAGTATAATCAGGATCTCGCAGACTGGAAGGCAGCACAAAGTAAACGATCGACGTGCTGCCCAAAAAAACAACTTCAGAGTTATTGCATTGTATTGGTGAAGACCTTCGCTCCAAAATAGAAAAAAATATCGAAAAAAAATTTTTCTCTAATGGCAGACGAAAGTACTTCTCAAAAAAAATGATATGCAACTCAGTATTTGTGTAAGACACGGTGAGAACAACTATCCCGTGGAAACATTTTTTTCTTTGGTTAAAATACAAAACGGTTTGTCTGAAACTATAGCTAATGCTATTGATTTTGAAATTAGAAAAGCAAAATTAAATTACAACGATCTTGTTGCTTTTGGCTTCGATGGAGCATCAAATTTTTCAGGTAATACAGCGGGTGTTCGAAAAAAATTATCTGAGAAAGCTGGCAGGGATATACCTTAGATTCACTGCCGAACTCATATTTTGTCATTAGCTGTTGCTTGTTGCCGCAACAAAAATCCTAAAGTTAAAAGATTTTTTCACACATTAAAGGACATATACAAGCTTTTCAGCCAATCCCCAAAGAAAGAAAATATCCTCCATGAAATCCAAGCAGTGATCAACGATCCTATACTGAAAGTCCCTGAATGTATAGAAGTGCGGTGGTTGAGCCACTGCAGAATCATAAATGCAGTGAAAAGGAGTTTCTCGGCAATCATGCTCGCTTTTGAAAATATACATAAAGAAGGAGCAGATCTTGCATCTGCAGCTGGAGGAATATTACTGGAGATGAGAAATAAGTTTTTTTATTATCTTAATCGTTATGGATGAAGTACTGAATTCTGTATCCAATTTGAGTAGGAAACTGCAAAAAGTGGATGTGCCCTTTTCATCTTTAATTCTGCTGATAGAATCCACCAGAGCATTTAAAAGACATAGCAAGTGCATGTGATGATGAAACGAGCCAGCTGCGAAAGAATATCTCTGACTTGATGAAGAAACCTTTAGGACTGCGTGAAAGTTGTGTTTAACCGAAGACGAAAACCCCAAGCAAACCGTTAGGCACATGCAGCAATGCATATTATCCATCAACGATGAAATCTCGAATAGATTTAATGACAAACCATTAACATAATAAAAGGTGCGTCACATTTTGAAAATTTTGAAAACTTTCTAAATATTTCCGAAAAACAAGTACAAAGTTTATGTAAATATTTTCCAGGGATTGATGCAGAATCAGCTTATGGCTGATATAAAGTCATTTACTTTTTTCGTTAAGTCAATGATGAAAAGCAAAAGTTCAGGATAAGGTGCTAAAGATTCGCCTATTGCGATACTTTTTTCAGCAAACGTAGGCTATAGTAGTTTAACAAGTATTTGTGAGGCCTTACTGTGCATACCTGTTTCTACGGCAAGTGCAGAAAGTGCATTTAGTACAATGAATAGAATTTTGACAAAGCTGATAGCCAGATTAAATGAAGAAAGTTTGCAACATTGTATGCTTGTTTGCATCGAAGGCAAGGAAGATCCCAGTGAAGAATTTTTAAAAGAAGTAATAACTTTGTATGCGACTAGGAAACCGAGAAGAATTCGTCTTATGTAGAATGCAAATTGCAAAGAATTACGCTGAGCGCTGCGAACAATGTTGCAAATTGCAATACTTGTAAAATTTCATTCAGTGCAACGGACATACAAACATTCAGTGTTATAGGAGTGTTAGTGAACTTTATGGATTACCTTGACAATAACTATGCCGTCGTATCCGTGAAGTACTAAACCATTATTCTAATCTAGCCTACTCCGAAGTTCGAGCTAGCGCTACTTCCGTTCTATAGTTTTAATTTCACGTTTGCATTTTAAATTATAATTTTGTTCTAGCACACTCGTGTGATTTAAAACTGAAATGTATCGTATTTTGTGTAAATGTAATTTAAACAATATAATAGGCAAAGCAGTACGCTACAGCTATATTCTATAGGTAGAGGTTCTGTTGATGAAAATTAAAGTAGTTTTTCTAGCAAATCTGCTATTTTAAGTTAACATTTTAACTTCTTTCTTTTTATGTCATTTTATTAACAATGTACGACGGGTCTGCAATCGAAATATGCAATTAATTGTACTATTTCTGTATGTTTTACTCTGCTTTTTTGCTATTTTTCGGCAATAATTCAAGCATGAAAGTGTTTTACACCATGACACTAATTTTAGCTCATGTTGATGTTTTAGTTTAGTCAAAAATATGAATGTTTATTTTCCCATTGCTAGGGTAATGATGAAATCGAAGATGGAAATCGGAAAAGTCCCCCAATTTAAAAAGTTCCGCATAGGAAAACTCCCCCACAGGAAAAGTCCCACATTTTTCATTCAGGGAATGTGCACAAATTTTTGTTTACACAAAATATCGAATGTGGGGGAGATTTCCGGGGTCACCATTTCCGTTTTCACGCTGCTTAAAACAAGATGCAGCCGTACAGCGAGCACAAATGTGTGGAAGAAATTTCCTGGGTCGTCATTTCAACTTTTACCGTGGGTTTATAGTAAAAATCAGTCTTACAATTTTCTGGCCAGGTAGTGGGAAATTGCCGGGGTCGGCATTTTTTACTCCATCTTGTTCATGTTCATAACGTTTGCGTAACATTTCAAATAATCAATATTGCGATATTACTCAGGCAGAAAATATTATTACGTCTAACGTCTAGACCCTTCTAAAAGCTTTCATTCCGTCATTCCCATATTCCTAAAATTTACGTAACAAGTAAGGTCAATAATATTGCGCTTCTACTTATGCACCATACATTAACAGGCCATAGGCTTTAGGCCTTTCCAACACTTGTATTTTTCGCCTATGTGATATTCGTAAAGTTTACAAAAAAGTCAAGTTCATAGCTTTGCGCGTTTACTTAGGCATTCAATATTAATTACTAGGCCATTTTTCACAGTTTTTATTCTACCGACGTCATATTCATAACGTTTATGCATGAACTGAAGTTAATCGTATTGCACTTTTACTTAAGCACTAATTATTAATTCATTGGCTGTAGACCTAAGGCCTAGTAATTAATATTGAATGCCTAAATAAAAGCGCAAAGTTATTAACTTGACTTTTCTGCAAACTTTACGAATATCGCATATGCGAAGAAAAGTGTTGAAAACCCCTAGGCCTACTGTCTATTAGTCAATGTATAGTGCATAAGTAGAAGCGCAATATTATTGACATTACTTGGTCTGTAAATTTCAGGAATATGGGAATGACGGAATGAAAACTTTTAGAAGGGCCTAGACGTTAGGCCTAATAATATTTTATTTCTGAGTAATATCGCAATATTAAAAATTTGATGTTTTACGTAAACGTTATGAACATGAGCACGATGGAATAAAAAATGCCGACTACGGAAACTTCCCCCACATATTCGTGCTACTTGTACGGCTGCATCTCGTTTTAAACAGCAGGAAAATGGAAATGGTGACCCCCGAAATCTCCCCCACATTCGATATTTTGTGTAAACTGCAATTTGTGCACGGTCCTTGACTGAAAAATATGGGGGATCTTCCCTTACGGGGGGGGTTCCTATGGGGAACTAACTTTTCCAATGTGGGGTACTTTTCCTGGGGGGGGGGGATAATTTTCCTGTGGGGGACTTTTCCGTCCATCATCGAAGTTCACTCTTTTGAAATGTCTAATTCATAGAAACCTGTGAAAATTCGAATTATGGTTAATAATATTCTTAGTCTTGACATATTGACTCAGAAATATAAAATAAACCTAATTAAATATGTAGTATAAAGGAATTACACATTTTCAGCTGCAGCTCTACCTTTGATTGTCACAGAACAAACAGCCTTAACAGCGAATATTGATTTTTTTACCCGCTAGTTACCATTACTGGTTTACGGGATGCTCAAATTAACATTACTGGATTAACAGTCAATTAAATTCTCTTCTTTATTGTGCTTGTCATTTTTTGCGTGATTTGTGAAACCCGATGTGATTTAGGAAGTGGACGTTCTATATTTAATATACCTTTTTTCACTTTTTCTATGCAACTATCAGAGTCATCCTCCTTCATGTATAATATACTAGCTGTGCCCACGGCTTCAATCGCGTGGAAGATATCACTGAAACACAGGGCACGTGTAACACGTGTAATCCTATCCATCCATAAGAACTGTATAGCACCCAGCAACCTATGGAGAAAATTGGCCGAAAGATTAAATTTTCGGCAGTTAGTTTTTCACGTGAAGTAAAATTGTAATTAATTTTTACATAAGTTTAAATACATAATTTGAATTTTATTTTTTGAAAATAATTCATAATGCCTCTGTATATACAACATTCTTTGTCTCGTTTCCAGTCGTTATAAAAATAAATTGATTGTCAGAACTGCCGATTCTCGATAAGCAGACGTATAACTGTCCGTGCGAGAAACTTTCTTGACGCAAATCCAATCCCACATGTTTGTAAGTTTAGCCTTTTGATTTACTGATCGTTTTAGCGAAGGGTAGTTTAATAGGAAATTGTAATCTTTTGAACGTGAAAGGCAAGTCAGTCGAAATCATCGGGATCCTGGGTATATGTGCCATTTATCCAGCTGCTGGCCCATTTAGTATAATGGCTTCAATAATATTATTATGCTGCGCTTTGACCTGTAATCGTGTACCATTGCACGGGTTTGGATGATTCAGGTTTCGTAATAATATTATAGGAATTCTAACTTTCAATTTAAGACAATGTGGTGGAAGTCTTGAGGGATTTAGAGAATTTAAAAATTCATGTGGATAATGCACTGTATCTTCCAAGTTCAGGGCAGTATCGATCGATGCATAAATTCTGTATTCACCGGGCAGTTTTTGCAAAATAGCATCGTTTATTTCATCACCGGAGGCATTCCTTGGAGACACGATAGCTCGTTCACACATCCAGTTGTGATTTCTTTGGAGCAAATTTCTTACATTAGGATAAGTTTTGTCAACTAATTCATTAATATATCTTACAATGCTTCCCAGTTTACTATGTACTGGAATCTAACTGTTCTGTTTAGGTACTTTGCCATCACCGACACGTAGTAATAGAGTAGAAAATTGGATATCTCCACTTCCTAAATGAGCTCTATTATTTGTTCGTAAATGAAGCGTTTCAATATTATTCCACATTGGCGAGGATTTTAAACACGCCTTAACAATGTCTGCTCTTGTTCCTTTCACAATTACTGGCAAAGTTAAAGAATAAAAAATAAACGTGTCCACGGGAAAGAAGTAAGCTTCCCAACAGTGAAAGAATTATCCAAATCGGTTCAGTAGTTTTCGAGATTAGTAAAAAAAAAAAAAAAAAATTTCGTACACTATCGTGAAGTACTTTCTTTGACGTTGGGTTGATCAGGTTGTATGTAAACAAAGTGGAACGATACACGGGAAATCGGGAACTATACTTGAAAAGTTCTGATTCGACAGTACTACCAAAAATAATAAAAAATAAACGAAGTAGCCCATGTCCACCGGAAATAAGTAAGCTTCCCAACGGTGAAAAAAATTATCCAAATCGGTTCAGTAGTTTTCGACATTACCTCAAATAAACACACAAAGTTTCTTTCTTTATATAGGCTATATCATCATCATTGTCAACTGCTGGATGAAGGTCTCCCCAAGTTTCTTCTACAATTGTATGTCTTGAGCTCCTCCATGTCACTCCAGCATACTTTCGAAATTCATCCATCCATTTCCCATGCGGTCTTCTTCTGGGTCTTTACATGTCATTCGGAATCCAATCTAAAATTTCGGTTATATAGCCTTAAGATAGCAAAGGGACATCTCAGTAAGGGAAGAAAACAGATTATGGCTCTGAGAAAAGAAGATGGTTCTATAACAAGAAATAGAGGCGAAATTTTGACAAGAATGAAAGATTTCTACTCCAAATTATATGAAAGGGATGATACATGTACTCCAGACATCATGAAAGGTACCAGAGTTCTTCCAGTCCTCCCAGCAGAAGTTGCTCATGCAATCAAGAACATGAAGCGGGGGAAAGCTCCAGGAGAAGATGGAATTGCTATAGACATCATACAAGAAGCAAGTGGAGAAATTGAAACAGTACTCGCCCAAATTTTCACTCGATGCCTTAATGAAGGGAAGATTCCTGAGGATTGGAACAATGCTACAATGATCCTGCTACATAAAAAAGGTGACATTGAGGATCTCAGGAACTACAGACCTATCAGCCTCCTATCAGTGGTTTATAAAATCTTCACTAAAGTTCTTTCACACCGCTTGAAGGTAACACTGGACATGGCTCAACCGAGAGAACAAGCTGGATTCAGGAGTGGCTACAGCACAATTGATCATATCCACGTACTGAGAGAACTAATTGAAAGAGCGAGGGAATATGAACTTCCATTGTGCATGGCTTTTATCGATTATGAAAAAGCCTTTGATTCGGTGAAACCATCAGCAGTTACCACGGCTCTGAAATCCTGCGGTATTGAAGATGCATACATTAATATTATTAATAACATCTATGAAAATGCAAGTGCAAAGATTAGGCTGTTTGAAAATACAACACACATAAAAATTGGAAAGAGAGTGAGACAAGGTGACACCATATCTCCGAAGCTTTTTAATGCCACATTGGAAAATGTCTTTCAATCACTGAACTGGGAAAACAAAGGGATAAAGATTAATGGAGATTATCTAACCCACCTTCGTTTTGCTGATGACGTAGTCATTTTTGCAACTACCCCATCAGAGCTGCAGAGTATGATCCAGGAACTTGCTGACAAGAGTAAAGAAGTGGGATTCAAAATGAACTTTCAGAAGACAAAAGTGATGTTCAATGCTTTTACAAGAAATGAAGATTTATCGATTGATGGAGAAAAACTGGAGATAACAGATACGTATGTTTATCTTGGACAGCAGATATCAAGTGAGGGTCACATTGATGAAGAAATTAATCGGCGTACAAAACTTGCCTGGAGAGCTTTTGGAAGAAACAGCATAATTTTCAAGAGCAATATGCCATTAAGTCTTAAAAGAAAAGTGTTTGATCAATGCATCCTTCCAGTGCTTACGTATGGTGCAGAGACGTGGACCTTAACTAAAAGAGACATACAAAGGCTGCAGACAACTCAAAGCAGCATGGAGAGGTGCATGCTTGGTATAACCAGGAGAGATAAGAAGAGGAACTCGTGGATCCGAAAAATGACGAGAGTGGAAGACATCATGATCAGAGTTAAATCCCTGAAATGGCAATGGGCTGGACATACTGCCAGAAGGACAGACCATAGATGGACAGCCGAAATTTTAGATTGGATTCCAAGGGACAGGAAAAGACCCAGAAAAAAGACCACATGGGAGATGGGTGGATGAAATTCGTAAATATGCGGGAGTGACATGGAGGAGACTGGCACAAGACAGACCATTGTGGAGGAAACTTGGGGAGACCTTCGTCCAGCAGTGGATTGATAATGGTTGACAATGATGATGATGATGATGATATATATAAGTTTCTTCCACAACTGACTGTCTTGAGCCACTCTCCTCCATGTTACTCCGGCATGCTTTCGAATTTCATCCATCACCCGTGTGGTTTTCTTCTGGGTCTTTTTCTGTCCCTTGGAATCCAGTCTAAAATTTCACTTGTCCATCTGTGGTCAGTTCTTCTGGCAACATGTCCAGCTTATTGCCATTTCAGGGATTTTACTCTTATGATGATGTCTTCCACTCTTGTCATTTTCCTTATTCACGAGTTCCTCTTCTTAACTTTCCTGGTTACACCAAGTATGCATCTCTCCAGGCTTCTTTCAGTTGAATGCAGCCTTTGTATGTCTTTTTCAGTTAAAGTCAATGTCTCTGCTCCATACGTAAAACTGGAAGGATGCACTGATTAAACATTTTTCTTTTAAGACACAAAGGCATATTGCTCTTGAAAGTTGCACCGTTTCTTCCAAAAGCTCTCCAGCCAAGTTTTATACGCCGATTATATACACTGAAGAGCAATTGAATTAGAGATACCTATCTAGTAACGTGTAGCACTACCTTTCGCCCTGATGACAGCGGCGATTCGTCTCGGCATGGACTCGACAACACACCGGAAGCATTGGGAAGCCATACGGATCCACGAACCCTGAACAAGCTTCCACAGTTCACAAAGATTTGTTGGAGGGGGTCAGAACCTCGAACATCTCTTTCGATGGCATCCCAGATGTGCTCGATGTAATTGAGGTCAGGTGACCTAGCTGGCCAAGGAAGCAAGGTCACGTCGGTGGGGTGTTCATCCAACCATTCGGATACAATTCGGGAGCGATGGCACGGTGCATTGTCTTGTTGCAGGATGAGGTCCCCAGTGGGATGTTGAAGACTCACAAACGGGAGCAAATGGTCGTCCAGGATATCCCCGTAACGTTGACCTGTGAGGGGCGATGTCACACGTACCAGGGGTCCCATTTCAGTCCACGTAAACAGTCCCCAGACGAGAATGCCACCCCCACCAGCTTGAAGAGTACCCTACTGGCAAGAAGGATCTATCGCTTCATGTGGTTTGAGCCGTACTTGTATCCTGCCATCCGCATGTACCAACGTGAATCTCGATTTATCAATCCAGGCAACATTTTCCCATATGTCTAGGGTCCAGTGGCGATGTTCCCGCGCCCATATTAATCTTTGCACCCTGTAATATGTGCGGTCAGCAGCGGTACCCTCGTGGGACGATGGCATCTGTACCCCATAGCGAGGAGATTGTTCTGGATGGTGTGGCTGCTTACACGTTTTTGTGCACCAGCGTTAAATTGCCGAGTGATTTCTTGTACTGTGGCCCGTCTATCCGCTGTTACAATGCGAGCTAGCCGACGATGACCCCGCGGGCCCGCTCATCCACACGCTGTTGTCCACGGCAGTTGGCCCTTGCAGGGATGGTTTTACCGGATTCGATGTACTCACGGTGCACCCGTGACACAGTGGCTCGTGAAAATCCCAGTGCCTGCACGACTTCCGAGATGGAGTGACCCATTCGTCGGGGCACGACAATTTGCCCACGATCAATGCGCTTAGATCCTTCGTCTTACCCATACTGCGTCCGACTGTTACTGATTGCCGTCACATCACTCCTTATATTGTCGTATCGCTGCATACGTCATATCCTTTCCGTGTACAGGGGCCACCCACAGCGCCACATTTACATAACGCCAGCTGTCTTTAATTCAATTGCTCTTCAGTGTAAACTGTATATATAAAATTTCGGTTGTATATAATAGTTCCCTTCTTTTAGTTTCTCCGGGTCTAACATTCCAACTTTCAGTATTAAGGTGATTTCAGTTATATATATACATTGGCGGAAAGTGAAAAAAGAACACCAAGAAGGAGACGTCTGATACCAACGAAATTTATACAGCATAATAACGGAATACAGAGGATAACGTGATCAAAACATTATGACAAAATACAGCTGTATTTGCTGGTTAACTGAAAAATAACATTTCCATGTAATATGGTTAGTACGAGGTTAAACCGCCATGAACTGCGTCACACTGTGCAATTCTGGCATGGAGTCTGTCGTACAGATGTTGGATGTAAGTTTAGGGTATTGAGTTCCAAGCATCCTCAACCTGGACGCGTAAATCGGGGATAATCGTGGCTGGCCGTGGAGACCGGATAAGTCGCTGTCCCATAATATCCCACACGTGTTTAATGGGCGAAAAATCCGGTGAACGTGCAGGCCATGGAAGTTGTCTCACACCCTAAAGTGCATATTGCGTTGCACGTGCCGTGTGTGGGCGTGCGTTATCTTGCTGGAAAACACCACGATGGACATACCTTACAAATGGCACAACAACGGACTGAATCATGTTGTTGATGTAGGAGGTGCTGTTTAACGTATCCGGTACAAACACTAGTTGTGTACGGTAGTGATAGCTGATCGCTCCCCACACCAGGAGACCAGGTGTAGGCCCTGTGTATCGCTGGCGGATGCAAGAAGGGTGCAGACGCTCCCCTGTGCGTCTGCGAACACGCATACGGCCATCAGAGGCTCCCAAGCAGAATCTGCTTTCGTCGCTGAACACGATAGATCGCCATTGCGTTCTTCAGTGCAGACGTTGGAGACACCACAGCAGCCGCTCCTGACGGTGGGCTTGAGTCATAGGTACACATGCCAGAGGCACACGTGCACGTAGTCCTGCATCCAGTAGACGGTTGCGGATTGTTCGCACAGTCACCTCAGGTGCAACGGCAGCTCGGATTTGCGTCGCAGTGGATATTCTGCTTGACAACGCCGCTCTTCTTATGCGTCGATCGGTCCGCACATCAGTCCGTCTGTGACTCCCGATTCCACGTCTTCTCGTGTGGGAATGTTCCTCGGACCATCTACGCCACCATCGTACCACCACCGATACTTCCCGTCCAATTCGCTCCGCAATATGACCATACGACCACCCGGCCTGGAGGAGTCCGACTAGACGACCTCGCCCAAAGTCCGATAACTGCTAAAATCGTACACGTCTTCCATGTCCAGGCATTGCAGCTTCTTCAGGGTCTTCGCACGTGTCCGTACGCCGACGACTGATTACATTCACTTCGCCGTACTCCTTAAATACCACCGACGATAATTTGCATATTATGCCGTGCTGTGGCGTAAGCGCTCACCGCCGGTTGGCCACGATATTAGCATCACACCTACGTAAACTCAACCCCATTAACATATGTAAATTTCATGAGCGTCCGTCAATTCTTTCTTGCTGTTCTTTTTTCACTTTCCGCCAGTGTATACATGCGTGCGCGCGCGCGCGTCTGTGTGTGTCTGTGTGTGAGTGAGAGAATCCAGTCTAAAATTTCGGTTCTCCATCGGTAGTCCGTTCTTCTGACATGTATATACAGTATATATTTATATATATATTTTATTTTTTTGTATATATACACTATGTACCTACAAGTAATTGGACAACTGTGATAGCAAAGGAAAACGAAGTTTATTCACCTTCAATAGTTGGTGGAGCCTCCACGAGCGGCGATCATTTTTTTTTTGATTGGAGGTTTAACGACCACCGTGAGCAACTCAATGGGCTATAAGCAGTCACCCGTCCCTAATTTAAAGTCACTGGTTCCAGGGAAGGGAGAGAGCCAGTGCCGTAAGACAAACACAACATCCATGCCTCACCGGGATTCGAACCCGGATCCCGTTCAGACGAATGATCAGAGGCCATCGCTTAGACCACTGCGCCACCGGGGCGGCGAGCGGTGATTACAGATGCTACCCTCAGGGGCATACTCTCAACCAGGCGTTGTACGACGGCTAGCGGTATTTTCTTCCACTCGGCTTGAAGAAGACAGGTCAGTTCTTTCACCGATTTCGTACGGTGGGGACACCCCTTAAGTCGAAGCTCCAACTCGTCCCAGAGGTGCTCGATAGGGTTAAGGTCCGGGCTCTGCGCAGGCCAGTCCATTCGATTAACCCCATTGTTACCATACCAAGCCATGGTGGACCTCGCAACATGACAGGTGGCATTATCATCCTGAAAGTAACATGGGTCCAGCCCGTAAACCTGCCACAACGTAGGAAGCGCATGGTCATCCGAAGGGGTGCAGTAGGTCTCGGCGTTGAGTCTACCAGGAATTGCGACCAAGGGTCCCGTGCCACACCAGGAGAAACACCCCCATAGCATAATTCCACCGCCGCCGAACTTCACAGTTGGCACAATACATTCTGGCAGGAGGCGTTCCCCAAACCCTGCCATCCGAACGGTAGAGGGTGAACCTTGATTCGTCGCCCCAGAGAACCTGTTTCCACTGTTCAACGGTCCACGGTCGACGTTCTTTGAACCACGTTAGCCGAGCAGCGCTATTGGACTTAGTGATCAAAGGCTTGTGGGTGGCAGTACGTCCATGATAATCGAGCAGATGGGCTTCCTTACGGATGGTATTCATCAAAAGAACACTCCCGGATAACTGTTGAAACTTTTCGCGGATGTGGCCCATCGATTTGGTGCGGTTCTTCCGAATTTCTGTGGCCAGCACCCGTCGGTCTCTAACTCCCAGTTTTATGGGTCTGCCGGGTCGGGGCACATTCCGACAGTCACCTCTCATCTTCCACTTGCGAATCACGTAGGCCACTGTCAATTTTTGGGTGCTTCAACTCTCTGGATATGTCACGTATGGATCGGCCATTTCTGTGATACCCGACGATTACACCTTTCTCGAAATCAGAGAGCTCCGAACTGCGTGGTATCTTGCATGCGACTGGTTGCGTTGTTGCTTCCCACATGATATTTAACGGCGGCGGCCGTGACGTGTATCAGGACCGCAGATAACGTCGATTGCAGGGGTGTCCAATTACTTGTTGGTAGATAGTGTATATATATCATCATTGTCAACCATCATCAATCCAC
Source organism: Macrothele yani (assembly GCA_039090855.1). Taxonomy (NCBI): domain Eukaryota; kingdom Metazoa; phylum Arthropoda; class Arachnida; order Araneae; family Macrothelidae; genus Macrothele; species Macrothele yani. The sequence continues at coordinate 176,457,403 of CM077010.1, read as the reverse complement.
TGCTGGACGAAGGTCTGCCGAAGTTTCCCCCACAACGGTCTGTCTTGTGCCAGTCTCCTCCATGTCACTCCCGCATACTTTTGAATATCATCCACCCATCTCCTATGTGGTCTCCTTCTGGGTCTTTTCCTGTCCCTTGGAATCCAATCTAAAATGTCTGCTGTCCATCGATGGTCTGTCCTTCTGGAAGTATGCCCAGCCCATTGCCATTTCAGGGATTTAATTCTGATCATGATGTCTTCCACTCCTGTCATTTTTCAAATCCACGAGTTCCCCTTCTTATCTCTCCTGGTTACAGCAAGCATGCACCTCTCCATGCTTTTTGAGTTGTCTGCAGCCTTTGTATATTTCTTTTAGTTAAGGTCCACGTCTCTGCACCATACGCAAGCACTGGAAGGATGCATTGATCAAAAACTTTTCTTTTAAGACATAATGGCATATTGCTCTTGAAAATTATGCTGTTTCTTCCAAAAGCTCTCCAGGCAAGTTTTGTACGCTGATTAATTTCTTCATCAATGTGACCCTGACTTGATATCTGCTGTCCAGGATAAACGTACGTGTCTGTTATCTCCAACTTTTCTCCATCAATCGATAAATCTTCATTTCTTGTAAAAGCATTGAACATCACTTTTGTCTTCTGAAAGTTCATTTTGAATCCCACAACTTTACTCTTGTCAGCAAGTTCCTGGATCATACTCTGCAGCTCTGATGGGGTAGTTGCAAAAATGGCTATGTCATCAGCAAAACGAAAGTGTGTTACATAATCTCCATTAATCTTTACCCCTTTGTTTTCCCAGTTCAGTGATTGAAAGACATTTTCCAATGTGGCATTAAAGAGCTTCGGAGATATGGTGTCACCTTGTCTCACTCTCTTTCCAATTTTTATGTGTGTTGTATTTTCTAATAGCCGAATCTTTGCACTTGCATTTTCATAGATGTTATTAATAATATTAATGTATGCATCTTCAATACCGCAGGATTTCAAAGCCATTGTAACTGCTGGTGGTTTCACCGAATCAAAGGCTTTTTCATAATCGATAAAAGCCATGCACAGTGGAAGTTCATATTCCCTCGCTCTTTCAATTAGTTCTCTCAGTACGTGGATATGATCTATTGTGCTGTAGCCACTCCTGAATCCAGCTTGTTCTCTCGGTTGAGCCATGTTCAGTGTTACCTTCAAACGGTGTGAAAGAACTTTAGTGAAGATTTCATGAACCACTGATAGGAGGCTGATAGGTCTGTAGTTCCTGAGATCCTCAATGTCACCTTTTTTATGTAGCAGGATCATTGTAGCGTTGTTCCAATCCTCAGGAATCTTCCCTTCATTAAGTCATCGAGTGAAAATTTGGGCGAGTACTGTTTCGATTTCTCCACTTGCTTCTTGTATGATGTCTACAGTAATTCCATCTTCTCCTGGAGCTTTTCCCCGCTTCATGTTCTTGATTGCATGTGCCACTTCTGCTGGGAGGACTGGAAGAACTCTGGTACTGGTACCTTTCATGATGTCTGGAGTACATGCATCATCCCTTTCATATAACTTGGAGTAGAAATCTTTCACTCTTGTCAAAATTTCGCCTCTATTTCTTGTTACAGAACCATCTTCTTTTCTCAGTGCCATAATCTGTTTTCTTCCCTTACTGAGATGCCCCTTTGCTATCTTTAGGCTTTGGTTGTTTTCAATTGGTTTCCTCACTAGTTCACAGTTGAATTTCCTTACGTCTTCAGTGATACTGTTTCGTACTGTCTTGCATAGCTCTATATATTCCACTTTGGAAGTCACATCTTCTTTAGTTGTCCTCATCTCTCTTCTTTTTTGCATCGACATTTTGGTTTTTCCTGATAATTTGTTCACATGCAACTTGTTCTTAGACCCAGCTAATTTTGTTGCTGTTTCCATAAGAGCTTTGGTTACTTTTCTGTTAACTTCAGAAATATCCACTTCTTCCGATGTTAGGCCTTCTAAAGCAGAGAATCTGTTCTTCAGTTCCAACTTGAAGGTATTATGGTGTTTTTTAAGGTTGGTTATGTCAATACATATTGTTTGTCTTATGAGCTTGCCACGTTCGAGTTTAGTGTTGAGGTGCATCTTACATCTCAAGAATCTATGGTCACTACCTGTGTTGAACTTGTTTCGTACACTGCAGTCATCTATGACAAATTTTTTGTTACACATAATAAAATGAATTTCACTTGCCGTCCCATTTGGATGTCTCCATGTCCATTTCCTGTGTGGCTTTTTCTTGAAAAAGGAGTTCAAGATGAAAAACCCTTCTGCCTCTGCAAACTCAACGAGAGTATTTACACGCTGGTTTCTGTTGCCATGACCGAATTTACCTACTGAAGTTTCATTCTGTTGCCGTTGCTCTATTTTTGCATTGTAATCTCCCATAATTATCTTCAAGTGCTGCTTACCTTTATTATTTAGATGACGAATTTCCTCATAAAATTCTTCAATTTCTTCTTTAGCATGACTTGTGGTGGGTGCATAAGTTTGAATAATCTGAGCCTGGTATCTTCTCGAGAGTTGTATAACGAGTCGTGCAGCTCTGTCAGAGGAACTTTCAACTTCTACAACTTTATCCTTCAGTTTCTTGTTTATTATAAATCCAACACCACTAGTTCTGCCAGTATCTGTCCCACGATAGTAGAAGAGATGTCCACTTTTCAGTTAAATGAGATCTTCTCCTTTTCTCCTTACCTCACTTAGCCCGACGATATCCCACTTGATACTTTGTAGTTCCTCTTCCAATTCAAGAAACCTTGAATCAGAAGATAGGGAACGTCCATTATACGTAGCCAAGGTCAGCATCAGATGGCAGCCTAGTCCGGTCCTCCGGCGATTCGCAGAACCATCTGCCTTCATGTCGCACTCGCCGCTGCCTTGGCCAGGTACAACAAACAAATAAAAATTTAATTCTTTGGAGTTTGCTCCCTCTGAGATTTCATTCACCCCTCCGGCGAAAAAGTTCTGAAAGAAACCCTGCCAGTGACTGAACCTCCTTGGAAGATGTTGAGGTCAGTACTTCTACCAAGCATGATACCGCTCCAAACCAGAACTCCGCCACCTCCAAACCGGTTCCTTTCGATGATGTTGAAGGTGTGATTGCGTGTTCCCTGCTTTCTCCAGATGTGTATACGTCCAGAATCGCTCGTCAGAATAAATCGACTCTCATCCGTAAAGAGAACTCGACCCCATTGCTGATGTGTTCAGTTCTTGTGTTCCTGGCACCACAGAAACCGCCGTCTCCGATTAGCAGGCTTTAATGGCCCACACCGTACTGGTCGTCGTACAAATAGACCAACTTTGTTCAACCTCCTGGCAGCGGTAAAGCGCGATAACGAACGTCCAGCTGTCTGTTGCATGTGCCTTGCGATTTCTCCCGCTGTCTGCCGTTTTTCTCTTCTCGCCTGTAGAAATATATACCGGTCGTCCGCCGCCGTGGTTACTCGTGGACGAACACTGCTAAACTCTCGGACAGCTGTTCCTGTCGTTTGAAATGCTCTCCAAGCTAGTAAAACGATGCTGTGAGCGATCCTGAGCTCCTCGGCCACACTAGTCACACTTCGACCTTCTTCCAACTTCCCAATGACGTGACCTCGGGTAAAGTCATCCAGATGTCGTCTACTGGATGGCCTGTCTGGCCATATCACACGGTGGCAGCAACGCGACGTCGTCCAAACCGATGTACACCGTGCAATAGCTTTCACCGAATGGCTGAGCGTACACCGCCCGTGTACTTTATACCCTTCCACCTTCCACCCCCGTCATGCTGCATAAATGCACATGCTCTACCGTACCGGACCCTAGTCTATCTCCTGAGTGGTCTTTCGGTCCGTTCTGCCTGCTCGTTCTGCTGTTATGCTGATTTCTCCTCTTCGTCCTTAGTTTTTGCACACTAATGTATTTTTGGTAATAAGATCCCCCCCCCCCCTATCACCTTACATACAGGGTTTCTGCTGAAGAGGATGCCCGCAGAGAATTTGTAGAGTTGCATTTTGTAAAAGCTGATAATGTGCTTCCGATTAGGCTACAAATTCTTTGTGTTTTATATTTTTGGTATTAAGACCCCTACACACTGCGTTTCTACTAAAGAGGATGCCCGCAAAGAATTTGTAGAGTTGTAGTTGGTAAACGCTGAAAATCTGCTCTCGATTGGTAAAGAAGTTCTGTATATTTTATATTTTTGGTATTAAGCCCCCTCCTACGCACAGATTTGCCGCGGTAGCCTATGCCCGCACAGAAATTGTTGAATTGTGTAGTTCGAAAACGCTTAAAATCGGCTGCCAATTAGCTAGAAATATTTGATAATTTATGTCTTTCGGATTCCCCCCCCCACCCCCCACACACGCACAATTTCCATCGGTAGCCGAAGCCGTCACAAAGGTATTTCTTGAAAGGTATTTTTTTATCGGTAGCCGAAGCCGGCACAAAGGTTTTTTATAAACCCGTAAAATATGTCCCCAATAGGAATGTTTAGCTTCCCCCTTCCCACGATCTTCAAAAGTTGCTGATGCATTGGTCACTCTAGAGCTTTTGTCCGGTTGTAGTTTGAAAATCCTCAAAATTTGGCAGAGATCGGAATTGTTGTTCTTATTTTTCTTTGTATTTTACATTTTTGTGACAAACCGCATATCTATATAATACAGGAAAAGAACTGAGCATGAATCTCATAGCTGTATAATACACTAAATACCGCAATTAAAAGAAACGCGAAATTAATGGAGTCGTTATGAGTCACAACTGGGATTGTTTACACGGAGCAGTCAAAACGACAAATTTTATGCGGTCCCTTAAAACTTTTGTGGCCAGTTGTCCTTTTGCCACTTCTTCGGGTGGCCAGTTCACTTACACCCACGACCTCAACTTGGCAAGCTGGATCTATCGCTGCGTGTGGTTTAGGCCACACACGCAACATCCCATTGGAGTGATAAAGTTGAAATCGTGATTCGTCAGCTCAGATTATGTGTTGAGAAAAAGGAGAGAACTGAGGATGTTACCGCAATAGTGTAGTACTGTATTGAAGAAAATGCGAAACCAAAATTTGAAGATATTCAAATCAAGAGCGGATATAGGAATGAATGGAAGTTGAGGTACTCCGAGGCTGTCACCATAGAAAAAAGAAACACAGAGCCTGTAATAATAATGGACCAATTATCATAGCAGAATCTTGGAAAGCATTAATTAAAAGGGAAAGAGAATATAAAGAACAGCAATGGAAAAAGAAAGGTGGGACAAAAAGGAATGAAGGAAACATAGGAGAATTAAACAACGAATAAAATATAGATGGCAGCACAGTATCAAAAAAGCACGAAACTCAATAATGCAGGAAGTGGCACGTGATCCTTTAGCCCTTTCGCACACGTAGAGAGACCCCGTAGGGGAATCATCTAGCGCACACTGTCAGTCTGCATCATCGTGTATCGGATGAAGGTTCTGATGATGACTCTATATGAGTTGAATCTACAAAATTGAGATGCAGCCTTCACACCCTTCTCAGCTTGTCACGAGCCGCCCCTGAGACAATGTTACCGCAATAGTGCAGTACTGTATTTAAGAAAATGCGAAACCAAAATTTGAAGATATTCTAATCAAAAACGGATATAGGAATGAATGGAAGTTGAGGTACTCCGAGGCTGTCACCATAGAAAAAAGAAACACAGAGCCTGTAATAATAATGAACCAATTATCATAGCAGAACCTTGGAAAGCATTAATTAAAAGGGAAAGAGAATATAAAGAACAGCAATGGAAAAAGAAAGGTGGGACAAAAAGGAATGAAGGAAGCATAGGAGAATTAAACAACGAATAAAATATAGATGGCAGCACAGTATCGAAAAAGCACGAAACTCAATAATGCAGGAAGTGGCACGTGATCCTTTAGCCCTTTCGCACACGTAGAGAGACCCCGTAGGGGTATCATCTAGCGCACACTGTCAGTCTGCAACATCGTGTATCAGATGAAGGTTCCGATCATGACTCTATATGAGTTGAAAAGCTTTAACGAGGACTTGGTAGGAGTTTGATGGTGGAATGGTGGTGATCTTATGCATGCCGTGATTTTAAACTTTTTATTGGATTTTAATGGTGTAAAATTTTTAAACTTCAAATTTAACTGCCGGTGCAACAGGTACAAGTGAACATCGATGGAATGGGATATTTTATCAACATGTACAGGGGCGGATTTTTTTATTGGAGGTTTAACGACCACCGTGAGCAACTCAATGGGCTATAAGCAGTCGCCCGTCCCTAATTTAGGGTCACTGTTTCCAGGGAAGGGAGAGAGCCAGTGCCGTAAGACAAACACAACATCCATGCCTCACCGGGATTCAAACCCGGACCCCGTTTGGACGAATGATCAGAGGCGATCGCTTAGACCACTGGGCCACTGGGGCGGCACAGGGGCGGATTAGCGGTCCCAAAAGGGCCCGGGAAAAATTTTGCAAATGGGTTCGTTCAGTTGTAGTTCTGAGGTACTATTGAATCACAACTGAAAATCACTTTTTTTGTATAAGAAAAAAAACAAAAAGTACAGGTGCTCTAGAAACAGTTTCAAGCATTGTACTGTTGGTTAAAAAGTACAGCCGTCATCCTTAAATTGAAGTGGGTGTTGCGGAAAAATTTTCATCGGCTGATGCCCAGATTTTATTGCAGAAAAATTGCACTGTAATTTTTCTGTTGTGGACAATCACAGAAATTTTAAGATATTTAAATACCGTGGTAAACTAAATTAATCGACGTGGTAAAAGCGAATCATCATCATCATCATTGTCAACCATTATCAATCCACTGCTGGACGAAGGTCTCCCCAAGTTTCCTCCACAACGGTCTGTCTTGTGCCAGTCTCCTCCATGTCACCCCTGCATACTTTCGAATCTCATTCACCCATCTCCCATGTGGTCTTCTTCTGGGTCTTTTCCTGTCCCTTGGAATCCAATCTAAAATTTCGGCTGTCCATCGATGATCTGTCCTTCTGGCAGTATGTCCAGCCCATTGCCATTTCAGGGATTTAACTCTGATCATGATGTCTTCCACTCTTGTCATTTTTCGGATCCACGAGTTCCTCTTCTTATCTCTCCTGGTTACACCAAGTATGCACCTCTCCATACTGCTTTGAGTTGTCTGCAGCCTTTGTATGTCTTTTTTAGTTAAGGTCCACGTCTCTGCACCATACGTAAGCACTGGAAGGATGCATTGATCAAACACTTTTCTTTTAAGACATAATGGCATATTGCTCTTGAAAATTATGCTGTTTCTTCCAAAAGCTCTCCAGGCAAGTTTTGTACGCCGATTAATTTCTTCATCAATGTGACCCTCACTTGATATCTGCTGTCCAAGATAAACGTACATGTCTGTTATCTCCAGCTTTTCTCCATCAATCGATAAATCTTCATTTCTTGTAAAAGCATTGAACATCACTTTTGTCTTCTGAAAGTTCATTTTTAATCCCACTTCTTTACTCTTGTCAGCAAGTTCCTGGATCATACTCTGCAGCTCTGATGGGGTAGTTGCAAAAATGACTACATCATCAGCAAAACGAAGGTGGGTTAGATAATCTCCATTAATCTTTATCCCCTTGTTTTCCCAGCTCAGCGACTGGAAAACACCCTCCAATGTGGCATTAAAGAGCTTCGGAGATATGGTGTCACCTTGTCTCACTCCCTTTCCAATTTTTACGTGTGTTGTATTTTCAAACAGCCGAATCTTTGCACTTGCATTTTCATAGATGTTATTAATAATATTAATGTATGCATCTTCAATACCGCAGGTTTTCAGAGCCATTGTAACTGCTGATGGTTTCACCGAATCAAAGGCTTTTTCATAATCGATAAAAGCCATGCACAATGGAAGTTCATATTCCCTCGCTCTTTCAATTAGTTCTCTCAGCACGTGGATATGATCTATTGTGCTGTAGCCACTCCTGAATCCAGCTTGTTCTCTCGGTTGAGCCATGTCCAGTGTTACCTTCAAGCGGTGTGAAAGAACTTTAGTGAAGATTTTATAAACTACTGATAGGAGGCTGATAGGTCTGTAGTTTCCGAGATCCTCAATGTCACCTTTCTTATGTAGCAGGATCATTGTAGCGGTGTTCCAATCCTCAGGAATCTTTCCTTCATTAAGGCATCGAGTGAAAATTTGGGCGAGTACTGTTTCGATTTCTCCACTTGCTTCTTGTATGATGTCTACAGTAATTCCATCTTCTCCTGGAGCTTTTCCCCGCTTCATGTTCTTGATTGCATGTGCAACTTCTGATGGAAGGACTGGAGGAACTCTGGTACTGGTATCTTTCATGATGTCTGGAGTGCATGTATCATCCCTTTCATATAATTTGGAGTAGAAATCTTTCACTCTTGTCAAAATTTCGCCTCTATTTCTTGTTACAGAACCATCTTCTTTTCTCAGAGCCATAATCTGTTTTCTTCCCTTACTGAGATGTCCCTTTGCTATCTTTAGGCTTTGGTTGTTTTCAATTGCTTTCCTCACTAGTTCACAGTTGAATTTTCTTACGTCTTCAGTGATACTTTTTCTTACTGTCTTGCATAGCTCTATATATTCCACTTTGGAAGTCACATCTTCTTTAGTTGTCCTCATCTCTCTTCTTTTTTGCATCAACATTTTCGTTTTTCCTGATAATTTATTTACATGCAACTTGTTCTTAGACCCAGCTAATTTTGTTGCTGTTTCCATAAGAGCTTTGGTTACTTTTCTGTTAACTTCAGAGATGTCCACTTCTTCCAATGTTAGGCCTTCTAAAGCAGAGAACCTGTTCTTCAGTTCCAACTTGAAGGTATTATGGTGTTTTTTAAGGTAACCAGGTTTAAATCATTAGTTTAGTTAGTTATGTATGTAATTGCGCTGGAGAAATTTCTAATTTTGGACACACTCAATATTTATGTTTGTTTAAAATTTTCTCTTAAGAACGCTGAAGTAAGAACTAAATTTTTTTTTAAATTGCTTACATAGCTTTTTCGTGTTTGACAGATCGTAAAATAATCTTGGTTTTCATAACTTTGAGCTTCCAGTTCTTAAATTTTCAACGAAGTGGGCTGAAATTCCAGCAAATATTTGAGAGAGAAAACTGCTACTACCAAAATTATGTTGGAGTTGTACCAAAAATCCTTTCGCATAAGACAAGGTTTTTAAATTTAAATAAATGAAAAAAATACAGAAATTTTGCACTAAGATTTTCTATTTGTACTGCAATTCTTGTAATTTTTCTATTGTGGACAATCACAGTTAAAAATCTAAAGATTTTTAAATATCGTGGCGAACATATTCTTTATTTAGTGATCACATATTCGTATGTGTTTCATTTACAAAACGTGCTTTTATGCTGCGGTTATGTATTGTAAAGTCACCTTATACTAAATAACGTAAAGAAAACATTTTGCAACTTCATGTTGAAATGATATCTCCATAAATGCCTTCATCTGCAGCATTTGTCAGTTATCACAAGGAGCGAAGGCTGCGTAGGTAGAACATTTCGGGGGAAAGGTATCTTATATAACCCCCCCCCCCACCACCACCTCCACAAATGATCTTACAGTTATTTCAAAATAAGTTCTTGATATTGTTAGCTTTCACCCTGAATTCTGTGTTGTCATATAGCGGATAATACATCCCATAATGACCATTACCTAGCATTGTTCTACAACTTTATAAAACATGGGTGAGTATTTTCACTACCTTAACTAAAGTAGTGAAACAAATTTAATCCTGTTCAGCCCCCACCCCAATGCTGTTAACATACGTTGATTGTTGTGCCTCCCGATTTTTCCTGATGCGCGCCCCTCAAAATATTTCAGGATGAAATGAATGGTCAAAGAAACTATAGAAATATATAGACATCCCTTCATCACTCCGCAGTTGAGAAAGACATCTGTTAATTGCACTGGTAGGAAGGAGTGGAAGTTTGGAAAACGAGATTTTTTTAATGCCTAAGCAGATTAATCATAGTTTTCGGGCTCGTTCGGGGCCGAGCTCTATCTTGCAATATAAAATTCGGGTTCGGGCGGGCTAGGGCTCGGAAGGGCTTGGGCTCTTAAAGTTGAGCCCGAACTCGGCTCTTATGAGCACAGCACTAACGCCTCCTACAACCAACGGAAGTAAAATCAACTACCCCCTTCCCTTCCTTGGGGAATATATAGAACATCTTGTAATATACACCTCGCCCTCCCGCAACATAGGGTACATACATTATCATTTCTCAGTTACTAAGTGAACCCAGAAGTTGGCAGACACACATGGCCCATCTATTGTAGTTGCGATTCTAGCAGTTGCCTGGCGGGGGAATTTTTTTCCCTAATTCAAAACAGAAGTTATTTCCCCACCGCTTGTTATAATTACATTATATGTATTTCCTTTATAAAAAAAACTGTTGTGGTTCAGTTGTGTGTTTAAAACAACTGAACTGAAAATATTTATAAAAAAGTAAGAAAGAAATGGACAAAATGTACGGAAAGGGCCCACCGGGAAACGTCCCGGTGTGCCAATCCGCCCCTGAACATGTATATAGTGATTTTAACATTTAAGGTGTTGGAACCGAAGTGCAATAATGTATGCGCAATAATGTACACTGCGGAGCCTGTGGGCTGAATTCACGCATAGCCCACAGACTAGGTTCACGCTCCTTCTGTGAACCAATACCGGTCCCGCTTTAATTCTGACATTTCCAAATTTTTTATTAAAATTCACGTCCTTAGATGGCGCATTGAGCCTGTTTCTCGCCCAAAAACAAACGGTCGTAGTTCACTAATAGACTTGCTTATACTATCGCCAGCGATGTTATTTGTTAATTAATTTGAACTGAATATTTTTGTGTATAGAATTGAGAAGGTGAATCTGAAGCTAAATTTTTGAAGCAACAGTTCTACGAAAAAACTGGAATGGAAAAAAATGAATGAGGAAGACCATTTGAATTAAACATATACATAATACGATCAGCGGTCGGTTCTGTTTTTATTCGGCGACAAAGGCAAACTGGTGATACGATAGTACGCTATTCATCACTAGTTTGCATATTCACGTAATTTGTTTAAAAATGACAACAAATTTAATTGCTTTCCACAGATTTTGTAAAGCTCTTCAATTTTTTTCTATCCAATTTCTTCGTAATATTTGCCATGCATAATGTTTCTGAGAACCATAATTGCTTCCATTATCAGAGCTTACCTGATGCAGAAAAATGAGGATTTGAAGCATTTAGCTTCTTTGAAAAATATCTCCTGACGAAATATTCACATTTTTGTTAATTCATAATGAGCAGGAATATCGATAAGAAACATTAAAGTCTTTTATTTAATAAGTTTTAAAAATCAACAATAAATAAGTTTACACATTGACGAACCCAATAATTGTGTGTGATCTCGAGTACATTAAGATCTCATTTTAAAATTCAAGGAATTATCTCCTGCCATTAAAAAATACGTATATATCCGTATCAATTTGTTAAGTTTAGTCATGAAATTAAAAGGCTATTGGAAACACCTAGTGCAAAAAAAAAAAAAAAAGGAAAAAAAAACTCTTTGCCTTCCTCCTAGAAAAGAAACTAAAAGTACATTAAAGTTATAATAATTTCAGAGCATATCCTTTCAACAAAAATGATAGCTTAGAAACTTACTTCAACAAGTTATACAGTCAGTGGCTATTGAAATTTCCAAACATGAAGTGCCAAAGCAATTTAGCAAAAAATAAAACATTTCACATCCGAAGACTAAAAAAATGAGAACTTTTTATAGTATTCCCGTAATGAATAATCCCTTGCAGTGGCGCACCCAGGAATTTTTGTTGGTGGGGCCTGTATATATTGTTTATATAACAAGAATTTTTGTTGGAGGTCGCTGTATATATACACAACCACATTTATATATATATCATCATTGTCAACCATTATCAATCCACTGCTGGACGAAGGTCTCCCCAAGTTTCTTCCACAACGATCTGTCTTGTGCCAGTCTCCACCATGTTACTCCCGCATACTTTCGAATTTCATCCACCCATCTCCCATGTGGTCTTCTTCTGGGTCTTTTCCTGTCCCTTGGAATCCAATCTAACATTTTGGCTATCCATCGATGGTCTGTCCTTCTGGCAGTATGTCCAGCACATTGTCATTTCAGGGATTTAACTCTGATCATGATGTCTTCCACTCTCGTCATTTTTCGGATCCAAGAGTTCCTCTTCTTATCTCTCCTGGTTATACCAAGCATGCACCTCTCCATGCTGCTTTGAGTTGTCTGCAGCCTTTGTATGTCTGTTTTAGTTAAGGTCCACGTCTCTGCACCATACGCAAGCACTGGAAGGATGCATTGATCAAAAACTTTTCTTTTAAGACATAATGGCATATTGCTCTTGAAAATTATGCTGTTTCTTCCAAAAGCTCTCCAGGCAAGTTTTGCACGCCGATTAATTTCTTCATCAATGTGACCCTCACTTGATATCTGCTGTCCAAGATAAACGTACGTGTCTGTTATCTCCAGTTTTTCTCCATCAATCGATAAATCTTCATTTCTTGTAAAAGCATTGAACATCACTTTTGTCTTCTGAAAGTTCATTTTTAATCCCACTTCTTTACTCTTGTCAGCAAGTTCCTGGATCATACTCTGCAGATCTGGTGGGGTAATTGCAAAAATAACTACACCATCAGCAAAACGAAGGTGGGTTAGATAGTCTCCATTAATCTTTATCCCTTTGTTTTCCCAGTTCAGTGATTGAAAGACATTTTCCAATGTGGCATTAAAGAGCTTCGGAGATATGGTGTCACCTTGTCTCACTCCCTTTCCAATTTTTGTGTGTGTTGTATTTTCAAACAGCCGAATCCTTGCACTTGCATTTTCATAGAAGTTATTAATAATATTAATGTATGCATCTTCAATACCTCAGGATTTCAAAGCCATTTTAACTGCTGATGGTTTTACCGAATCAAGGGTTTTTTCATAATCGATAAAAGCCATGCACACTGGAAGTTCATATTCCCTCGCTCTTTCAATTAGTTCTCTCAGTACGTGGATATGATCTATTGTGCTGTAGCCACTCCTGAATCCAGCTTGTTCTCTCGGTTGAGCCATGTCCAGTGTTACCTTCAAGCGGTTTGAAAGAACTTTAGTGAAGATTTTATAAACCACTGAGAGGAGGCTGATAGGTCTGTAGTTCCTGAAATCCTCAATGTCACCTTTTTTATGTAGCAGGATCATTGTAGCGTTGTTCCAATCCTCAGGAATCTTCCTTTCATTAAGGCATCGAGTGAAAATTTGGGAGAGTGCTGTTTCAAATTCTCCACTTGCTTCTTGAATGATGTCTACAGTAATTCCATCTTCTCCTGGAGCTTTTCCCCGCTTTATGTTCTTGATTGCATGTGCAACTTCTGCTGGGAGGACTGGAAGAACTCTGGTACTGGTACCTTTCATGATGTTTGGAGTACATGTATCATCCCTTTCATATGATTTGGAGTAGAAATCTTTCACTCTTGTCAAAATTTCGCCTCTATATCTTGTTACAGAACTATTTTCTTTTCTCAGTGCCATAATCTGTTTTCTTCCCTTACTGAGATGTCCCTTTGCAATCTTTAGGCTTTGGTTGTTTTCAATTGCTTTCCTCACTAGCTTTTTCAATTACTATTGTAAATAGGCAAGACATGAATCACACATATGAAATTGTACTGATGGAGCCGAAAATTAAGTGACTGTAATTTCTTCCCACAGCTTACTTCGCAAATTTGCACATTTTAAAACTTTTTAATCAGTAAAAAACTCATTTATGTTTATACACTGCCCCAAAAGATGCGTATGGTATGGCGAAAATATATGCTGTCTCCTATATTAATTTAAAAATTCTTCATTGGCACCTAGTCGGCTTCATCTATGTAAACATTTACCACAATTCACAACAGAGCAAATCTCATAAAAACAACCTGCAGACAGAATTGGACAGAACACGACGCCATCTAATGACAATAATTCAAAGCGCAACAGAATATTCCGTGCAGCTGAACAGGAAGACATCAGTCATCAAATCCCTACCCAAAGAAGACCACTCCCTTCCAATCTTTTCGGACCAATCACAGAAGGAGCGTGAACATCCTAATCTGTGGGCTATATTCACGCATAGCGTGAATATTTTTTTTTTTTTTTTGAGTGGAGGTTTAACGACCACCGTGAGCAACTCAATGGGCTAGAAGCAGTCGCCCGTCCCTAATTTAGGGTCACTGGTTCCAGGGAAGGGAGAGAGACAAACACAACATCCATGCCTCACCGGGATTCGAACCCGGACCCATCTCGGACGAATGCATAGCGTGAATATAACCCACAGACTATATTCACGCTATGCGTGAATATAGTCATATATCCACGCATAGCGTGAATATAGCTCCAGTGAACAAAGCCTTTTGCTTGGAGAAATGTTTATACTTATATATATATATATATATATATATATATATATATATATTCTATAAAGAAGATACCTAGCAAAAAAATACATATATAATTTTGACTCACACCTAGTACAACATAGAAAAGGTTATGTATCTACCTGTGTGAGTAAAAGGAGAAAAGATAAAAAAATGAAATAAAACTACTGAATGTAGAAGGTGTCGAGAATACTGAGCCTTGGCTTTATCAAGGACCAGCAAAAACTCTGCATTTTCTCACTTCCACAAAGACCTAGTTGGAAATGGGTTTCTGCAAGGCCATAGATGCAAGTAACATTCCCACCTAAAATAGTTTCTCGACACCTTCTACATTCAGTAGTTTTATTTTATTTTTTATCTTTTCTCCTTTTACTCACACAGGTAGATACATAACCTTTTCTATGTTGTACTAGGTGTGAGTCAAAATTATATATGTATTTTTTTGCTTAGGTATCTTCTTTATAGAATGTGAATTCTGAATTTTCAAAACTGCTGCGTTGCGCGTTTTGATCTTCAGGTTATTTTGCAACCTTCGTTTTAAATTCTAAAGTTTTTCCTTAGTCTTCAGTTTTGCTCTTAAGTATATATATATATATATATATATACTTTCTTTCCTTAGTCTTCAGTTTTTGCTCTTAAGTATATATATATATATATATACTTAAGAGCAAAACTGAAGACTAAGGAAAACTTTAGAATTTAAAACGAAGGTTGCAAATTAACCTGAAGATCAAAACGCGCAACGCAGCAGTTTTGAAAATTCAGAATTCACATTCTATAAAGAAGATACCTAAGCAAAAAAATACATATATAATTTTGACTCACACCTAGTACAACATAGAAAAGGTTATGTATCTACCTGTGTGAGTAAAAGGAGAAAAGATAAAAAAATAAAATAAAACTACTGAATGTAGAAGGTGTCGAGAATACTGAGCCTTGGCTTTATCAAGGACCAGCAAAAACTCTGCATTTTCTCACTTCCACAAAGACCTAGTTGGAAATGGGTTTCTGCAAGGCCATAGATGCAAGTAACATTCCCACCTAAAATAGTTTAAAATATATATATATGTCATGTCCTCCGTAGAGTTGCATGACCTAGCACTAGTTAACAATTTCGCTTGCATCCATTAACCTTCCTGGCCCGACCCATGCTCTTCATCTGTTACTATTAAACAGAGAGAAGAAGATTAAAGAGAACTCAAGCTGTGAGAGTGACATAATAATTAGAAATGATTTTCAGCCATAACGAAATGCCAAGTTCGTTTGAGAGAGAATTTAAACCTGAAAATCAATGCAAAAGAAATCCAAATTTTTACATTGCAATTAAAAAGGAAATATTAATTTTTAACGAACAGATTTTTGAAAGAAAACTTGAGTCTAAAACCCCCTACTCTACAACTTATGACAGCACGAAAACGAGAATAAGTTAAAGATAATAATAAACTAAAGAAAAACTTTGTGAAAGTTATATACCTTAAACAGTTAGTTGCAATATGTACAAAGTATTTCAGCAGTGCTTTAAGTGCATAATTAATTAGTTATTAAGAACTTAACTATTTTGAAAAACAGCGCATAGAAAAGGAACAAGCTTAGCCATCTTCTGTTCCTAGGTACCCCAAAAGACGCTCAAAGTTACAAAGAAAAGAAAGAGTTAAAACCCGCAAAAAATGTTAACAGACAAACCAATGCCTAAAAAGCTGAAAAGCTAAAAAACAACAGAGAAAAAGTACATGAAGTACAAACATTGAACTTATAAAACCTAGAGCCCAAAAACAAGGAAGAGAGCTTACCTCTTGTGTGACAAAAAATTTTTCTCCTCACAAGAGAAGAACATGGCTGACCTCTTCCGCCACTCCCTAGTTGCTGGGGGGCAGTGAGGGTGGGGCTGATGGCCTCCTCATACAGCAAGAAACCAACGCGCGGATATTTTAACCAGAGAAAAATATATATAAACTTAAGACTGTGGATCTGTATGATCAGAAAGAGCAGAATTAACTCTCCAGAATACATGAGAAATATTATAAAATACACGAGCAGTGTATTTAATAATCTTTGCATGTATTAAATCACCTTAGTGAGCTTCTATAGATTAATCAGAATCTTATTAATTTTAATGTTGGTTTTACTATTTTTAGTATAGCTATCCTAGTGATGAATAACTAGTTTTCTTTTTTATTTGTTTTTATTTTCTTTTATAAACAGATTTTTAAGCTTTTTTTGTGATTTTGTTTATATTATTTAATTTTTTGTTTTAATAGGACCGTCATATCCATAGCACTAAGGTTCCTTTAGGTAGTTAATAGGCATCCTCTAGCCAACTTCCTTACGGCTTTGATTGGTCAGAATCATATTATTAACTGTGTAGAAAATTAAAGCAGATCTGCCAACCTTACTCTATTATTCAGAATAATTTTTCTTAAAGTTCTTTTGATGAAAGAAGAAGGAATTTTCGTTCTCTAGAAAACTTTCTAATAGTATATTAATGTGGTAATTGAAGTCCAAATTGTTGCTGCAAATTCTTGAAATTCTTAGGACCTGAGAAATTAGTACATTCTCAATTACTTTGGTTGAAATGTTATTATTCCAGTGTAGATATTTAATTACTTTGAAAGGAAAATTAACTCTTTTATCAAAGAGGCTAATAGATGGGTTACCTCTGTTGAGCTTAATGCTTAAGTCTAGGAACTCAAGTTCCTGATTACTGTGGTTGGTTTTACATAAGTTAAGAGAGCTAGGATAGATATTATCAAAATCACTCTCTATAACTTCTGAATTATTGATACACAGCAGATCATCAATATATCTAAAAGTGTAAAGGTAGTTATCTGAGCAGGTGGGGTGATTTTTAATGAATTTATATTCCTTAAAGAACAGGAATAGATTAGCGATATTCGTGGATGTTGATGTTCCCATGGGAATACCGTTCACTTGCTTATAAAGAGTATTATTATATAAGATATGGTTATTTTCTATGCAGCAATTGAGATAAGAGTTCCAAGTTCCTACATTAACAAATTGGTTAAGTTTAAATTCTGACTAGACTTAAGCATTAAGCTCAACAGAGGTAACCCATCTATTAGCCTCTTTGATAAAAAGAGTTAATTTTCCTTTCAAAGTAATTAAATATCTACACTGGAATAATAACATTTCAACCAAAGTAATTGAGAATGTACTAATTTCTCAGGTCCTAAGAATTTCAAGAATTTGCAGCAACAATTTGGACTTCAATTACCACATTAATATACTATTAGAAAGTTTTCTAGAGAACGAAATTCCTTCTTCTTTCATCAAAAGAACTTTTAAGAAAAATTATTCTGAATAATAGAGTAAGGTTGGCAGATCTGCTTTAATTTTCTACACAGTTAATAATATGATTCTGACCAATCAAAGCCGTAAGGAAGTTGGCTAGAGGATGCCTATTAACTACCTAAAGGAACCTTAGTGCTATGGATATGACGGTCCTATTAAAAACAAAAAATTAAATAATATAAACAAAATCACAAAAAAAAGCTTAAAAATCTGTTTATAAAAGAAAATAAAAACAAATAAAAAAGAAAACTAGTTATTCATCACTAGGATAGCTATACTAAAAATAGTAAAACCAACATTAAAATTAATAAGATTCTGATTAATCTATAGAAGCTCACTAAGGTGATTTAATACATGCAAAGATTATTAAATACACTGCTCGTGTATTTTATAATATTTCTCATGTATTCTGGAGAGTTAATTCTGCTCTTTCTGATCATACAGATCCACAGTCTTAAGTTTTTATATATTTTTTTCTCTGGTTAAAATATCCGCGCGTTGGTTTCTTGCTGTATGAGGAGGCCATCAGCCCCACCCTCACTGCCCCCCAGCAACTAGGAGTGGCGGAAGAGGTCAGCCATGTTCTTCTCTTGTGAGGAGAAAAATTTTTTGTCACACAAGAGGTAAGCTCTCTTCCTTGTTTTTGGGTTCTAGGTTTTATAAGTTCAATGTTTGTACTTCATGTACTTTTTCTCTGTTGTTTTTTAGCTTTTCAGCTTTTAGGCATTGGTTTGTCTGTTAACATTTTTGCGGGTTTTAACTCTTTCTTTTCTTTGTAACTTTGAGCGTCTTTTGGGGTACCTAGGAACAGAAGATGGCTAAGCTTGTTCCTTTTCTATGCGCTGTTTTTTCAAAATAGTTAAGTTCTTAATAACTAATTAATTATGCACTTAAAGCACTGCTGAAATACTTTGTACATATTGCAACTAACTGTTTAAGGTATATAACTTTCACAAAGTTTTCTTTAGTTTATTATTATCTTTAACTTATTCTCGTTTTCGTGCTGTCATAAGTTGTAGAGTAGGGGGTTTTAGACTCAAGTTTTCTTTCAAAAATCTGTTCGTTAAAAATTAATATTTCCTTTTTTAATTGCAATGTAAAAATTTGGATTTCTTTTGCATTGATTTTCAGGTTTAAATTCTTCTCTCAAACGAACTTGGCATTTCGTTATGGCTGAAAATCATTTCTAATTATTATGTCACTCTCACAGCTTGAGTTCTCTTTAATCTTCTTCTCTGTTTAATAGTAACAGATGAAGAGCATGGGTCGGGCCAGGAAGGTTAATGGATGCAAGCGAAATTGTTAACTAGTGCTAGGTCATGCAACTCTACGGAGGACATGACATATATATATATTTTAAACTATTTTAGGTGGGAATGTTACTTGCATCTATGGCCTTGCAGAAACCCATTTCCAACTAGGTCTTTGTGGAAGTGAGAAAATGCAGAGTTTTTGCTGGTCCTTGATAAAGCCAAGGCTCAGTATTCTCGACACCTTCTACATTCAGTAGTTTTATTTTATTTTTTTATCTATTCTCCTTTTTACTCACACAGGTAGATACATAACCTTTTCTATGTTGTACTAGGTGTGAGTCAAAATTATATATGTATTTTTTTGCTTAGGTATCTTCTTTATAGAATATATATATATATATATATATATATATCTTTTATCGGATGTTTAACGTCCACCGTGAGCAACTCAATGGGCGAGAAGCAGTCACCCGTCCCTAATTTAGGGTCACTGGCTCCAGGAAAGGGAGAGAGCCAGTGCCGTAAGACAAACACAACATCCATGCCTGACGGGATTCGAACCCGGACCCCTTTCGGACGAATGATCAGAGGCCATCGCTTAGACCACTGCCCCACCGGGGCGGCATACTTATATTTAAAAAAAGTACAAAATTACTATGGTACGTTACTGGGCTAAAAAAAAAAAATAACTTAATGCCTAAACAACTAAGCCCGGTGGCGCAGTGGTCTAAGGCGCTGGCCTCTGATCATTCGTCCGTAAGGGGTCCGGGTTCGAATCTCGGTGAGGCATGGATGTTGTGTTTGTCTTACGGCACTGGTTCTCTCCCTTCCCTGGAACCAGTGACCCTAAATTAGGGACGGGCGACTGCTTATAGCCCATTGAGTTGCTCACGGTGGTCGTTAAACCTCCAATAAAAAAAAAAACAAAAAAACCAACTAATTATAAGTCGAACTCAGTTTCCAGTATGAGTTCTTTTTTTTTTTTTTTTTTGATTGGAGGTTTAACGACCGCCGTGAGCAACTCAATGGGCTATAAGCAGTCGCCCGTCCCTAATTTAGGGTCACTGGTTCCAGGGAAGGGAGAGAGCCAGTGCCGTAAGACAAACACAACATCCATGCCTGACCGAGATTCGAACCCGGACCCCTTACGGACGAATGATCAGAGGCCAACGCCTTAGACCACTGCGCCACCGGGGCGGCCCAGTATGAGTTCAGATATTAGTATTTACTGAATTCTGCTTACTCGGAGTGGAGTGCAGGTTTTTTCTTATTTTTTTCTATTTTGGATTTTGTTGGTGGAAGTTATAACGCTTGACAGCCGATATATTCCACAAATAGGTAATTAAGAGAAAAAATTAATTTTCAAATACTTGTTTTGCCGACCGGAGGGGTCTGGGTTCGAATCCCGAGTAAGGCATGTTTGTTTGTGTTTGTCTTTTGGGGGTTTATTCGCTGAGTTCCTTGTTCAACTATGTACATTGCTGACGTTGACACACAGAATATCTACACAAATACTCGCTTTCGCCCGTCCCTAATTTAGGACCACTGGTTCCAGGGAAGAGAGAGAACGAGTGCCATAAGACAAACACAAAATCCAAGCCTCACCGGGATCGGACCCGGACCCCTTTCAGACGAATAATGAGAAGCCATCGCTTAGACTACTGTGCCACCGGGGCGGCGCAATGTAACATGTTCGGGTAGGGCCGGATAGGGGGGTATAGGGGCTATAGCCGTGGGGGCCACCATGACCAAGGGTTCAGGAGGAATGCCTCGGCAAATAAGAGAGCGGCCCCGGTGGCGCAGTGGTCTGAGCGATGGCCTCTGGTCATTCGTCCGTAACGGGTTTGGGTTCGAATCCCGGTGAGGCATGGATGTTGTGTTTGTCTTACGGCACTGGCTCTTTCCCTTCCCTGGAACCAGTGACCCTAAATTAGGGACGGGCGACTGCTTATAGCCCATTAAGATGCTCACGGTAATCGTTAAACCTCCAATAAAAAAAAATAAAAAAAAATAAGAGAGAGATAGAGAGAAACAGACAGACAAAGGTTTATAAAATGGTTTTACTTTTGTCTCGTATGATTTCCATTTGGTCATAAACAGAGGCTGGAAGACGAACACCAGCCTCGGTGACTCAGTGGTCTATGCGCTGGCTTATGACTGTTCATCCGAGTAGAGTGCGGGTTACTTTTTTTTTATTGGGAGTTTAATTCAGCGGGCTATTAACAGTCGCCCGTTCCTAATTTAGGGCCGCTGTTCCGGGGAAGGGAGAGAGTCAGCTCCGTAAGGCAAGCACAACATTCATGCCTCGCGGGATTCGAACCCGGACCCATTTCGGACGAATGATCGTAAGCTATCCCTTAGACTACTGCTGCCCGGGGCGGCGAGTGCGGGTTCGATTTTTGGTGTGGCATGAATGACGTGTTTGTCTTAAGGCACTGGCTGTCTCCGTTTCCTGGAACCAGGGTCACTGGTTCCAGGGTCACTGGTTCCAGGGAAGGGAGAGAGCCAGTGGCCCTAATTTAGGGATACCCAGATGGGCGACTACTTATAGCTGATTGAGCTGATTTCCTGGAACCAGTGGCCCTAATTTAGGGATACCCAGATGGGCGACTACTTATAGCTGATTGAGTTTCTTACAGTAGTCTTTAAACTCGCAATCAAAAAAAAAAAAAAAAAGAAATCTTGGTGAGGCGTGGATTCTGTGTTTTTCTTACAACCATGGTTCTTTCCCTTCCCTGGAACTAGTGGCCCTAAATTAGCGAAATACTTACGGCGGTTGTTGGAAGAACTTTAACCGCACAACGAACGTTATAAAACTACAAACCTCCCTCGTACAGCGTACTTTGCACTTTGGAGGCGTTTATAGTAAATTAAGTTGTAGTTAACGCAGTTTTCAGCATGCCCCGAAACACTCCAAGAAGAAAGGTCGACCTGATGCCTAGCCTCAAAACCGAAGAAACCCCGGTTACATTTTCAAGTGACGAAGTGAGTAAATAATTTTTTTTTTTTATGAATATTTGTGCGTTATTTACCAACAGTTCTTGACCACATTATAGAGTTGAGATATGTATTCTTTTAGATGACTCATAATTTCATCATTAGTATGGAAATTTAATTTACAAATTTTGTAAATTAGCCTACTTAAAGAATCTGCGCCGTTTTTTTTTTCACTTTGGCCAAGATTTTCTTAAGTTACATTTACAAAATAGCTCCCCGTTACATGTGTTGGTTCGTTTAAAATTTGTTTTGCCATCCCGCTGGCGCATTGGTCTACGCTCTGGCTTAAACCATTTCTCCGAGAAGGGTTCGTGTTCAAATCCTGTAAGGCATGGATGTTATTCGTCTTACGGCATTGGCTCTTTCCGTTTCCTGCAACCAGTGACCCTAAATTAGGGACGAGGGACTGCTTATAGCCCATTAAGTTGCTCATTGTGGTCCTTACATCTTCATTAAAAAAAAAAAAAAAAAAAAATTCGTTACGGAGAATTTTGCCTTCTGAGCGTTAGGTCAATTCAGGAAAGGAAAGGAAAGGAAAGGAAAGGAAGAGTCCATTTTGTCGTCCACCAATCCAACACCCGTGTAGTCGAGACTGCTTGTAGCCCATTGAGTTGCTCACGGTGGCCGTTAAACATTCAATTTAAAGAAAATATCAATCAAGAGAAAAAAACTTTCGTATAGTCGCACTGGAAAGTTTAGTATGAGAGCGAAGTTGGAACCGCTTGGTCCAATCACCTCATGACACCCTACTCCTTGCGCATGCTCAGCATCAGGTGTGAGAACAGAACGATGTTTGGTAGTTTAAGTTACCCTCGAAATACGAAATGTGGCGTGTATTTCATCTCACAGGCCTCTGTTGCCGTATTAGTTCAGGTTAGTTGGGTACCAGCAAAGAATGTGAAGCGTTATATACGCGAAGCGTTTATATTCTGTGGGTACCAGTCCTGCAACACTTGTAAGTTCAATTTTTTGTTTTAGCACTAAGTAAGGCGCTGGAAACTTTTAATTGGTTGCTTTCTTCGATGGCGCGGGAGGTTTTTCGTGGTTTTATGAGGTGTAAGAGACTAGAAAATTGCATTTCTTTAGGCGTTGCCTCTAGCGGTAGGAACGACACTCCTTTTTTTTTTATGAAAGAACACCGAAGTTTTTGACAAAAATGAGAATTTTGTTGTTAACAACCAGGCATGTTTTAATGCATCTTAAGTAACTCGTTAAAAATTATCCAGTTAAATTTTCATAAACGCTTGGGTTTATTCCGAGGCTAATGATAAAGACCAGGATCCTGTGACCACCGACGGTACTGCTGTTGGCGTTAGCCTCGGCGTTGGTTTATTGAGTCAACGAGCAAGGAGATTGAAGCTGCGTTTTTGATGTTCAAAAACTAACTATAAGAGAATAAATTAAACGTTTAAAAAGACCAGAATTAAAATTAATCAATCCAGTTGATTAATCAATCCAGTTAATTCAGTGAAGTGCAAGTTGAAACAAACTTGCACTTCACTGAATTAATCCCTTATTTTTTTCGGTGTGTAAATACAGCTATAGCACGCACTACACACACAAGTTCGCAATTTGTAAACGATTTTTCCCTTAAAAATATATACGCTAAATATTATTCGCCTTCTAACACTATAAAGTTTGAAGTAAGTTTCCCATTTCGATCTTTGAAGTTCGCCATAGGTATGCTGGAAAATTATGAGAATCGTGGTTTGTGCAGCAGGGTCCAAAACTTTATCAAGGTCTTTCTAGGACTAATATACATGATTTTGGTCAGCGTTGGTGACTGCCAGATGACCTCATGTTTGAACCACTAAATACCCACCGTGCGTCGGATAGGCACGTTAAGCCGTCGGACCCCGGGTACTGGGTCCCCGGTAATAAATAAAGGCATCTTCCTCTCCCCTTTCTACCTCGCTTCCGTATCACTTTGCTATCGGGCACTGTAGCCCAAATCTAGCTTCCTATTTCTAAGGGTTGTTTAAGACCTGGGGTCAGACACTCCCTTCCTAAAATCCTGTACATATGATCTGATCTATACATCATTTTCCAGATTTTATTTTTTTTATTTTTACCATACGTAATATAAATATATGCATTTATTATAATAATATAGAAAGAAAATGTTAACTCAATAACTGCGAAACAGCACAGATTGATTCTCCAATCTCCATCACCCACTTATTTTTTCTCTGCACAGTGAGTTTATTATTGTTGCATTCTTATTTTACTTAGATATTATAAACCAAAAAAAAAACAACAAACCATAAATTATGTTGAATAACTTTTAGTAAACACTTTAAGATTTATTAAGCTTTCTTTATTGGCTGAACCAGTTCTTCCAATTTTTTGTTCCTGTTCTTGACTGCAAACTCGTTTTGTCTTTTGCCATCGTCCTAAAACTGATTGACTTTGTAATGAGCAATAAATTCCCTGTATTTTCTGCTGAGTGGTCAGCATTTCCCATAAGGTTTGCTATATCACTTTAATGTATTTTTTTTTCTTTAATTCCTCTATTTCTTCCATTATAGATTTTCTCTTTTGGGACATGCTGGATTGTGCTTCTTTACATTTTTGCTCTTCTAAATAGTTGCTGTACTTCTGCTTGGCCATTGCATATGAAGCAAGTAGTTGTTTTGTAATCGGCACTTTCAAAAGGCTACCAGAAGACCTAAACAATTCGTCATGCTATCAATAAGTTTTCTCGTAGATTTTTAACCATTACCTCTTTGTTTATGGAAAAGTAAATCTGTCCACAGGCTCAATGTTGTTTCAGCAACTGACATATTTTCAAGCCATCAGTGTTTAAAGAACTTTTGTGGAAAACTTTCACTGCCAGTAACTGATGATATATAGTGCTTAGGGAACAGTCCTTGTGAAACTGCTAAAATTTCTACAAGCCAATGTGGCTAGTGGAATAAAAATTTTACTAGCCAAATGACGTGAAACTGCTAAAATTTCTACTAGCCAATGTGGCTAGTGGAATAAAAATTTTACTAGCCAAATGACAAAATTTACTGGCCACGCAAAGTTAAAAAAAATAATAATTCAGTAATTTCTCTTTTTCTTACCTCCAAATTTCTTTACATAATTTTCTGTTTTTGCATTTTTAATTGATAATGTATGCCAATTAAATAAAAGTTTCTGCGAAATTAAATGGGTGAATATTTTTTTCTTTCTGTGATACCTCTCCCCTATTAAGTTCATAAAAAACAGATGCAGAGCAGTTACTGCATAGGATCATTAGATTGACTGCAAATATTGCATATGCTTTTGTTCCAAAATGATGGATTTTTTGACAATTTATTTTCAGTGCTGTAACATCATTAGCGCCTACTCTTACTATCTTAATTTACACATACATAATTTATTTACGACAGGCCATTAAAGTTAGATGCCTAATTTGTTTAATAATATTTAAAACAAAGGGACAAAATCTAGGATATATACGTATATATATATTCTATTAAGAAGAGACTGAAGCAAAAAAAAATTTTCACTATGATAAGAATTACAAGCATATTATCACTGGTAACTTGAGTTTTGTTGAAAATGACAAGCTTAGGAATTAGAGTATGATTCTAAATTTAGACTTTCCTTCCAAATCTCCAAAGAGAGGGTTCTTGAGAGCTTCACTCAAGATGTTAATAGGTACATTATAAAAACCAGTTTAACATACAATCAGCCTATTGAGGCCTTCGCAGAATGGAAATATAATGTAATCAATGGCTTCACTAATGAGTTGGCAGGTCTTGATTTTTGTTTTGATAGATATTTATTTTTCTCTGGAGATGCTAAAAGGTCACTCTCCAAACTACAAGACATATTTATTTTTACCACTACGGATAAAGCTAGCAATAATTCTGCAATTATCTGTAAGAAATTCTATTTTGAATTGTACAGAAATTCTATTTTGAATTGTTAACTATGGAACTCAATAATAGAGTAACCTACGAGCCCGTAAGTTATTCTACCAAGCAGTTAGAAAATCATTTTAAGGCATTCTTCAAGAAACTTAAAATTCCACAAATGAGAAGATATGAGCCTGAATTTCCCTTTCTTTTTGCAACTGTTAAGTTTCGTAAAGATCCGGTGAAGTTCAGATTCATAGCTAGTGGAGTCAGGAGTCATAAAAAGAAAATTGATCTAGCTTTTGAAGAAATCTTGAAGGTCTTGAAACACATTAGTAACTGTACTAATTTGAAGTACAGAGATTTTTGGATAATTAATAATAATGCAGAAGTAATTTCCACTATACTCGAAGTAAATCCCTTAGATATTAATAGTTATGATTTTGAGAACGTATATACTAATCTGCCTCTATCAGATATAATCACCACCTTTAAAGAGCTGTATGCAGAATTTAAACTTAACCAATTTGTTAATGCAGGAGCCTGGAACTCTTATCTCAATTGCTGCTAAAAAATAACCATATCTTATATAATAATACTCTCTATAAGCAAGTAAACGGTATCCCTATGGGAACGTCAACATCCACAAGTATTGCAAATCTATTCCTGTTCTTTAAGGAATATAAATTCATTAAAAATCACTCCACTTGCTCGGATAACTACCTTTACACATTTAGATATATTGATGATCTGCTGTGTATAAATAATTCAGAAGTTATAGAGAGTGATTTTGATAATATCTATCCTAGCTCTCCAAACTTATGTAAAACCAACCACAGTAATCAGGAACTAGAGTTCCTAGACTTAAGCATTAAACTTAACAGAGGTAACCCATCTATTAGCCTCTTTGATAAAAGAGATAATTTTCCTTTCAAAGTAATTAAATATCTACACTGGAATAATAACATATCAACCATAGTAATTGAGAATGTACTAATTTCTCAGGTGCTTAGAATTTCAAGAATTTGCAGCAACAATTTGGACTTCAATTACCACATTAATATACTATTAGACAGTTTTCTTGAGAACAAAATTCCTACTTCTTTCATCAAAAGAACTTTAAGAAAAATTATTCTGAATAATAGAGTAAGGTTGGCAGATCTGCTTTAATTTTCTACACAGTTAATATGATTCTGACCAATGAAAGCCTTTTGGAAGTTGGCTAGAGGATGCATATTAACTACAAAAAAGAACCTTAGTGCTATGGATAAGAAGGTCCTATTAAAAATAAAAAAATTAAATAATATAGACAATCACAAAAAAAAACTTAAAAATCTGTTTATAAAATAAAATAAATATAAATAGAATAGAAAAATAGTTATTCACTCACTAGAATAGCTATACTAAAAATAGTAAAACTAATATTAAAATTAATAGGATTCGGAATAGTCTACAGAAGCTCACTAAGGTGATTAAATACATGCAAAGATTATTAAATACACTATTTGTGTATTTCATAATATTTCTCATATATTCTGGAGAGTTAATTCTGCTCTTTCTGATCAAACAGGTCCACAATCTTAATTATATTTTTCTCTAGTTAAAATCTCAGCGAGTAGGATTTTTTTCAGTGTGTGGAGGCCTTCAGCTCCACCCACACTGCCCCCCAGCGACTAGGGAGTGGCAGGGGTGTTTGGAAGTTTGGGGTAAAATGTTGGCCATGTTTCCTCAAGAGTGGAAGAAGTTAGGTTGCATAAGAGGTAAGCTCTCTTCATTGTCTTTGGGTTTTAGGTTTTCCCAGTTCAATGTTTGAACTTCTTGAACATTTTTTTCTATTTTTTGCTTTAAGCATTTAGGCACTAGCAAGTCTAACTTTTTTGCGGATTTTAACTCTTTCTTTTCTTGGTAACTTTGCGCGTATTTTAGGGAACTAAGGCTAAGCAGCCGGCCATTCCATTGTTCTTGTAGTCTGCAATGTGTTTTCAATGTAGTTAAGGTCTTAATAACTACTTAATTATGCACTTAAAGCACTTCTGAAATACTTTGTACATATTGAAACTAATTGTTTATGTCATATAACCTTCACAAAGCATTTCTTTAGTTTATTATTGTCTTTATTTTATTCTCATTTTTGTGTTGTCAGAAGTTGTGGAGTAGGGGTTTTTTATAATCCAATTTTCTTTCAAGAATCTGTGCTTTAGAAAAAAATTAATATTTCCTTTTTTATTGCAATGTTTAAGAATTTGTAGTACTTTAGTATTGCTATTCAGGTTTAAATTCTCTCTTAGGCGACTAGATAACTTGGTAATTTGTTTATTGCTGAACATTATTTCTGATTCATTATGTCACTCTTACAACTTGAGTTTTCTATAATCATCTTCTTTCTGTTTATTAGTAACAGATGAAGAGCATGGGTCGGGCCAGGAAAGTTATGGATGCAAGCTAAATTGTTAACTAAAGCTTGGTCATACAACTCTGTGGAGGTTATGACATATATATTTAAATTTTTTTTTTTTTTTTTTTTTGGTGGGCTTATTACTTGCATCTATGACTTTGCAGAAACCCATTTCCAAATAGGTCTTTGTGGAAGTGAGAAAATGCAGAGTTTTTGCTGGTCCTTGATAAAGCCAAGGCTCAGTATTCTCGACACTTTCTACATTCAGTTCTATTTTTTTCTCTTTTTACTCACACCGGTCAATACATAACCTTTTCTATGTTGTACTTGGTATGAGTCAAAAATTTTTTTGCTTCAGTCTCCCTTTAATAGAATGTGAATTCTGAATTTTCATAACTGCTGCGTTGCGCGTTTTGATCTTCAGGTTATTTTGCAACTTTCGTTTTAAATTCTTAAGTTTATCTTATGTTTTCGGCTATGCTCTTAAGTATATATATATATACATAAAGTGGCACTAATGTTGATACATTTACCACTGATATATACTGTGTCTGATCTTTCCATCAGAAGTATCTGCCCACCACAATTGAATAGCATTTTGAGGATCAAAATCTTCAGTTGAAGGGCCATTGCATCTAATTATTTAAAAGTCATTAAAGTGTCACTATTCAGACATGCCCGATTACTCATTTTTATGAGGTTCACTTCTGAAAAGCCATGATCACAAGCAGTTGGCATTAGATGTAGCAGCTGCATCATCTTAAAAACATTGCCGTAACAGTTTGTTTATTTTTGTTCAGCATATATGCGGGTAAGAGGTTAAAAGATAATTCTTTTGCCTGTAGATGTTATTATACTTTGTGCAAAGTATACCATGGCAAAGATGCATATACCATGGCAAAGGTTGGCTTTAACAACCTTGACCATATGGTCGCTCCAGGCTGATCTGTCAGCAGATTGTTTCTCTCGAATCCCACCTTCAGTTCCATTCATTTTCGAAGTAGCTGCAGGGGGAAAAAATCTACTGGCCATAGTTGGCTACTATATTAAACAAAAAAAATACTAGCCACTACAAAATATCTAGTTGTCATTTGGCCACTGGCTACTGACATTTGCAAAGGCTGCTGGGGAATCCTTGAATAGTCAACAGAGTGAAGAAAATAACTAGTTTAAATTCCATTTGAAAACCTTTACACTGTCTTGAAATGCACCATTGACAATATGTAGTCCGTAACTTCGAATGTCAATGTATCCATTGAATCTTCATGTAGCTGATTTTGCAGCACGTCTTAGAACTTCGAGTTGACAGCTGGACCATCCATAGACATCTGGATTAATTTCTCAAGCTTTAGCTTTTCAACACAAAAATTAAAGTTTTCCAAACCGATGTCAGCTGGTGCACACCCTAAAAATTTTGATCCATAGTACCTAGTAATAACTTTATCATAAAACTATAAACAAACAAGAATATCCAGTTCTTTGCATTGAGTTTTCCTATTTAAACTCTCGTCAAATAACAGAACAAATTCATCATGATTTACATATTCTGTTAACAAAGACAGAAAATATGGTGCAATACCATAACAACAAATATGTGCACTTTTCTTTTCCCCATGTGTAGTCTTGCTATTTGGCTGTCAAGAAATATGGCAAAAAAGTTTGTCTATTTGTTTGCACGAGTTATATGCAAAGTAGCAAAATGTAGATGTAAGAGTGTATGCTCTACACTGATAGTTTCCAAATCATTAGCGGATTTTGCCAATAGTTTTTGCTGGTAGATTGAAAACAATGAAAATGTTATTTACATCAATTAAAACACTTACTCAAGGCTTTACTGAGATTAATATATTTAATTCTAATTTAACTTGAAACATTTTCAATTCTTTTGTTTTTACAGACTTTTCTGGCCTCTGGATTTTATTGAGGTATGTTTTCAATGTATAAGCCTTGTATCAAAAGTTTTGTTTACACAGAAACAGTTTCAATTTTATTGCCAGGTTACTCTTGCAGTTGCTAGTTATTAAAATCTTTTTCTTATGTATTTTGTAAGTCTACTAGTTTTGAATTAAGTTGCTGAAAATGCTATTTATAATTTTTGAAGGTTCATTAATGGAAGTTTTTTTCTGGGTATAAAAACTTTCTGTAATTAGTCTCTTGTTTTTGAGGTTCATAGTCCAATATTTTAATGTTTTGCCATAAAGGTCCATTTCACACACATTGCTGTACATTCAACTGTCGCTCTTTGGCCAAACATGGCCCTTGCGCCATAAAAATCAATAAACTATTCAACTGTAATGTACTTATTTTGTCTTTATTGGAATCTGTAATGTTCTAATAATTATTTAATGTTTTATTAATTTTTCTTTAAATTATGTAATTCTGTTTCTATCATGGTTTGTGCTTCGCTGGTTTGCAGCAAGTTTTCTGTTTCAGTAGTTGTGTACGCAGGTACATCTTATTTTTATACAACTCTGGTTATATGAATAGTGGCTATATATAAGTTTCATAGCCCACAGAACCTCTGATCTCAGATATTCCATGTGGGTCACAAAAGCTCCCACATTTTTATTGCTTGAGCTTGAAGCTTCAGTTTCTTTACATGAGTTTATGATGGGAGACAACTTTTCCACGTGGTATTGCATTTCCATGTAATCACTAATGGTGGCACATGTAGAAACGGCAGCATTTGCACATTTATCAAGCTCCAGATGTTTTTTACCCTTTTCAATCCAGATACACCCATGTTGGAAATGTCAAAGTTTTTCATGCACAATTTGCACCAATCTCTAGATTTGTTACTGGTATCAGGTAACAGCCAACCTGAAAATATAGTATTCTCTAACCAAACTTCTTGGAATACACATTTTCCAGTTATACGTTATACTCCAAAAGAAGGAATAAAATAATCCATAACAAACGATCAAACAACAAACCACAACCTCGTTTAATGAACAAAGTAACAAACGTGAGTGATGGAATGGAAAATACAAACAGGTGAACACGAACAAGCAATAAAATATGGAGCTCAGGCAAAGGTTAAAGTACCTAACTAGTGTAGTCTAACAAGTGTTTTTCAGGACATGTCACAGTGCGAGCTGGGCGGGCAGCAGGGCCGTAGACAGGGGGACGCCTGCCCTAGAAAATTTTTGGCCTGTCCTGCCAATGATTCATAGAAAATGAAAAACTCCTAGTTGCAGTTTCCAGGTATTTATATTTATTTAGACAAAGTCAAATATTTGCAAACTTTAGGTATCAAACTTCCATCTCCAGAAGAAATTGCAGTAGTCAACAGATTCATACAAACCAAGAAGAAAGAAAACCCAAATTCAGTCATTTTTTATGAAATTTTTAAGCAGCGAGTAGTCTTCAGAGATACTTATAATTTATTGGCCACAGCCAGGACTTTTGGCTGTAGTACGGCTACTTGTGAATCCACCTTTTTTGTTTTAACAAGAATCAACAGCGGCTTTTGATGAATCACAGCGGCTTTTGATGTACCACCAACGAATGTCGAATTTGACTCTTCTTGCATTCGAAAAAAACTGCATAGAAACTTTTGACATGGACTTACTTTTGAGAAAATTTAATGGTCAAAAGAACAGACTACTACAGCTGTTTTGATTTTCTATTGGTACGCAACGATTATAAATTTTTACTTTTACAAAATATTTTTTTTATTTATGAAAAATGTTACTTGTTTAACTGTAGTAATACAGCAGGTACTTATAAAAATTATTATGTACTAAGGTACTTATAAAATATAAATATAATTATGCACCACCAAAATGTTTGTATTTTATAAATTTGTGAACTTTCAAACCAGACTTAGTAGAAGGCAGAGAAGTAACTCAGCACACGCTGTCGAGTGACCGCCGTGCTTCTAGTACATTATCTCCTATTTTTGTACTGATAATAAGAGGCTGAGACAAAAAGGAAGACTATTTTTAAAATTTCTATTTAAAATTAAAAAAAATATACAATATCTCATCTTTCAATGTAGTCACCTCCCTTTTCAATACACTCACTTCTTCCAGCATTCTGGTAACTTAGCAACACAAAGTGGGGAAAAGTTATTTTGGTTGCAAAATTACCCGCTGATGCACTTAGTTCTTAATTTATTCGTCTGTACGGAAATGACGTTCTCTCAAGTTATATATTAATGGTCCACAACCACGTGCAATTGGAGTTCGATTATTTGATAGTTTCTGTGCCAGGGGTAGCCTGAAAATGTTGCGGCCCCCATTCTAACAGTGTTTTATAAAACAAAAATATAACTGATTTTTCATTTACTTGTACACTGAAGTGCCAAAAGTCATGGGATCTACATTCTTTCTCTATGGGGGATGTTCATTTTGAAGCAAATATCGAGAGAATGGTCCTCAGATTTTTCCCACACGCAACAAACATGAAGAATACACCAAAATATGTCTGCTGCAATGGGCCTTTTTTTTTTTTTTCTAAATTTAATACGGGCCAACTGCCAAGTTACAGGGGTTTGAATGTGATACATGACGAAAGAAGGGATCCTTGTAAATATCTGTTACCAGCACAACTTGCTACAACTGCAGGAATGCATACCGCAAGCTATCATGAAAAACATGTTTTTTTCTTTTCGGTCCATTGAATCTTCGTATTCCTTACTTGTCTTTCATTGTTTACCCCTGGAAAGAAAAATAGTTATTCATACCCTCTTTGGTTGTCCCCGATTTGCGAAACAGCTTTGTTTCTGTCACAAAATGTACTGTATTTGTTAGTCAACCGGGTTCTAATTCTAACATGCTTTCTATCATTGTTGTTCATTGTGCAGGTAAAATATATTTACAAGGATGCCTTAGGTCATGTACCACATTCAAACCCCTGTAACCCAGCCCCTATTAAATTCAGAAAAAAAAAAAATTTTGATTGCGGCAGACATATTTTGGATGTATTTTTCAGGTTTGTTGCATGTGGGGAAAATAGGAGGGACCACTCTCAATATTTGCTTGAGTATGAACTTCATAGGTCATAGAGAAAACATGCAGGTATCCCATGACTTTTGGCACTTAACTCAGTGTACATATATGCAGAGAGAAAAATTTTGGAAAATCAATAATTATAATACATTTTCCAGCAACATAATTCAGTTTAGCGTGCAGTTGTATGTAGAAGTGACTACAATGAATGAATGAATCTGTAATCCGGATTATTTTTTCTGAAGCACACTATATTCTATTTTTATGGCTTTGTAAACCTCTAATAAACTTCAAGCCTTTCTGTACAAAGTGACATTTCAAAATTAAATAAATGTGACTCGAAGTATTTTGCCTTACAACACATTTTATTTATTTGCATGCGAGGTAATCCCGGAAATGTACATTTCCTACATATATTTTAAACAAAAAAATATTTTCAAAGTCAACAATGATATTTGAATTGTAGTGTAACTTCAAAAAATGTGTGTTTGGATTTGGAAATATACGTGTAATTTCTTTTTCCCATAATTTTAAACAAGACATAGTAACATGTTTCAGTAGCTTGGTTAGTGTGCATATATATAATATATTGGGGGAGGGGGATTTGCAAGAATCTACAAAATGTGGTTTTTGCAGATTCTTGCGCCCTTGGCTGGCCTGCACCCGGGCGGCCGCCCCGCCCTATTTACGCTACTGGTTACCTGTATTAGCACGCAGGGCCATATGAGGTTGGCAGGCATTATCATGTAGAATGAGTACTCCTGGCTCACCTGGCTGTAATATAAATCTAACGAGTTTGGAATTTGCACGGTATTCATGATAATAATCTTACAAACTATTCAGAAGGAATGCTGATAAATTACTCCACGCGCACAAGGCGAGTTCAAAGACTATGTCGTTATCTTAAACTATGGTAAGTTCCTTTAATTCTTTTAATCATTTCGGAATGATAAGCACGGCTACTTGCAAAACCACATTTTCTGTTTTGACAGGAATAAACATCCCACAGCGACTTTTGATGTGCCCCCAATGAATGTCGAATTTAACCCTTCTTGCGTTCGAACAAAGCCGCACAAAAGCTTCCGACGTGGACTTACTTTTGAGAAAATGTAATGGTCAAAAGAACCGACCACAACTATTTTGATTTTCTATTGGTAAACAACGATTATAAATATATTTTTATTTTACAAAATGTTTCTTTTTTTATTTATGTTCATCAAAAATGGTACTTTTATACCTGATGTACCTAGATAAGGTACTTAGTCTGGGTTGAAATTTGTAAAATTTCTATAATGCTCAAAGAAAGGTAAGAAGTATATAGCTTTTTGAGCATGCCCTAAATTTTATTGAGCCTGCCCTAAGTATAGAGTGTGGCTACGGCCCTAGCTGGTAGTATTGGTTATTAAGCCAAGATGGCCACTGCTAGACGCTGAAGCTTTAGTGGTGGAGATGTAGTTTTAACGGAGAGTGCTCCCACATACACCCTGTAATACACTATCTACCAACAAGTAATTGGACACCTGTGGTAGCAAAGGAAAACTAAGTTTATTCCCCTTCAATAGTTGGAGCCTCCACGAGCTGTGATTACAGCTGCGACCCTCTGGGGCATACTCTCAACCAGGCGTTGTACGGCGGCTAACAGTATTTTCTTCCACTCTGCTTGGAGAAGACAGGTCAGTTCCTTCACCGATTTCGGACGGTGGGGACACCCTTTAAGTCGACGCTCCAACTCGTCCCAGAGTGCTCGATAGGGTTAAGGTCCGGGCTCTGCGCAGGCCAGTCCATTCGATTCGATTAACCCCATTGTCACCAAGCCATGGTGGACCTTGCAACATGACAGGTGGCATTGTCATCCTGAAAGTAACATGGTTCCACCCTGTAAAACTGCCACAAGGTAGGAAGTGCATGGTCATCCAAAATGGTGCAGTTGGTCTTGGCGTTGAGTCTACCAGGAATTGCGACCAAGGGTCCCATGCCATACTAGGAGAAACGCCCCGTAGCATGATTCCACTGCCGCCGAACTTCACAGTTGGCACAATACATTCCGGCAGGAGGCATTCTCCAGGCAGGCGCCAAACCCAGACCCCGCCATCCGAACGGTAGAGGGTGAACATTGATTTGTCGCTCCAGAGAACTTGTTTCCACTGTTCAACGGTCCACTGTCGACATTCTTTGCACCACGTTAGCCGAGCAGCGCTATTGGACTTCGTGATCAAAGGCTTGTGGGTGGCAGCACGTCCATGATAACCGAGCAGATGGGCTTCCTTACGGGTGGTATTCATCGAAAGAACACTCCCGGATGCCTGTTGAAACCTCACGGATGTGGCCCATCGATTTGGTGTGGTTCTTCCGAATTTCTGTGGCCAGCACCCGTCTGTCTTTAACTCCCAGTTTTGTGGGTCTGCCGGGTCGGGGCACATTCAGACAGTCACCTCTCATTTTCCACTTGCCAATCACGTAGGCCACTGTCGATTTTGGGTACTTCAACTCGCTGGATAAGTCACGTATGGATCGGCCATTTCTGTGATACCCTACTAGTACACCTTTCTCGAAATCGGAGAGCTCCGAACTGTGTGGCATCTTGCATGCGACTGGTTGCGTTGATGTTTCCCACACGATATTTAACGGCAGCAGCCATGACGTGTATCAGGACCGCAGATATCGTCAATTGCAGGGGTGTCCAATTACTTGTTGGTAGATAGTGTATATGAAAGATGTTCTCATTGACTATTTCATTTCACTTCATAGTTGTATACAAATTCATGCTAATCAGTCACTGCTCACAGAATTTTTGCATTTTAATTAGTTTTTGATAATAAAAAAAATCAACTTACGTTCTGGCGGCTGCTTTCTAATTTTCTGTGACACGAAGCAAGAAATACTATCAAAAAGAGACAAATGGGCACAATTTTTACTTATGTGCCACAAATGCCTATTTCAAATAGTTCCAAAAAAAGGCAGGTGCTGGTCATCACTAGCTGAAACTGTATTCAACTTCAGAATATTTTCCCCAACTTATGTTTTTCCTTATCAGGTTGTAGGAACTTGCATTATCAAAATTTGCCACACACAGCAATGTTATTTTATAAAACACTAATCTTGTGAAAAATCAAGGCTGGTAACAAAGACATTTGACAATGCATTCCTAAACACTCTAGCATTATTAAAATTGCAATTTTACCGCTAGCTAACACTTTAATAACAGTAAAAAGAAAATAACTAACATGCAATTTCATTTACAATAAAAACACTAACTTTTCAATTTTAATTTTTCTAGCAGCACATTTATTACCATTTCTGAAATTATTCATAACTTTAATTAAATTCTTAATCATTTTGCTTGAACACAAACATGCCTTCTAATACATTACAAAGTTTTTTTTACAGATGCATTGTTCTGTTAATCGGCATAAAAAATATGCTGTGAAAGTTTAATAGCACTCAGTTTGTACAACAGGGAGAGTTGATTTTGAATACTGTAAAATTTTTCGGCAAAGGACTCAATTTTTTATTGTAAAACATGCCAGATTACAGCAGTAGCATATAAAGCACACTCAGTAGGAACAATTAACTTACCTCTAATTCTTTAATCAATTCACAAGGTACTGAGGAAGCTTCAATATCAATTTCTTTATCAGACTGTAACCAAAATGTGCACTCAATGCATTTACCTAATTGTAACTGTTGGGTCATTCTGTGTCAAATCATCCAATAAAAAAAAACATTTTAGAACCTTTAAAATTCAGATTTTTGCTTATTTATTGTACCTATCAAGAGGACAAAAAATTCAAAATTTCAGATTTTTTGGCCTCTTAGTTTTTGAGCTATTGTATTAAAAGCAAAAATTGCACAAATTTGACATTTTGAAATATTTAAAAAAGTTGTAGATCAAAAACAATTTAACCTTAAAGAGCTCAAATTGGTGCCATTCTCTTCTGTTTTTAATGAGCTTTGATTTAATTCCTTGTTTGACAAGTCACAGTATCACTATAACTATTCAGAAATTTATGTGCCTACAATTACTTTAATAAGAGCAATGAGAGTTAACTTACCCCTACCAGTAGGTCCGTTCTCTCAGAAAAAATAAATTTCTTTGCACGTTAACTTCCGTTTTAATATCCACGGTTGGTTTGGGCTGTTGGTGCGGCAGTTTTATGTTGTTTTCAACATGTTCTTTTATTTGACTGAGTGAGCTATTTATTAATCCATACTGTTGAAATGATACTTGAACCATGAAACCTCTTTTTTACTTTAAAACACTATATTTTACATTGACTTTGAATAACCCTAACCGGTAATCTAATTGCCTTATAAAACCTATCTTTCAGTGAACCAAAATGCTTGAACATTCAGAAATCATAAACAAACTTCCTATTTACAAACACCAAAACATCTAACAAAAACATTTAAAAGCCTTAAAATCAATTATTCACAACAAACTTATCTCATTGCCCTCTATTTACAAACTCATCTCACTCTCTCATTCATGCACCACACCTCTGCCGTTCCCAACGTAGATTCAAAGAATATAAGATATTCTTTGGTAGATTGCCCCTGAGCAGCTTTCCACCCGTCCAGGGTCAGGGTTCCCACGCCACCTGGAAAACCGGGAAAACCGGGAATTCTCAGGGAATTTGGAAAATTGTTCCAAAAATCAGGGAAAACTCAGGGAAAATCGTGTTTTTCCGTAAAAATCAGGAATTTCTTATCAGGGAACTGAAAAGTCAGGGAATTTTTTATTTTGGCAAAAAAATATTTTCTTTCAGACTTTTGTAGAATATATTTCTGTATTGCTAAGTTTTAAAATAATTCCGAGTTGTTTTATACTTCGAGGCAACCCACCACCGATTAAAGTGCAGCTGTGCTGGGAGTGCGTCTCTTCGCGGTTTCCCCCATCTCCAGATGCTCTAAACTACAAGCGAACAAACGGACACGTCAAAGCGTGAGAGAAAGCCATTAATCACACCCCCATTTCGCAGGCTCTTATCTGCTGCGTTCGCGCAGAGGCAGTCACTTGTTCCTAAGTAGGTGTCCTGGTTCTCTGTGTAGACTGGGAAAAAAATTATGAAAAAGCTATTTCCTCAAGTTTTTAAATAACCGACTGAAATTTTTACAGTGAGCAAGATATATGAAAATAACGTTCCATTTTAAATTTCGCCGAAATTCATCGGAAACTTTAGAAGTTGCGCTTTTTTTTTTTTTTTTCCCCTTTCCTTTTGCATGTTTCACTTGTGTTTTATCAAACCGTACAAAAACATTTTATTTTGCCGGATGTTGGTTATCCTAATAAGATTCGTTGTTTTACGGCCGGAAAGAGATTTTTCTTGATTCTGTCTTATTTCTATTTCATAATGCATGAAGAAATTAATTTATAGCTATTTTGGCGATATTCCGATTACTGCAAGAGCTGGCTGGTTGCGAAAAATAGGGTAGTCCGACGCCCGGAACCATAGATTTTCACATCTGGGTCATTCCACGCAAAATCGTCAGATATTGAAATAATTTTCCACCAACACATCTCTGATTCTTACAGGTAGCTGCTTCCAAATTATAAAAAACCCCTAAAAGTTTAAACTTTTTTTTGTTTCTGATAGATTAGAAGATATTATTTTTGAATTTTTGTGCATAATGGAACCGTTTTCCGTAAAAACGCAAATATCTCCGTTATTTAGAATAAGAAATATAAAATTCATCATTCTCTCGTAATTTTTCCTAAGGTTTCAGCTTATACATAGGGAAAAAAATTTTGCGAGAACAAAAGTTAGACGGGGTAGAAATTTTCTTGTAATCGTAAATTCTTTTTCTTGCGTTGCTGCACCTCACAAGAGTTGCATAAATTATTCATTTCACATCTTTACCCTCACATTGCCGAAAAAAAATATAAAAAATCTACCTAGTTACTACTGATTTAAATGTTTGCCGTACTTGCTCTATTGGTTTCAAGTTTGTCAGTGCAGGCGCTAAAGCTTCTGTCTCCGTTTTGGATGACGTTATTTGTGGGGAGTTACTGCAAATGACCTGAGTGGGCTCCAGACCTTTCTCGCACTTTGCCTGATCAACATCGCACAAAAATGTTTTGCCCTTCGTAAAGATATTGTTAAGTATAAACATGCCACTCGCCACAGGATGAAAAATTATGTTGAAAAAAAAAGTGTTAGGAGGATTTTTATGAGCACACATGCACACAAAACTTCCTCTAATTGTTTCCCGTACAAGTAATTTGACGTAGCGTGGAAATGAACTGTGACCTGCGAGAAAAGTTCAGTACTAATGTTTGTGTCACAAACGTAGCCAATCAATTTTAAGACTTCCGCATTTTGGAAGTACTTGTATGAATTGTAGCCTCTCAGGCAAAATGGTATTCCGTATTAACTGTTAGTTTTCTCCACTTGTTGCTTCCATTATTTTTCTTTATCTAGGGTTTAATTTTTTTTTTGTTTGCCGTTATGGCATTAGGATCTCTGTGTGCCAGCTTATTGGTTATGAAATTTAACAGCACAATGTCTAAATATCCTATGCTGCGTTATTTAGAAGCAAATAGCAGAGGTGCCAACTATTACGAATTGCCCGTAATTATTACGGTTTCGACTGTCAGATTACGGAATTAGGGGCAGGTTGGAAGAATTACGGATTTCAGTGTGTTTTGGAGAATCTCAATTTTGTATCCTTTTTCGTTAAACCCTTTTAGTGCGACGCTGCCGATTTGTCGGCCTTCGATTTTGATCCGCATATTTTCCGAATCAGACTGCAGATTTCGGCGTCTCAATGATCATATCATTTATCAATCAGATCGTTTTGAAATGGAATGTCCCGCAGTGGTCTAAGCGATGGGCTCTGATCATTCGTCTGTAAGGGGTCGGGGTTCGAATCCCGTTGAGGCATGGATGTTGTGTTTGTCTTAAGGCACTGGCTTTCTCCCTTCCCGGGAGCCAGTGACCCTAAATTAGGGACGGGCGACTGCTTATAGCCCATTGAGTTGCTCACGGTGGTCGTTAAACCTCTAATCAAAAAAAAAAAAAAAAAGGAATGTCCATGAATCATATCGTCAAACAGCGATATTATCGGAAGAATGGTACCGTAATTTTCTTCGTATAATCCGCGGATTATCTGTTAAAAAAGTTAAAATTATAGGTTTTGCGGATTATACACCGATGCGGTTAGTACGCCGATTTAAAAAAAAAAAATTACAACCTTCCGATTTAAAAAAATATGCAGCGTGATTGTGCAGGGAAGGGTGTAATAATTGAAAAGGAACTCCCTCGGAAGAATTTTCCTCAGTTCAGGACTTTGTACGGAGCGGGGAGGAGGGGGAGGAATGTCGTAACGAAAGATCGGGAAAGTTGTGGGGAGGGATGACAGGGGTCATTTTGATATCGTTGAGGAGAGCTCTGACTGTCGTGCCGGCTCTGTTTTTGGCAAAAAGCTAAAGAAGTACGCACAGCACTTGCTGCACGAACCTATGCGTTTCTCCTTTCGGATTTCATGTGCGCGACCTTGTGTCTAGTTTGCTTTCGTTGTTTTGGCGAACGTCGTTGCTGCTGTTTTCCTTCATTGCTAATCATGATGTCTCTGAAAAGGAAACGTTTTAGTTACACTGCCGAATTTAAGCTTGAAGTGGTGGACAGAATTGAGGATATAATCGTGTCACTGCGCGATAGTTTTGAGGTCAGAACACAATCGTGCAGCAACATACGGAAAGCCTCTGTGTCGCGATCTAAAACGTAAACAAATCCGTCGGTTTATTCCGCGGGAGAATTCACGGGTTTTTTATTGGCCCGCGTATAAGACGATCTCTCAACTCTGAAAGCAGGAATTCCTCCAAAAACTTTCGACTTATACGCGAGTACATACGGTATTTCTACGACTTGTTCTGTATCAGCCTTTCGTCATTGGCAAGGTGTAATGCAATACTCTGGAGCTGCATCGGCGTGATCTATGGATGCCACACCCTTTATCTGTCCGGAGATATAAAACAGTTACCTTTAAAAATGAATTTCTTCATTTAATAAAATCGTTTTTTTTCCTCTCTTACTTCTTCGGACTCATTATGTGTTTCTGGAACGTGGAAAGAGCGATGTATTTATTTATTTTCTGGCGCCACGTATTTGGAGGATTTTCACTTTGGATATCGCTCTTTGGATTTAACTGCTATAATATATATAGCCAGTGCCGTTAATACCCACCAGATGGAGACGTCTCAGTAGCTGAGCCCATCTTACGGATTTATGATGTCAGAAGCTGATTTAAAAATACACATAGCACCGTGGATTGTTGGCCACCATGGTGTAAAGCTAACGCGCTGGGCTATATATGGAGAGATCCGTGGATTCAATTCCCCGGCGGCGGCTGAAAACAATTTTTCGGTTGCTATGTGTTTCTGGAACGTGGAAAGAGCGATGTATTTATTTATTTATGTGACCGACTTTTCTGTCGGAAATTCCACTTCTGGTTCGACATCTATGATGTGCGGATTATACGGCGATTTTTATTTCCTGAGTGTCACAGTCTGCGGATTATACGAAGGATTTTTTTTTTTTTAATATGAATTTCGTGGTCTGCGGATAATACGACTAAAATTACAGGTAATATGCCGTAAGTGTCATCGTAAAAGAGTTTGCGCTTGCTATCGGTTCCCCACGCACTTTTCCGTGTGACGGGAGAAAGGTGACTTTTAGCCAAAACTTTTCCAGCTGCAGTTGAGGCAGTGCTGTTCACTTTGCATTGTTGGTGAATTATAAGACGTCGTACTGTCGGAAATCACTTTTTCGAGCCCCTGTTCGAAGTGCAATAACGATCAACTCGTCGCAACCCGTGGTCCCGTGATGACGGATGTTTATATTTCTTGCGGACTTTCGCCGCGCGGGAGAACGAAGTGCGGTGTTTTATTACTAGAAGCTCTTCACATTATTCATTTCTTTTTCCCAAACAAACAGACACAATCGCAAAACTCCGTGAATTACGAATCCCCATCTTTTTCCAAACTCGTGTTAGCAGAGGATGATTTTATTGACAGCTTGTTCCTCAGACTAGGAGACGTGCTTTTTCCCACTGCGTTAAATTGTTTTCTAAGGTTATTTGAAGTGGCTTGTAGTGAGAGTGAAAGTTTGCCAAGTGATGGTGATGATTTTGAATCATCTGAGAGTGATATTGGCCTAGCAACATCAAGCCAAAAAAACTAGCCACCGTGCCACGCACACCTTATCTTCTTCAGAATGTGAAGATCTTCATAGTGAATATCTTCAGATCATGAAAGTTCTGAAAGTGAATGGGAGG
Source organism: Macrothele yani (assembly GCA_039090855.1). Taxonomy (NCBI): domain Eukaryota; kingdom Metazoa; phylum Arthropoda; class Arachnida; order Araneae; family Macrothelidae; genus Macrothele; species Macrothele yani. The sequence continues at coordinate 176,414,975 of CM077010.1, read as the reverse complement.
ATGTTAATAGAGAGAAGTGATGAACAACCTCAGCATCTTTTTTTTATTAACATGAAATGCAGAGGTCCAAACATGCTCCCGCAACTGATGTGGCACCTATTGCATATTTTTTACTTGTTTTTTTACCAATTTCATCCTTGGAATTATCGTTTCTGAAACAAATAAATATGCAAAGAGGTTTCTCCAGGAACATCCAAATCTTGAGCAAGGAAATGGAAAATGTTACAAATGCTGAAATAAAGGTTTCCTTGCTTGCCTTCTAATATGAGAGTAATCAGTAGCCCATGTAGGACGAGATGATTGCCAAAGGCATATCCAGTCAAAACAAACACCAGGATTGTGTAAAATTAAAGACTCGATCAAAGCCTTTGGATAATTTTTTTGCAAAAAGAATGAAAATAGCGTGATAAACGCTGAATTGCTGTTTACTACAATCGTTGTGGAGCATAACCTACCTATAGCAAGCTGTGATCATGCTGGTCGCTTCTTTCATGCCATGTTCTCAGACTGATATTGATGAAGCTGGATATCCTTGAGCAGATGTGGCATGGAATGAAATATCTAAGACAAAGGATTCATCTGGCCTTCCCAAGTATTCCACATTGCCTAAACTAATGTTGGTAATATTGACTATCCCTCACAGCAATTCCTCTACGTAGAGAATATTTAGTATAGTAAGGAAATACCTCACGTACTTTTGCCCAACAATGAGCACCAAAACATTAAGTGCCCTTGTTGTACAGAAAAGTAAAGCATTTTCCTCAGGTGAGCTATGTTATAAAAAGTTTTCTGAAAAAGAATATACCACTGCAAAACAAGCAACAAGGGAGTTTTTATGTCAGCAATGACATGAGGTAAGTACAATATTGATAATTTAATTTCATATTTTTTTGTGAGGATAGTGTAAACATGCAAAGTTATTACATATTTCATGCATTAATTTCTCATGAAATACCCATTCCACGCGTTAACGGCATATGGTGATTACCGATAGGCACCTCATACAAGTATTACAGGTTACACAGTAATACAATAATATTGTCCTTAACTTTTTAATAAAAAAATGGTGTGTTACATTACTGAAAGTTTGTGTTACATTATTGAAACATTACTGAAAAATCCCCTATTTATTACTGATATGTTCTGCTAGAGGTTGGCACCTCTGAAATAGCATAGATTCGATGTTCTCATACCCAAGTGCAAGAACTAACTTTAGCTGAAATAATTACAATTTTGATTTTTAAATGTTAGCAGTATTTTCCCTGATTGCTAGAATTGTTGGGATGGTACTGGCACACGTTTTTCCTCAGATGCAGAAATGCTGTCATGATTTTCGTTCTCTCTCTCTTCTTTTTTTATTTTTTAATAGCTGTTTTAGTTTGCTTTGTCTTTAAAGATTCTAAGTGAATTCCAATAGAAAATACAAATTGTTAGATCGATTTGATAGAACCGCTCTAACAAAATGTTAAGAGACTCTGTCAGACACTCTCCATTTTATCATTCCCATTAGACTTCAATTTCAGCAAAAGTTTCCGTGTTCTTTAATATTTATGTAAAATAAGCACTTAAAGGATTTAAAGCTTCAGCATTGTATCATTTAACGGCAATTTATTCTCTTCAGTCACATTCTCCCAGCTTGCATTTTTAAACCTAACTAGAACTCTAAATGTTGTGAGTCGTTTAAAATGTTATTTATATACTTGTGTGCACTTTAAATACAGATAAACCAGTTATATAATTTCACCTAATCGATTGAAATATTTCATTATATGTAGAATTTAAATTAAGTCTTTGTTCACATATTCTTGAAAACATGTAAATACATGGTTTGCCACCTCGGTGGTGCAGTGGTCTAAGCTCTGGCTTCTGACTATTCGTCCAAGTGAGCCTGGATTCAAGTCCCAGATGAGGTATGGGTGGTGTGTTTATCTTACGGCACTGGCTCTCCTTCTTCGTGAAGCCAATGGTCCTAAATTAGGGATGGACGGATATAGCCCAACAAGTTGCTTATGGTAGTCGTTAAACCTGAAACAAAAAAATAAGACATGATTTTGTTAAATATTATGTAAAATTTATGCTAAATACACAAATTTTTGTAACTATAAAGTAATTAGGGAAAATGAAAGTTATTTATCCTTTATATTCCATATTTTCTGTTTATCTTTATGGACTGTATAATCGGGACGTTCATTATGTGGTGTCTTTTTTAATTCTCCCTCATATGTGAGATGAACATAACATTATCAGTATTAATTTCAGGTAAGCAATTATTTGCAATTACAGCCTGTCTAGAATTTGATAAATCTTGCTTTCAATACACATTATTCCTTAGTTCTCTAAAAATTATCAAAACTGAATTTAAAAAATTGCCTGTAGACATTACGGTTTTATTCGATTTCTGCAGATAGTTTGCTTCATATTTTGTAACGTGGAACAGCTAGGCACAGTGGCCTGGTACACTCTTGCTTGGAGAAACACATCACAAGAGAACCAATTAAACAATGGATCAAAGCCCTTTGTTGGGTGATTCTCTTTCAACATTTCTCTGAGCAGGAGCCCATTCGGTCATTAAGCTTATCTACACTGTGCTATAGAAGAAAGGAAAACAAACTATTTAACATACAGATTTTTTTCTTACATATGAACTGTTTCTACGGGAATGTATTAACAAATTGTACATGGGCAGTATACCACTTAGGTTCAGAAAAGATCATGGAATTATAATACCAAAAATAATATGCCTCATGCATTTAATTGTTATTCATAAAAAGCAGGTAATTGTATAAAGAACAGTTATTTAAAGAATTAACAAATGTATGCTTTCATAAGGAACGCAAGAATGTAAGGAAATGTAACAATTTGTCGCAATGTTATTTGATTTGCTGCTCTGGAAAAACTCTCAGAACCACCTGGAAAACCTGGAAAAGTCAGGGAATTTTTTTTTCTACTTTTGAGTGGGAACCCTGAGGGTCATCCTCAGGAGGCCAGAGGGTATCAGCCCTGCTATGACAGTGCGAAAGTGAGTGAGAGAAGCGATTTCTTGCGTCGGCGCCGTGTCCCACGTCATGTTCATTTAGTTATGGATACCCACCACAAAAAATAAATAAATGGATATATGAAGTACAAGTTAAGATTCAAGATTTCACAACCTCAAAAAGGAAAAAGGAATTACAATATGTTGGTGCTTTACCTTACCTTCCAAGAATATCAACAGAGATAAATAAGTTATGCCATAAATATGGAATTCAGATGGGAAACAAAGTACTGACGGTCAAAGATATGATAATTAATAATACGGAAAAAAGCAGTATCTTGGAAGAAGCTGGTGTTTATGAAATTCCAATAACAGGCATCCCACCAATATCGTACATAGGGAGTACCAAAAACCAATTAAAACATCGCCTGCAACAACACATAAAAAATTGCCAAAAAAAGAAGCAAAAACAGCACTGATATAATACTGCTTAGATAATCAAAGATACCCAAAATTTGAAGATATCAAAGTAATAAAATTATGTAACAATAGAAGACATTTGCGTATTGCAGAATCAGTACTGATCGAAAAAAATAGGGATAGAGTATGTAATCATAATGACCCAAATATACTTAACGAAAAATGGAAAGAACTAATAAAAATAGAACAAAAAGAAAAAAAAATACTACAGAAGAAAATAAAATATTAACTACAGTTCTTAACAGATGGAGCCATGTTGGCCATGTGTTCAATATGACGTGGGACATGGGGCCGACGCAAGAAATCGCTTCTCTCACTCACTCGCACCGTGATAGCAGGGCTGATACCATCTGGCCTCCCGAGGATGACTCTGGACGGGTGGAAAGCTGCTCGGGGCAATCTACGTTGGGAACGGTAGAGGTGTGGTGCATGAATGAGAGAGTGAGATGAGTTTGTAAATAGAGGGCAATGAGATAAGTTTGTTGTGAATAATTGATTTTTAAGGCTTTTAAATGTTTTTGTTAGACGTTTTGGTGTTTGTAAATAGGAAGTTTGTTTATGGTTTCTGAATGTTCAAGCATTTTGGTTCACTGAAAGATAGATTTTATAAGGCAATTAATTACCGGTTAGGTTATTCAAAGTCAATGTAAAATATAGTGTTTTAAAGTAAAAAAGAGGTTTCATGGATCAAGTATCATTTCAACAGTATGGATTAATAAATAGCTCACTCAGTCAAATAAAAGAACATGTTGAAGACAACATAAAACCGCCGCGCCAACAGCCCAAACTAACCATGGATATTAAAATGGAAGTTAACGTGCAAAGAAATGTATTTTTTCTGAGAGAACGGACCTACTGGTAGGGGTAAGTTTTTCTCTCATTGCTTTTATTAGAGCTTTGATTTGATATGCAACATGACTATGGTATTTAAATTTTGTAATTTAAAAAAACCTCAAAAAAAAAATAATTTTTTTTAACATCTCGAACGCCCTTTTAATTTTTTGAAAAAAAAAATATATATATGTATAAAAAACAGGCTATTTGTGTGCCAAATTTCATAATGGGACGCCAACGGGTTCCTATAAAAATTAAATTTTTTGTATTTTAATGTACGTGAAATGTGAAATAAATTCGCTAGATTTGTTGACTTCCAGTGTCAGAACAGACACACGAGGCCGTAGGATCGAATCTCTTCTTTCCTCGACCTCTTTGTGCCTGTTTAACACTGGTGCTGACACTTACTTCCACGAGCCTACACGAAGTTTCAGTGCATCGATTTATCTTTGGGTCAACCATCGGTTATGGCAGACTGGTCGTGGACGGTGTGTGACGACCTCCATGGAAGCGACCACTTCCCAATTGTACTTAGGTATAATGTGAGCGTGCCATCTTCTGCCTCCCGCCCTCCTCGTTGGAGGATGGATCGTGCCAAGTGGGAGGTCTTCACATCGTCCGCAGTGATATCTTTTGCCATGGTGACCCGGGGGTCAATTGATGCTGCTGTTACTGATGTCACAACGTGTATCATTCAGGCAGCAGATCTCTCTATCCCAAAAACCTCAACGACGCTCCCAAGACGTCCGAAGCCTTGGTGGAACCCTGATTGCGCAGCGGCTAGGAGAGTTCAACACAGCTTGGTGTACTTTTCGGCGTTATCTGACCGATGCTAATCTTGTTAAATTTAAAAGAGCAAAATCTTACGCTCGGTTGGTGCGTCGACGAAGCTAAGAGGGAGTCTTGGATGAAGTACGTTTCATCTATCAATTCACGTGCCAGTTCAAAAACTGTTTGGGAAAAAATTCGTTAGATCCGGGGAAACTATAGTTCCCGCCAAATTTCAATTCTTGAGAATAACGGCTGCACGTATGCTGAAGTAGGGGAGATTGTGGATTGCTTGGGCGAAGCGTTTGCCTCAGTTTCTAGTTCTCAGGCGTATCTCCCGTCCTTTCAGAGGATTAAAACAACCGCGGAACGCCAGAAAATCTCCTTTGCGCCTTTTTATAACACTGAGTATAACTCCCCTTCAGCATGGTTGAACTACGGGTGGCTCTGCATCGGTCCGGTGCAACATCTGTCGGTCCCGACGGCATCCACTATGACATGATCCGTCATCTCTCGCAGTCTTCTCTCGAGAATCTGTTAGTGCTTTTCAACCGCATTTGGTTGGAGCACAGTTTCCCGGACTCTTGGCGAAGAGCTTTTGTTTTACCTTTTCCCAAGCCTGGCAAAGACCCCAAGTATCCCTCTAGTTATCGACCAATTGCCCTCACTAGCTGTCTGTGCAAAATCCTTGAACGAATGGTTAATTCCCGTCTAATTTATTTTCTAGAAGAACATCGAATACTGTCTCCATCACAAAGCGGCTTCCGCCGTCATCGTTCAGCTCCTGACCATCTCCTGCTTCTTGAAACGTCTGTTCGTGAGGCGTTCGTACGTAGGCAGCACCTGGTGTCTGTATTTTTTGACATCGAAAAAGCTTACGATAGAGCGTGGCGTCACAGTATCCTCCGTGACCTCCACGAAAATGGGTTGCGTGGAAACCTCCCAACATTCATTGCCAGCTTCCTTCGTAACCGCGTGTTCCAGGTGCGCCTGGGTAAGACGCTCTCTGCCTTTTTCCATCAAGAACAAGGTGTCCCTCAAGGCAGCATTCTTTCGGTGACTCTGTTCATCCTCTGCATAAACTGTCTGCTCAAAAATCTTCCTCCAGCGGTTTTGGCTACCATTTATGTTGACGACCTTCACATCTTCTGTTAGTCATCCAGCATGCATTTTGTTGAAAGGCAGTTGCAGTCTGTAATTACCCAGATTGTTAAAGCGGCTAACAATAATGGGTTTGTTCTTTCTCCCGACAAGACAGCCTGTGTCCATTTCTGCCGGAGGCGTGGCCTCCATTCTGATCTAGAGCTCTATTTGGACCGTGCAGCCATTCCAGTTTTGCCGGAAACCAAGTTCCTTGGTTTGACCGTTGACCGTGCTCTCACCTTTCGCTCGCATGTTCGACGACTTAGGACTTCCTGTCTGAGAGCGATGTCAATCCTTAAGATCCTTGCCTCAGTCTCCTGGGGTGCAGACAGGACTTCCTTGTTCTGTATTTACCATTCTCTCATTCGGTCTAAGCCGGATTATGGTGTGTGGCTCTGTGCGTCCTTCCGTTCTCCGGCCGTTGGATATTATCCACCATCAAGCGCTGCGTCTTTGTACGGGAGCATTTCGCACGTCACCCATTCCCAGCCTTTATGCCGACACGAACGAACCGTCGCTTCATTTACGCCGTCTGCAGCTGTCTCTTTAATTTTACCTGAAATTTAAATCTCTCTCAGACCATCCTTTACACGATGCAGTTTTTCATCCCCAGCATGCTCGTTTGTTCGAGATCCTTCCCTCGTGCATTCGAACCTTCGGTCTTCGTATGGCGGCCGTAGCTCGTGATGCAGGGCTCGACTTGTCACTCGTTGGAGAGACCAGGGGCTTTGAGGATCCCCCATGGCACCCTCTTGGTGTCTTGGTTGATACCAGCTTTACATCTTTTGACAAGTCCTCAACCCCTGCGTCAGTGTGCCAGCAGCTCTTCGCTGAACACCGTTACGTCAATGCAGACTTTATTCCTGTTTTCACCGATGGATCTAAGGCGGCTGGTGTTGTTGGATCCGCTGCCATCTGCGTTGACGATGTTTCTGTTGCCCGCATTCCTACTGAGGCAACAGTGTTTTCGGCGGAGATGCATGCTGTGTATCTTGCACTTGTTCACGTGCAGTCGAGTTCTCATCAGCGTGCTATTGTGTACACTGATTCGTTGAGTGTTGTGCAATCTTTGTCATCTTTGGATTTCACTGGCCACCCACTTCTTTTTACCGTACGGAGACTTCTTCGTTCTTTGCTCGAGGCTGATGTCCAGATTCGGTTCTGCTGGATTCCTGGGCATGTTGGGATCCCAGGGAACGAGTCTGCTGATGCTGCTGCTGCTAGATCTGCCTCTTCTTTGGTCATCACACCCTTGCCACTGTTCCATCGTGATTTTCGCTTTCTTGTTCACGATCATATCAGACGAACGTGGCGGGGTCTGTGGGACCAACAGGTGGAGAATAAACTGCACCGTGTTAAACCTATCCTTGGAGTCTGGAAATCAGCGTGTCGCCGGAACCGTAGGGAAGAAGTTGTTCTTGCGTGTCTCCGCATTGGGCATTGTCGCTTCACTCATAGCTATTTGCTCTGTGGCGACACTGTCCCGGTGTGTGAGACATCGTCTCTCATGTTTTGTGCAGTTGTGTCCATTTTTGTAATCATCGGTTTCACTATTTTCAGTCTCATCTGCTGGACGAGGCGCAGCTGCGCTTCAAAAGCTTTTGGGCGACCACTGCAACACTTTCGCAGTATTTTCCTTTTTAAAACAGATTAATGTTTTAAAACTTATTTAAAAAAAATTATAATTATAATAGTAAATTAATAAATTTATATATAAACCTAATTAACTGACTTGTCTTCACAGCTTTCATCATCCTTTTTTCTAACTTTTACCAAGCCTGTCTGCTCTTAATCATTTTCCACGCTTTTAAAAATCTTTAGCTGATAGTTCTTTGTCTGGCGCTCTTTGGCCAAGCCTGGCCCTTTGCACCACTAAAATCAACTAACTAACTAACTAACCATATCAATACCGTAACTATAAACTGAGTGGTTGAGGTTTGAAAGTTGCAAATAATCTATTTTATAATTCTGTACCACAAATAATATGAAAATGCCTAATATTTATCAATTTTAATATCTGGTAATAGCTAATTGAAATCACTATGTAATTCATGAGACAACCTTAAGGTTTGTCTTATGTTATAAATGTGCTTTAGATTAAATTTTTTGCCTCCTTTTTCATAAATAGTGAATACAGTTTAAAAAACAGTTTAAATTCATTGAGAAAATAAAATCTATTGTTTCATTATCTGGTATGTTTATGGCAAGTTTAGACGTTAAATCACTATTCCAGTACCTGTGTACCAAAAGCCATAGACATTATCATTAAAGAGTTAAAAAATAAATCTCAATTTAATTATGCACAATTACAAGTTATTTAATATTTAACCTATATTTCTAATAACAATTTGAGTTTGACAAAAAAATCCATTCGCAAGAAGTTGGAGCCCCAATGAAACCTCCATTATCTTCTTTATTTTCAGAAATAATTATGCATGATATCGAACACAAAATTATTAAAAAACTTCCAGACCCATCTATCATTTATTGTCTGTACGTTGACGACATTTTTATTTTGTCTAAATCAAAACAAGAACTAGAAATCTTGAATAAATATACTACTTGTTACCCTGAGGTTGAATTAACTTTGGAATTTGAACAAGATGAAAAAATTTCCTTTTTAGATATTGAACTAATAAAAAAAGACTTAAATTTTAAATAGAGTTTTTAGGAAACCAACATATGTACCTATAATGATCCCATATCAATTTGAACACCCAAAAACTTGAAAGTAAATAGTATTAGGAATTGGGTAAAACGAGCCTTCACACATTCCTCAAATAGAAAGTACAGAGAAGAGATCCAATGGATTATTAATGCAACCAAACAATATGGGTATGACACAAAAACTGTTGAAAAGTTGATTTTTCACTACAAAAATAATTTAAAGGAGTCTAGTAAAAACATTCCAAAAAAGAAATGCCAATTTTCAGGTTCTTTTCCTTTTAAAATTAGAGGACTAAGTGGAAAATTTTGAAGATTAATGAAGAAACACATTATTTTTGGTCATTCTGTTCAGAATATTGGCGACTTAGTTATAAAGAAAAAATATAGCAATAATATATTACAATCAGCAGGCGTGTATGAAATTCCTATTGTTTCACAGAGTTCTGGAGACCACATCTCTTACATTGGTAGCACAAAAAATATATTAATAAAAAGATTACATCAACACATAAAAAAAAAACGAACAAAAAAAAAAAAGGAAAATACCACATCCTGATTTTGAAAATATTAAATTACTAACTGTGGGAGAATTAATGTAGCATTGTAAATGCTACATATTACACAGTGAGATAATAGCCAACTAAAACACATGATTGAGTAGTTAAACCTATTATTTATTATCACTGAAAATCATAAGAAGTTGTAAACATTTAAAATAATAGAATACAGTAATGACTGCTGACTTCAACCTTATGCCACGAAGGCAAGAACAGCTCTGATGATACATTTTGCCGTTACAGCACATACATTCAATAGTGATTGTCACGAGAACAATGCGTGACGCGATATATACACATCTCACTTAACTTGAATTAAGAAACATAACATATGAACAATTACGTCATTACACGGGATTAAACAGCAAAATAAAGATGGATTTCCTACAATCTCCCTCACAATTCTTATTTTCAATATATACTAACATTTTGTGAGATTTCCCCCTCATATAAATATTTCTCAGCACTAGTGAATCAATAACTTTCATGCTAAATTAAACAGTGAGTTTCAATAACTCGCAACACTTTTTATGCTTATTTGCACTTAGCCCTTTCGTCAAAATATCTGTGGTCATGTCGCTTGAACTCAGGTGTTTCACATTAATCTTACCTGATTCGTATATTTCTCTGACAAAATGGTGACTAATGTCAATATGCTTTGTCCTGGTAGGATAGATCGGATTATGGACTAGTTTCTGTGCTGACTGGTTATCACAGTATATATCCATCTGTGACGTCATAGGTTGTGAAGAAAGTTTGCTAAGAAAATTCCTTAAGTACACAGTTTCTTTAGCAACTTCTGAAAGCGCCATATATTCTGCTTCAGTAGTTGACAATGCGACAGTTCTTTGCTTTTTAGATTCCCAACTTATTGCTTCTCCGGAAAATTTGATTACATATTCGGTATAGGATTTTCTATCGTTTATATCGGAAGCCCAGTCTGCATCTACAAAAGCCGTCAATGGCTCTCTTGCTCGGTCAAACACAAGACCCATGTTTTGTGTGCCTTTTAGGTATCTCAGCACTCTTTTGGCTGCTATCCAGTGATGTTTGCTTGGATTGTTGTTATAAATTGACTGAGAAAATTCACAGCACGAGTGATATCAGGTCTGGTTGCTACAGAGATACATGAGTGAACTAATAAGTGAACAAAATGGGATATCTTTCATCTCAGATTGTGTGTCTTCTGTTTTAGGACTCTTCTCTCTTGTTAGCTTTGTGCTAATATCCAAAGGTGGTGTTAGATTTTGCATCTTGTATCTTGAATTTGCATAAGATATCTTGTATAAATTTCATTTGTGACATTGTTATGCCATTTGCATTTTGAGCAAACTCAATGCCTAGGCAGTAATGCAAGGATCCTAAGTCCTTCATTTTGAATAAACTGGCTAGCTTATCCTTTATGGTTTTGTAGCTATCTTTGCTGTTTGCAAAGATCATTAAGTCATCAACATAAACAATAATAATGACTTCATCGGTGCAATTTTTCAGGTGGTAAACACACTTATCTGAATTAAGTGGCTTGAAACCAAGAGATTTCAATTTTTCATCAAGCTTCTTATACCATTGTCTGCCAGATTGCTTTAGACCATAGATTTATCTTTTCAATCTGCAAAAATGGTCTTTGTTTGATTTGCTTTGGAAACCTTCCGGTAATTCCATGTATATCTCCTCTTCTAAATTTCCATTTATGTATGCCATTACGAAATCTAGCAGGTAAGCTGTTAAGTTGTTTGTAACAGCATGGGCGATTACAGTTCAAATCGAACTTAATCTGGCAACCGGTGAAAAGTTTTCTTCATAATCAATTCCTGGTGTTTGAGGGCACCTTTTTGCAACTAGTCTTGCTTTCAACTTTTCAATATTGCCATCTTGATTGTATCTGGTCTTTAAGACCCATCTGCAACCAATAACTCTTGTGTTTTGGTCTAGGTACTAGTTCTCATGTTTTCTCTTCTATGAGAGCATCATATTCTCTTTGCATAGCTATCTTCCATTCTTTACTTTGCGAACCCTTTAAAGCTTCATAAAGACTAGGATTCGCTTCAACGTTGTTGAAAAAATCGACAGTTTCAGTATTGTCATCGGTTATTGTTTGATATTTTTTAGCAGGTCTACCTGGTTTTCCAGTGTAAACTTTCTTTGGACGACCAACAGTCCTCATCTTAGTTACTGCATGATCTTTATTTGCAAACAATGGTGAATCACTTTCGCTTAAAGAATCTAGCATGGCTTCCTCTGATGTAAGTTCCTGTGAGGTACTCAGCTCTGACGTCGTGTCTTCCACTGCCATTTCTTCTGTCGTAATGTCCGTTTCACTCTTGGCGTTCGGTGAGTTGTTACCATCGGGTGAGCACGTTGTGTCGCTCATCTCAATGAATGGAATATGCGATTCGGATGACGTGAGCAGCTCGAATTCATAACCATATGAAAGGTTATCTTGGAATTCATCGATAAAACAGATGTCATGGTTTTAGATTATTTTCTGGAACTTTTGTTCCATAAACGGTATGCTTTGGATTCCATTGAATAGCCAACAAATATATGTTCTTGAGATCTCTGGTCGAATTTCTCCTTTGATCGCTTATTCAAAACATAAGCTTTTTGCCCAAAAACTTTGAAGAATGATACATTTGGTTTAATGCAAAATAAAGCTTCATATAAGGTAATTTTCCCATTTAAGCTTCGTGTCGGAGAACGATTTCTTAAGAACACAGCACAGTTAATCACTTCTGCCCAAAAGCTAACTGGTAGTCTGGACTGGATTAATAGACATCTCACCATTTCGACGATTGTGCGATTGTATCGCTCGGCAACTCCATTTTGTTGTACCGTTAATACTGCAGATTTTTCTCTGCGTATGCCTTCATGCTCCAAATATATGTTTAATTCTGTTCCGCAATATTCTAGCCCATTATCAGTACGGAGGGTTTTAATTTTTACTCCAGTAAGATTTTCTATTGATGCCTTGAATTTCAAAAAAGCCTTCTTCACTTCATCTTTTGATTTAAGACAACATATTTCTGTATATCGTGACTTGTTGTCAATAAAAGTAACGAAATAGCGTGAACCACCAAGAGATTGGATTTTCATCGGTCCACAGGTATCTGAATGGATGAGGTCCAGCAGTTGCTCCTTTCAAATTGGGATTCTTTCAGAAAGGGTTTTGTAGTCTGTTTCGCCTGAATACAGACTTTACAATTTTTCAGGCTATCCCCATTTTTAAAGAAAAGTCCTCGTACCATTTAGTTTGCTTTCAGCTTTTTTATATCATTTTCATTTAAATGACCATATTTTAGATGCCATTTTTGAAATTCTGTAACCATAGCTACATTTTCATAGCTTGTCGTTACGTAATACAGTTCACCTTTTCTATCTGCTCGGAGAAGAGTGGTACCATTGGATTCAATGACTCTGGCTTCTTTTTGGGTGAAGACAACTGAACGGCCTTTAGCTGTGGCTTTTGACACAGACAGTAAGTTATTCTTCAGATCAGGAACGCATGAGCACATTTTCTAATCGAATGGTTTTTGCATCTCTTCCATTCGGCACAGTGATTCGTATGGATCCTTTTCCAGTTACTTCAGCTGTTTTATCTACTGCGAAATTCACAAAACAGTTTGCTTGTTTATTTATTTTGGCAAACAGATTCTCGTCGTTGCACATATGCGATGTTGCTCCGCTGTCTATGCACCATATGGACTTTGTATTATGAGCTACGTTCATGGAGATGGCTGTATGCATACTTTCGTTTTTCGCTTTTATTACCATGGAAGTCTCTTGTCTGAAGGATTCTGCATTTTTGTCAGCAATCCGTTTTCAACATTCAGATGATTTATGACCTACCTTTGAACAGTAGTTACAGTTGTAGCTACGGAGCACTTTGTTGTTCCTTTTCTCGTTTTTACCCTGATTATGCCTCCAGTTATTAGAGGTTGACTTCAGGTTCGAATCTTTGTCTCTTGAAAGACAAATACGCTGTTTGGCAATTTGGAGAGCTTTGTTTTTGAGCTTCCAATTCTTCCAAAAGCTTGATTTTCAGAATGTCAGGTTTCGGTAACTCATCTCTTGACTCTATGACACAACGAAAATTATTGAATGTATCTGGGATTCTGTATAGCATTAGTATTGAAAGGAGATCGTCAGCTATTACGATGTCCATTTCATTAAGTTAATCAACTATTTTGAAGAATTCGGTCGGGTGTTCTGACATATCAATGTCATTTGTTTTGCGAAATAGTAGTCGCTTCAGTAACGTAGCTTTTCTAGCTGGTCCCTTCGATTTGTAAGTTGATCGAAGCTTCTGCCATATTTCATTTGAAATTTGCAATTTTTTACATTACAGAGCTCGCTTGGACAGATGGAGATAATTATATCGGCTTTTGCCTTCTGATCACCTAGTGTCCACTTCTTAAGCGCTTCTAATTCAGCTTCGTTTGTTCCATCAACAGGTTTAGGAATTTGACCTTTCACGTAACCCAGAGCCCTATTAAGGCCACGGGGCCCGGGGGCTGGCCAACATTTAGGGGCCCCCAGGAGCGGAGTTAGAATTACAAAATGTGCTCTCCACAATGCTTCATCTATGGGAATTAAGCCTTGCTTTTTATTAAAATTCCAAAGTAACGCTATTTTTTATGAATAAATTCTAATGCTGATGTGCCTAAAAAAAAAACACTGAGTATCACTAAGGGAGTCATTATTAATGGGAACAAAAATTCAGTATTTGTGGAAAATTGAAACATTTTAATTGCAGCTATACAAATGACAAGGGTAAAAAACATTTTTACAAATTATATTGTACTAAGAATGACTTTTTAAGGAAATCATAGAAATATTTCTTGACTACTAAAAGTCTTGCCTTAGCACTTTTTCTTGTCTTCATTGCAGCAAATTTCGCGATTGTGTCAGTGAAATTCAGTGCTGAAGTTATGTCATTTTCGGATGACAGTATAGCAAGATAATTAAGTTTATCTTCTCTCAGTGCTGTTCTTCGAATGTTTTTCACAAGAGCTAACTTTGAAAATGACCTTTCAGCTTCACAGTTTGACACAGGCAAAGTCAAATATATCCTCATGGCAATAAACATATTTGGAAAGATATCAAATAATTTCGGATCATGCATGTATTTGTAAATCTCAAAAGGTCTTTTTTTTTTTTGTAGATTGCATTCCTTGATAAAATGAGAAGTGCACTGCTTCACTTTTATGCTATCTTCTATGTCAGCAGGATATTTGTCAAGTAGCATTTGTACACTGTTTTCTTCTAACACTTCCTTACCTAGTTTTGATACAAAACCAAATATTGAACAAATATTGTCATATGCAGCAATTCTTTTTTCAGTTCTACATCCAGACTATCGATAATCACATTTGAAGTTTCAACTTCAAATTTTCTTTCACCAGTTAAATTTAATCATCACTACCATCAAGGAATTTCTTTGTTTTGACTCTTTTCAAATGCGAATTCCATAAATTTAACTGACAGACTTTGCATTTCTTGTTTTATGTCTGTGAATTTCTCTTAATGTGGACACAAATGCATTCAACGATTTCAATAAATTAACAGCAGTAAATAAATCAAGCCCTGGTTCTTGGAGGTATGCACTAACGTGGGCGAATCTAGCCAGTATTTTGTTCCAAAGTACAGCCATAAATCCTGTCTCAAACTTAACCATTTTATTCTTGAGGGATTTAGCTTCTGTTCTGCTTTCTGCATGTTCATTTTCATTGTCTGCTATTTCCTCAAGGCTGTCTATAATACGTTGGTAATTAACGTTAAATGCTTTACATGCTTCAGCATGGTGTGCCCACCTTGTATCACATTTAAGGATTTTAAGACTAGTAATCGGCTGCTCTCAGAATCTTTTAAATTCCTGCAGAGGATATCCCACCTATGCGTTGACGCAACGAAAAATGAATACAACTTTTGTAAAAAACCGAAGAAGTTTACAGCTTCTAAGCAACACTGCACAGCATGAACACCACAAAGATTTAAAGAATGACCGCTGCATGGTGAAAACAGTGCGACATCGCTGATCCTCTTAATGTGAGCTTGCAAGCCTTCATATTCACCTGACATGTTCTTGGCATTGTTGTAACTCTGCCCTCTGCAGAGTGTCATGTCAAGGCCCTTGTCAACAAGATACTTTGTTACATAGTCACATAGCACTTTACCCACATGGCTTTGAATGGGTATAAATGTCAAGAATCGTTCACAAACATGTCTTTCAAAACAATACCGTATAACAACGGAATGCTGATCAACATGTGAGGCATCAGGAGTTGAATCTAATATCAGTGCAAAGTATTTGGTGCATTTTAGTTCACTAATTATTTTATGAAGAACTTCTTTTCCCATTACTTCTATCAGTTCATTGCATACCATTTGAGAAATGTAGGACACATTACCTTTCGCTTTATTTCCGCGATTCTTTAAATGCTCCTTGAGGAAAGGATTGAACTGTGCCAATAGTTCCAGCATCCCTAGGAAATTCCCATTATTTGGAGATCCAAGAAAATTATTTTCACCCTCAAATGCCAGACCTCTTTGGGCCAAAAACTTTATAACTGCAACTACTCTTTCTAAGACAGTTGTCCAATATTGTTTTTCAGAAGCTAATTGTTCTGCAATTTTTTTCTTTAAAGTTAAGTTAACATTTGTTTGTGATAACCAGCACATCATATGTTTACGATGAGAGGAACTATTTTCATGTTCTGATGTTTTTTCCTCGGCGCGTTTCCAGTTATTAAACCCAGAACCAACAAATGGTGATTGAGATTCATTATTGTCACACTAAACAATTTATATACATAAACAGTACACAGAACCTGTGCTTTCTGAAAACATCAACCATTTACCTTCTTGAACTTCTCCATTTGGAAGTTTGTGTTCGAAAAGGGTATTGCATAGATATCTGTTCTGTGTTTTAAATTGCCTCTGTGACAAATAAAAGTTATTGGGGTTACGATTTTGAAAGAACTCGGGCCCACTGTTCAGGCATAAATCTCTAAAGTTATTACTTAAAATATTTGGCCATTTGCCAGGATCTTTGTAATTTTCCATATCAATAGAATTAATGCTTTGGAAATTGGCCGATGCTTGCACATGCTCTGCACTACAAGTTTTGTGCCCTAAATCGCAGGGCTTACTTTTCACACTGTTATTCATACTCATATCAGTTTCATCTGTATGCTCCATGCTGCCACATTTTTCATCATTGTTGATAGGAGCTGATTCGTTGCTATTGGGTTCACGTTCAGGTTCTCTTTTCCGAAATTTAGGGCTATCAGGACTTTTCTCAGCAAATAAATTATCATAATTCTGAAGCTCATTCTCAGTTTCCTCAGTTACGGGATTGGATTCTGCTATTGTGGAAGCTTAAAGAAATTTGTGAGTTTCCTTACCTTGCTTAATTCTTCTTCTTTCTTTAATCTCAGTTTCTGCTCTGTAGTGCCACTAAGGTATTGTCTTTGAGACATGACATAAGAACTAATTTCAAAACTGGATCGTGATAAAACTTACTTTAACACAAGCATATCAATTTTCTTTTCGTACTCTACTCCAAGTAAACGTCAAACCACTGTTCTGCAAAGAGCACCAGACAACAATGACACACTGGATCCAGAAATTCTGTGTTGCCAAACGGCAAACCCGATCCAGAAATTCCGTGTTGCCAAACCGGATCTTGAAAGTTTCAAATAGAATTTGAACAAATTCCACTAGATGGCTGTGATCATCCAGACAATTACTGGCGCCCTACAACTGTTTTTTTTGGTGGATATATATAACATTTTATAGATTTTGGACGTGCTTGTATGTGGGAACGTCCCTATGCTGTTAACTATATTTTTGACTGTTAAATAATTTTTCTTCTTAGACGCTGCCAGTAGATGGCGCCACAATACTGGTGATAAGATTTCTGCTCACACACTCTCAGAGCAGAGCGACGCTACGTACGTATGACGTCATCAACGAATGACGACGTGGAATGTGTTCATGTTTTTGACGAGTTTTCTACTCTTTACCTTAAATATTGATTGTTTTGTTTTTTTTGAAATGAGCGTTCTTTAAGTATGTGAAAACGTTTCTGCCCCTTCTCTGTGAAAACAACCTACGCATTCTCAATATGTGAAAACGTTTCTTCTCGTCCTCTGTGGAAATAAACGCATTATGTCTGAAAAAAATTGAAACACTCGGCAGAAATTGGGGGCCCGGAGCTGCAGCCCCCTAGCCCCCCCCCCCAACGGGCTATGACGAAACCCCAACGGTCGTTTTGGATTAGAACAGCTTCGATTAGGATTTTCCGAGTGTCATAGTTGCACTTGTTCAGCTTTTCTATAGCTATCTGCGACATTGCTTTTTTTGTAATGCTATCAAAAAATAGTAATAATAATAAAGGCTTAGTTACAGAGATCTGGATTGAAGTTCACAAGCTGTCAGTCATTCGTCCACTTCTCAGTCAGTCTTAATGAGTTATTGTGCAGCCTCCCTTTTAGCATTCTTATGTTCCCATACGCAAAAAAACATATGGCACGATATTATGTGGCCAAAGACTTCAATGTGGAACTGCTGTATCAAAAGCAGCGACAATACTGTTCGTCACATATATTTTGTTTAAGTATGCAGGATGGAGCAGTTAGGTCCATATAACGATATGAAAATACAAAACGGACATTAAAGGTAAACAATTTTTTTTTACTTATAATAATTTCGGCATTTTTAGTCACGGGCAAATCCTCTGCTCAATACAACGGACATTTGCTTATTTAGATGAGATCCACGTTCTGCATGAATGGAAGATTCACGGATTAAAAAAACACTATTTCGAGTTAAAATTTTATACCTTCGTATAGGTGTTTGCAAGGAATGATGATTAAAAACATGAAAGTTAAAAACCAAATGAATAAAAGAACACTAAGGAATAAAAGAACACTAAGGAATAAAAGATGGACCCAAACTTAATTCACCACCGCAATACACTTCCAAACATGTTTGGGCAACAGTTTTGCCTTCCTCAGTGGAAACATTAAAGTGTACGTGGGCACAAAGTCCTCGTCGCCGATTCTCGAAAGACTGATGTAATGTCTTGTATCGCTCTGACTTCAACCTTCGTCATCGCAGACCATGGACAACTGCGTATCACTGCGCAAGTTATTAGTGGCGGCATCTATGGCATTGCGTTCTTCTTGGTCTACTTTTGCCATTCCGCACCTCTGATCTTTGAACCTGTGTTTTTTATTAGCCTTTTGAAATAGATTGTTTTCCTGTTCGATCAGATATCGCCAGGGATGAGGTAATTCAATTGGTGAATTAGTGTTGCAGCATTTATCTCCATTTCTCAATGACCACCGCTTCCGATGTTATGATCTGTCTACGAGTCTTGTGTGATGTCAAATGTCTAATATTCTCCCAGTCGGGCTTCGATTGATTTTCTATGCAGTGTTGTATCAGAGCTGTTCTTGGTCTTTTCTTTTGCCAATCTTGAATATGTTCTTTCAATCTCGTAATCATACATCTTTTTGTACTTCCGATATAAATGGAATCTTGTTGATTGTTGTCTATCTTGGTTGGAATGGCATATACTCCTGCACGATCTAGGATGGATTTTTTGTTATTACCAGAAGTTAGTAATGAGCCATTATTAATGATGATTTCTGCAAGATTTATTTCATTCGAAACATTCTTTCTTTAATATGTTACTTAATGGTGGTAACTATGGAAAAGAGGTGTAAGATTTATATTCTTTTGTTTCGTCTGGTTTTGATTATTCTTAAGATTGTTATATATTGAATTAATCAAATGTTTATTGTATCCAAAATGTTCAGCTATATTTTCAATCCACTGTATTTCTGTAAATTCAAACTCAGCCGTAGAGGAATGCGTTATAGCTCTGTTAATGTAATATTGGAATGCAGCTGTCTTATATCTCCATGGGTGTGCGGAATCCGATGGTATTAATGCAGGCACGAAACATGGTTTTCGATAAACAGCGTAATTTTGGCAGCATACTAGGGACAAACTAGATATGTTCATACAAACCTTAGTAATACTTACCCAACCATAAAGGCAATGCTTGAAGAGGAGCTTGACAAAAATCTTCATTATTTAGACCTTAATTTATTCAGATGGCACGATTCCATTGATTACGCTGTTTATCGAAAACCATCTGATTCTGCACACCCATGGAGATATAAGACAGCTGCATTCCAATATTACATTAACAGAGCTATAACGCATTCCTCTACAGCTGAGTTTGAATTTACAGAAATACAGTGGATTGAAAATATAGCTGAACATTTTGGATACAATAAACATTTGATTAATTCAATATATAACAATCTTAAGAATAATCAAAACCAGACGAAACAAAATATATATAAATCTTACACCTCTTTTCCATAGTTACCACCATTAAGTAACATATTAAAGAATGTATGTTTCGAATGAAATAAATCTTGCAGAAATCATCATTAATAATGGCTCATTACTAACTTCTGGTAATAACAAAAAATCCATCCTAGATCGTGCAGAAGTATATGCCATTCCAACCAAGATAGACAACAATCAACAAGATTCCATTTATATCGGAAGTACAAAAAGATGTATGATTACGAGATTGAAAGAACATATTCAAGATTGGCAAAAGAAAAGACCAAGAACAGCTCTGATACAACACTGCATAGAAAATCAATCGAAGACCGACTGGGAGAATATTAGACATTTGACATCACACAAGACTCGTAGACAGATCATAACATCGGAAGCGGTGGTCATTCAGAAATTTGGAGAAAAATGCCGCAACACTAATTCACCAATTGAATTACCTCATGCGTGGCGATATCTGATCGAACAGGAAAACAATCTATTTCAAAAGGCTAATAAACACAGGTTTAAAGATCAGAGGTGCGGAATGGCAAAAGTAGACCAAGAAGAACGCAATGCCATAGATGCCGCCACTAATAACTTGCGCAGTGATACGCAGTTGTCCATGGTCTGCGATGACGAAGGTTGAAGTCAGAGCGATACAAGACATTACATCAGTCTTTCGAGGATCGTCGATGAGGACTTTGTGCCCACGTACAAAAATGTTTTCTTAATGTTTCCACTGAGGAAGGCAAAATTGTTGCTGAAACATGTTTGGAAGTGTATTGCGGTGGTGAATTAAGTTTGGGTCCATCTTTTTATTCCTTTGTGTTCTTTTATTCATTTGATTTTTAACTTTCATGTTTTTAATAATCATTCCTTGCAAACACCTATACAAAGGTATAGAATTTTAACCCGAAATAGTGTTTTTTAATCCGTGAATCTTCCATTCATGCAGAACTTGGATCTCGTCTAAATAAGCAAATGTCCGTTCTATAGAGCAGAAGATTTGCCACACTGACTAAAAATGCCGAAGTTATTATGAGTAAGTAAAAAATGTTTACCATTAATGTTTGTTTTGTATTTTCATATCGTTATATGGACCTAACTGCTCCACCCTGCATCCTTAAACAGAATATACGCGAGGAACAGTATTGTCGCGGCTTTTAATTTGGCAGTTTCACATTGATGATCCCTTTTAGCAGTCATAAAGACGTTCTTCTTTGAACGGTTTTTTGTGTCTAGTTTGCTTTGCTGGATGCTTCCGTGGCTGCCGGCTAGGGTAGTGCACTTAACTTGAATGGCACAGGGTTCCATGATTAAATTGCACTTAACTTGAATGGTCTGGGTTCCATGATTAAATTGTGGGAGAATTAATGGAGCACTATGAATGCTACATACTACACAGTGAGATAATCACCAACTAAGACATGAGTGAGTAGTTAAGCCAATTATTTATTATCATTAAAAATCATAAGAAGTTGTAAACATTTAAAATAATAGAATACAGTAATGACTGCTGACTTCAACCTTATGCCACAAAGGCAAGAACAGCTCTGATGATACATTTTGCCATTACAGCTAGTACATTCAATAGTGCTTGTCACAAGAACAGTGCGTGACGTAATATATACACATTTCACTTGACTTGAATTAAGAAACGTAATAACATATGAACAATTACGTCATTACATGAGATTAAACAGCAAAATAAGGATTGATTTCCTACACTAACCACCCACCTAAAAAAAAAAAAAAAAAAAAAAAAAAAAAAGAATTAAGGATTTCTGAAAGTGTTATAATTGAACAAAAAAAAAAAAGATAAAATGTGCAACTTACAGGACCCCACCACCCTAGATACAGCCTGGAAGTCATTTATAAAAAGCCAAAAAATCCATAAACAAGTTAGTAAAATCATGCAATGCATTGATTATAATATGCTTTCCAACATACCAGACATCATTACTCAAGTTATCACTCAAATTATGAGAATAATGGCTGTGGAATAAATCTCGGTCCTGTGCCCTGACCTTTGATCCCATTTCGGTGATATTCAACAGAACCGGTTCGGTATACCTCCGAAACATGATAAAATTTTGTCGCAATGAAAGCATTTTTATGTAAGTTATGATGCATATGGGCTATGAAATAGATCCCGCTCCTGTGTCCTAACCTTTGACCCCATTTCACACATTTTCAATAGAATTTGTCCCCAGGCAAGCTTCTACAACATACTAACATTTCATCCAAATCGAAGCATTTTTACATAAGTTATGACGCATAATGGCGATGGAAGTGATTCCGCTCCCATGTCCTGACTTTTGACCCCATTTCGCCCATTTTCGATAGGGTTTGTCGCCAGGTGGTCCCCTACCACATACTAAAACTTCATCGAAATTGAACCCTTTTTACGTTAGTTATGACGCATAACAGCAGTGAAATGGATCCCGCTCCTATGAACTGACCTTTGACCACATTTCGTTCACTTTTAAATAGGGTTCCTTCCCAGGTGATCCCCTACCAGATACTAAAATTTCATCGAAATTGA
Organism: Macrothele yani; assembly: GCA_039090855.1. Classification (NCBI taxonomy): domain Eukaryota; kingdom Metazoa; phylum Arthropoda; class Arachnida; order Araneae; family Macrothelidae; genus Macrothele; species Macrothele yani. The sequence continues at coordinate 176,392,642 of CM077010.1, read as the reverse complement.
ACGATTGTTACGCGAGTTTATCGTGCGGACGGACATACGCACACAATGCGTGACATAATGAAGCAGATGGGAATCGCGACCATCTGCTCGTCGCAAGAATGTGACGTCATAAAACTTTAATAGGATCCACACACAGTGCGTGACGTAATGAGACAGATGGCGTGACAGCGCGCCAACATTCTCAAACGTGAGATTGTGAAGTCATAAGATTTCTAAGCATTGGTAACATTAATGGAACAACGCCATCACTAAAAAGTTATAATTCCAGGAGGTTATTTAACCCACTAAACTAATTCTTCTAAAGTCGAGATCAAGCTAAATAGATTTCTAGTAGCAGAAAACGGTAGGTTAACGACTTTCATCAACATTCTTAGAGCCGTTTTCAAAATAAAATATACATACATACAAGAATTGCTACTTTTAGGTGGATGTCAAGTAATTTTGCTTCCTATACTTCCAATGGAAAAACTTCTGTACAAATTTTCTTCACAATTACTCCGTTCCCGAGGATGAAAATTTGAACATCGATTAAAATAGCTTCATTTCATAACTTGGAATACTTAATATTTTCTAAACCATAACCGTAATTATGCAATCCAACATTTATTTGTCCACTGACATCATCAAAGTACAGGTCGCGCCATCTTTTCTCTAGTTTCAACACCACCAAAGGAAAAGTTATTGATTTTTAATATAATTATGGTTATGTTTTAGAAAATATTAAGTTTTCCAAGTTATAATATGAAGTTAATTTAATCGATGTTCAAATTTTCATCCTTGGGAACACATTAATTGTGAAGCAAATATGTACAAAAGTTTTTCTATTGGAAGTATAGAAAGCAAAATTACTTGACGTCCACCTTAATAATATGGGATAAGGGCAATGGAATGGATCGCAATCCTATGTCCTGACCTTCGACCACATTTCGTCCATTTTCAATTGAGTTCGTCCCCAGGTGGTCCCTTACTACATACTGAAATTTCATCGAAATCGAACCATTTTTATGCGCGTTATGATGCATAAGGGCAATGGAATGCATCCCGATCTTATGTCCTGACCTTTGACCCCACTTCACCCATTTTGAATAGGGTTCGTCCCCAGGCGGTCTCCTACCACATAGTAAACTTTCATTGAAATCGAACCATATTTACGCAAGTTATGACGCATAAGGGCAGTGAAATGATTTTGCTCCTACGCCGTGACCTTTGACCCCGTTTGTCCCATTTTCAATAGGGTTCGTCCCTAGGTGGTCCCCTACCACATACTAAAATTTCATCGAAATCGAACCATTTTTACGCCAGTTATCGTGCGGACGGACGGACAAAGCTGGAGCAATATACGCTTCAACGTACGGTTGGAAAAGCGTAAAAAAAGACAAGAAAAAAAAAAGAGAACATTACAAAAAGTCATTTAAGAAAGGACTAAAAATAATACACCTGTCTCTACAAATAATAGCTCAAAAATATCTACACAATAAAGGGGAAAAAATTGAACTTTCGATTGATATACCTACCAACTCATCCAATAGATGGGGACACATGAGAAACAATCGCCTAACACATACAGGCTGCAAAACTTTCCCTTAGTTTCCCGACATGCAACTCCTGCAGCTACACACATGAGAAACCCTTGTGTAGGTAGTAGAAGGCCAGACGATGGCACTCGGGAAGTGCCGAAAGCGCTCGCCGTAACAACAAGAGACCCTCCAGAGACTTCTCCTGACCCGATGAGTATAACTTTTTCTAATACAATCTTTTAATTAATTGTAAGTTTAAAACGTTTGATTGTGCGAATGAATGAATGTTGAACTGATAATAATATAACCTAATTGTTTTATTTATAAAAAAAATTTAACCAGAAAAACCCGTAACATAACTGACCTCTCTGGCTGGGAGCACGTGCCTCACGGAGCAACAACGTGCAAAATACTTTGCCAATATCAGGTAAACAATACCTTAGATATTATGTATATTTAATTGAAGTCATGTTTATCACATTTTTTTCTGCAGAGTATATATAAAAATGCAAGATCTATTTCAGAATTAGCCTAAGCAATGAAGAGATTCGCAAAAAGAAATTAACCTGTAGTCTCTATGTGTAAAATTAGCTTACAATAATCAACTTCAAGTTGTCCTCAGTGGAAATCAGGTGAATGAGCATTTCAGTAAAATAGCTTGACATAAGATATAAATATTGTATTGGCTGGCTTCTATTTAATTTGAAGCTTCAGGCTGTAGTTGTCAAGAGAAAACACTTCTAACACCTAGATCTAATTTAACAATTTTTGGTACATAATTCATGAACCAGTTGTTTTAAACATTCAGTGCACATATGTTCTTTTTAATTTTAACTATATGCTACACATTTAATTTTTCACATGTCACTCAAAATTGAAATTTATTTACAGTCATACTTTCAAAAACCTCACTTCAAGAACTTTTTAAGATAAATACTTTTCCAAACAAAGTGAAGATAATTTCATTTCTTCCTTGCTCAGAGTATAAACTCTCCCAGTTGCAGTAACAGGCTCTACTTTTTTCAAAAGGGTCTCACCTGGCACATTCAGTATATCACTCGGTTGTGGATAAAAAAAAGGAGCTGATCCCTTAGGATGTAGGAAGATTGCTCTATACTCGTAACATTATTCTTTGCAAGAATGCATGCAAGCCACCAAGAATCTTCATAGACTATAATAGTAACAAATCCAGATTAAATTTTTCAAGTCTGTTGGTGTGATGGTCTATTGCTGTCACATGTTCAGTGATGTTCACTAAAGTACCGTAATTTTGGGTAAATAAGCCGCACTGGCGTATACGCCGCAGCGATAAAAAAAAAAAGGGCGGAATGAAAAAAAATCGCCAGAAACGCTGCGCCTCCGTATACGCATCACCTTTGCAGTATGGTGGGGTAGTACCACGGTGGAGTCTTGAAAACATTACATAGATAAAAATATAGTACCTGATCTTTCAAATAATAAATAAAAATATTAATTAAACAAGATTTAATCTTAAGGATAACACTTACCCTACTACCTATTTTATAAAAATTTACTTGTAAGGGCTTAATCCAATTATAAAACATTTATACCTCAAGAATTAAAAAAAATACATGCACAACATTCTGAAAATATCTGGTACACATAGTTTTTCAATTGAATCCATCAAAATTGGAAACTTCACTGTCCGTATTAAAAAGCTCATCTAAAAAAAACTTCGGGGTTGTCTGCATCACTTTCCCTGTCTTCTGGTGTTTCACTGCAGTTTTTAGAAAAAATGTTTGCTTCAGTGAAGCCCGAAGTAATCATCGAAGTTTTGATGTTTTTCCAGGATTCGGAAAAACATTTATTTACCATTAGCTTAAAACTAGAAGTATAACTTCTGCGTTTTGTCATTTTACATTCCATGATAATGTAGAACTATGCGTAGCGTACTCGAGAAAATGCGATTTTACGAACTGAATGCAACGAACGAACGCACACATCACTGACAAAATTTGCTCATGCTGTCATTGACCAGTGACAATCGATCTTGGATGGTAGTCAGATATCCCGTTTCAAGAGGGGAAAACGAAAGAGAGCGTAGCCTCCTAGCGAAGCTGATGACATCATGAGTTCAAAGAGAGCTAATTGCTAGGAGCATGAAACAAGGGTGATCCTTGCTAACAAAATAGATTCCCTGCAAAGTTTCCCCCAGCCACGGATTTTTTCAGAGTTTTATCGGAGTCACCTCAAACCTATAACCTATCATTTTCATGTCTTGTTTTAAGAGGGGGTGGGTGGAATTTATTGCACATAGCTGTAACATCATTATTCCATTCCCTTTCTATTAAAATATCTTCCAGCGGAAAAAAGAATGGAACAAGCCAAAACGTTTTGTAACAATTTCGCTCCGCAAAGAAAGCCATATATGCCGCCTTAAATTTTCAGCCCGCGCGTTTTATACAGACGCGCAGGCTGAAAATTTACTTTTGAACTCTTCTACGCTGTGGCTTATCTACCTGAAATTATGGTAATAATGCTTAACAAGAAGCTGATTTTCAGAAATTGGACAAAAAGAATGAAGTTTTTGAGTACCCATGATCGCTTTAGATTCATTGAACTGTGGCAACAGTGTTCTTTCAACTTCTTTATACTCATCAACTGTGCAGTACTCAGTCTATGCCTGAAATGTTGTGAACAGCAGAATCGTATAATTGTTTTGGAGTCAAAATTTGGTCTTCATATGGCCTTTGTAAACTTGCTTTAGCAGCAAGTCTTAACAGTACCGCCAAGTCCACATGTGCTCTTGCCATGTGAAGTAGCGAAGAACTGCCACTCTGCCTTAATTCCAAAATCTGCTTTGTGGAGACAAATTGTGGAATTTTTCCTATTATATTGTGCTGAGCTGCCATCAGAAAAATATAAATTTCTCAAGGTAGAAAGGTAAAGTTTGTTTTAGGATTGAAATCAACTTTCTTTATTATGCTCCAAACAGTCTGAGATGAAAACATATTGTAGATGTTTGATTTTCCCCTTCCACTTATAATATACACTGAGTGGCCACTTTATTATGACCACCCCCTCAGTACTTCATTGAGCCACCTTTTGCCTTTAATACTGCGTCGATTCTTCGTGGCATGGACTCCACGAGATGTTGATAGGTGGTTTGTGGAATCTGAGGCCATGCTTGATGAATCACACTTTCCAGGAGTGTGAGATTGCAGGAGTTGTGGATCCAGCAGTCTGATGGCTCGTTCAACTTCATCCCACAAATTCTCAATGGGGTTGAGATCTGGAGATTGTGGGGGCCACCTAAGCAAAGTAAACTCACTGGCATGTTCCTGAAACCAATCCTGTACAATACGAGTACTATGGCAGGACGCATTATCTTGTTGAAAGTAGCCATCACCATTGGGATAAACCATCCACATGACAGGATGCACTTGGTCCCCAACGATGCTTAGATATGATGTGTCAGTCAGATGTTGATCAACACGAATCAAAGGGCCCAAAGCATGCCAGGAAAACATTCCCCAAACCATAATGTTGCGTGCACCAGCTTGAAGGGTTGTAGCAATGAATTTGGGGTCCATGCTTTCGTTCTGTTTCCGCCAAATTCTCACTCTGCCATCGGCATGGTGCAACTGAAAACTTGATTCATCGGACCACATAATTTGCTTCCAATTATAGACTGTCTAATTCTTGTGCTCCTGTGTGAAATGGAGGCATTTTTCTTGTTAACTGCAGACAGCAAAGGTGTTTGAACAGGCCTTCAGCTGCCATATCCCATCCGATGCAATGTATGGCAAACTGTGTGTGCAGAGATCCTTTGAGGGGATCCTTGATTAAGATGGTCTGTAATTTGCTACACTGTTGCCCTTCTGTTGTCTGTTCCCAGTCTGGACACTCCGTTCCGCCCGAGCAGTCACTAGTCGACGACGACGACTACATGTTGCACGTAGAGACCCAGTTTTTTGGCTGACAGTCCAGTCTTTAAACACTTTAACAACAGCTGTTCTGGAACGTTTAATGAATGCGGCAGTTTCAGTGATATTCGCTCCATGGTTCCGAGCTCCTACAATCATCCCACGTTGAAAGTCTGTCAAATAGCATTTTTTACCCATCTCATCACCCAAAAATCACTCCTACTACTGTCGCAAGCACTAAGCTTTCCCTTTTTATACTAGCCTCGCCTTCTGGCGGCAACAGCGTGCAGCCATAGCTCATTTGCTTAAAACTGTCAGGTGGTCATAATAAAGTGGCCACTCAGTGTACAATAAAAGGGTGCAGTATGGCTTGGTTACTGGTCCAGTGATATGATTGGACTTCATCCTGCAGCATAAATGAAGTTTTCCACAAAATCACAATAACCACTTGGCCATCAGTTAAATTGTCTTTAGAATCTATAGTACTCCTGTAGATTTGCTATAAAAGAGTAAGTTTTAGGAGAGTTTCCATAAAATCTTCAATGAAATCATTGCTGCTTTTAATCACTGTTTCCATTGTACGTCTGTCCACTAACCCATTGCGTATAAGTTACTTCATCAATCAGCTCATCCTCAAATTTTTTAGAGCTGCCTTTTAGTGGCATGAGCCCAGAGGGCACTCTTTACATTCATTCACGTAGCAGTTTGGTGCAGGTGGATTACACATGATTTTGGCCATACAACTATGGTATGATTCTAATGGTGTGTCATCCCCTTCCAACATAACATTTTGGAGTCCTGCACCATTTATCATAAGTTTGATATTCTGATGAACAGTACAGACACACACGGTATGTGTTCTGCTTTTACCAGCTAAGATGCAGTTCTTAGGCCGTAGCTCACAAAACTTAGAAAATCCAATGTGATGAGATGGTTGTTTTTGTTTAAACAATTGATAAACTTCACTTAGATTAGCCAAAATTAAACATTTTTGTGCTTGAATTTTTGAGCCCTTATCCGTAATTGTTACAAAGTATTTCTTTCCTGGCATCATTCTGTTAACATCATCTCCATTGTAGAAATCTAGAACCAACTGAGTAGTAATCTCATTCAATGTTTTTCCAGGCTTTGGATTTGGAGGTAACAGAAAACCCTGTTCTCATTTTTTACTGAACGGGCCATATAGTTGCTGACTCATAACTAGTCTTCAATTTTTTGGCAACTCCAGCTAGACGGTAAAATTGACAAAATCGTTATTTTCTCACTCCATTTTGAAGTTTCAGGAAACTTATGCTTTAGTTGCTCCAACATTTCTGACTATTTTATTTTCATCTTCTACTTCAGGTTATGTTTCTTTAGAAGGTATGAAATGTTTTTCTAGACTTGTTTTTATTTTCTGAATTCTTTTTTTTTTGTGGTATAAGTTTCTACTTGCATTTTTTCTTTTTAAAAGGTGACTCGCCAATAAGTTCTAGGGATTTGTTTAGGTAATCTATTGATGTTTCTGAATCGGCAAATGTATCATCTTCACATCTTCATCACCTTTGCTAGTGCCTAGGAAAACATCCTCATCTGTCTGGTCAAATTGGTTCTTATTCTTTCTAGAAATTTTTTTCCTACATCTATCACGTATTTACATGCCCATTTCTATGCCTAAATTTAAAGAGCACATCCATTATGTTACATTTCTAGTATTTTTACCTGATTTAGGATGTTTATCTTCATTAAAAAGGTTACAACATTTGACCTGAAACATAGTCCAACTTTTCCTGTTTTGATTACATGCCATTTTTTAATGTAGCTGGCTTATACTTTTTTAATTCTTTACAACTATAAATGACTACCTGTAATTTAGTATGTTTGCTGACGAGTGATTCCGTATCAACTCAACACAATTTGAAGACATTTTTTACCTCACCATCTCAGATTTTAATGAAATTTGGTACATAGGTGGCCTCAATATAGATTAAGAAAAATACCAAATTTCGTCGTCATTATATCCACCGGTTTTGAAAACATAGCTGTATAAAATGTCCCAAAACACCCCAAAATCGGAAGATTAACATGTTTTTAAATTGTGATTACAGCTCCCCTAATTAAGATAGAGAGATAGGAAAGGTATCTTTTTGTAGTATTTTTATGCTCTTTTATTTGATGTACAACACCATAGGGGCTAAGATTTATAAAATATTTTAAAATTAAAATTTTGAATTTTTCAAAATGTGACTCACCAAAAAATTCGATTTTTTTTTTAAAACAATCTTTATATGTTTGGTATTTGATTGTGTGAGTTGTAACTTGGGATGATAATGGGTTTACTTAAAAAGCTATATTCAAATTTAGCCTAACACAAGAGTTAAATGAAAAAAATAAAATAAAAAAGCATGTAAACTGAAAATAAATTTGGGCTAAATCTTAAAGTTTCATTAATAACAATAGATATATTATTTTTGTTATTTAAAACCATTTATTTAAACAATGTTTTATTTTTAATTGATTTGTTTAAAATCTGAGACTCCAGGTTTCAAAAATTTTATTAATTTCATTATTCAGAATTTGTAATAATTCACAATCATCATCGTCAACCATTATCAATCCACTGCTGGACGAAGGTCTCCCCAAGTTTCCTCCACAACGGTCTGTCTTGTGCCAGTCTCCTCCATGTCACTCCCGCATATTTACGAATTTCATCCACCCATCTCCCATGTGGTCTTTTTCTGGGTCTTTTCCTGTTCCTTGGAATCCAATCTAAAATTTCGGCTGTCCATCTATGGTCTGTCCTTCTGGCAGTATGTCCAGCCCATTGCCATTTCAGGGATTTAACTCTGATCATGATGTCTTCCACTCTCGTCATTTTTCGGATCCACGAGTTCCTCTTCTTATCTCTCCTGGTTATACCAAGCATGCACCTCTCCATGCTGCTTTGAGTTGTCTGCAGCCTTTGTATGTCTCTTTTAGTTAAGGTCCACGTCTCTGCACCATACGTAAGCACTGGAAGGATGCATTGATCAAACACTTTTCTTTTAAGACATAATGGCATATTGCTCTTGAAAATTATGCTGTTTCTTCCAAAAGCTCTCCAGGCAAGTTTTGTACGCCGATTAATTTCTTCATCAATGTGACCCTCACTTGATATCTGCTGTCCAAGATAAACATACGTATCTGTTATCTCCAGTTTTTCTCCATCAATCGATAAATCTTCATTTCTTGTAAAAGCATTGAACATCACTTTTGTCTTCTGAAAGTTCATTTTTAATCCCACTTCTTTACTCTTGTCAGCAAGTTCCTGGATCATACTCTGCAGCTCTGATGGGGTAGTTGCAAAAATGACTACGTCATCAGCAAAACGAAGGTGGGTTAGATAATCTCCATTAATCTTTATCCCTTTGTTTTCCCAGTTCAGTGATTGAAAGACATTTTCCAATGTCGCATTAAAGAGCTTTGGAGATATGGTGTCACCTTGTCTCACTCCCTTTCCAATTTTTATGTGTGTTGTATTTTCAAACAGCCGAATCTTTGCACTTGCATTTTCATAGATGTTATTAATAATATTAATGTATGCATCTTCAATACCGCAGGATTTCAGATCCGTGGTAACTGCTGATGGTTTCACCGAATCAAAGGCTTTTTCATAATCGATAAAAGCCATGCACAATGGAAGTTCATATTCCCTCGCTCTTTCAATGAGTTCTCTCAGTACGTGGATATGATCTATTGTGCTGTAGCCACTCCTGAATCCAGCTTGTTCTCTCGGTTGAGCCATGTCCAGTGTTACCTTCAAGCGGTGTGAAAGAACTTTAGTGAAGATTTTATAAACCACTGATAGGAGGCTGATAGGTCTGTAGTTCCTGAGATCCTCAATGTCACCTTTTTTATGTAGCAGGATCATTGTAGCATTGTTCCAATCCTCAGGAATCTTCCCTTCATTAAGGCATCGAGTGAAAATTTGGGCGAGTACTGTTTCAATTTCTCCACTTGCTTCTTGTATGATGTCTATAGTAATTCCATCTTCTCCTGGAGCTTTCCCCTGCTTCATGTTCTTGATTGCATGAGCAACTTCTGCTGGGAGGACTGGAAGAACTCTGGTACTGGTATCTTTCATGATGTCTGGAGTACATGTATCATCCCTTTCATATAATTTGGAGTAGAAATCTTTCACTCTTGTCAAAATTTCGCCTCTATTTCTTGTTATAGAACCATCTTCTTTTCTCAGAGCCATAATCTGTTTTCTTCCCTTACTGAGATGTCCCTTTGCTATCTTAAGGCTTTGGTTGTTTTCAATTGCTTTCCTCACTAGCTCACAGTTGAATTTCCTTACGTCTTCAGTGATACTTTTTCGTGTTGTCTTGCATAGCTCTATATATTCCACTTTGGAAGTCACATCTTCTTTAGTTGTCCTCATCTCTCTTCTTTTTTGCATCAACATTTTGGTTTTTCCTGATAATTTGTTCACATGCAACTTGTTCTTAGACCCAACTAATTTTGTTGCCGTTTCCATTAGAGCTTTGGTTACTTTTCTGTTAACTTCCGAAATATCCACTTCTTCCGATGTTAGGCCTTCTAAAGCAGAGAATCTGTTCTTCAGTTCCAACTTGAAAGTATTATGGTGTTTTTTAAGGTTGGTTATGTCAATACATTTTGTTTGTCTTATGAGCTTGCCACGTTCCAGTTTAGTGTTGAGGTGCATCTTACATCTCACCAATCTATGGTCACTACCTGTGTTGAACTGGTTCAGCACACTGCAGTCTTCGATGACTAATTTTTTGTTACACATAATAAAATCAATTTCACTTGTCGTCCCAATTGGATGTCTCCATGTCCATTTCCTGTGTGGCTTTTTCTTGAAAAAGGAGTTCAAGATGAAAAATCCTTCTGCCTCTGCAAACTCAACGAGAGTATTTCCACGCTGGTTTCTGTTGCCGTGACCGAATTTACCTACTGAAGTTTCATTCTGTTGCCGTTGCCCTATTTTTGCATTGAAATCTCCCATAATTATCTTCAAGTGCTGCTTACCTTTATTATTTAGATGACGAATTTCCTCATAAAATTCTTCAATTTCTTCTTCAGGATGACTTGTGGTGGGTGCATAAGTTTGAATAATCTGAGCCTGGTATCTTCTCGATAGTTGGATAACGAGTCGTGCAGCTCTGTCAGAGGAACTTTTCAACTTCTACCACTTTATCCTTCAGTTTCTTGTTTATTATAAATCCAACACCACTAGTTCTGCCAGTATCTGTCCCACGATAATAGAAGAGATGTCCACTTTTCAGTTCAATGAGATCTTCTCCTTTTCTCCTTACCTCACTTAGCCCGACGATGTCCCACTTGATCCTTTGTAGTTCCTCTTCCAATTCAAGAAGCCTTGAATCAGAAGATAGGGAGCATCCATTATACGTAGCCAAGGTCAGCATCAGATGGCAGCCTAGTCCGGTCTTCCGGGGATTCTTAGCACCCTCTGCCTTCATGTCGCACTGGCCGCTGCCTTGGCCAGGTACATTCCAGCTGCCGGAGACTAAGGGCCAAGATTTAAGTTGTAGAGTCATTTTGGAGGGGTTTGGCCATAACTCACCACGCTGGCCAAGCGGGTTGGTGAGTGTGGGATAGCATTTCCTCTGATCCCGATGGTATAGTTATACCGCTATTGGCGGTCGTCAGAGCCCCTTTAGTGGGAACAGGACGCACCACGAGAAGGCGGGGTTGACATTTGTCAAGGAGAGGCTGTGATGTTACGCATCACCTGACCACAATACAATATAAAAATAATAAACAGACTTTAAAAAGTAATTTAAATTACTGCTGAAGAAACACATCAAAATAATAACATATGGCATTAAATTGCTTACATTTATGCAAATTATATTCCTAATCTTAAACTTAGATCATCACTTAAAGCAGAATCTCCTGAAATTAAAAAAAAAAAAGTTGCATCATTGTTTTGAAGTGAAATCACACCTGTAGATCTTTGATATAGTCTTTAAAAGCTTCAGTAGTTTGGTGTATATCTGTTTCAGAGAGATTGTATCCTGTCGGAGTCACAGGATTTACTTTACACAAGACGTAACTTACTGTACCTCTAACATTGACATGAGTAATACTGAATTTAGGGCAGAGATTTAGTTCTCCCTTTTCTTTCTCAAGGAGAGTTTGGAAAATATTTTTATTGATGACAGTTCCCGTTTTAAGCTTTATCCCACTGTCGAATAAGTGGTTTCTTAACAGCTTTAGAAGATGAGTCACATCAGCAAATACAAATACAGTCCTTGCATTATCCACTGGGTTCGGAAAAGAAGTTTTGTATAAGTTGATGCCAAGTGTTTTCCACAGTGACTGGTTACCGCCACCGAAATCCGATGTCATGGCTACAATCTGGAATCCAATTTTTCGATTTCTGTAATGATGTGAAATAAGATATCTTTCGTCATTCTGCAGTCAAAATCATAAAAAGCAGGTCGTTTCCATGATATGTCAAACCCTTATCATGACAACTTGAACAGATTTATGAGGACCAATAACCGTATCTTCAGCATGATCGTACACCATCTTTCCATCAATACTCATTTCATCCATTAATAAAACGCAAAATCTTTCGAATAGAGTTGGATTTTTGGCATTCTCAGCCATTATTTGGAGGACCATAGGAAGTCAATTTTTCGTGCTGAATGATATTAAGAACAGGTTTGCCGTCTTTACACGATTTTCAAAAATTACAGTTAAAATGATATATAAATTTAGAACACGAGCACTTTCAAGTCCACTGTGGACCCGTCATCAGATGGTGTGGTTGCATTATGCCCTGGGAGGGTATATATTATGTAGTATGCACACTGACGAAACAGTATGTTTTGGCATGCGACATGCTCACTACACAATCATGACGTTTCATTAGAGCAGCCGGTATGGTCTCTTTCGCTGTAATAGTTACAAAGTAGTCTCCATGGCAACGATATAATGATAGGGGTATCGTCGTTACAGCATTCTGTCCTATGTTTATGTATCAATAGGCTTTCTAACAGGAGGATAGATGAACAAGTAGTGGGCGTATGTAACATAGTAACATCATCCCAGATAGGTTGGTGTTGACCCCTTCAGGCATAGTCTTGAAAGGGAGGTGGAGCATGTTCTAACATTATATCTATGTTCAGAGACACGTAAGTTAATATTGCGACGGGTCGAACCTATGTATGTCTGGTCGGTTACATCGGCATTCATAGCTTTTAGGGGATTGCGTACACACCGAATTTGGAACCATGGGGAATCTGATCCCTGTCATTTTTAATATGGGCGAGAATGTTGCACGTTTTTATGCCAAAATCAAAATTAAATGGACGACATGTGTTTTTTAGGATATTTGTGACAGCAGGGATGTATGGTAGTTTGCCGACGTATGAAGTGCTTGGTCTCGTTCTTGGTAATGTTTAGTATGATGCATTAAAGACACGGCGCATTACGGAATTAACTGTGGTAGATGGATAATTATATAATGCTGCAATATCCATAATTTTTGCAACTTCTAGGTCTCTTTGATCAGTTGAGGATGAATGTGTAACTGCTCGGTGAAACATAAAGTGAAGGGCTGAGAGTTTTTGCCTGAGTGGGTGGTAGGAGTTATAGGGAATCATAGATATTGTTGCAGTTGGTTTTCTATAAACAGAGTGAGTTACTTCGTTCGTATTAGGGTTTCTTTCCAACAAGATGTCCAGATAATGTAATGCATAATTGGTCTCGAATTCTGTAGAAAATTTTATGGAACTGTATTTTGTAGGCAACAAGCTGGTGAACTCGGTAAGGCTTTCAAGGGTGGACTGCCAAAACAAAAGCACATCATCCACGTATCTCAGGTATAAAATAGGTTTCGCATGAAAGCTTGTGAGGACTTCGTTTTCCAGGTCTTGTAACAACTCAGAACTGCTGAGAGGAGTGACCCCATAGGGGCCCCTTCCCATTGACGGTAAATAGTTTCATTAAATCGAAAAAATGTTCTGTTGTACACTAGTCTTAAGCCATTAACAATGCCTTGAATTTCATTATGGGTATAAGTTCCGTGGGCTGACAACATTTCTTCGATGATACGGTGGACAGCAGGTACAGGTACGTTAGGGTATAAGGTAATGATATCTAGGGAGACCATTATAAACTGCGAGCTAGTTGGTGTAACAGAATGTATTTTATTTTAACGCCTGAGCGGAACTGGACACCGAGAATATGGATGAAGTGGTTAATGGAACTAGACATTTTGCCAATGCTCCCTCGAGGGGCCTAGTTGGACTTGCATAGGCCGAAACGAGGGGGCGTACGGGATTACCTGTTTTATGGGTTTTAAGTTTTCCAAATAATTCGGGAACACGGGATCCAGGTGGTGGGTGCATAGCTTTAGTGATATTTGTAGGAAGTAGACCTGAAGATTTTAACCTGGAGAGGGCCGAAACGGTAGCATTAGTGGGATCACGGGTGCAGATGGTATGTGGAATGTTTGCAATTGCCTGGTTCATTTTATCAATGTAATCAGTTCTGTTCATTATAATAACTTGGGAGGTCTTGTCCCCACTGATTATGGAGATATCGGGGTTTTGACGCAGCTGTCTAAGTTGGTTCAGTTCATATTTGAGTTTCTTATGTGCAGGATCATTTTATTATTGCATTATGGACAACCTGGTGAGAGTGTATAGAAAATGGAAGCACACATTGACTCTTCAGAAGATGCATTTGGACTTCCTACTTAATTGTCGGGATCTGAGGATCATGCCAAAGTTACTAATACTTCGGCAAAAGCCAATCTCCCCCGTGATGCGGCTATCCTTCGTACGGCCGAAACAAAAGACTCGCCAGTACTATTCGGCAAAAAAGAGGATATTTGGACTATTTACAACGACGAACATATGATGCCCACCTGAACTTAGCTAAATGGACACACCCTGTTGTCCTGGACAGAATCCTGACAATTACCAATGCCATTAGCCTATCTGAGGACGCTAAAACACGGGAAACTCATATTAAAAAGCTCCGACAACTGGTCGCACAGGAAGTTGACAATAGAGTTGTGAAACGTGGAGACACTACCTAATCTGCAGTGCCTGAACTCAACATCCTACATCAACCTCAGTGATATCCAACTGCACCTAGTTCAGCAAAGTGCGCTCGATAGAGGACTTAAGTATGCCTACCTTATCAATGTTGTCAATGATATTCAGCTTATTCCACAGATTGAACAAATTGTTAAAACGCTCCCTTATACTATTCAAGACTCCGCTAGACATCAAGTTGCTAGAGCCATCAAGACTATTCATAACCAATCTAGTAATAATCCTGCACATAAGAAACTCAAATATGAACTGAACCAACTTAGACAGCTGCGTCAAAAACCCCGATATCTCCATAATCAGTGCGGACAAGACCTCCAAAGTTATTATAATGAACAGAACTGATTACATTGATAAAATGAACCAGGCAATTGCAAACATTCCACATACCATCTGCACCCGTGATCCCACTAATGCTACCGTTTCGGCCCTCTCCAGGTTAAAATCTTCAGGTCTACTTCCTACAAATATCACTAAAGCTATGCACCCACCACCTGGATCCCGTGTTCCCGAATTATTTGGAAAACTTAAAACCCATAAAACAGGTAATCCCGTACGCGCCCTCGTTTCGGCCTATGCAAGTCCAACTAGGCCCCTCGAGGGAGCATTGGCAAAATGTCTAGTTCCATTAACCACTTCATCCATATTCTCGGTGTCCAGTTCCGCTCAGGTGTTAAATAAAATACATTCTGTTACACCAACTAGCTCGCAGTTTATAATGGTCTCCTTCGATATCATTTCCTTATACCCTAACGTACCTGTACCTGCTGTCCACCGTATCATCGAAGAAATGTTTTCAGCCCACGGAACTTATACCCATAATGAAATTCAAGGCATTGTTAATGCCTTAAGACTAGTGTACAACAGAACATTTTTTCGATTTAATGAAACTATTTACCGTCAATGGGAAGGGGCCCCTATGGGGTCACTCCTCTCAGCAGTTCTGAGTTGTTACAAGACCTGGAAAACGAAGTCCTCACAAGCTTTCATGCGAAACCTATTTTATACCTGAGATACGTGGATGATGTGCTTTTGTTTTGGCAGTCCACCCTTGAAAGCCTTACCGAGTTCACCAGCTTGTTGCCTACAAAATACAGTTCCATAAAATTTTCTACAGAATTCGAGACCAATTATGCATTACATTATCTGGACATCTTGTTGGAAAGAAACCCTAATACGAACGAAGTAACTCACTCTGTTTATAGAAAACCAACTGCAACAATATCTATGATTCCCTATAACTCCTACCACCCACTCAGGCAAAAACTCTCAGCCCTTCACTTTATGTTTCACCGAGCAGTTACACATTCATCCTCAACTGATCAAAGAAACCTAGAAGTTGCAAAAATTATGGATATTGCAGCATTATATAATTATCCATCTACCACAGTTAATTCCGTAATGCGCCGTGTCTTTAATGCATCATACTAAACATTACCAAGAACGAGACCAAGCACTTCATACGTCGGCAAACTACCATGCATCCCTGCTGTCACAAATATCCTAAAAAACACATGTCGTCCATTTAATTTTGATTTTGGCATAAAAACGTGCAACATTCTCGCCCATATTAAAAATGACAGGGATCAGATTCCCCATGGTTCCAAATTCGGTGTGTACGCAATCCCCCTAAAAGCTATGAATGCCGATGTAACCGACCAGATATACGTAGGTTCGACCCGTCGCAATATTAACTTACGTGTCTCTGAACATAGATATAATGTTAGAACATGCTCCACCTCCACCGCCCTTTCAAGACTGCCTGAAGGGGTCAACACCAACCTATCTGGGACGATGTTACTATGTTACATACGGCGACTACCTGTTCATCTATCCTCCTGTTAGAAAGCCTATTGATACATAAACATAGGACAGAATGCTGTAACGACGATACCCCTATCATTATACCGTTGCCATGGAGACTACTTTGTAACTATTACAGCGAAAGAGATACCGGCTGCTCTAATGAAACATCATGATTGTGTAGTGAGCATGCGCATGCCAAAACATACTGTTTCGTCAGTGTGCATACTACATAATATATACCCTCCCAGGGCATAATGCAACCACACCATCTGATGACGGGTCCACAGTGGACTTGAAAGTGCTCATGTTCTAAATGTATATATCATTTTAACTGTAATTTTTTAAAATCGGGTAAAGACGGTAAATGTGTTCTTAATATTTGGAGGACCTCCGAGAGAAATCCTGGAGCAAACTTAACGTGAGACACCCTTTTTTTAATGTACTTATAGCAGGCAACGGAATATGCATTTGGCTCCGAATGAAAGAATATGAACGCTTTGATAAGCCGCGCAGAGTCAGAGCCCTAACTATATCTTCTGGTGCCCAGTTAGTTCTTTTTCTCGTTAAAAGTGCTCGCACTTAAGTTTCAGATAAAACTCCCCGTAACAGGGCATTTACTTCATTTGAAATCTTTTTCTTTTCTTCTGTGTTATTTTTCTTGGGTTTTTTGGAAATTCTAGAAGACATCGTACGAATCTTCATATATAAATGTTGTGCCCTATTTTGCCAAAATAAAAACTGTTTCCTTAAACTGCCATTGGATTTAGTGAGGTCATTTACTCAGGCATTCAGTTCAGCAATTTCCTGGTTTTTCATTTCAATATCCTCTGTTGATAAAAATGGCAGATGATTACTATTATCTACTTCAGGATGCACATCTTCTGTAGGTGAACATAACTTTAGTCTTTTTGGAGGAATATTCTCAGTAACTTCTACCACATAATGTTTTAGTTCTCTGTTGTGTGAAGCCTCTTCATTCAAGTTTCTTGCATTCGGGTACAAACGGTGAAGTCGGTTTGCAAATACTTACATGAGGTACAACACCTTTCTTCAATCGTTTCGTACTATTACCTCCCAATAACTCACTTTTCAGCTCTCTTATAAAGTCTTGATCCGCGAAATGCGATGAACATATTCTTGCATTTTCAACATTGAAAACATCTTCACGACGACACGCATTCAACCACGCCTTTCTTTGAAGCACATCTTTCGGAAAACGATGATAGGTAACGCCCGAAGCAGTTTTTACGTGGTTTTTACAACTTGCAACGGTGCAGCCTGGCATGGCTTTTAGAAAACGTTTATTTTGTTATCCAAGCAAACACGTGCTTACACTATACGTAAGATACAATGTAATTAAATATATTTTAACTACACGTTAAGATAACTATTTACAAAGATGTACAAAAAATTTAAACAAAACCACATGCAAATATGTGTGTGTTATTTGTGTTAGCAAATAATCAACACGGTAACAAGCCAACGAGTATGACTAAAACAATGAAACATGAACGGCGATCTTTTGCTCCCAGCGCACCGTTGACGTCACAACAACAGTGCTCCCTCACCACAAGTTGCCACTGCATCCTGAAAACCGGTTCTCTGGCCTACCTCTCTCTACATACCTTGCACTCGCCAACCCGCTTGGCCAGCGTGGTGAGTTATGGCCAAACCCTCCAAAATGACACCACAACTTAAATCTTGGCCCTCAGTCTCCGGCAGCTGGAATGTACCTGGCCAAGGCAGTGGCCAGTGCAACATGGAGGCAGAGGGTGCTAAGAATCCCCGGAGGACCGGACTAAACTTCCATCTGATGCTGACCTTGGCTACGTATAATGGACGCTCCGTATCTTCTGATTCAAGGCTTCTTTAATTGGAAGAGGAACTACAAAGGATAAAGTGGGACATCGTCGGGCTAAGTGAGGTAAGGAGAAAAGGAGATCTCATTGAACTGAAAAGTAGACATCTCTTCTACTATCGTGGGACTGATACTGGCAGAACTAGTGGTGTTGGATTTATAATAAACAAGAAACTGAGGGATAAAGTTGTAGAAGTTGAAAGTTCCTCTGACAGAGCTGCACGACTCGTTATTCAACTCTCGAGAAGATACCAGACTCAAATTATTCAAACTTGTGCACCCATCACAAGTCATCCTGAAGAAGAAATTGAAGAATTTTATGAGGAAATTCGTCATCTAAATAATAAAGGTAAGCAGCACTTGAAGATAACTATGGGAGATTTCAATGCAAAAATAGGGCAACGGCAACAGAATGAAACTTCAGTAGGTAAATTCGGTCACAGCAACAGAAACCAGCGTGGAAATACTCTCCTAGAGTTTGCAGAGGCAGAAGGGTTTTTCTATCTTGAACTCCTTTTTCAAGAAAAAGCCACACAGGAAATGGACATGGAGACATCGAAATGGGACGACAAGTGAAATTGATTTTATTATGTGTAACAAAAGATTCGTCATAGACGACTGCAGTGTGCTAAACAAGTTCAACACAGGTAGTGACCATAGATTGGTGGATTGGCGAGATGTAAGATGCACCTTAACACTAAACTCGAACGTAGCAAGCTCATAAGACAAACAAAATGTATCGACATAACCAACCTTAAAAACACTATAATACCTTCAAGTTGGAACTGGAAGTACAGATTCTCTGCTTTAGAAGGCCTAACATCGGAAGAAGTGGATATTTCTGAAGTTAACAGAAAAGTAACCAAAGCTCTTATGGAAACAGCAACAAAATTAGCTGGATGTAAGAACAAGTTGCATGTGAACAAATTATCAGGAAAAACCAAAATGTTGATGCAAAAGAGAAGAGAGATGAGGACAACTAAAGAAGATGCGACTCCAAAGTGGAATATATAGAGCTATGCAAGACAGTACAAAAAAGTATCACTGAAGACTTAAGGAAATTCAACTGTGAACTAGTAAGGAAAGCAATTGAAAATAACCAAAGCCTAAAGATAGCAAAGGGACATCTCAGTAAGGGAAGAAAACAGATTATGGCACTGAGAAAAGATGGTTCTGTAACAAGAAATAGAGGCGAAATTTTGACAAGAGTGAAAGATTTCTACTCCAAATTATATGAAAGGGATGATGCATGTACTCCAGACATCATGAAAGGTACCAGAGTTCTTCCAGTCCTCCCAGCAGAAGTTGCACATGCAATCAAGAACATGAAGTGGGGAAAAGCTCCAAGAGAAGATGGAATTACTGTAGACATCATACAAGAAACAAGTGGAGAAATCAAAACAGTACTCGCTCAAATTTTCACTCGATGCCTTAATGAAGGGAAGATTCCTGAGAATTGGAACAATGCTACAATGATCTTGCTACATAAAAAAGGTGACATTGAGAATCTGAGGAACTGCAGATTTATCAGCCTCCTATCAGTGGTTTATAAAATCTTCACTCAAGTTCTTTCACACCGCTTAAAGGTGACACTGGACATGGCTCAACCGAGAGAACAAGCTGGATTCAGGAGTGGCTACAGCACAATAGATCATATCCACGTACTGAGAGAACTAATTGAAAGAGCGAGGGAATATGAACTTCCATTGTGCATGGCTTTTATCGATTATGAAAAAGCGTTTGATTTGGTGAAACCATCAGCAGTTACAATGGCTCTGAAATCCCGCGGTATTGAAGATGCATACATTAATATTATTAACATCTATGAAAATGCAAGTGCAAAGATTCGGCTGTTTGAAAATACAACACACATAAAAAAATTGGAAAGGGAGTGAGACAAGGTGACACCATATCTCCGAAGCTCTTTAACGCCACATTGGAGGGTGTATTTCAGTCGCTGAGCTGGGAAAACAAGGGGATAAAGATTAATGGAGATTATCTAACCCACCTTCGTTTTGCTGATGACATAGTCATTTTTGGAACTACCCCATCAGAGCTGCAGAGTATGATCCAAGGACTTGCTGACAAGAGTAAAAAAGTGGGATTTAAAATGAACTTTCAGAAGACAAAAATGATGTTCAATGCTTTTACACAAAATGAAGATTTATCGATTGATGGAGAAAAGCTGGAGATAACAGATAGGTACGTTTATCTTGGACAGCAGATATCAAGTGAGGGTCACTTTGATGAAGAAATTAATCGGCGTACAAAACTTGCCTGGAGAGCTTTTGGAAGAAACAGCATAATTTTCAAGAGCCAATTATGTCTTAAAGGAAAAGTGTTTGATCAATGCATCCTTTCAGTACTTACGTATGGTGCATAGACATGGACCTTAACTAAAAGAGACATACAAAGGCTGCAGACAACTCAAAGCAGCATGGAGAGGTGCATGCTTGGTGTAACCAGGAGAGATAAGAAGAGGAACTCGTGGATCAGAAAAATGACGAGTGGAAGGCATCATGATCAGAGTTAAATCCCTGAAATGGCAATGAGCTGGACATACTGCCAGAAGGACAGACCATTGATGGACAGCCAAAATTTTAGATTGGATTCCAAGGGACAGGAAAAGACCCAGAAAAAAACCACATGGGAGATGGGTGGATGAAATTCGAAAGTATGCGGGAGTGACATGGAGGAGACTGGCACAAGTCTGTTGTGGAGGAAACTTGGGGAGACCTTCGTCCAGCAGTGGATTGATAATGGTTGACGACGATGATGATGATATATATAAAAGAGACACATTATACATCTGTAGTTCTTTATTCAATGTTACCCAAAGAAATATTTGAGTTATATAAACGTGCTTAGACTGAAGGTAATGAAAGGTCATTACACAAATAACTCTTATTTTGACAAATCTGTAGTTCTGTTTAAGAGCCAGAATTCCAAATGTAAGTAAAACCAGATAAGCATTTTATAAGTCATTTTGTAAGTCAAAATGGATAAAAGGTGACATTCTGGCATATAAACTGTACCTGCAACTTGATGATGCTTTTGGCTTTAAGTAATACTAATGATAATTAAGTTCCTGCTGTCAAGCGTTACTGTTTTCCTAGTGTTTGTCTGCAACTGATGAGCATATTCCATAGTGCCCAAGGGGAATTTGCTTTCAACTTCTTATATCTTATTCTTCAGTTTGACTTTAATGAAAAATATTTTGTTTTTAACTGTTTTGTTAATGAGGAACCCTGAAATCTTGTGGAACAAAAATACTTCACCAAGGTATGCCCCTATGTTTAGAAATAACTATAATCAAACTTTTTGGCTGTTTCTTACAACTCATTTTAGTGTTTCATGTGGGTTCTTATTGAGCATGAATATAGTCTTCAAAATTTTAATGAGTACTTAAAAAGTCCTTGATTTTTTTTTTTTTTTTTTTTTTTTTTGTGGAAAAAAGTCGGGACTATGTTTTGCATTTTCCAAGAACATTTCAGCTAGAAAATTGGACAACTCATCCTTGGTTTTTTCACGAAAAAGAAGCTTCTGTCTGGTTATATAGTGGATACGTTTCAGGTTCTATTCGGTAGTGTGTCGGTTGAGTGGACTTGACGTCATTCCCTAGTGAACTTCTTAAGCAAATCTTCAATGTAAGAGTCAAAAATCAAATGAAGGCAACTGTTCATTTCATACTTCTTGTTGATCTGGTCAATGAAGTGGTTAGCAAGGTCTGTGCAAGGCTTGATTGTTTGTGGCTTGTCAAGAGATAGTACTTCTGCCATACCATCTATAATACCAACACTATTAATCGGCCATTCAGTTTCCCCGATTTCATCTACATCTGCAGGTATGTTTTAGTCTTGAGGTTTCTCAAGTAGAGACTCTGGGAGTTCCATAAGTTTGCTCTTGCCAGAGCACTGTAACATCATTGTACAATCTGGTGCAAACAAAGGTCATGGCATAATTGAAAGTTTGCAATTGCTTATGATGTCTTGTACATCAACCTAGGGGTGTGATCTGGCAACAATAAGCATTTGGAAAGTGCTTTTATCCTTTTTCAGTTCTACTATGGTGTCCTCGATTTTTAGACGAGCTTTCTTCAATTACTGTTTACAGGTCTGCAGATTATTTTTCTTCACTGGGCCCCATAGATTGACTTAACCAGTCACTATGCATTCATTTGTAAATTTAGTAAACTGCCTTTCTTTGCCAGATTGCTGCCATGTTGCTCATATTTTCCTTTACCTTTTCTTGCATTACGCACTTTCTATTCACGTTTACCAGCTCACTTGTACAGAGTACCATATGTGAATGGGTTACCAGCTGTACAAAGTACCATATGTGAATGAGTTACCAGCTGTACAAAGTTATGTAACAAGCGTGCCTACATTTTTGCTTTGCCTTACTGATGCTGCCTTTGTCAGCTCATGGTGTTTGTTTCTTATGCTTGGTTTAAAACCACTCATTTTTTTTGAATTCTTAGTCTTGTAAGCTCAGGGGAGCACAGGAAAAAATGCTCCCTTGCATTTTAATTCCAACAAGCTCTCCTATTACTTTCACAACTCTATTTTGATGTTCTAAAGCTTCATCTGTGCCCACATTATGAAAAAGGACCTGTTACTTAGCTTATTAACAACCCAGTTGCCCTTTTCAAATTGTTCCCATGTCTCTGGATCTGTAGTCCTTAGTTTTTCCCATCTCAGCCAAATACCAGGTTATCATGCTTGAGTAGTTCAATAGGTCCAGGGCAAAGAAGTATTTTGTGAAGCCGTACAATGCACAGATGCAGTTTCCAATTGCCTGTACTCAGAGTGAATAAATGTTAGCATAGACTATCATTTTCATATACAGCCTTATGACTTTTAAAGTAGGACTAGTAAGTTCCTTAAAAGAGTCAAATTCTTCAAATTTCTTTAAGAGTTTCTCACTTGTCAAATTAGTTATTAGTTCATTGTGTGCTGCTTTAATGTCACCATCACTGAAGGCACTAGTAAGACCTGTTAACTTTAAATTTGTAAGTGATTTCATAGCAGGGTATTCTTCATAAAAGGCATCAATGTACAAAGTAAAAAGCACTAAAAGTTTGATTTTGTGTGCTTCTAATCCTCTACGCACATGTTTTCCTCCCAGGATTTGCTTGACAGTAGCTGAGCTGTACAAATCGCTCTCAATTACAATTCTAGGATACCTGTTCTGTCAGTGTATGTGCCAATGGCTCTAAGGTGTGCCATAATAATATGAAGTTCACCTGGAGGAAGAATCAATTTGTTCAAATTGTCTTTTTCTGCAAATTCTAGTTGCTTCAGTGGCTTATCATTGTCAACCATTATCAATCCACTGCTGGACGAAGGTATCTCCAAACCTCTTTCACAATGGTCTGTCTTGTGCCAGTCTTCTCCATGTTACTCCTGCATACTTTAAAATTTCATTCACTCATCTCCCATGTGGCCTTCTTCTCTAGGTCTTTTCCCATCCCTTGGAATATAATCTCAAATTTTGACTGTCCATCGATGGTCTATTCTTCTGGCAGTATGTCCAGCCCGTTGTCATTTCAGGGATTTTACTCTGATCATGATGTCTTCCACTCGTCATTTTTCTGATCCACGAGTTCCTCTTCGTATTTCTCCTGGTTACACCAAGCATGCACCTCTCCATGCTGCTTTGAGTTGTCTGCAGCCTTTGTATGTCTCTTTTAGTTAAGGTCCATGTCTCTGCACCATACGTAAGCACTGGAAGGATGCATTGATCAAACACTTTTCTTTTAAGACGTAATGGCATATTGCTCTTGAAAGCTTTCCAGGCAAGTTTTATATGCCAATTAATTTCTTCATCAATGTGACCCTCACTTGATATCTGCTGTCCAAGATAAACATATGCATCTGTTATCTCCAGCTTTTCTCCATCAATCGATAAATCTTCATTTCTTGTAAAAGTATTATACATCACTTTTGTCTTCTGAAAGTTCATTTTTAATCTCACTTCTTGACTCTTGTCAGCAATTTCCGGGATCATACTCTGCAGCTCTGATGGGGTAGTTGCAAAAATGACTACGTCATCAGCAAAACGAAGGTGAGTTAGATAATCTCCATTAATCTTTATCCCTTTATTTTCCCAGTTCAGTGATTGAAAGATATTTTCCAATTGGCATTAAAAGATCTTGGGAGATATGGTGTCACCTTGTCTCACTCCCTTTCCAACTTTTATGTGTGCTGTATTCTCAAACAGCTGAATTTTTGCACTTGCATTTTCATAGATGCAGGGTGTCCACATTCTGGAGAGTCGGGGAAATGCCTGAAATGTTGGTAATAGTCAGGGAAAATCAGTGATATTTAAAAAAAAAGTAGGGAAATTTCAATTGCAGTTAGACTACAACTAGTTTTAACCCGGCATCGGGGAGTGACGCCCTGATCGCCCAACAGACTTGCACTTGGTGTTGCAGACAGTCACTAACTTCCCCTTCCTACTAATGTAACCTTGTATTTCCTACCTATTATTGTAAGTTGTATTACATTACTTGTTAACATTTCTCTTTTTGTTTTAGGTTAAAGGAGTAGAAGAAAATTTGTGATACAAGTTATACCTCGTTAAAAGGCAATTAAGACTGCAGCAATATCAAAGCGTTATGTGTTTAATGAACAATGGTTGGACGAACAATTAAATCCTGAGTTTTCTGGTTGGATAGCTGCTGTGAATGGCTACAATGAATCGGCATTTTGTAAAGTGTGCCCTAAAACTTTCAAGCTTGGCAACATGGGGTGTCGGGCAGTCTCCAGCCACAGAAATGGCCCTAATCATTTGAAAAACATCCGTGCTAAAATGTCTCAGCCCAGTCTTGCTTCTTTCACTTCCTCTATGAAAAAGAACTCTTTGTAATAACGAACTCTTGCCATCAACAAGCTCAGGAAATGTGGAATCAGTACTTCTAGAAAATATTGAGTCTAATGACTCAAATACTTGTGTTGTGAAAGATGTGAAGCCCAGTGACCTTAATGCTTATGTAGTGAAAGATGGTTTAACAAAGTCAGAAACAATATGGGCCATGGAAGTGTTGTCCAAGCGAATGTCTCTGAACTCTTGTGCACAGATTTACAAAACATTTCAGTTAATTTTTCCTGACAGTGCGATAGCTTCATAATTTACTTTAGGCAAAAGCAAAGCATCTTATGTGATAAACCATGGATTGGCACCACATTTCAAAGAGTGGTTAATGGACAATCTGAAGCAGTGCACTGACTTTGTAATTTGTTTTGATGAATCACTAAACAAAATTGCTCAGCATGAGCAAATGGATCAGTTTGTTCGTTATTGGGATGTCAATCTGCAAAAAGTTTCCACTAGATACTTAAGTAGTGTGTTTTTAGGACGGGCAACAGCTAATGACCTTTTGGAGAAATTCATTAAAGGTGCACCTCTTCCCTTGGATAACATGCTACAAGTGTCAATGGATGGACCTAACGTTTATCTCAGATTTCTTTAAAAGCTGAAAGATAAACTTAGAACTGAAAATCCAGATGGTAAATTATTAGTTGACATTGGAGTATGTGGTCTTCATGTGGTCAATGGAGCTATGAACACTGGACTTGCAGCAGTGAAATGGGATATACAGTACATCACTTTTTGCATAACTTGTACTACCTTTTAAAAGATAGTCCTGCTCACCGTGCAAATTGACTAGGGCATTGCTTGTGTATGATCATATCAAGAAATATGTTCAAGAATCGTCGGTTTCCAGCAAACAGCAGGTTTCTTGCAGAATTCATGGAAAGTCCACTGTTGAAATGCAAATTGGCTGCATTTAGGACTATAACTTCAGAGTGTGAATCTTTTTTGAGAAGGTTCCAGAATCCAAAGCCTTTAATTTCTTTCTTACACACTGATTTGCTGGATCTCATGAAAAATGTGGCACAAAGCTTTAAAGTCTGACAAATTAAGTGAAACTGATAGTGTCTCAAAACTGTTAACTTTAGATGTATCAAAAAGTGAAAATCTCTCAGTTGAGAAAGTTGGATATTGGATTTAGTGCTAAAAAGCTATTAAAAGAAGTGAAGTGCTCAGAAAGGGAGAAATTAGAGTTTAAGCTTGAATGTAGGGGAAACTTGTGACCAGTATGATTGAAAAATTTCGTGATAAAAGCCCACTAAAATTTAAGTTTGTCCGTGGGGTAACTTGTTTGGACCCAAATATTATAGTGCAGCAGCCAAGTCTAGACAAGAAGAGAGTGGAAATTGTGCTCAAAGTTTTACTTAGTGCAAACAGGATTTCAGATGACTGTGCTGAAAAAGCTAATAAACAGTACACTTCATTTCATTGTGTGTAGAAGCTCAATCTGCTTTAAAGTCTCAGTTTGATGAATTTTTAGACAGTCATGATGATTCCATTGGATTAGACAAATTTTACAGTGCTCTACTTGACAACCAAAAACAATTCGGTGAACTTTGGGATGTAATAAAAATTTGTCTCATTATGTCTCATGGAAATGCTTCAGTGGAAGGTGGATTTTCTATCAATAAGTCTCTTCTTGTGGAAAATCTCCTGGAAGAATCCCTGATTTGTCAGAGAACAGTTTTTGATGCCATTAAAAATGTGGGAGGAGTAGAACACATTGCCATTAATAGAAGGCTTCTTCTTTCTGTAAGAGCCTCCAGATGAAGATATCAGGATTATCTTGAGAAAAGAAGTGTTCTTCAAAACGAAGAAAGAAAGAAAACCGAAGGAAAAAAAGAAAAATTGATCATGAAATAAAAGGAATTGAAGGAAAAAGACAGTACGGAAGGAACTAGAGTTGGAAGAAGCAGCATTGCAGGCGAAGATTTCAGAGTGGGAAAAGAAGAAAAGTGGTGTGTAATATAAAAACAGTAACTGTTCCTACTGTAATATTTTTATAGTAACTGTTCTGAATATTGTGTATGGGTTTGTTTGAATGTTTCTTCAATAAATGTAAAACTATGAAAAAAAGAGTAAACTTAAAATTAAAAAGGTGTGAGTTGGATGGCTATGGAAAAGGTAGAGGCCGATTAAAAAAAAAAAAAAATGAATGTTATTTGGGAAACTTTGTACGTCAAACGGAAACACTTTTAAATATAAGTTTCTCAATTATCTAATTCAATTTTATTTATTATCATGGCACATATATTGAAAAACTGAAATGAACCTATTTGTGTAAGGTGAGGGATTTCTTATATATTTGGTCAGGAAAATCAGGTTTGATAATTCTTTGGACACCCTGTAGATGTTATTAATAATAATGTATGCATCTTCAATACTGCAGGATTTCAAAGCCATTGTAACTGCTGATGGTTTCACTGAACCAAAGGCCTTTTCATAATCGATAAAAGCCATGCACAATGGAAGTTCATATTCCCTCGCTCTTTCAATTAGTTCTCTCAGTACGTGGATATGATCTATTGTGCTGTAGCCACTCCTGAATCCAGCTTGTTCTCTCGGTTGAGCCATGTCCAGTGTTACCTTCAAGCGGTGTGAAAGAACTTTAGTGAAGATTTTATAAACCACTGAGAGGAGGCTGATAGGTCTGTAGTTTCAGAGATCCTCAATGTCACCTTTTTTATGTAGCAGGATCATTGTAGCGTTGTTCCAATCCTCAGGAATCTTCCTTTCATTAAGGCATCGAGTGAAAATTTGGGAGAGTGCTGTTTCAAATTCTCCACTTGCTTCTTGAATGATGTCTACAGTAATTCCATCTTCTCCTGGAGCTTTTCCCCGCTTCATGTTCTTGATTGCATGTGCAACTTCTGCTGGGAGGACTGGAAGAACTCTGGTACTGGTACCTTTCATGATGTCTGGAGTACATGTCATCCCTTTCATATAATTTGGAGTAGAAATCTTTTACTCTTGCCAAAATTTCGCCTCTATTTCTTGTTACAGAACCATCTTCATTTCTCAGTGCCATAATCTGTTTTCTTCCCTTACTGAGATGTCCCTTTGCTATCTTTAGGCTTTGGTTGTTTTCAATTGATTTCCTCACTAGTTCACAGTTGAATTTCCTTACGTCTTCAGTGATACTTTTTTGTACTG
This sequence comes from Macrothele yani, assembly GCA_039090855.1. Classification (NCBI taxonomy): domain Eukaryota; kingdom Metazoa; phylum Arthropoda; class Arachnida; order Araneae; family Macrothelidae; genus Macrothele; species Macrothele yani. Next base: position 176,364,468 of record CM077010.1, on the reverse strand, counting down.
TCTTGCATTGCTCTATATATTCCACTTTGGAAGTCACATCTTCCTTAGTTGTCCTCATCTCTCTTCTTTTTCTCATTAACATTTTTGTTTTTCCTGGATAATTTTTTCACATGCAACTTGTTCTTAGACCCAGCTAATTTTGTTGCTGTTTCCATAAGAGCTTTGGTTACTTCTCTGTTAACTTCATAGATGTCCACTTCTGCTGATGTTAGACCTTCTAGAATAGAGAATCTATTCCAGGGTTACCACGGTGCTTATAATTTCTTAAGTCCTTAAAAAGTGCTTATATATTTTTTTTGGGTGCTTAAGTCCTTATATTTTCCCAAAAAGAACAAAAAGTTCTTAAAAGCTTATTTTTTATTTTGTTCGAAGTGCTTAAAGGTGCTTATTTTTTATTTTGTTCGAACTATTTTTTTTTCAATTTTTCCACATTTGCCCATAAACTCGATCGGTCGTTTTCGTGGAGCACGTGAGTTCATATGAAATGCTATACCTAATTAATATTTGGAGCCTAGACACTGAGAAAAAAAAAAAGTTGGTGTCTTTATACACTGAGTGGCCACTTTATTATGACCATCCCTCAGTACTTCATTGAGCCACCTTTCGCCTTTAATACTGCGTCGATTCTTCGTGGCATGGACTCCACGAGATGTTGATAGGTGGTTTGTGGAATCTGAGACAATGTTTGATGAATAGCATTTTCCAGGAGCGCGAGATTGCAGGGTTGTTGGATCCAGCTGTCTGATGGCTCGTTCAACTTCATCCCACAAATTATCAATGGGGTTGAGATCTGGAGATTGTGGGGGCCACCTAAGTGAAGTAAACTCACCGGCATGTTCCTGAAACCAATCCTGTGCAATACGAGCACTATGGCAGGACGCATTATCTTGTTGAAAGTAGCCATCGCCATAGGGATAAACCACCCACATGACAGGATGCACTTGGTCTGCAACGATGTTTAGATATGATGTACCAGTCAGACATTTATCAACACGAATTAAAAGGGCCCAAAGTTTGCCAGAAAAACATTCCCCAAACCAAAACGTTGCCTCCACCAGCTTGAAGGGTTGTAGCAATGCATTTGGGGTCCATGCTTTCGTGCTGTTTCTGCCAAATTCTCACTCTGCCATCGGCATGGTGCAACTGAAAAGGTGATTCATCGGACCACATAATTTGTTTCCAATTATAGACTGTCCAATCCTTGTGCTCCTGTGTGAACTGGAAGACATTTTCTCTTGTTAACTACAGACAGCAAAGGTGTTCGAACAGGGGTCATTCCATGCCAAATCATCCAAAAAATTTCAATATTCAACCTGACTATCTCAGATTTCAATGAAACCTTCAGGGATCATTCTCCCTAATCATATAAATGAGAATATATTTTTAATTTTTTTTATCTCATTGGGTTTTCGTGTAATTAATTTTTTAAAATTTTGAAAAATCGTTTTTTGGCTTGCATAAACTTTTTTAATCTCGAATTTCATAAGTTTTAATTTGATATGCAACTTGATTATGCTTGGTGAAAAAAAATAATTTGAAAAAAAAATAAAAATTAAGTTTTTTAAAAATTTTGAAATAAATATAATTTTAAATGCATTCATGGCACCTCTATTCATAGTGATTGTGGAATAACTTTTTACGGGTCTTATAGAGGTTATTTTTCATCAAAGTTGGTTGTCAACAGCTCCAGATCTTAATAACAAAATAAAGAAATTCCTGCCAGCTTTAAAGCAGAAAGAATTGGACATCCAATTGCAGGAAGGAGTAATTTACTGCATCGACTGTAACTGCGGACTCAGCTATATAGGAGAAACAGGGAGAAGTATTAAGGTCCGAATGAAAGAACACCAAGCAGCTATTAGGAACATTGGGAACAAAACAGGGCTAGACAGACATATACAAGCAAGTGGACACTCCATAAATTGGGACTCAGTGAAAATAATCGCCCACCAGTCAAACTTAGTAAAGACAAGAGGAAACTAGAAGAAGGGATCGAAATAGCAAGAAGAAGTACCACAATTAACGATAATTGCGGATGGACTCTTCCAATTGAGTGGCAGCAACTACTCCAGTGACATAGTCCTGATGACGAACTAGGCTTTAGTTCGAAAATTTGACAACCAACTTTGATGAAAAATAACCTCTATAAGACCCGTAAAAAAGTTATTCCACAATCACTATGAATAGAGGTGCCATAAATGCATTTACAACTAGGATTAAAACCACATACGGGCTGGATATATGGCGAAACATCAGAAAGATAGAAAGGAGTAAGTGCAAAAGCGACAAATGTAAGTCACAACTATATTTTCTTAAGAAATGTAAGAGCTAATTTTGTCCCACCTTCTTTGAGACTCACGAAAAACATCGCGGAAAATCTGTCAAGAAATTTTATTAAAAAAATAGAACTAAAAATGGTGAATGGCGCGATTCGTAATAAATTCAAAACTATTGAGCAATGCGAACGAATAGAAGCTCTTATTTGGACCTCTTCATTAGGTGAAATTCCGGAAGCAGAAAAGAAAAATATTGATAATTGGTTAGCTAAAGCAGTGAGAGATAAAAACAAAAAGTTTAAGGAAAAATTGAAGATTAAAGAGAATAAGTGGTTGAATCCAAAGTTAATGTCTACAGCACCTGGCCCACAGTTAATACCATCCCCCACTAACAAACATGTCATGGATCTGACGGAAGAAGGAGTAGATGAAAACCTGATTAATCTCCTCAATAAGGGATATAATTATAACCTTTCCTCCGCAACACTTGATAAAAAACGTATACTGATTGATTTAGAAAGCATCTGTAGTAAGGTAGAAAGAGAAGATGAAAATACAGCAGTTACTTTAAGGAAAGAATTCTCAGACTGCGTCTCAAAATTTGTAAAAAAGCCAGTAAAAGTTGATTACAATTTTAATAGAAATGCCATTGCTGACCTTAAAAAATTCAAAGCCAATGATAAAGTTGTAACACTGAGAGCAGATAAGAGCAAAGTTTTGGTATTGGTAGACAAAGAGAAGTATTACAATAAAATGGAAGCTGAATTGAGCAAGCCTTATTATGAAGAACTCAATGGTAACCCTATAGATCAAACTGTCAAAAATCTTAAGAAATTAATCAGCTCTTTAAGAAATAAAAAACAGCTTAATGAGCTCTTCAAAAACTTCTCCAAAATCCAGTCAAGAATTCCACAGATCTATGGTACAGTAAAAGTTCACAGAGGCCATCCAGTAAGACCTATAATAGACACTAGAAATTCGCCACTCTCCAACATTAATTATTATTTACTTGGTCACCTCAGAGATATTTTCCCTTCTCCTCCCTACCTACTAAAAAATTCCATGCAGCTAAAAGGAAAACTGGACAACTTGCCAGAATTAATTCATCCAGTAATGGCAAGCCTGGATATAGTCTCTATGTATACCAACATTAACCTGGACCTCCTACTGGAATTCATTGCAGATGACCTTGCGGAAAAATAGTCTTCCATAATCACAATAGAGAAATACTACTTGGCATATATGAACTGCTCCTATTTTCCTTCAAGAATAATTTCTTCCAGTTTGGAAAGAAATATTACAGGCAAACTTCAGGACTTGGCAATGGGTTCTCCACTAGCACCTCTGCTAGCAAATTATTATATAAGTAAACTAGAGGCAAAAATCCTTATACAACCCTCCTTGTTTGCTCTCTATGTAAGGTACATGGATGATGTCCTAATTATAGTAGATACTGTGGACCAATCTCTACCCTCTCAGATTCTGGAAGAATTTAACTTACTAGAGAATACCTTGCAGTACACCCTGGAACAGGAAAAAGACCATAGCATCAATTACCTAGATTTAACCTTGACCTCAAGAGAGGGGAAAATATTCACTCAGCTTTTTAGAAAACCCACCAACACAGGGAAGATGTTAGACTTCTGCTCATTCCACCCTGATTATATTAAATCGAATACGGCGAGACAATTTTTGGAAAAAATTGAAATCCTGGTCTCTTCAGCTACTCAAAAAGATCTTCACAAAGAAGAATTAAAGGACATATTGGCAGAAAACAATTACCCCTCCCCATATGTTGAGAAAATATTTAAACAAGTGCCAAAAAAGAAGCAGGAAAAAACCAACTTCAAATTCACCAGCAAAATTACATACCACAAGGGACTTTTCGAGAAACTGAAAAGGATCGGAGCAAAATATAATATCAGGCTAGCTCCAGATCTTAATAACAAAAATAAAGAAATTCCTGCCAGCTTTAAAGCAGAAAGAATTGGACATCCAATTGCAGGAAGGAGTAATTTACTGCATCGACTGTAACTGCGGACTCAGCTATATAGGAGAAACAGGGAGAAGTATTAAGGTCCGAATGAAAGAACACCAAGCAGCTATTAGGAAAATTGGGAACAAAACAGGGCTAGACAGACATATACAAGCAAGTGGACACTCCATAAATTGGGACTCAGTGAAAATAATCGCCCACCAGTCAAACTTAGTAAAGAGGAAACTAGAAGAAGGGATCGAAATAGCAAGAAGAAGTACCACAATTAACTATAATTGTGGATGGACTCTTCCAATTGAGTGGCAGCAACTACTCCAGTGACATAGTCCTGATGACGAACTAGGCTTTAGTTCGAAAATTTGACAACCAACTTTGATGAAAAATAACCTCTATAAGACCCGTAAAAAGTTATTCCACAATAAATATAGGTTTTTTGTAATATTATAAACTTTAAATCAGGAAACTTTTAGAGTGGATCTCAATGAGATCAGAAGCTATGGCAAAAAACTTAGTTACTGTACAAGTAATAATAGATTAGAATTCTCGTTTTAGTGTGTTTACATCATAACAGACATGGAGTTTTAAAATCTACATAATACATCATACTAATACATAGTCAAACATAAAACAAGGGAAGGACAGTCCCAACAGGCTAAAAGTTTTACCTGGTAAAATTAATAAACAATTTTTTAGTTAGCACTAAGAGTTGTAGTTATGCCAAAATAGGACCTCTTAGTTCTTTAAATTAACAAATAAGTTATTGTTTGCCTTTTTGATGTCTGAGTCTGTAAGTCGATAAACTCTTCCTGTACTGTTGTAGGATCAACTTTTGTTAAAACCTCACTTTTATGCACAACTAAGTATGTCAGTAAATTGTGGGTATTTGAAAGATGGAGAAAGGGCCATGTGGTTCCAAAGAACTTATTTTTACTTTGAATAAAGCTCATGTTGAGAAATGGCTTCCTAGTTTCTTAATTCAATTACTAATCTAAAACAACTATTATGGAAATTTTACTAGGAAATTTTTTCATTTAAATTGCAAATTTTTTGGAGAACACTCTTCTTCTTCAGGCTGTCTTTTTGTTGTGACTTATTCCTGTCACTATAGTGACAGGAATAAGTCACAACAAAAAGACAGTCACTATAGTGACAGGAATAAGTGACAACAAAAGACAGCCTGAAGAAGTTTTCTCAGAAAATTTGCAATTTAAATGAAAACATTTAGTAGTAAAATTCCCATAATAGTTGTTTTAGATTAGTAATTGATTTATTTTTACTTCATCTCCTTCTATTCCTAACACACAACCTAACCACCACTTGTCTGAGTATTGGCATGTAACAAAGCCAGCAATGTCATTAATGTCCAGATCATCATCAGTGCCATCAGCTGAAACTATTTCTACACTTGATTCCTCTGAAAATGAGTAGCTTTTCACTAAAACTCTAGTCTCATTCACAGGACTGTAACTGTGAAATTGTTGAGTACTCTTTATTGTTGTTGCTGTTTCAAACCTACTCTTCAAGGTCTTTTCCTCTGCCTTGTATTCGTCTGTAGTGGAATACAAAAAACTGATGTTGACAATATTGTCTTAGCCCAATCATAAAGTTGGCGAGGGGTCATAATTTGATCATTGTAGACCATTTGTAGACTGGCCGATGCTGCTAATCGTTCAACAGTTCCTCTGACACCATCACTTGCATTTTTTCCATGTGATGATGCAAAGAAGTTCCATTCCGTCTTGATGCCAAAATCTTTCTCATGATGGCAGAGCTTGCGAAAGTTTGATTTGTTTTTGTACTGTGATGATGCTCCATCTGAAAAGTAATTCAGCTTTTCGGGTTTATGGGGCAGATTCTGTTTAAGAAAGTCAATCATGAGGCGTTAAAACAAATGAACAGCAACTGTATCATGCACCATACAATCGGAAAGAATAAGCTCAGGTGTGCCAACTTTTTGGTTTCCTCATCAATGTAGCATATAACAAACGGATGTATTGTTGCTTGAGCATTGTTCCAATGAAAGCCTTGTGCAAAATCTTGAAGCACAAATGCATAATTTTCAGCAGAATCATAAAGTACAATGCATTGGTTTTGAGGTAGATTTTCTTTCAAGTGTTGCAAATAGGAAGACTGTTGAGTAGCAATGAAAGAGTGTCTTAAAAGTTTTGGCAAACTCTGAAACAAATAATCCAAAAACTCTTCTGTCGGTTTTATAATAGTTTCCAGGACACACTTGTTATCAATCTGCATCCATTGTTTGAAACTTACATTTTCAATGCTATTAAGCTCAAAACCTTCTTCAAACCAAGCCTTCAAATCATAACTTCCTGGGCAATTAACACAATTTGCGAAGTAACATTTAGATGTTGGCGTTTTGCAAATTGTATTGTTTGTTACATCTTTGTATGTTTTAATCGGGAATTCACCATTTGTCAATTCAGGTATTTTACACTGAGCCATCATTAATTTGGCATTCCGATGTATTGTGCAAATGCACAGAGAATGTGTCCCACTGGATCCAGGAAGAACACAATGCTTGGGACAAAGCTCACAAAATTTAGAAATTCCAATTCTCTGATCAGGGTAATGCTCCTAAAAGAGTACATATGATTCTTTTAATGTACTTAGAATTAAATACTTTTGAACATTTACACGTTTGCCATTATTGTTTTTGACTGAAACAAAGTCCTCTTTACCAGGCATTTGACGACTAACCACATAATTTTGATATAATTCTTTGACTAGGGCTACTGTTGCAGGGTTTAGTAAATCATTATCTGTAATAGACCCCAATGTAAATTGGTTACCTTATAGCCAATGTATTTTATTTTTTTATTTTTTACCTTACAAAAGTTAAAGGTAGCAATGAAGCCCTAACTGGTATTTAAAACAATACCATTGGTACCATAACTCCTGATCCCATTGAGATCCCACTCTAAAAGTTTCAGGATTTAAAGCTTATAATATTAAAAAAAAACATTTTTTTCAAATTTTTTTAAAAAAACATCTTAGTTTTTAGTGTCTGCCTTTTAATACTACTAAAAAACATCTTACATTTTTTTAAATTTAATTTTTATTTTACCAAGCATAGTCAAGGTGCATATCAAATTAAAACTTATGAAATTCCCTTTAAAATGAGGAGTCAAACAACTCTCTAGGCCGTATAAAACTTGAGAAATTCAAGATTGAAAAATTTTATGCAACCCAAAAAATGACTATTTTTCAAAATTTTAAAAATTAATTACATGAAAACCCAATGAGATAAAAAAAAATAAAATAAAAAATATATTCTCATTTATATCACTAGGAAGAATGATCCCTGAAGGTGTTTCATTGAAATCTGAAGTGGTCAGGTTGAGTGACTGGTTGATTTGGTATGGAACCCACAGGCCTTCTTCGGCTGCCATATCCCATCCGATGCAGTGTACGGCGAACAGTGTGTGCAGAGGTAATTTGAGGGGATCCTTGATTAAGATGGTCTATAATTTGCTGCACTGTTGCCCTTCTGTTGTCTGTTACCAGTCTGGACACTCTCTGTTCCGCCCGAGCAGTCACTAGTCGATGACTGCCACACGTTGCATGTAGAGACCCAGTTTTTTGGCTGACAGTCCAGTCTTTAAACACTTTAACAACATAAAACAAACACCACCGTCTATGTACGATATTTAATTAAAAGATGAAATCTATTTACAAATTAAAAACCTCCACTAGCACTTTCGGGGCTACAATTACCCCATCATCAGGTGGAACAGAGGTTAATGCAGTACTTGCGTACACATATATAGGAGTGCAGCAATGCACCATGGCATAGTTTTCAGGCGTCACAAGGCTAAGGTGTTGCCATCGCAGCCGAGCAATAGACACAATTACAGATTTTTGTTACACATAATACAGATTGTGTTGCACAGTTAGAATTGTCTAATTTACATGTTATTGTTTTTATTAAATCTATTTAATAATTATAATTTAAAGTTCAAAACAGCGACATGGTTTTTCCAAACTTTTGGTATATCCACTGGCGTATTATCATTACAGCACCTGTCCCCCAAGGCTTCAATATACAGGCTTTCCACAAGGTGTAGTAAGTGTACGTACGCAGAGGTGTTCAGCAGTCTTAATATTCGTCTAGTCTGGTTGCAAAGTTCCATTTACGACTTTTCTAGATAGTGCCGTGTTATTGCTGAAAGTTTGGATATCATACTTGTGTTCCTGAATACAAATACCCAAGCTTCTCAGTGTTGAGCCTACATAGTTACTAATGTGTTCATCTGTTGAGGGGTCTAACGGTGGTATGTTATACACTCCCCATTTGCTCAAAATATCGGTTGCTGCCCGATCTTTTCTAACTGATGATATGAGATCTTTGGTCGGGCACCAAATTGTATGTTATGCTTTGAGCATATGCATGGCAATGTGTTAGTGATGTGTGGGTACTGGTCCAATGCTCCCACAAACTGTTTGCTAGTCTTTGGATCGTGTTCTAGACTTATGGTTCTTTGGTTGCTAATTCTGCGAAATAATCTATTAACCAATGTCCTTTGGTATCTGTGTTTGTCCACCAATTTAAAAATAAACTTTATTTCAGACCGTAGAAGACTCTCGCTTAAAGAATGCGTGTATGCTCTTCTAATTAAAAAGTTAATAGCAGATAGTTTTTGCGGGGTTGGATGTGATGAATTGAATGGAATAAGGCTATTGCAATCAGTTGGCTTACGATAAACAGAAAAATACAGTGAATTAGTATCCGGGTCACGAAATATGCGAAAATCTAAAAAAGGAAGTGAAAAAAATCAGATTCAAGTTCTGTCGTGAGCCTGATAGTATGGAATACTGACAAAAGTGCGTTGACGAATAGAATTAAATCATCCTTGGAGTGAGGCCAAAGCACAAGGATGTCGTCGACGTACCTAAGGTATAAACTGGGGACCAAAGATGATTCATTGAGAACTTTGTTTTCAATGTATTGTAGCATAATTTCTGCTAACACAGCAGATAGTGGGGAGCCCATGGGTGAAACCCTCAGTTTGCAAGTAAATTTTGTCAAGAAATTTGAAATATGATCGTCGTTTAATTAAATGAAGTGCGTTCATAATGGTGGTGTTTTCGGGAGTGGGGACGTGAATTTCAACGAGTTTAGCCTCAATGATAGTTTAGCTTCATCTTATCATTGAGACTAAACTCGCTGAAATTCACATCTCGTAGTGCGCGTGTAATTGCAGAGGTCCTTAAAAATTTTTCAATAGGTGCTCTAAAGTCCTTAAAAAGTGCTTATTTTTTATGGGAGAAAAAGAGTGGGAACCCTGTATTCCTCAGTTCTGTTTTGAAGGTATTATGAGGCTTTTTGAGGTTGGTCACATCAATACACTTTGTTTGTTTTATGAGCTTGCCATGCTAGAGTTTAGCATTGAGGTGCATTTTACATTTTGCCATTCTATGGTCACTATACCTGTGTTGAACTTGTTCAGCACACTGCAGTCTTCCATGACAAATTTCTTGTTGCACATAATAAAATCAATTTCACTTGTCCGTCCATTGGGATGCCTCCATGTCCAATTCCTTTGTGGCTTTTTCTTGAAAAAGGAGTTCGTGATGGAAAACCCTTCTGCCTCTGCAAACTCTACAAGATTATTTCCACACTGGTTTCTGTTGCTGTGACGGAATTTTCCTACCGAAGTTTCGTTCTGTTGCCGTTGCCCTATTTTTGTGTTGAAATCTCCCATAATTATCTTCAAGTGCTGCTTACCTTTTATTATTTAGATGACGAATTTCCTCATAAAATTCTTAAATTTCTTCTTCAGGATGACTTGTGGTGGGTGCATAAGTTTGAATAATCTGAGCCTGATATCTTCTCGGCAGTTGGATAACGAGTCTTTGCAGCTCTGCCAGAGGAACTTTCAACTTCTACAACTTTATCCTTCAGTTTCTTGTTTATTATAAATCCAACACCACTAGTTCTGCCAATATCTGTCCCACAATAGTAGAAGAGATGTCCACTTTTCACTTCAGTGAGATCTTCTCCTTATCTCACTTAGCCCGACGATGTCCCACTTTTATCTTTTGGAGTTCCTCTTTCAATTCAAGAAGCCTTGAATCGGAAGATAGGGAGCGTCCATTGTAAGTAGCCAAGGTCAGCATCAAATGGCAGCCTAGTCCGGTCCTCCGGTGATTCTTAGCACCGTCTGCCTTCATGTCACACTGGCCACTGTCTTGGCCAGGTACATTCCAGCTGCCGGAGACTGAGGGCCAAGATTTAAGTTGTGGAGTAATTTTGGAGGGGTTTGGCCAAGCGGGTTGGTGAGTGTGGGATAGCATTTCCTCTAATCCCGATGGTATAGTTATACTGCTATTGGCGTTCGTCAGAGCCCCTTTAGTGGGAACAGGATGCACCACGAAAAGGCGGGGTTGACATTTGTCAAGGAGAGGCTGTGATGTTGCGCATCACCTGACCTTACATCCACAGTGACTTATATAAATGTGCAAATCCAGTGTGACAACTTTCTTTTGATCACTTTGCTTGCACTGCAGAGTTCACACTCTCTAACATCTTCATGAAGGACATTTGTGTTTCAATGTCTATTGGAGATGAAGTAATGAGGGGTAATACAGAAACTTGAGTTCTTTGCTGTGTACATCTGATTAAGGAATTGTACACTAACTAAGCGCATATGAATTTAGGGTACGTAGCATGTAAGATATTGTCGTCTGCTTCGTTTTACGTCACATTTGTGTCCTTTTCAGGAGTAAACTGAGATAACTGGAGTAACAACCATGCATATACACTGAAGAGCAATTAAATTAGAGATACCTGTCTAGTAACATGTAGCACCACCTTTCGCCCCTGATGACAGCGGCAATTCGTCTCTGCATGGACTCGACAAGACACCAGAAGCATTGGGAAGCCATACGGATCCACGACCCCTGAACAAGCTCACACAGTTCACGAAGATTTGATGGAGGAGGGGGGGGAGGGGGGTAAAGCCTCTAACATCTCTCTCGATGACATCCCAAATGCGCTCGATGGGATTGAGGTCAGGTGACCTAGCTGGCCAAGGAAGGAGAGGTCACGTCGATGGAGTATTCATCCAACCATTTAGATACAATTCGGGAGCGATGGCACGGTGCATTGTCTTGTTGCAGAATTAAGTCCCCAGTGGGATGTTGGAAGACGCACAAACGAGAGCAAATGGTCGTCCAGGATATCCCGGTAACGTTGACCAGTGAGGGACGATTTCACACATACCAGGGGTCCCATTTCAGTCCACGTAAACAGTCCCCAGAGGAGAATGCCACCCCCACCAGCTTGAAGAGTACCCTGCTGGCAAGAAGGATCCATTGCTTCATGTGGTTTGCACCGTATTTGTATCCTGCCATCCGCATGTACCAACGTGAATCTCTACTCATTAGTCCAGGCAACATTTCCCCACATGTCTAGGGTCCAGTGGTGATGTTCCCGCACCCATGCTAATCTTTGCACCCTGTGATGTGCGGTCAGCAGCGGTACCCTTGTGGGACTATGACTTCTGTACCCCATAGTGAGGAGATGATTTTGGATGGTGTGGCTGCTTACATGTTTTTGTGCACCAGCGTTAAATTGCAGAGTGATTTATTGCACTGTGGCCCGTCTATCTGCTGTTACAATGCGAGCTAGCCGACGATGACCCCGGTCATCCACACACTGTTGTCCACGGCAGTTGGCCTTTTCAGGGATGGTTTTACCGGATTCGATGTATTTACGGTGTACCCGTGACACAGTGGCTCGTGAAAATCCCAGTGCTTCCACGACTTCAAAGATAGTGACCCATTTGTCAGGCTCTGACAATTTGCCCACGATCAAATGCGCTTAGATCCTTTGTCTTACCCATACTGCGTCTGACTCTTACTGATTCCCGTCGCATTACTCCTTATATTGTCGGATGGCTGCATACGTCATGTCGTTTCCATTTGCAGGGCCGCCCACAGTGCCACATTTGCATAACGTCAGCTGTCTCTAATTCAATTGTTCTTCAGTGTACATGTATGTCTAAGTGGCTGCTGTCATGTGACTGTAATTTGGATAATGTAAGACTGTGATGACATGTTTCAGATGTCGTTTCAAATTCCAATGTAGGCATCTTGGGTTTCAAGGTCTTTGGAATCTTAAATGGCTGAAACTGTTCTGATTTATAAACAAGATTCCTCCGAGAAGTTCTGTGTGTCTGTTTACTTATTACTAGGGGTGCACTTATGTTGTCATCTCTCTTTTCTTGGAAAAGTGCCGTGACTGTTCCATGCTGTGTTCTTCTGCCATCTGGTGAATGTCCTCCTGGAACTCAATATTATGTGCTGCACAAAAAATAAAGCAAACTAGTGATATTTGGAAGAATATACACACCACCATTACAGGGCATCCTATGTAAAAACTGCATTTGAATAACATAAAAAAGAAAATTGAAGTAAAAAACACTAAATTTTTTTTTTTTTTAATTTTAATTGGAAAACAGTTGGGTATACATGAAAATTGGTAGTAGCACAAAATAAATAGCATAAAACAAGCTTCCATTAAAAAAAAAATTAAATCTGATTATAATTAAGAGTGAATACATGTTACGAGATACAAGTGGCTGCCATTTTTAAAGTGGCACCAAGGCAGTTCGGTATTTCCGCACATATAGAAACAGGAAAAAATAGGTCCCTTGCTTTCTTCACGAAGTTGCATATGACATGTCCTATGGTTCCTGACTACATGGGGAAGGAGTGTTGGATGGCATTGGTGGAACTATGAAGAGACTAGCAGCTTGTGCCGTCTTGTAGCATCTATACACAGACCAAATAATGACTGCTTGGCAATTAGTATATGAATGGGCATCTTCTAATACTGTAGGGATACAGTTGCATTTGTCACTTCCCAGTAGTACAAGATTTTTTTATTTTTTTATTTACAAGAGCATTTTTTTGTCTTACAATGTCCCTCACTATATCTAAGGAAGTAAACCACAAAATTGATTTCCTGGATGTATCTATCTGCAGAAATGCTGATCTCTCCATTACTCGTTCCGTCTATCATAAACCTTCTGCGGCCACTAACATCATTCCCTACAAATCTTTCACTCTGCATCTCTACAAGCTTGCAGCATTGAAGTCCTACATCCACGGGGCTCATATCATTTGCAACAACTAACTTTCTTTTTCAAGAAGAATTCTCCAAAATTTCTACAATAGCCCTCTCTCATGGTTTCCCTGCTCTTACAGTCAACTCCCTCATAAAGAAATATGAAAACAATTCGAAAATTGAATGCCTCCTTCCTCAAAAGAAAGAAAACCTGAAATTCTCTGGTTCTGTTCCTTACCATCCCTCCTATGCTTATAAGTTAGATTCTTTTTTAGAAGTTTTGGTTACCATCTTGCCATTAAATCCACCCCAAACATCTTGTATTGCTTCTTTTGACAATCGTTTTGCCCTCCGTTACCATGAAAGCCTGGAAATTATTTTCAACTCAATGACTTGCAATTCCGAATCTCCTCTCTACATTCCGATGATCTGGAGATCAATTCTAAGTTTTGGCAACAAAAATAGAAAAAATTCAAATGTAGAATCTGGCAACAATCTTAGTCCTCCATTGGTGTGATGAATACCTAAGATAAGGTCGAAAGCTCCCAACTTACGAACTTTTTTTGTAAAAGTTTTCATTTAACGTAACTAGTGTGATCAAGTTACCTTTATTTGTCCCAGGCATGTAGAAGTTACATACTTCTATGCAATTTTCTTTCTAATTCCAAATCAGGCAAGGAAGTAAAAGTAACCAAAGAAGAACTTGAAATGGGAGAGTTAAGTGATTTGTAACTTGTATTTATGAAGTGCAGTGGTTGGGTAGAGGGTTGTCCTCAGTGTTAAGTATGATATAAAAGAAACCAAAGAAACTTCCTCCATCCTCATGGTCCATCTCCACTTTATTAAATCTAAGCTGATTTTGATTTTTTTTAATTTCCTGATTAATTAAAAATCTGCTTTGCTTTTCCATTTTCTGATGTACTTGTTCATATAGAGTAGTACTGTGACAGAACTAAACTCGTACTGACATACATATTTTTTAATAATACAGGCCATAGTATGTATAACAGAAAATTTTATCAAAAAATGTAATGGCTCATGTAATGCCATTTTTTTATGATTATGTAAACAGGCAGTTTCTGTTTATAACTCAGCAGCCATAAAAAAGAATCTTTCTATAATAAGCTAAAAATGTTTGGGGACAATTGATTGCTTGAAATCAGTTTGTTTTGTATACAGTGATAACAATTTTTTTTTTTTGCAACAAAATGGTATTTACAGGAGATTTTAGTATGAAAATGGGAACAAACAGTTTCTATTTAAATTTATAACTGAATATCGCATTTTGGTCCTAAATATTGTAGAGCATAAATATAAGAATAACAAATTTTTCAAAAATTTAAAAGTACCCCTTTTTGAGATATGGAAGGTCAAAGTTCAAAGTGTTTGACCTTGAAATCAAAAATTAAGAAAATGTATTCATGTGATATATGAAAGGCCATATTAAATGCTTTCCAAAGATAACAATATCAAGACTCTGTGTCAAATAGGAAAGAAAATGTATGTGGTTTTATAATGCACGAAATGCAAAAATTAAGCTTTCCGTCCATTTTTTGCAGTTGTGTATTTCAGAAACCAAAAGAAATAGACTTAATATTTGGCATCAATTCATTTTTCATAAGCTTAACATCTGTGCTAAACTTCATAAAAATTCTGAGGTTGGGGTGTAAGCTGTGTTGATTTGGCATGGAATAATAGTAATAATCAACAAGAAATAATAGACTCTGAATATCGCAGTATGGGATGTAGCTGCTTCACACCACTTATCATTTATTCAAAAGCAATGTATACATTCTAACTCTAAATTTTAATTACTTTTCTTTAAAACTATCCTATCTGAACAGTGGCACGCCAACGGCTTTTTCCACCTAAGTGCAAGCCCAGATTTGCCGCCCCTTGTATGAGAATATTTTTCAATTTTTATTCATTTTCTAATTAAATGAAATGAAAAATGTTTTCTATTTGCCCTAAATTAAGAGTTTTCATATACAAAGCCCTTCATAAAAACTGAGTAATTTTTTTGTGTTGGCAACAGTGCGAAGGGGGAAAATAACCATGCAAACTGAATTAAGGAAGTATCTATGGCAACAATTATTAGCCATGGGAGAAGATTCTGGTTTTGTTATTGCACAGTTGTTTAAAGTATGTCTGCATTTTGCCATACAGTTATGGAGGTGAGTGATTCAGAGTTAAGAAGTGAAATGCTTTGTGCAATAAAATTTTGCTATCATTTGGGTAAAACTGCTCCAGAAACAGTTAATTTAATAAAAAAAGCTTACAAAGATAAATGTTTGGGTGAATCAACGATTTTTAGATGGCACCACGATTTAAAAAAGGGCATTTGTCGGCAGAACTCGCTTCTAGGCCTGATCAAACTGAAAGTGTTGTTACGGACCATATTTTTAACTCTTCGGGCACTCCTACAAGAAGATTGACGAATGACATGTGAAAACATGGGGTGTCACTCAACTAAAATTCAAAAACATCGGCGTTCTGCGCGACAAATTACTGCTGCATCGTGTGTGTTCCAGATGGGTACCTCATCACCTGACGAGAGAACCACTGTTAGCCAGAGTTCAGGTGTCTCAAGTGAAAAGAAATGATTGAAAAGGATCCAAACTTTCTAAACACAGTAATAACTGTCAATGAAACATGGGTCCACTATTTTGACACCCTCACAAAACATGCAGTGAGTGTCTGGAAACGCACGGGCTTGCCTTCTCCAAAAAAGTCCGGTCAAAACAAATTAGCTGGAGAGGTGATGATGATAATTTTCTTTGATCATAAAGGTGTAATCTACCAACATGCCGTTCCACCACAAATTACTGTCAACGCTGAGAATTACATTTCAGTCTTGAAGCATCTGCGACTACACATATCGATTAAACGACCAGAACTGGTGGTCAAGTAGACCCTACACCAGCGATGGCGAACCATTTCCAACTAGTGTGCCACTCAGTTTGCTTTACTGCTTTCAAGTGTCGAGTGTGCCATATCTTGTTTGCATTTTTTTTTTTTTTAAATTAACATTAGTGTAATCCTTGTTGCTGAATGCTACTAGCCAAGGCATTTATGTTCAGTTCATAACCTATTGGCTTCAAGGTTATGAGCACCATCAGTAGTCTTAAATACTATTTTATTTAAGTCAATCCCAATTTTTACTACAAATTCTTGCTTCACTTCACACATCTTTCCCTGTGATTGTAGTTGGCAAACTTAGTAATCAATCTCCCCTCATCACATTTCCACAAGGAAATCTAACAAAAATATCTAACCTTGTTTGTGACGTCACATCAGTGCTTTAATCAAGACATATTGAAAACTAACTTATAGGCATTGTCCAAATAAGATTTAATATTATTTGTAACATCTTCACTCATTCTTGTTATACTATCTTTAAGAGTTTCTTCTGGCTAGCATTTCCTTAATTCTATTCACAATTTGTTACTTGTTGGGAAAATCTTTCAATAATGTGTCGGACCGGGTTAAGAAAGCAGCCTTCAAAATATCGCCATCACAAAGTGGCTTCCCATTGCTGTGCAATACAGCAAAATAGATGAAAATTAACCGCAGCGATATTATTCCTTGGCCTGGAAGAAAATACAGAACAATTAGATTGTTTTTCATATTGTTTCACTTTTTGTGAAATGTACTCCCTTCTTTCTTCATTTGACATGGAACATTTTTATGATTCCTCTCAAAATGACACTATACATTGAATTTGCGGAACACTACTGTTTCCGTACACAGGCAACAGAAAGCTTAATATTTTTTCTCAATGATTCTGAACTCCAATGTCTACTGTCCTTGAAATACTTGGCCACCATCTTTGTTAAGTTTTTTTTTTTTTTGGCACCAAAAACATGTTTGCATGGTCCGGATACCAAAAAACCAGCAAAGGAACAATTACAGTACACAAGAGAAATAGCAGCTACAAACAAATCAACAGTCTTTGGCAAACTGAAGCTCTGGACAGGCGTCTCAGTGTTGCCAAGTTATAAATTTGAAATCTCTCCTTTCAATGTTCAAGGTTACTTTCAGTTCTCACAGGAACTCGCTGTCTCATGCACGTCTTCCTTATCAGATTGGTTTTCTCTCCCTCCTGCAAAGGTAAGGGAGAAGCAGGAGAGATGGGGGCTTGAGCTGTACCAGGTGTGGATGTCTCGTGGTGGAAGTCTGTAGGAGCAGAATGATTAAATAATTGTGTGCATGTGATGCTTAACTTTTGGGAATTAATTCATAAGGCGATTGAAGGAGGTGAGGTTGATTTATTTACTACCCGTTTGGAGCACACTTCTTGGCTAGATTAATTTTCTTGTCAAAGGTCAGTTATTTGTAAGAAAACACTACAGACATGCTGTTGAAAAATTCTCTCTAAAAAAACTAACTTTTTATTTAATGTTTTCATATTGGTGTGCCATTATGAAGTTGTTATAAATGTAAGTTAGTTGTTATAAATGTAAAGCAGGTAATTTTATAAAGACAAATTACGTAAAGAATTTACAAGTGTGGGCTTTGGTGAGAAAAATGAATGGAATGAAATGTAACAATTCTTTGCAACATGCCACTCTGGAAAACTTTAAAAACCACCTGGAGAACCTGGAAAAGTCAGGGAATGTTTTTATTACTTTTGAGTGGGAACCCTGTAAAATGTATAACGATTTTAGGTCGAAAAATTGTGTTTTGAAGTCCGTCTTGTTTTTCTTTCATATTGGCTCCATTGTCATATTGCTAGCCACACATATCATGAATGTTGAAATCTTCAAGATTTACAAAAGAAAAATAATTGTTACTTGTTTGCCCATGATATCCATTGCTGAACAAAACAGTAAAAATTATTCTCAGAGTTCAAGTTATTTTCTATTAAACCTTTGAACAATGGTCATCGCGCGGACTGGAAAAAAGTGACCGTTGTTAGGTTGCCATTGTTCAGTGGTTAGGCTTAAGTTAATACTGTTTGTCAGTTGCTTTTATATGAAAGCAGAATAAGTGTATTAAACTGAAGAACAGAGAACGGTTGCAGGGCTTTTTCAAAGTTCCGAGTGAAATAATGAGAACATATTAACATTACTGTGATGTGCAATTATATGTAACTAGTTAATGTATGAAATTATTTGTTACATCGAGTTATCTTTCAGAAATGGTGAGTTTATTCAACTTGCTTTTTTTTTTTTAAATTACCGTATATCATCATCATTGTCAACCATTATCAATCCACTGCTGGACGAAGGTCTCCCCAAGTTTCCTCCACAACGGTCTGTCATGTGCCAGTCTCCTCCATGTCACTCCCGCATACTTTCGAATTTCATCCACCCATCTTCCATGTGGTCTTCTTCTGGGTCTTTTCCTGTCCCTTGGAATCCAATCTAAAATTTCGGCTGTCCATCGATGGTCTGTTCTTCTGGCAGTATGTCCAGCCCATTGCCATTTCAGGGATTTAACTCTGATCATGTCTTCCACTCTTGTCATTTTTCGGATCCACGTGTTCCTCTTCTTATCTCTCCTGGTTACACCAAGCATGCACCTCTCCATGCTGCTTTGAGTTGTCTGCAGCCTTTGTATGTCTCTTTTAGCTAAGGTCCACGTCTCTGCACCATACGTAAGCACTGGAAGGATGCATTGATCAAACACTTTTCTTTTAAGACATAATGGCATATTGCTCTTGAAAATTATGCTGTTTCTTCCAAAAGCTCTCCAGGCAAGTTTTGTACGCCGATTAATTTCTTCACCAATGTGACCCTCACGTATATACTCGCGTATAAGTCGAGAAATTTGGGACAAAATGAGAGCTTCAAAGTAATGGGGTAGACTTATACGCGGGGTCTAAAAAAATCGTGTCCAAAAGTTCTTCCCGTGAGGCAAAAGGCAATCCATCCCAAAAGAAATAAAAATGCCGATGCGGTATTAATTACGAAATCGCAATCCTCCGAAAGAAAGAAAAGAAAGAACACCGATGTGGTAGAATTACGAAATCGCGACCCTCCGAATTTCTCCGCGCTTTGAAAAGTCTCCTCTCTCCTGGCTTTGCGTATCCACAGCGCAGTCACAGCCACGCATGGAAAGCTCCGCCCTTCTGACTACCAGTTGATTGCGCTGACCTTCGACGTAACGGAGCCATGCAACAGCCAGTGTCAGGTGTTGCTTGTTTTTAATCGCACGTGTTTTTCTTGTTCTTAATCGCACGTGTCTCGCTTCTCCTATTATGGGTGACACGGATTGTGTAAAGAAACGGATGTCCTATAACGCAGTTGAAAGTGGTTTCTTTTGCAGAAAATACTAACAACTGTGCTGCTTCACGTCATTTTGGCATTAACGAAAAACTGATTCGAGATTGTCGTAAAAAAAAAAAAAAAAACTGACTTGTGAAAATCGCAAAAGGCGCTGCGCCGTGGAACGACATCTTTCCCAGAGCTGGAAAGTGTCTTGAATGATTGGATTGTGGGCTGCAGACAAAATGGTTACACTGTAACGCGAACTGGTATACGTTTGCAAGCAATGAAGCTCGTAAAAGATGAAAAGTTTGCAGCCGCAAATAACACTTTTCGTGCCTCACCAGGTTGGTGCACAAGGTTCGTGAACCGCTATGGGTTGCGTCTACGCCAGCGCACCAAAATTGCACAAAAGTTACCTCGTGACCTCGAAGCAAAGGTAATAGAATTTTAAAAGTATGTAGTAATTCAAAAGGGAAAAGAGACTGCTTTTGAACTTTCCCAAATAGGGAACATGGATGAAACCGCCATGTGTTTCGACCTTTCTGGAAATAAGACGGTGAACCAAAAGGGCGAAAAAAATATCTTGATCAAAACGACTGGCCACGAAAAATCCAGTTTCACGGTTGTTCTTTCCTGTTTGGCCGACGGCAGTAAGCTACCTCCGGTAATTATTTTCAAACGCAAAACTCTGCCGAAAAGCGTTGTCTTTCCGTCTGGTGTGCTCGTTCGTGCCCATCAAAAAGGATGGATGAACGAATCCGGGACAATTGACTGGTTAAAGAATGTGTGGAACAAAAGGCCAGGTGCACTTTTGAGGAAACCTTCCCTTTTGGTGTGGGATATGTTTGTTGCACACTGTTGTGCAGAAGTGAAAAACTGCAGAAAATTCAAAAACAACTCTTGCATCTGTTCTTCAACCACTAGATGTCTGCCTTAATAAGCCCTTCAAGGACAATGTGCGGAGGTATTGGGCAGATTGGATAAGTTCCGATTTGCCGACTGAAACCAAGGGCGGAAATCTAAAGAAGCCGGATATCGTTTTGATTGCGCGATGGGTCAAGGATGCTTGGGATGCGATACCTGCGGAAATGGTCGTGAAATCATTCAAGAAATGGTGCAGTAGTAACAAACTTGATGGCACAGAGGATGATGAGATTTTTATAAGTGATGATGACTGATTCTGATGACACAGGCATAGATGGGAATACTGATGTTTATGATGACGCGCCGATGACTGAGAAAGACTTTTTTGAACTGTTTGGCGACTCGGAATCAGATTTTGAAGGGTTCCGATGAAGTTTTTGGGTATGCAAATTAAATTTAGTATTATATATAATTTTTTTCGTTTTCAAATGTTTTTGAATAAATTCATTGAAATTTTTTTTATCTTATTCCGGGATCGACTTATACGCGAGTTTCCGATTTCTTAAGATTTTTTCCTCTGAAAGTGGGGGTCGACTTATACGCGAGTATATACGGTATATATATATATCACAGTGAGGATTTATTTGAAGAAATTTGTTATCAGTAACTGTTTTGACTTATTTCTGATAATTACTTTTGCAACAGATATAATCGCCTCTTTAATTTCGTGTAACTTATAAATCACTGTCTGAATGTCATTTAAATTTTCTGTACTTCTTTGTAGATTTTCAGTTTTACAGTTGCTATTTTCAGTCTCTATCTCATTAACTTCATCTTTGCTTTGATCCCCTGAAACCTTTGCACTAATTTTTTTCTTCAATAAATCACTGATTTGTGCCCTTATGCAACCATAACGTTCGGCTAAGCGGCAAACAGTTATTATTTCTTCACTCTCTTAAATAGTTTTCACCTTTTCTGCTAAAGTCAAAAACTTTGTTTAGTTTTTCATACATTTTCATAAAAGTACAATGAATGACTCACAAGTTTAAACTGCAGAAAAATGATTTTAGTGAATGTTGAAAAATCATCCTGAATATTGCAGATTTTCCTCTTATGTGTACGTGAAACCAGCTTTAACGAAATGGGAAGAAAAAGACGGTCCATAGGAAAATAATTTCTGGATGCCAAACAATTCATCAAACAGTAGGGTTGAGCAAATCCCGAAAATCAATAAGGAATTAGACAGACAGGTGTGCTCTGCGTCTCTAGTGATGCGGAGATCGGAACGCAAGTGCTGCTCTTAGCCTACGGAAAACTGAACTTAGTTCAAGAATGAAATTGTCCGAATTCAGAACAGTAAAGCAACTGATTGTTTACACCTGATTTTTTTTTAAGCAGAAAATAGTATGACTTGCAGTTTAAATGCATGACAGTTTTTCATTATCTTTCCATATTGCTCACTAAAATGGGATGCCCCAGGAAAGCTTTTACAATAAATCAATCGATCATGTTGAAGAGGATTTTAGGAAGGCAGTGCTGACACGGGGCCAACGTACCTCCAAGGGACGAGGTAGGTATGTTGGCTCCGGCTGACACCTGGTTCCATTTGAAAGGAGTCTAGCGTTTTGATACTCTAACAAAAATTTTTTACAGGCAGTGAAATGTATAGTGCGTTCACTATAACTTGACAGTTGGGAAGGATTCACTTTACCAGTTTTAGGGGAGCTTCGCATCGTAAGCAGCGTGCTTAAAACTAATCGCCTCCAACCCTCTTGGAGCAGGGCAATAAACAATGAAGATAAGGGTGGATGGGGGAGTGTTGGCGGTCCCTCCTAATGCTGATTCCCTGTGATGTTTAGAGCTTCTCCTTCAATGGTCTTTGTGGGAGGGAAAAGAATAAGGCATTCTTGAACATCACCAAACGACCCTTTCCGACTTCTGTTACTGATTTCTCAAGCTAGCTTTGTAGCAAGCAAGAGATCTTTACTCACGGTTTTTTTCTTTTTGCTGCTTATTTAATCTTTTTTTTTTTTGTGATACTGTTAATATTATTGCTCACAACTATGGCACTCAGCACACTGACAGCTGGAAAAGTACTGAAAAGCCAAGCTAGGGAAATTATTGGGAATGTAATAATGTTCATGGACGAAGAAAAACGAAATGGAGTTCTGAAAGTGGATGTGAAAAAATCCAATGAACGTGTTTCGGAGGCTACAGGAGTTTCACTGAGAACTGTTTACAGAATTCGGAAACAGTCTGCTACAAGCAAGGTTTTGTCAACTCCTGGTAAAAGACGAAACAAGAAAGCGCCGAAGCGCGAAATAGATGATTTTGACAAATGCGTTGTGCGCAGAATGGTACATGACATGTATGAAAAAAAGGAAATTCTTACTCTTCAGTCTTTATTAATCAAATTACGCGCCAGTATTGATTTTGACGGAGGCAAGACTACATTGAGTAAAATACTAGATGATTTGGGTTTCAAATATAAGCGATGGAATGGTCGAAAGTTTTTAATAGAGAAACCCGACATTGTAGCGAAGCGTAGGCATTTCTTAAAGGAGTTAAAGCGTAATAAAAATCTACCCGTTCCAAAAGCTGTTGTTTATCAAGATGAGACATGGCTTCTAACGTCTCATGTTTGTCCTAAAGGATGGCAAGACACAAGCTGTGAAAAGCCAACTGGACTCCAAGTTCCTTCATCGAAAGGAAGCAGATTTATAATTTGCCATGCCGGAACAAAGGACGGTTTTATACCATGGGCTTCACTTTTATTTCGTTCGAAGACAGAAAGTGGTGATTACCATGACGAAATGAATTCCGAAAACTTTAGAAAATGGTTTGAGAGCCAGCTGCTTCCGAATTTACCACCAAATTCAATAATCGTCATGGATAATGCACCATATCACTGCATGCTTGCTGAAAAAATACCCATGACGAACTGGAAGAATTCTGAAATACAAGCATGGCTTCAGCGACATAACATTGATTTCGCATTTGATATGCTTAAAGCAGAATTACTACAGATTGTCCGTCGCACCAGACCACAGAAAAAATTTATCATTGATGAAATAGCAGCAGATCATGGACATCAAGTATTAAGACTCCCACCTTATCACTGTGACTTGAACCCCATTGAGTTGATTTGGGCTGATGCCAAAAACTATGTGGGTCGGCATAATGCCTCTTTCATGAAAGAAAGCATAGAAACTTTATGGAGTAAAGCATTGCAAACCGTTACTCCGGAAAAATGGGAGGCCCGTGTGAATCATGTCCAAACTTTGGCACAAAAATACTGGATTTCTGATGGCATCATGGATGAAATAGAGGAAAATGAGATTGAAAAATTTGTAATAAATATGAGAGGATACTGACAGCAGTGATGAAACTGAAGACATATCATCAGCAGGTGAAGATTTTGATATTGAGGGAATAATGCCTTTACCTGATTGAAATTGATTCTGCTTTGCTGTTGCTTCAAGGTAAGAGATACACAGTCCTGTTTCAATAAAAGGAATGTCCCTAAAATACACACACACACATATATATATGAAAAGGCTTTGATTTCATGAAACGTTACCAGTTACGATGGACTGCCTCACTCATTTTCAGGCCAATGAGGACGGCAGAGTGGTTACTGTCTCTATGAATAGTGGAGTTACGTCGATTAAGATTTTCTGTGTGTATGTTTCGTTGTTGTGCTTTCTTCGGAACTGCTTCTACGATCAGTTCCTTTACTTTCTCAGAGGGGGCTAGATTTTTCTGGTCAGAAGAATGTTAACTCATTTGTCGATAACCATAACTACCTGCTGGGCACTCGTAGCCACAAGGATCCTGATAGCACGGTCTCTACGGACTTGATCAGGAATCGGCAGTTGTAGGTGCCTGGTTTTACCTGCGTAGGAATAACCAAACTTCTAGGATTGACATGTTTCTTGTCTTCGACGCTTGAATTGGTAACTGGGGCTGAGGTCTTCGAACAGAATTCGCGGCAGCTGCATATATCTGATCATAGTGTTCTCGTGATGGACATCTGTAGCACCGCAGGAAAGAGATGTGACACTCTGGCGCCTAAACACTTCAGTGTTGGAGGATGTCGAAGCACTGTCAAAAATCCAATCGATCCAGGAAGAGGATGCACAGGCGAGATCCGTGGATGGGGACGAGTGAAGAAAGAGGTTCAGCGGGTTTTGAGTATTCGGGGGAAGCAGTTAGCGAAGGAGAAAAGAAAACAGATGTCTCTCGCGAATTTTATGAATGCTTTTCTTCAAGGTAAAGAGAATGTGTGTCACCTCCGCATCATTACTGAAATTAAGCAGGAGACTGCCCATTTTTACAAGACCGTTCTGAAGTCCAACTTCAGGCGGCGATCAGGAGCATCGAGGAGGAGTGGGATGTGAATTACATCTACCGTAAGCTGGAGGTTAAAAGAAAGAGAAACAAGTTTTCTGCATGAAGTTTGGGATTATAGGGAGATTCTGCAAGAGTCTGCAAAGTTCTATGGCAAGCTTTTTTCCGGCGAGAAAATTGAGTCAACCACGATGGGCAGTGGCTCGAGGGAATTTCGGTGGATCTCCGAAGAGGAAACGGAACTCAAGCTCTTCGAAGGGGATTTTATGGTTACTGAAGAAAGGTCGGTGATCCAGGCCCTTCATCAGGGACTTGAGTCTTTAGCAGAAGGTTTTCGCTCAGAGAGGCGTGAATGAGCATTCACTCTCGTCGGGTGGACTGTAAGCGTATGGATTTTGTGGTGGAAGCTTGCTCATTTTTCATAAAGTTGTCTTCCAATGAGGCACCGTGCTAACGCCCATCCCCCCTCTCAGTTTAGTCTTGACATGTTTCTAAATGTTTGTTTTCGTAGTCCGTGATGTGCTTCTAATTGTTTGTTTTCGTAGTCTGTGATATGTTTCTAAATGATGTTTGTTTTTGTTGATGGCTTAATCGCGCCTCTCGGTGAGATGTAAGGAGGTTTTCCTCTTAAATCCCACTCGTGGGGCCCTTTGTTTTTGATTACAGGTGTCTCCTGTTGCCGGAGGTGGGTATCTTGCCGTTGGTGCCGGGGTGTGTGATTCGGGGGTGGTGCTTGTTTTGCTGCATGCATTTATGATATATTGTGGTTATGTGTTTGGGTTTCTCTTGGGGAGGGAGGCTGCGCGAGTTTGGTGTGTGCCGGTTCTGTGAGGATGAGTTGTAGGGTGGAGGCGTACCTCGTCGGAGTAAAGTGTTCATCTCCGACGCCTCCGCTGATGGGGTCACTTCACTGGTGACAACAACACTGATTCTCCTCTGAAGGAGGGTTCTCCTCCTACTTGTACGTACCGAGAACGTCAGCCTGACTTTCTCGCCGTACTTAGTGACTCTGCCGTCGGTTCGAGAGGGGTCCGTTAAGAGTTCCTCTGCGTGACCAGTATGTTTCGGGGGTTCAATTGTTGGTGCCTGTGGAACCGTGGTGTGTGCAACGGGGCATGAGTGAAACACCAGTGGAACCAAACCCATGTCTTATACATGTGGCGAGGGAAAGCCAGTGTGTTGGTGTTGCTGGGCAACAAAACTTCGTTGTGGGAGAGAGGTCGCCGTGCGTGAGCACACTATGACGTCCCTCTCTTCCAGTTTCCGAAGACAAGAATTTTAGTGTTATCAATAAAATCTTTGAAAATGCAAATGCAAAGGTATAGGCTATTTGAGGATACAGCACCGATAAAAAAAAAAAAAAAAAAAAAAAAAAAATGGAAAGGGAGTGAGACAAAGTGATATCGTACTTCCCAAACTTTTTTAATGCCACATTGTAAAATGTCTTTCGATTACTTAACTGGAAAAACAAAGGGATAAAGATTAATGGAGATGATTTAATTCATCTCCGCTTTGCTGATTACATAGTCACTTTTATAACTACCCCTTCAGAGCATGATCCAGGAACTTGCTGATAAGAATAAAAAAAGTGCACTTGAAAGTGAGCTGTCGGAAAACAAAGTTGATGTGTTATGCAGGGATCGCATTCCTCCTAAAATTCCTAATATTTTGTGACCCTCCTTAAATTCCTAAAATTATACCTAAAATTTGCTATTCTTCCTAAAATTTTCGTAAGTTTATTTATTAAAAATACAACCGTTATTAATGCCAATAAATTTAACATTTCGGTAAGGTAAAAAGGCCTGTTATTGTAAAAACACAGCCTATATGCTGTGCTGCTGCAGGGAGGGAAAATGACGCCATCGAGATGCACTTGCTTCGGGGCGGGCGCTCCACTTTGTGCCTTCGGACAGTTTTCGAGAGTAACAAGAGATCTAAGGGAAAAGGGGAGGGGTCATTTTCACCCCTGGTTTGTGCTTTGCAGACGAAGTCCGTGGCACGCAGAAGATCATACTTTATTTTTGTGCATGCCTTGTGGAACCTCCCCTTTCTGCTGATTTTTTGTTATTGTAAACCGCAGGTGGGTGGAAGCAAAGAGAAAACATGTGGTCTCCTTCCATAACCTCCGGTAATGACGATGGGATGGTAGCTGAGTGTTATCATGGCAGGCAGTAGAGCACGTGATCATTGACCTTCGATCGTGCGTCGGCGACAGCGACCTTCGATGCGCACTATATCTCGGCTCCGACTCGCTTTGACTGAACTTGCGTGAGATGCGTATGATAGTTTCTGGTTTTGCGTCTTTTATGGTGTTCTATGTGCTGTGTGCAGGTTCAGTTCTCTAGTGGTGACCTGCTTTTTATTTTTCTCTATCTTCTGACATCCTCGCAGACAAACTTCGGGAAGTTGTCGGGTTTTGCAATATTGGAACGTGTTTTTGTACTTCCCTTTCATTTTCTGGTTAGTAATACAAGTGTTTAAGATGCCTAAATCCAAAACGAAATTTCAAGATGCGTGGCTCGCCAAAGAATTGGACTGAGTGAAGTTGAAAGAATGGTGTTCTGCAACTGAAACTATATTTTCTGCTAAGTGTATATTGTGTTCAGAAATTTTCAATATTTCTAATAGTGGCTTTTCACAAGTAAAAGCACATCATAAAGGAAAGAAACATTTGCAGAAATTTCAAAGTAAATTTCAAAATAAGTCCATCCTGAAAGCCTTTGGAGGACGGGATCTTCAGCCCAAAACAAATATTAGTGAAGTACTGAGTCATGATTTACAGTTGGCTAAAGCCGAAGCATTATGGGCCATGAAAGTTGCTAAGGACAATGTCTTTTGTTTCATGCACTGAAACAGTAGAACTTTTCAAAGAAATGTTTCCTGATTCTGCTATTGCAGCCAAAATGCAACTTAAAGAAAAAAGTTGCTTATGTGATATCACATGGATTGTCAAAATATTTTGAAGAGGATTTGAAAAAAGACATTGCATCTAGTAGCCCAGGAAAGGTTTGATGAAATAGCATTTGATGAAACTACAAATACACAAGTGAAACGGCAGTTGGATGTGTATCTTAGGTACTGGTCTTCAGAAATAAATTCAGTTTCTTGCCGATACCTAACAAGCGTGTTTTTCTGGGTCATGCAACAGCAGATATTTTGCTAAAAGAAATTCTTGATGTGTTATCATCCTTCAATATTGCGTTGAACAGAATTATTTGTGTATCCATGGACAGCCCAAATGTAAATAAGTGCTTTTTACGCAAATTCAATGAAGTTGTAAAACAAGAAACAGGCCAGAAATCTTTGGAACTAGGCTTTTGCAACCTGCATGTTGTTAGTAATGCATTTAAAATTTTTTTGACAAGCTTAAATATAGATTTTGACGAATTTGCTACCGATATGCATTACTTTTTAAAGAGTAGTGCTGCAAGACGAGAGGATTATAAATCTGTCGAGGATATAACATTGGTCACAGCCAAATTTCTTTTGCGTCATGTCAGCAACAGATGGTTAACTGTAGGTTCTGTAGCCCAGAGGCTCTTGGATCAATGGCTAAATATTACAGAATATTTTTTAAACTTCTTGCCATCTCAAAAATTATTTGAAAAACAACTACGCAATTCAGCAAGGTATAAAAGAATTCACTGTTTCCTGAAAATTGAGCTAACTCCTTGCTATTTAGCATTAATTTCATTTTCACACCAAAATTTTGAAAAGTTTTCATTATGTTATCAGAGTGAAGAACCAAAAATACACCAGTTATATTCTGATTTAAATACTTTAATGAGGAATGTTATGGCTCAGTTTATCCAAGATGATGTTATTGCAGGGAAATTTGGAGAAGACCTAAAGAATATAGATTTTGAAAACAAAAATTCATGGAAAAAACTAGGGAGTTAGAAGTTGGTATGAAGACAAAAAATCTCCTCAGGAATGTTCAGGAGACCAGGCAGAAATTATTTCTCTTAGATGTAAGATCATCACTAATTGCAACCACAAAATATTTAAAGTCAAATTTTCCATTCTGCAATCAAAAGCTAAGAGACATAGAAGTTTTAAAGGTAAAAGAACCAAAGAAAGAGTCAACTCAACTTTCAGTCACTGAAGGACTATAACCAGAATTTCAAGTGTTTGCATCTTTTTGAGGAACAAATTGATAGAGTAAGAGAAGAGTGGAAACTTTTAAATTGCGATAAGCCAACTCTAGATGAACTAGTGAAATTTTCAGAGGAAGGGCATATTCCAGTGCGGATTGATCATTACTGGCGTAATATATTTAGCATTAAAGACTAGCGGAA
The DNA here is from genome assembly GCA_039090855.1 of Macrothele yani. Lineage (NCBI taxonomy): Eukaryota > Metazoa > Arthropoda > Arachnida > Araneae > Macrothelidae > Macrothele > Macrothele yani. Next base: position 176,335,384 of record CM077010.1, on the reverse strand, counting down.
AAGAAAAATACTCAAATCTTGCTAAACTCGTCAAGTCAATTATAGTTTTACCTCATGGTAATGCTGATGCAGAAAGGGGATTTTTGGTTAACACTGCTCTGTTAAGGAAGGACAAGGCTAACTTAAAAGACTCAACTATAACATCATTAAGAATAGTTAAAGGGGCCATTAAACACTATGGATGTGTAAGTAAAGTTCCCATAACAAGAAATTTGTTAAATAGTGTTCGTGATTCACATAAATTTTATAAAGAGTATGTTGATAAGCTGAAGGAAGAAGAATCAAAAAAGGTAAAAGAAAGGAAGCAGAAAGAGAGGGAAAATAAGGAAAAGCAGTTAGAGAAAAAAAGAAAAGCTGCATTTGATGACAAAATAAAAGAAAATGATGCAGAAATAAATAGGCTTAAAAAAGATAAAGAAGCCTCCTAGCAGTAATTCAAGAGGGAACAGAAAGAATGAGAAAAGCTGTAGAAAAACAAAATACTGTTGAAATAGCAGTTGCCTCTAACTTGATCATACAAGGTTCAGCTGAAATAAAGAAAACTGAAAGTAAATTAGTTGTGGTGGAAGCAGAAAAAGATAGGCTTATCAGGAAAAGGTTAAAACAATAATATGAAAAAAGTAATTCAGTGAATAATTGTACATAGTTCTTGGTTTTCAATTACCTTTTAGGATATTATAATTTAATGTGAAACCTGAAAACTTTACTGTGAAAATCGTGAATTGCTTCTGGTTCAACAGCATATTAATGTTCAAAGTGAAACTTGAATGTGGTAAATATACTTGAATATGATAATAATGCATGAAAAGATAAGAACTGAACATTAGAAGTAAATCATACTTAAACTTTTAGACATTAGACGTTATGCAAAAAATTTGGGTGTGAACTTCGACCATATATACTAATGGACTGCGCATTGGCAATAGCTGCATCAAAGCCGCCATGGCTCAAGCATTGGGCACGTCATCATCAGACTCCAAATTTCGTGTAAAAATGCTGTTATGATTACTAATTTACGCTACAGAACTTCAGTGTTTTCGGTGTATTATGTGAATGCGCCTCATATATAATGAAAACTCTTCAGGTAAGTTTACTTATGAGCTATATACATGCATGATCGGGTTGTTTACATTTTGTGATTTATAATGTGATGTACATTTGCGAAGAATTTGGAACATGCATTCCATTTTTTTCTTAAGTTACTATATTTTTATGTCAATAGCTGAAAGTTTCTGGTTAAGTAATTGAACTTTATTGACTTAGGTATTTAATTCGTTTCTTACCCATGAAAAATCATAGAACTTTCTTTACTATATCGCTCAGAGCAACCATAAGCACAGCAGGTGTAACCCATCTTTTTGACTGATGTCATGTGATTTTATGTTGGAGCCAGAAATTTTATGTTGGAGCCAGAAAGAATGCGCAGTCTATCAGTATATATGGTTGAAGAGTGTGAAGCAAACTCTTTACAATGTATACAAAGTTGTTTTGCTAGATATGTATACAAATATACATCTGGTTTTTATTGAAATACACTCCTAAAATTTTCCTAAATTTTTTCTAAAAGGTCCTAAAATTCCTACCTAAAATTTTCCAGAAGTATGCTATGATCCCTGGTTATGCTTTTACAAGAATTATACATTGACGCAGGAAATTTGGATATAACCGATACCTACATTTACCTTGGGCAACATATATCAAAGAAGGATCACTTTGATGAAGAAATTAATCGGCATATGAAACTTGGTTGGAGAGCTTTTGAAAGAAATAGCACAATTTTCAAGATCAATAAAACGTTATACCGATCAGCCATTACATTATGACCACCCCAGTCTAGAGCAATGAGCGCGCCTGAAGACGGAACGGTGGTGCATGTGAAGTTCATTGAGCAGAATGTATACAACTAGAGGACAGATTTTCATTTAGTAGAGTGTTCGGAGTCAGAAGGGGAAAAGCTGCTGCTTTATCGTCGGTTTATCGGAGTTTGATAAAGGACAAATTGTGACGGCGCGGCGCCTCGGAACAATGCGATCTCAGAAACGGCGCGGCTTGTGTTTTGTCCCCGTGCCACTGTAGTGAGTGTGTATCAAAAAGTGGTGCACAGATGACCAAACGACGAACCGTCTTCCAGCCGTGTGTCATCCGCAGCTCACTGATGCCAGAGAGGGGAGCGGAGACTGTCGCACATTTTTCACAGGAACCGTAGGACCATAGTGCAACAAATCATCTGCAGCTAGAACAGTGGTGATCATGTGGGCGATGTTTTATTGGGACACTTAAGTCCCCATTACACCAACAGCACAATACCTGACAGCTGTCATGGTATCTGAACGTCGTTTCGGACCAAGTTCACCCATTCACAGCAACTGTGTTCCCTGCAGGCGACTGCCATTACCAGCCGGATAAGGCGCCATGCTACACTGCCAAAATCTTCAAGGAGTGGCTTGAGGAATATGCTGGTGACTTTCTGTTAATGCCCTATCCTGCAAATTCACCTAACATGAACGCAATCGGACATTTGTGGTTCGACTTGAAAAAAGCGGGTTTGCGCTAAATCACCACCATCCCAAAATGTGCGGGAACTGGATGACCCACTGTTGACAGTATGATAAGAGATATCCCAGGATACCTATCGCCAGCTCATCGAATAGATACCTCGCCGCTGTTTTGCGGTCTAAACGGGGTCATACAACTTATTAGGCAGGTGGTCATGTAATATGGCTCGTCGGTATATACATTATCACCATCATAATCAACCATTATCAATCCACTGCTGGATAAAGGGCTCCCCAAGTTTCTTCCACAACGGTCTATCTTGTGCCACTCTCCTCCATGTCACTCCCAAATGCTTTCGAATTTCATCCACCCATCTCCCATGTGGTCTTCTTCTGGGCTTTTTTCTGTCTCTTGTAATTCATTCTACAATTTCGGTTACCCATCGGTGGTCCGTTGTTCCAGCATATGTCCAGCCCGTTGCCATTTCAGGGATTTTACTTTGATCATGATGTATTCCTATCTTGTAACTTTCCTTTTCGACTAGTTCCTGCAGAGCATGATCCAGAAAAAAATGTTCTAAAAAGGCCTGTGGCCTTTAAGAACATTTCTCTCATTAGGTATAACACCTAATGAAAAGGTGTTAAACACCTTTTCATTTTAGAAGACCTTTCATTAGGTGTCATAAAATGTTTACAAATGTGAAATATCTAGGTTGTAACTTAAAATTTTCTAAAAAGGCCCATGACATAGTGTGTTTTCTTTTATTTATTGTATTGGGGTTTAACGACCACTGTGAGCAACTTAGTGGGCTAAAAGTAGTCGCCCATCCCTAATTTAGGGCCACTGGTTTCACGGAAGGGAGAGAACCAGCGCCGTAAGAACAGCACAACATCCATGCCTCACTGGATTCGAACTCTGACCCATCTCAGAGGTATGATCAGAAGCCATCGCTTAAACTACTGCGATAGCTTATTTATTTCGTACATGTCTGTAATTGGGTGAAATTTTTATACATCAAAAATCGTTTGAATCATGATATTTGGATCATATTTTATTTTGCCCACTACTTTGACGTAATTTCAACAATGAACCTGGTGGGGGAAGGGTCAAAGCAGAATTGGACTAGTGTTCATTTTTCAACCATGCATTTTTACATTTTCTTGCTAACACTGATTCGTTTATTAAACGGGTGTAGAACTGTCCACAAAAAATTTGAGGGGCATTATAAAAATTGCATTTTTGACCGCTTCGTGGACACGACCCCCAGAGGTTGGTTATCTGAATCATATGAAGTTTCCGTAATTTCGTCTTTTCTTAATTGCGGTTATTAATGTAATTCTTTATACAAATGTTTATGATCTTCAACTCAACAAAAGATTTCAGGATTTACAACAAACTGCAATTAATTATCTGGGGGCATGTCCTGCCTCAGGAAACCTGTCGAGGAAGGGGGAACCACAAAAGTATAAAATATAAAGAATTTCTGGTCCGATCGTGAGATTTTTAGCATTTACAACCTACATCTCAAACTCTCTGAAGACATGTGCTGACTCACGAAACCTGTCCGGGAGGGAGGGGGGGGGTTTCCTAAAATATAAAACAAAAACAAAGTATTTCTAGTTGCAAATGCTGAAAATCTCTCGATTAGACAAGGAATAAGAAATTAGTTACATTTTACACTTTGGGAACTACACCCTCCCCACACACAGGTTTTCTGCGTTATCGCATGTTCGTAAAGAGTTTGTTCAGATTAGTTTCTAAACGTTCAAAATCTCCCGATCTGATCAGAAATTCTTTGCATTTTACACAGGTTTTTACCCCCCCCCCACAGGTTTCCTGGGTAAGCACATGCCCTCAGATAATTTGTTGAATTCTAGCTTGTGAATGCGGAATATCTCCCGATCGGACCAGAAATACTTTATATTTCACATTTTGGGATTTAAGCACCCCACCCCCTGGTAAGTTTCCTGGGTTTGCACATACGCGCAGAGAATTTGTTTAGCAGTAGTTTATATACCTTGAAAAATATCGTAAATAAGAAAATATGAAATTATGGAAATTTTATGTGTCAGATAACCAATCTCCGGAGACGTAGCCGCGAAGCAATTCAGAACGCAATTTTTATACCGCCCCTTAAAATTTTTGTGGCCAGTTCTCCACTTTGTCTTTTTCCCGAAAATCATGGAAATGTTTAAATTTCTTACTGAAAATGAAATATTTAAAAAAAAAAAAAATGTGGACAGTAGTTGCTTAAGTAGTGGGGAATATAGCGACATGAAATTTGTTTATGCAGAACAATTTTATGGCACTGAAATTCCAATGTATCCAGTTCTCCGTACCCGTTATGATATGAGATACACACTTCAATGTGGAGGGGATATTTATATTTCTTCCTCATCAATATCATGCTTTTTGGGAAATTTTTCTCCTTGGTATTTCTATTCGGTCACCCATAGTGAGATCCTAGATGTGCACTAATACTGAGGCCCAAAAATAATGGCCCAGCCCTGGACCCACTGTCTGCTTAAAGAAATGTGCTCAGCGATAGTGTATATGTACGATATATAACTACTGAAGACTTTTCGTTTAAATTGTATCACAGAGAACAAAAAAATAAATAAGTAAATCCCCGTGTTATCTGCAAATGCAATGACAGTATTCGACATTTGCTACCGAATATTAACAGCATGCATTTTCTTATTAAAACCTAGCCGTGATTGTTTCCTTATTTGACCGCATTTGGTTGAAACTTTTAATGTCTACCCCCGGGCTCCCGCCCATCATGGAAATCCGATACCATCTCACAAAATCGTAGAGGATACCCAGCATGCAAAGTCTGCGGTATCCTCCATGCAAAGTCTATTTAACGAGAAGCTTCTAAGCGCCACAGGGAGCCCCTCCACCTCCCGTCGTCATTGTTCAAAGGGTCTTTGGTCTGCTGGAAGCGATTAGTTCCTAAAAGTCACGCTGCTTACTCCCCTCAAACTGGTAAAATGAATCCTTCTCAACTGCCAAGTTAGAGTGAATGGACTATAATTGCAGAGTTGCTTGCCACAAGTGAAAAGCAGGAACAACAGAACCCACAAGGACAAAACCAATTGACACCTCCGTCATTGGGCAGCGTAAATGACCCCATCTCGCACCCACCTAACGCAGGAGAAGGGGGGGGGTGAAATATACACGGGATACCGACCTTGCCTTAAGTAATTACCGCCACATTTATTTTTGCTTAAGCATTCTACTGTACCTGCCATAATGTGTGTATAGCAACATTCTTTGTCCCCCTTTTATTCTTCCAGTCGGATCCCGGGAGATTGGTAACTGGCAAACTGGTACCCACGCAGTTTCATCCCTTCCTGTTCAGTTTTAATGCCTGAATTTCAGGATTTAGCATCATGACTACCACCCAGTGGCTGCTCGTGATAACCTGAGATCGGGGAAGAAGGGGGCTGCATCTCAATTTTGTAGATATCACTTCGAATAAGTTAAGTTACTGAGCCTGTGCTGATGCTGTACGTTTAATAATAATAATAATAATAATAATAATAATAATAATCTATGTACACTGATGGGGAAAAAAAAAATCCCAACACCAAGAAGGGGTTGTGTTAGATAAAAGACAGTTGGTAGGCGGTGAGAGTACATCTGTAAGATGACATCTATGCAAATTTTGCGCTCGGCGCATACTTGTAGAGCTAGAAGCGCCCCTCGGAACATGCAAAGCAGGTTTGCTTTAAATACGTGCTGTAACGTACGTTCGTGAGCATTAGTTATCATTGAGATTAGACATAGTGTATTAAGGTTAGTCAAGAATGCCTTTAAAAAGACGAAAAAACCATTATCAACAGCTCACGGAGTTTGAACGAGGTCGTGTAATAGGGCTACGAGAAGGTGGATTTTCTTTCTGCAATATTGCAGAACGACTTGGCAGGAATGTAGCCACTGTGCACGATTGTTTGCAGCGGTGGTCAAGGGAAGGTACTGCCTCAAGAAGACCGGGTTCCGGCCGGCCACGTGGCACCACTGAGAGGGAAGTCCGCGTATGGCTGTGATGCATCGTACTGCGTCTGCGGCAGCAATTCGAGCTGCAGTTGCCACCACAGTGACACAACGAAGTGTTACAAATCGGTTACTTGAAGGACAGCTTCGAGCCAGACGCCCTGTAGTGTGCATTCCACTTACTCCAAACAACTGCCATTTGAAACGTCAGTGGTGTCAAGCTAAAGCTCGTTGGAGGACGGAGTGGAGATCTGTTGTGTTTTCTGATGAAAGCCGGTTCTGCCTGGGTGCCAGTGATAGCTGTGTCTTGGTTAGAAGGAGGCCAGGCAACCAACCTGTCTGCGGCCGAGACACACTGGACCTACACCTGGAGTTATGGTCTGGGGAGCAATTTCCTATGACAGCAGGAGCACTCTCGTGGTTATCCCACGCATCCTAACGGCACAGTTGTACGTCGGTCTGGTGATTCAACCTGTTGTGCTGCCATTCATGAACAGCATTCAAGGGGGTGTTTTCCAACAGGATAACGCTCTCCCGCATACCGCTGTTGTAACCCAACATGCTCTACAGAGTGTCATGTTGCCGTGGCCTGCTAGATCACCAGATCTTTCTCCAATCCAGCACGTATGGGATATCATTGGAAGACAACTCCAGCGTCACTCCCAACCAGCATCAACCGTCCCTGTATTAACCGACCAAGTGCAACAGACATAGAACTCAATCCCACAAACTGACATCCAGCACCTGTAGGACACAATGCATGAACGTTTGCGTGCTTGCATTCAACATTCTGGCGGTTACACCGGTTATTAATGTACCAGCATTTCACATTTAAAATGGCTCTTCTCGCGCTTACATTCAGCTGTGATCTTGAAACCTTAATCAATTAAATGTTACCTATACAAATGTATTGCCGCCATTTCATTCCGTTACAACTGTTTTTTCGTGGTGTTGGGATTTGGTTTTCCGTCAGTGTATATAATATCATCATCAACCATTATCAATCCACTGCTGGACGAAGGTCTCCCCAAGTTTCCTCCACAACAGTCTGTCTTGTGCCAGTCTCCTCCATGTCACTCCCGCATACTTTCGAATTTCATCCACCCATCTTCCATGTGATCTTCTTTTGGGTCTTTTCCTGTCCCTTGGAATCCAATCTAAAATTTCGGCTGTCCATCGATGGTCTGTCCTTCTGGCAGTATGTCCAACCCATTGCCATTTCAGCGATTTAACTCTCATCATGATGTCTTCCACTCTTGTCAATTTTCGGATCCACGAGTTCCTCTTATCTCTCCTGGTTACACCAAGCATGCACCTCTCCATGCTGCTTTGATTTGTCTGCAGCCTTTGTATGTCTCTTTTAGTTAAGGTCCACGTCTCTGCACCATACGTAAGCACTGGAAGGATGCATTGATCAAACACTTTTCTTTTAGGACATAATGGCATGTTGCTCTTGAAAATTATGCTGTTTCTTCCAAAAGCTCTCCAGGCAAGTTTGTACGCCGATTAATTTCTTCATCAATGTGACCCTCACTTGATATCTGCTGTCCAAGATAAATCTCCAGCTTTTCTCCATCAATCGATAAATCTTCATTTCTTGTAAAAGCATTGAACAACACTTTTGTCTTCTGAAAGTTCATTTTTAATCCCACTTCTTTACTCCTGTCAGCAAGTTCTTGGACCATACTCTGCAGCTCTGATGGGGTAGTTGCAAAAATGACTGTCATCAGCAAAACGAAGGTGGGTTAGATAATCTCCATTAATCTTTATCCCTTTGTTTTCACAGTTCAGTGATTGAAAGACATTTTCCAATGTGGCATTAAAGAGCTTCGGAGATATGGTGTCACCTTGTCTCACTCCTTTTACAATTCTTATGCGTGTTGTATTTTCAAACAGCCGAATCTTTGCACTTGCATTTTCATAGATGTTATTAATAATATTAATGTACGCATCTTCAATACCGCAGGATTTCAGAGCCATTGTAACTGCTGATGGTTTCACCGAATCAAAGGCTTTTTCCTAATCGATAAAAGCCATGCACAATGGAAGTTCATATTCTCTCGCTCTTTCAATTAGTTCTCTCAGTACGTGGGTATGATCTATTGTGCTGTAGCCACTCCTGAATCCAGCTTGTTCTCTCGTTTGATCGTTTGAGACATGTCCAGTGTCACCTTCAAGCGGTGTGAAAGAACTTTAGTGAAGATTTTATAAACCGCTGATAGGAGGCTGATAGGTCTGTAGTTCCTGAGATCCTCAATGTCGCCTTTTTATGTAGCAGGATCATTGTAGCGGTGTTCCAATCCTCAGGAATCTTTCCTTCATTAAGGCATCGAGTGAAAATTTGGGCGAGTACTGTTTCGATTTCTCCACTTGCTTCTTGTATGATGTCTACAGTAATTCCATCTTCTCCTGGAGCTTTTCCCCGCTTCATGTTCTTGATTGCACGGGCAACTTCTGCTGGGAGGACTGGAAGAACTCTGGTACTGGTACCTTTCGTGATGTCTGGAGTACATGTATCATCCCTTTCATATAATTTGGAGTAGAAATCTTTCACTCTTGTCAAAATTTCGCCTCTATTTCTACAGAACCATCTTCTTTTCTCAGTGCCATAATCTGTTTTCTTCCCTTACTGAGATGTCCCTTTGCTATCTTTAGGCTTTGATTGTTTTCAATTGCTTTCGTCATTAGTTCACAGTTGAATTTCCTTAAGTCTTCAGTGATACCTTTTCGTACTGTCTTGCATAGCTCTATAGTCATTTTTGCAACTACCCCATCAGAGCTGCAGAGTATGATCCAGGAACTTGCTGACAAGAGTAAAGAAGTGGGATTAAAAATGAACTTTCAGAAGGCAAAAGTGATGTTCAATGCTTTTACAAGAAATGAAGATTTATCGATTGATAGAGAAAAGCTGGAGATAAGACACGTACGTTTATCTTGGACAGCAGATATCAAGTGAGGGTCGTCACATTGATGAAGAAATTAATCGGCGTACAAAACTTGCATGGAGAGCTTTTGGAAGAAACAGCATAATTTTCAAGAGCAATATGCCATTATGTCTTAAAAGAAAAGTGTTTGATCAATGCATCCTTCCAGTGCTTACGTATGGTGCAGAGACGTGGACCTTAACTAAAAGAGACTTACAAAGGCTGCAGACAACTCAAAAAAGCATGGAGAGGTGCATGCTTGGTTTGACCAGGAGAGATAAGAAGAGGAACTCGTGGATCCGAAAAATGACAAGAGTGGAAGACATGATCAGAGTTAAATCCCTGAAATGGCAATGTGCTGGGCAATACTGCCAGAAGGACAGACCATCGATGTACAGCCGAAATTTTAGATTGGATTCCAATTGACAGGAAAAAACCCAGAAGAAGACCACATGGGAAATGGGTGGATGAAATTCGAAAGTATGCAGGAGTGACATGGAGGAGACTGGTACAAGACAGACCGTTGTGGAGGAAACTTGGGGAGACCTTCGTCCAGCAGTGGATTGACAATGGTTGACAATGATTATATATATATATATACACATACATACATACACACACACACACACACAAGTATGCAAGGACAAAAAATGTAAAAAATTTAATGTGTGTGGTAGTGGCAGCAGAAACACACACTCAAGGTCATGTACACATTCTCAAGTGCCTCATTGTGACCCCTAGAAATATGACAATAAATATTTTCCCTCCTGATACACTGACTCCCTTTGAAACTTCGACTTGATACCGACCACTGCAACTTGGACGGCGATGAAAAACTTTTTGTAAAATTTTGAAGGGTCTGCCAGAATTTTGCGATGAGTTGTTATTGCGATACTCACACACCGGCATTCTCTTGAATAAAAACGGATTGGAAACATATTCAGTCCAGTTTTATTTTTGAAGCCATGATAACAATTTAGTGTAGAAAAATTTGTTTTCCAAAATTTACCAACTTTGTAAATTTTGTAAACAATGGTATCTGATTAAATGTTATTTTCAAAGTAATTAAGTATAATGCACTACCTCAATTGAAATGCACAGCTTATTTTTGGGAGGGAGGGGGGATGCAGCAGAAAAAAAAATTGCCCAGTGGAGTGACTTCAATGATTTTTGGTGAATAAAAATTTACGTGAGTTTAAAGGCGAACATTTCGTTGTGCTTGGTAAGTGAAGAAATCAAATTTGTGCAAGTATTTCGCTGCAGAAATCTCTCTCTCTCAATTCATCTAATACTGAATTCTATTCTTAATCGCAATTAGTTCACACGCCCATTTTGACCAGAAGAGAAAATTCAAGTAAAATGTTTTATGCAAAAATCCCAACAACTGAGTATTTGTCATTAGCAAACACAAATATTCTACAGTTCGATGGTGTTAGAATTATTATGTTAAATAAAAGCAGGAACAAACCAAAAATTGGAAGGAAAAAAAAACAGGTTTAGTAATACTTTCAAACATACCCTATTTAATACTTTATTTCAACATTCGTCATTATTTTAATTCATACCCCTATTTTATTTCCTATTCGGAACCACAAGAACTGTATTAATCAACAAAGCACAGACTCTGCGATGCATTCCCATTCAATGACAGACTGCATTCGCAAGCAACCTGTGCTAGCAAGACTGCCATCAATGCAGTCCCCAGGGAAGTTTTATTCAAAGGAAAGGCCGCCCCGTTGGCACAGTGGTCTAAGCGATGGCCTCTGATCATTCGTCCAAAAGGGGTCCGGGTTCGAATCCCGGTGTGGCATGGATGTTGTTTGTCTTACTGCATTGGCTCTCTCCCTTCCCTGGAACCAGTGGCCCTAAATTAGGGACGGGCGACCGCTTATAGGCCCATTGAGTTGCTCATGGTGGTCGTTAAACCTCCAATCAAAAAAAAAAAAAAAAAATCAAAGGAAACCAACTGATGTGGGAATAGGCAGAGTTTCCCACATGAGTTGGTTTCAATACCCGTCAGGGCTGCAAGCAGCGCAGTTAGCCAACATTCCTTGCGCTCCGAGTGGTATTATGCAGGAAAATTCCAGTTGAGTTCAGAAAACTTCTCTCTTGGTACGGCATGAAAATAAAATTGCTTTGGGTAGGGGGTAGGGGGTGGGCTGGGGGGCTGCAGCCCCACAGCAGGAGCCACCCCTGTCACCACCCCTTCTAACTATTCTAATACATTTTTTCACTTCAAATTCGTAAATTATTTCACAAATTGAGGCAATCGCTGCATTTTTCTAAAATTGAATTTTAGAAAACTCGTACCCGGGAAATTCATACCCTTCTGTTGCTGAGACGTTATGGGGACGTATACAAATTGCATTAATGGAAGATCTTTCCTCTTTGGTGATTGTCGTTGTTGAATAGCTGTTCTCTTAGAGGAAAACTACTAATACTTTCTTCCACCATTAGGAAAACACAGTGGAAAACTCATACACTTTCTCATATGAGGGAATGTACACAAATTGCATTTTGTACGAGATCTGTCAAAGTGTAGTTGTTTTTATAGTGGTATAAAATGATAATAGGAGATTCCTAGTGACACAAAATGGCATGTAAGGTCTGGTTCACTGTAAACCGCCACACAGAAAAAATGCAAAGTTTTACATTAAAGGGCCAGTCGCAACTTGCTCTCCCTCTGAAGAACACTTCGAATGTGTGGCAAGTTCCTGAATTATGTGTGGTTCTCCAAGGTATCTAATGACAAGATGAACTCTTTTGTTTGTCTTTATTTTGAGGCTGGTACAGACCCAAAACAAAAAAACTAGCCACCCCCTCTTAACTTTCGAAACGTTTGTCGCAAGTAAACAAGTAAGGTACTGTTAGAAAGCACTTGAAGGGAACTATCGTGTAATGTGAAGAAACATGCTAATTAAGCTAATTATCTCTCTATATCCGAATTTTTCCATATAAGGTATTAGTGTTCCCCCTAGGCTGTTTCAGCAGAGTGCAGCACCCTGCCCCTTTTTTGACATGTTAAAATCTGCCCTGCCCCATTTTTGGATGGCAAAAATGCCAGCTGCCCAACCCCAATTTTTACCCTGCCCTTAATCTTCTATTGCTCTTGCTGTTCCGTGACTTGCCAGGCCCACAATCACAGCATCAGTCACAAACGCAGCCGTGTAATTGTTTTGCTCGAAGACAATACCCGCAAACCTTACGGTTAACGAGATTGTGTGGAAATTGCAACCCCCCTTTTTTTTTTTTCATTTGGGGGGTTTAATGACCACCATGAGCAAACTCAAAGGTCTATAAGCAGTCACCCGTCCTTAATTTAGGGCCACTGGTTTCAAGAAAAGACAAAAATCAGTGGTCACCACTAGCCGTGTGGCGACTGGATAAAACAGAATGGCCAGTAAAAAAAGTTGCTTTACTCTACAAGCTCAAAAATTTGCCTCTTGCAACAGTCTGGTGGTCAAATTATATTTTCATTACTAAAGAATTTATTTGCATTTTTCAAAACCCTCCTATAAATTAGCAAGATCATTTTCTATCATCCAACTCACACGTGGGGAAAAACAATGCCCTGCTCAGTAAATAAGTGGGTACAATTTATTTATAGATTCACTCTTTGAGAAAGGGGAGGTGGTTCTTTTCCCCACTGTAGTTTGTGCAGGAAGTAACTACAATGGACATCTGAGCTTCAGCTGGAACTCTGGCACAAACCGACATCAGCAGCCTGCATTTTATTAAGTTTTTCCAAAAATGCATGATTTCCCATTGATTAGTCACTTCCTGTTTATCATCAGTCAAAAAAGAGCAATCATTACTTTAGTTAAGAAAAGAATTGAAGCTTAAATGGGAACTTTAGCTTTTTGTTGCTGTCTTTCATTCCCTGTCAAGTTGCATTTTTGAAACATCAATTTTGATTTAAACAAAATAAAATATTTTTCCTTTGCTCTTAATACAGCAAGAACATTTTTTTTTTTTGCCGCCCCGGTGGCGCAGTGGTCTAAGCGATGGCCTCTGATCATTCGTCCGAACAGGGTCCGGGTTCAAATCCCGGTGAGGCATGGTGGATGTTGTGTTTGTCTTACGGTACTGGCTCTCTCCCTTCCCTGGAACCAGTGACCCTAAATTAGGGACGGGCGACTGCTTATAGCCCATTGAGTTGCTCACGGTTGTCGTTAAACCTCCAATAAAAAAAATAAAAAAACATTTTTTTTACTACGGATTAAGAAAACACGCTTTAGGTGATATCAAATGTCAAAAATCGATACTGCATCGTACACTTTGCCGTGATAACAATTTTATGAGTCACAGAAATGGCAGGTTCCATCATGGACAGATTAAGTACCAATTTTAAAATTGAATTTGGCTTTAAAAAAGAAACAGCACAAAATATTTACTATAATGATTGGTTGGTTTTGAAGTGACTGTTAAAAATTTAGGAAAACATGCATTTTGTTATAAAAAATTCTCAGAAAATATCGAATCTCTTTTTTTACTAATCACGAGACATTAAGAATGAGGAATATGATCAGAAAAACAAAAAATAAGAATATAATCACAAAGAAGAATGGCGAGGGGGATAAAAAAATTATGCAGCTTGGTAAGAATAAATCAAAATTCTGAAAATCACGGTACATTATCCATGCTTAAAACAATCATTTTCGGACTGCAATAAAATTGGATAGAAGTTTGTTTTTTTGAAGCAGTGAATAATTCAAAAGAAATAATTAATTTCGTGGTTTTATCTCTGTTACCAGTGAATTAAACTCCAGTTAGAAAATAAGGGCAATTTGTTGGCCATCAAATTAAATGCTGATTTTTTTTTTTTTTTTTACTTTAAACAGCAAAACACAGAATGGAAGCAAGAAGTCATTTTTTTATTTCAATCATTTGGTTCAAATTATTTTCAAATAATTTTACTGTATGTTTTCATGTATTTAATAATCCATTGATTAGAAGTATGGTAAAAATTTTGCATTTACTTTTACTTTTTATCTATGATTAGGCAACTAAAAAAAATTATGTTCTTCAGTTAGTGGGAAAAGTAGATCGGATTCTTATTGAGTAAATTAATGTTGTTAACGAAACCATTTAAATAAAATGAAGTTATTTTAAATTTACATTCTTCGGTTTTCATGCAAAAATATATTAAATAGAATATATATAGGAGTGGCTATAGCTCTGTAGATCATATCCACGTACTGAGAGAACTAATTGAAAGAGCGAGAGAATATGAACTTATGAAAAAGGCCTTTGATTCAGTGAAACCATCAGCAGTTACAATGGCTTTGAAGTCCTGCAGTATTGAAGATGCATACATTAATATTATTAATAACATCTATGAAAGTGCAAAAATTTGGCTGTTTGAGAATACAGCACACATAAAAGTTGGAAAAGGAGTGAGACAAGGTGACACCATATCTCTCAAGATCTTTAATGCTACATTGGAAAATGTCTTTCAATCACTGAACCGGGAAAACAAAGGGATAAAGATTAATGGAGATTATCTCACTCACCTTCGTTTTGCTGATGACATAGTCATTTTAGCAACTACCCCATCAGAGCTGCAGAGTATGATCCAGGAACTTGCTGACAAGAGTAAAGAAGTGGGATTAAAAATGAACTTTCAGAAGACAAACGTGATGTACAATGCTTTTACAAAAAATGAAGATTTATCGATTGATGGAGAAAAGCTGGAGATAACAGATGTGTACGTTTATCTTGGACAGCAGATATCAAGTGAGGGTCACATTGATGAAGAAATTAATCAGCGTATAAAACTTGCCTGGAGAGCTTTTGGAAGAAACAGCATAATTTTCAAGAGCAATATGCCATTATGTCTTAAAAGAAAAGTGTTTGATCAATGCATCCTTCCAGTGCCTACGTATGGTGCAGAGGCTTGGACCTTAACTAAAAGAGACATACAAAGGCTGCAGACAACTCAAAGAAGCATGGAGAGGTGCATGCTTGGTGTAACTAGGAGAGATACAAACAGGAACTCGTGGATCAGAAAAATGACTAGTGGAAGACATCATGATCAGAGTAAAATCCCTGAAATGGCAATGGGCTGGACATACTGCCAGAAGAACAGACCATTGATGGACACTAAATATTTTAGATTGGATTCCAAGGGACAGGAAAAGACACAGAAGACTACATGGGAGATGGGTGGATGAAATTTGAAAGTATACGGGAGTAACATGGAGGAGACTGGTACAAGACCGACCGTTGTGGAGGAAACTTGGGGAGACCGTCCAGCAGTGGATTGATAATGGTTGACAATGATGATAATACACACTATCTACCAACAAGTAATTGGACACCTGTGATAGCGAAGGAAAACGAAGTTTATTCACCTTCAATAGTTGGTGGAGCCTCCACGAGCGGCGATTACAGCTGCGACCCTCCAAGGCATACTCTCAACCAGGCGTTGTACGACGGCTAGCAGTATTTTCTTCCACTCAGCTTGGAGAAGACAGGTCAGTTCCTTCACCGATTTCAGACGGTAGAGGCACCTCTTAAATCGATGCTCCAACTCGTCCCAGAGGTGCACGAGAGAGTTAAGGTCCAGGCTCTGCGCAGGCCAGTCCATTCAATTAACCCCATTGTCACCATACCAAGCCAAGGTGGACCTCGCAACATGCCAGGGGCATTGTCATCCTGAAAGTAACATGGGTCCACCCTGTAAAACTGCCACAACGTAGGAAGCGCACGGTCGTCCAAAATGGTGCAGTAGGTCTTGGCGTTGAGTCTACCAGGAATTGCGACCAAGGGTCCCGTGCCATACCAGGAGAAACGCCCCATAGCATAATTACACCGCCGCCGAACTTCACAGTTTGCAGAATACATTCCAGCAGGAGGCGTTCTCCAAGCAGACGCTAAACCCAGACCCTGCCATCCGAACGGTAGAGAGTGAACCTTGATTCGTCGCTCCAGAGAACCTGTTTCCACTGTTCAACGGTCCACTGTCGACGTTCTTTGCACCACGTTAGCCGAGCAGCGCTATTGGACTTGGTGATCAAAGGTTTGTGGGTGGCAGCACGTCCATGATAACCGAGCAGATGGGCTTTCGTACGGATGATATTAATCGAAAGAACACTCCCGGATGCATGTTGAAACTTCTCGCGAATGTGGCCCATCGATTTGGTGTGGTTCTTCGGAATTTCTCTGGCCGGCACCCGTCAGTCTCTAACTCCCAGTTTTGTGGGTCTGCCGGGTCGGGGCACATTCCGACAGTCACCTTTCATCTTCCACTTGCCAATCACGTAGGCCACTATCGATTTTGGGTGCTTCAACTCGCTGGATATGTCAGGTATGAATCGGCCATTTCTGTGATACCCGACGATTACACCTTTCTCGAAATCAGAGAGCTCCGAACTGTGTGGCATCTTGCATGCGACTGGTTGCGTTGTTGTTTCCCACACGATATTTAACAGCGGGAGAGGCCGTGACTTGTATCAGGACCACAGATATCGTAGATTGCAGGGTTGTCCAATTACTTGTTGGTAGATAGTGTATATATACCTTACTGGCCACCCAAAATGCAACACACAGAAGGACACGAGATAGCAAAGCCAGATTTACTGGACACATAACGGATACAAAGATGAAATGATTGAGCTTACAGGCCCGTGCGACTTGTGGAATGCGCAGACATGAATAGTTCGTGTGGCCCCCATGGCTGGCAATAATGGCCGTTACACGCCGTGGTATCGAAATAAAGAGGCTTTGGATGTGGGCTTGGAGTATGTCGGTCCAGGCTGCTTCCACACGTTGCCACAGTTCATCAGGCGTAGCCGCGGGTGGTGCTTGACGGGCCACTTGGTTGCCGATCAGCGACCAGACGTGTTCAATTGGCGACATGTCGGGAGAACAGGCGGGCCACGGCAGCAGTGACACCTGGTGGGCCGTGAAGAATTGTTGCACGATGCGTGCCACGTGCTGACGCGCATTGTCCTGTTGAAACGTGGCCGGTGGCAGGTCCTGCAGGTAAGGGAGGACTACAGTCTACATGACGTCGGAGATGTAGTGGTGGTTGTTAAGTGTACCGGTGATGCGTACCAGAGAGTTGCGGGTGTCATATCCAATTGCTCCCTAAACCATAACCCCAGGCGACTGACCGGTATGGCGATGCATAATGCAAGCATTGTACAGGCTCTCGCCGCAGTGCCAACACACGTGGATCTGAACATCATGGTGTTTCAGGCAGAAGCGGGATTCATCGGAAAAGACAATGTCGTGCCATTCCGTAGTCCAGGTGTGGTGTTCAATGACCCACTGCCGCCGCACTTGCCGGTGGTGTAATGTCAATTGTAATCGGAGCAATGGCCGCCGTGTGACAAGTCCCCGCTCCTGCAGACGATGTCGAACGGTACGTGCTGACACAAGTTGTTGCGCAACATGCCCGAATTCCTGCGCTAACATTCGTGATGTGGCCGTGCAAGCCATCAACGCCTGCCGCACAACATGCTGGCCCTCTTGTTCGATGGTGTGCCGCGGCTGCCGCAATCGCTCGCTTCGTTCCGTCTGTCCCTCCTGCAGCCACTGAATCCATACTCGCCTCACTGTGGCTGGATGTCGTCCCACACGGGTGCCGATATCTTGGTACGATAAATCGCTGTTGCGATAAGCCACTATTCGTCCTCTGTTGAACTCCGAAACGTGCTAGAATGACTGCCGTATTCTGCGACGAGGCATCTGGAAGCTTCCCATTCACAGGTCCAGCAGCACAACACACTTCCACTACTTACACCCCGCCTTTTGTGCACCCTTCCTATAGTGCTTCTGGGTGGCGTGCGGGGCGCACATTATTTGCCATATGCCCGGCAATGCCAATCGTTTGCATGTCCTGTCGCGGGCGGCACATGCTGGAAAACTCGGGCCAATCGGATGCTTCCTCCTTGGTGTTGCATTTTAGGTGGCCAGCAGTGTATATATATATATATATATATATATATATATATACACTGCCGGACAATTGCTAAGGACGGATGACAATAGCAACGATAGCAACCATAAAATGGAAGGCAGGAAAATGTGGAAATTAGCATAAGTGCGGGATACAGTAAGACGTGTTGTGCGTATGCAAATTTTGGATTGCCGAACTTGTTCGTGACGTCATAGCGCTGATAAGAGATATAAAGGATTGTAACGTACCAGGAGATGTGACGCACATGACATAAAGGCAGATAGGAATCAGAATGAAATGTCCGCGTAGCTCAACTGGTAGAGTGACTTATTCCGGAATGAGGGGATCCGGGTTCGAATCCTGGCGTGGACAGAAATGACGGAGAAATTCACTTCGTTATAATGGCGCCCGAACTATCCGGATGACCCGACCGTTCAAAATCTCGCAATGGTGTGATGATATTTCCACACCGCGAGATAGGAAAAATAAGAGCAGCACTTCGAAAAAAAAAAAAAAAATAAATAAGGGGGAGATGATGTAACGTACCAGGAGATGTGACGCACATGACATAAAGGCAGATAGGAATCAGAATGAAATGTCCGCGTAGCTCAACTTGTGGAGTGACTTATTCCGGAATGAGGGGATCCGGGTTCGAATCCTGGCGTGGACAGAAATGACGGAGAAATTCACTTCGTTATAGGATTTAACGCGTATTGACCGTTGTTCAAACGCAAAGTTGAAAGGGAAAGAATAAATTGACGAACTTGCAATTTTCAGTATGTCTTCCCGACATCACCTAGATGATTTTACGCGTGGCCGTATTATTGGCAAGATTGAAGAAGGGCGAAGAATAACAGATGTTGCCAGGGAGTTTGACGTCAGCCACAGTGTTGTTTCAAGGCTTTGGAAATCATTTCAAACAAATGGATAGTGTAGCAAACGTCACGGGGGAGGCCGTGTTCGCAGTACGACACCTGCAGAAGATCGGTACATAGTGCTATCAACAAAAAGACACTGGCGCAGCACAGCTATTGAGGTAGCAAATCAGTTTATGGCTGCTACTGGCAAGCGGATCTCCCGAAAAACTGTCGCCAGACGTTTTCATGAAGGAGGACTATATGCCCGCCGTCCTGTTGTGTGCATCCCATTGTCCAGACGTCACGGTACCGCCCGTTTGCAATGGTGCCATCAACATCGCAATTGGACTGATAACGACTGGTCTGCTGTCCTCTTCTCAGATGAGATTAGATACAGTCTATCGTCTGATTGTCGACGACAAATGATCTGGCGTGATAATAGTACTGCATATTGTCCAGCAAACATACAGGAAAGGGACCGATATCCGACATGTAGTGTCATGGCATGGGCTGGCATCATGATCAATGGCCGTACGTCCCTCTATGTGCTTCCAACTGGGACTATGACTGGCCAACGATACATTAATGATGTTCTGCTACCTCATGTTCGCATGTTCCGTGGTGCTGTCGGTGATAGATTCATTTTCATGGACGACAACGCAACATGTCATCGTACAGTTGCTGTCCAGGAGTGTCTTGAGAGCGAGGATATTCAATGCCTCGTATGGCCAGCATGTTCTCCAGATCTGAATCCCATTGAAAATGTGTGGGATGCTTTGGGGAGGAGTCTTGCTGGTTGCCAATGCCCTCCAATAAACAAGGACACTCTCATCCGTGCACTGACAGAGGAATGGGATAAATTACCCCAACAGCTGCTTGATAATGTTGTGCAAAGCATGACACGACGTGCGGAATCTTGCATCTCCCTCCATGGTGACCATATCCCGTATTGACATTTTACGCCGGAACGCCTGCGAATGGTAATTGCATTTTTTTCACGTTTATGTATTCTGCACAAAATGGCCTGTTTGTCCCTTGAACACGTTCCAAAGCCTTCTGGATTTCAGAGCACAATAAATTGTCTTTCTTGTAATGTCCTGGCATTCTGACATTATTTTATTTCACTTGGCATCCAACCACACTTACTTTTTTATGCGCTATATAGCCATTTATGATCCGTCCTTAGCAATTGTCCAGCAGTGTATTACAAAAACCATAGAGCTTGTTATTGAAATATTCCTACTTCACTGTGTGAAATGGTATGTTTAGGATCCGATGAGAACAGGGCCACAGGTTTATTCTGGGTGGTAGGGGGCAGGGGGTTTAAAACTGACCTTACGCATACATAAAATGTCCCTTTTTGAAAAAACTGTGCCCTTTTTTTCAGATATGTTTTGCCATCACAAAGTGCCCCTTCGTGATACAAAGTGCCCTTTGTTCAGATCTCAAAAGTTTTGCACATATAATGAGACCCTTTTTTTATACAAATGTGCCC
This sequence comes from Macrothele yani, assembly GCA_039090855.1. Classification (NCBI taxonomy): domain Eukaryota; kingdom Metazoa; phylum Arthropoda; class Arachnida; order Araneae; family Macrothelidae; genus Macrothele; species Macrothele yani. The sequence goes on along the minus strand of CM077010.1, from coordinate 176,314,708 downwards.
TTTCTCAGCAAATTACCCTGCCCTTTTCAATTTCTATAATGAACACTAGGTATGTTATTTTACGTGCATTTCATTCTGCACATAATAAAACCCTCAAGTTCCAAATTTCATGCGAATCAACCGATAAATAAGTGTACACTGAGCTACGGGGAAAAAAAGATGATGCTAATGTTAAACTGCGAAAATTGTTTTTGATTTGTATCATTTAAGAACAGATGCAGTGATTCGGTGTTGCAACAGTAAAACACAAAGAGGCCCAGATAATATGAGCTGCTATACAAGAACAGAATGGGTATTTTAAGGGAATTATGAAATATGGTCATGAAGAAAATGAATTATGACCATGTAAAATAGTCCATGGGATGGGAAATATTTTTAAACCTCTAAACTAAATGTACAGCGTGATAGGATAAAACCTGGCTGAGATATAAGTGAAAACTCAAGCATACACCCATTAAGGGGCTGTGCATAAAAAAAACCAATATATTTTCCTCTACGTACTGTAAAATGGTTTACCTCGCAATACTTATAAGCACTTAGAAAAAAGTGTTTCTACGTGACATTGCTTGATACTGAGGCTGTATTAATACAAGACGGAAACCATGTGATTGAGGAAATCCAATGCGTAATTGCAACCTTTAATGATGAACACTATAAGTTAATAATTTTGCACAAAAATAACTTAACTTACATTGTTCCCGCAGTTACATATGTATTTATTTCTATTGGTGTTATAGCTGACTCCTGTATATTGCTTAATTCAAAAACTGAAATAAACAGTGTGTTCCATAAAACCAAAGTTTCGTATAAATGTGTTTTCTGTATATTTCTTACATAAATACCTTTACAGCTTCGTCAAATTATGAAACTGTGGTCATGCAAATGAAAACTGCAAATTGTTTCCTGCGTGAGTAAATCCGTGTGCCCGATTTTTTTATAATGCTCTTGTATACATTCAGTCTCGAATTATGGTGTAATCAGCATGTATTTGCTTATTGTTAAGATTCATTGATATTTTCCGTTGCAGTTATACTGCTTAAACTGTCTTTAATATACAAAACGAAACTGCCTTTCGCTGCAAAACAGAAGCCGAATTACGTGTGTAGCTTTGATCTGTACACAAATCGCCTCTTCGGCATTAGACATTTTCGACTACCAGTTAAGAAAATAACCGTAACCAACAGTGTTTGGAGCATTAAGCTTACTTAGTGTAGTTTAATACGGATGTGATTGCATTTTTCTTTTCTTTGTATTTTCTTTTTCATTTCTTCAAATATAAATAAAATAACTGGTTATACTCTGCAAAACAAATTTAGTTATATTTTGAGAATTTCGTAGTTTAAGAAAAAAGCAAGTCCCCAAATCATGTTTCTTCAGCATGTGCATGAAATAATTAAAACACTTTATTGGAACTCTCAATTTTTAGACAAAAGAAAAGAAACTGGTTTTTGACAATCTAAAATAAACATTTTAGGTTCACAAGGGAAATCTCAATCAAATTTCATACAACAGAATTCTTATAGAGTGTTAAAGTCTCGGACTTGCCGGCCATCTAGTCTGCGGTTTTTCTGGGGTTTTCCACAGCCTTTCTGGGCTTGGGGATGCCAATGTATAGATAGTTTCCTGTCAAGTCGTTCCCTGATGCACTTTGTTTCTCCTCATGCTGGCAGTAGCAGAAAAATTCATTTCCCAAGCAGTCTGGTCAATGTAGGAAATTAGACATTACCATCCCGAATAAAGAATTGGGAGATACCTATCGCCAGAAGTGGCTATAAAAAGGGTTAACAGACAGATGATAGGATTCTAAATGAAAAATTTTGTCATTATGAACGACAAAGTAGAACTAAAATTCCTGACGTAACGCTTCCGTTTTCAAAAGAGTTAATTGTGTGATGTGATGTTCATACTTTCAAAGAACATTTTATTGTTTTAGATTGACACATGGAATCAATATATGAGAGTTGCAAATTTAAATTACAATACATAGCTGTTCCCATTGATTTGTATGTTAAGCACAATAACTATGAAAGAAAAGTGAGTTTTTGAGGTGGAAAATAAATCATTTGGAATATATCGCACACTTTCGTAGGATTTTGCGAAAACCATTTCCAAAAATTGGGTAATCATTGCGTTCCTCATATGTTACCAAAGTGTTCCGAATGAGTATCAACCTGTTCTGCATGTGCTATCAAAGCTCTTTTCACCACAAAATGTTTCATAATAGAAGATACTAGTATTTTTACATAATACGTTCGAGGCACTTCGTGGCAAAAGCATGGGACATTCTCGTAGCACACTGGAATACATTTTCCGTAATCACTTTCTCGATGTGTTCTGAATAAGTTGTCAACCTTTTCTCAATGTGTTCCACTGGGAACACATTGATATGCTATATATTCCGAAATGCCACGGACGGCTAGAAAAGAAATTCTCGAAATAGGGCATGGTTCAACATCTGCTTCCTTTTAACTGTACTAATGCCCTAATTTACTTAACTAGCAGATTTTGGATAAGTGAAACTTGACTTCGAACATGTCATGTGTCTTTTGGTGCACATAGACATTTATCTATATATATATACACATACAGTATATATGAGTTGATGACAATAATCATTGTGACAAAGAACCATTTCATGGTTCGGTATATCAGAGTAGAGCATAAACTATATTTACGCTTTTATTTCATTAGGTTGAACTATCCCCTGCTCTAATTTGGACTATTTAGACTTTGTGTTAATGTGTGACTGTGCCAGGCTCGGATGTGGACTTTTCAGCTGGTTCTCATAATACGTGACCAATGGCGAGCAGCATAGTTTCCAGTTATATTTGATATTTACATCCTCTTCCTAAATTTGTGCCTTCCAAATATTTGAAGTTAAAAAGAATGACACAGAATTTTCTGTTGTAATGAGCACATCTTTTGAACCACTTCTGATGTGAATTAAATTTTTTAGTTATTCAAAGTCAATGCAACCAGTTAGAAAATATCAACCAGATTTTTACAAACAATAAAACATCCAGAAATAGAAACAGCTAATTTTTTGCTAACACCGTCTAAAACATATGTTACAAAAATTAACAAATGGTGCACAAAAATGTTCTCATAGAAGAAGGATATTGGAGACAAACAGATTGAACAGGTAAAAGAACAAATATAGAAAGAAACATGGTATAACTTTACTCCTTCTAGCTCAAGAATTTTGCATAATAGGAAAGTTGAAGGTAGGCTTAAATATTCTTCATAGAAAAAAACTATGTTAAGGAAAAAAACTTTTAAAAATGCGTCTCCCACAAGCAAGGGTAGCGAAAAAAAAAACACTGACCCTTGCACCATGTAGCGAGAAATCTGTGCATTATTTAGAGAGGATAATGTTCCACATCACTATTGTAACTGGCAAACAGTGAAAAAAGCAATTTCTCAATAGGGTGTTTAGAAGCAAAAATACAGCTGCAAACAGAAGTACACAAGTACCACCTAGCGACCGAACTGTGAACTATAAAACTCCTCAAATACTAACCTAAAGTGTTCCACAAGGCATCCCATGCTAGACGAATTTTTTTAAATCTCACATTTAAAATCAATGATATTAAGAAAAACATTGGCATTCACTAGCGGCAAAATTTTGCATTATTTTGGTAAGAAAATACGATCACAGAATTTGCACATTTAGTAGTACCCGACTGAAGAAAGTTTTTCAATCGGGGTTTTTGTCCCTCAGGTATTGCTGTAAATGGAAATGTGAACATATGCTCTCTCGTGGCAAACTTTTTCTGCATTATGAAAAATTTAAAATTACATGAGAAACATTTCGCAGCGGATATGCTCTCGAACAAAGAATCTTTAAAATCGGACTCTTGGGAGCAGAGCTATTAACAAAAATATGATATGTATCTACTCCCCCGGCGCAAAAACTATACATTATTTTAAGAAGAGAGTATTCTGAAAATGTTTCCCAAAGAGAGCAAAATGGGTCCAAGAAAGAATTTTCTCAATCGAGTTTTCAGGTCAGATTTAGATGCAAATACATCAGAAGCAGAAATATAAACTTACGCCCCCTGGTGGCCAAACTATTCTTTACCAAATAAAAGAAATTTATATGCAAAACATTTCCTATCAGTAGCTGTATGTGATACAGGAAGAATTTTTCAAATTGGCGTTTTAAAAGCAGAGATATCTGGGAAAATGCAATTTACCTTTACGCCCCTAGCGGAAAGTCTATGAATTACTTGAAAGTTTTGGAATTATATGAAAAACATTTCGCATCAGAAACTATATTTAACAAGAAATGAATTTTTCAATTCGGACTCTTAGAAGCAGAGATATTAAAAAAAATATGATATAACATCTACGCTCCATGGCGGAGAAACCATGCATTATTTTGAGAAGAAAAAATTCTGAAAAACTATCAATGTGAGTGGTATCGATTCACAAATGAACTTCTTCAATCCAGATTTTAAAAGCCTAAATTTTGCTGCAAATACATCAGAAGCAGAAATTAACACTTATGCCCCATGGGGTTCAAACCGTTCTTTACCAAAAATTAGAAATTATATGCAAAAGATTTCCCATCAGGAGCTGTATCCACTCAAGAGAAAATTTCTCAAAGCGGAGTTTTAGAAGTACAGATATTGGGGGAAACACAATTTATTTTTATAGCTTTCCAACGGTAGCTTGTTTATCTGCGGCAAATGGTTCGACAGTTAAGGGGGTTGGCTTTTTTAGGTCTGTACATATAACTTTAGGGCAACTGGCCACAAAGTTTAAGGGGGCATAAAGATTGTCTATTCTTGGCCTATATTGAGAATATAAGTTATTAATATTTCTCTTAATTAATTCACAGGCTTTTTTAACAGTATTTAATCAATCGCCTTCATATTCATAACTTTTACATATCAAACCAAGTTGATAATAGTGTGCTTTTACTTAAGCACTAAATATTAATTCATAGGCCCTAGGCCGTTTTAAGTTTTTTGTTCTACCGATGTCATATTCACCATGTTTACACACCAAATCAAGTTAATAACATTGCTCTTTTACTTGGGCACTAAATATTAATTCCTAGGCCTAGGTCCTTTTAATAGTTTTTGCTCTAGACCAGTGTGATATTCACAACGTTTACACATCAAATGAAGTTAATAATATTGTGCTTTTACTTAGGCATGAAATATTAATTGATATGTCCTAGACCTTTTTGACAGTTTTTAATCCATAAACTTCATATATATCCATAACGTTTATGTATAAACTCAAGTGGTAAAAGGACCTAGGGCCTGTGATTTGATGTGTAAATGTTGTGAATATGACATTGGTAGAATAAAAACTGTTAAAAAGGCCTAGGGCCTATGAATTAATTAGGTAAAGGGAAAATATTGCAAACTTGACATGTTATGCAAATCTTTAGTGCCAAAGTAAAATTGTAGCATTATTAAAAACTGAACACAGCTTGAATTATTCTGCAATTCCATTGTTTCGCCAAACACTGTAGTTTTAAGAAATGTACTAAGTCACGGCAGTTTACAGTATTTCTTCAAATTAAAGTACAGTTCTCGCTTAGTTTACGTAGAACGTTTTCTTGAAATTTGTTTGGAGTTCATAATTAAACTGCCACACATAATTCAAAAACTTGGAAAACTGGCACACATTCAAAATGTTCCTCGGAGGAACAGCAATATGTGCTCGGTTCCTTAATGAAAAACATGCAGCAGTTTTCCTGTGTGACGGTTTACCGGTAACCAAGAATTTTATTAGAAAGTGCTTTGGATTGAATTAAAACTTTAAATTAAAAACAATCCTGTATCAGCGGCGGAGTAGATTCAATTTAGGAGGGTCCGGACTAAAGGCCACCGGACGTTGCCCACCTGGACACTTGCCCATTATTGATGATTTGTAGATAATATATAACGTCGGAGGACATTTCTGATCTAGTGTAGGAAAACTGATCACGTAAGTGTTTATGGACTATATAAAAATTGCACTTTGTCTTAGAAATGTTGGAATTTAAGGGGGGGGGTTACCCCCAAACCTAATCTAATATATACAGGTGATCAGAATCGACAGCACAATAAACCTACCTGACAATTCCTCGTGGAGAAAGAAGCCAAAAACCGTTGTCAGATCGGAAGTCGCATTCCGGAGATATACGCGCCGAAAGTTCGTGACGTCACATCCGGTAAGAATACAGACATTGGAAATAACCTACCCAATCACTTTGACAGAAAACATGTAATTTATTGATGTGTACCACTGCAACCCAAATAATAAAACATGTGGATTCGTGTCAGATTACAACATGTGTTCAAAATGACCACCTTGTAGTGCGGAACAGGCGGCAGCCCGCCCAGGGATAGACATCTGCACGCGTTGCAGTTGTGAGGGCCGCGTGTAAGGTGGTCACTAGGTCGTGCAGGCTGTTGACAGGCCGTCGATATACCAGATCCTTTAGATGACCTTAGAGGAAAAAGCCCAATGGGTTAAGATCTGGCAATCTAGCGGGCCATGTGACAGGACCACCAAGGCCAAGCCATCGACCGGGATATTCCGTATCCAGCCACTGGCAGACATTTGCAGCGTAATGCGCCGGTGCTCCATGCTGGAACCATAGATTGCTGAGAACAGCCAATGATATGTTTTCCAGTAAGTCCAGCAGAACATCACGTAGGAACACCATGTAGTTGGCAGCTGTGACACATTTGGGAAGAAGAGGATATTGTCCACAATACCACACCAGATATTAACAACCCACTGGACCTGGTGAGCATGTTCACGTGTTGTGTGCTGATTGTCCAATGCCAAAACATGTCTATTATGGGTGTTGCGGATACCTTGCCATGTAAACCTTGCTTCATCAGTCCACAAGATCCGGCGGATGAAACTATTATCGGCAGCATGTTGCTGTAGCAGCTATTCACCGTATGCCTGTCGTGGATAATCCTGTGGTAATAGGCCTTGCACCAGTGTGATGTGATATGGATGCATGTCTTTGTCCTGTAGAACGGCAAGTGCCGTACTTTGGTGCAAACCAAACTGTCGCGTGATTGCACGTCTGCTGGTCGTTGGCTCGTCCTCTATGAACTCTAGTATGGCATCCTCGAGGGATGGTGTTCTCACAGAGGGTCCAGCACCACTGTCTACACTTGGACATGGTGCGACATTGCCTGTGTCGCGCATTCAAGCATCAAGCAGTCTTGCTGTGTATTGCTCACTGTAGGCCCTTTGCTGCATGCAATGCTGAACCATGTCATTACCCCAATAGGAGATACATGTCACAACACTCTCTCAAACTGTACGACATATCGCTACCCACACTACTGTCAAATGTACCAACGCAGTATGAGCTTACCTGCTACCATCGCTAATCCTTTTTATCCCCTACCTGCTGTATTGCCCTGTCGTACAACTGATGGTTTCACGCCACCGCGTCCTTTGAATTTGCATACCCACCTCGTGCCACATTTTTAAATATCGATTGCCTTTTTTTTTCAATTGGAGGTTTAATGACCACCATGAGCAACTCAGTGGGCTATAACTAGTTGCCCGTCCTGAATTTAAAATAACTGGTTCCAGGAAAGGGAGAGAGTCGGTGCCATAGGACAAACACAACATCCATGTTTCACCGGGATTCGAACCCGGGCCCATTTCCGACAAATGATCAGAAGCCATAGACCACTGTGCCACCGAGGCGGCTTGATTGCCTTGTGATACCTGCATCTGTATAGCTATCCACATAGCTCTTCAATGAGCATGTGCGTTACCGGATGCGAGGTCAGGAAACTTTCGGAGCATATATCTCCGGAATGCGACGTCCGATCGGGCAACGGTTTTCGGCTTCTTTCTCCACGAGGAATCGTCCGGTAAGTTTATTGTGCGGTCGATTCTGATTACACCCTGTATATCACCTTTCTTATGGGTTCAAAAAGTTCCAACCTAAATCATTAGACAACGTTATCAATAGACGAACAACACTCTTGAAAATTTGGAAAAGTTTAAATTTAGGTGGTTTGAACTCCCCAAATGTAAACTAACATATATAATCTTTTCATGGGTTCTAAAAAGCTCAAACTTAATTATTGAATAAATAATAAGTCATACAATATTAATATTTCTTATGTTAATACAATTTTTGGAACAACGCTCTTGAAAATTTGGAAAAGTTTGAATTTAGGGGGTGTGAACCCCCCAAAGGCAAACTAACATATATAATATTTTCATGGGTTCTAAAAAGCTTAAACTTAATTATGGAATAAATAATATTAAGTCATACAATATTAATATTCAATATTAATATTTCTTATGTTAATACTATTTTTAACTCATTCAATATTAATTACTAGGCCTTATGCCTAGGCCTTAAGTTTTTATTCTACTGATGCATATTAATAACATTTACGTAACAAGTCAAGGTAATAACCCTGTGCTTTTACTTAGGCACTAAATATTAGTTCATATGCCCTAGGCCTTTTTAAAAGTTTTTATTGTAACAATGCCGTATTCATAATGTTTATCCATGAACTGAAGTCAGTCATATTGTACTTTTAGTTAGGCACTAATTATTAATTGATTGGCCCTAGGCCTAAGGCCTAATAATTAATATTGAATTCATAAAAGCGCAAAGCTATTAACTTGACTTTTTGTAAACTTTACGAATTTCACATAGACGAAGAAGAAAGTGTTAAAAAGTCCTAGGCCCACGGCCTATTAATTAAATAAGGGATGGTGTATAAGTAAAAGTGTAATATTATTCACGTTACTTGTTTTGTAAATTTTATGAATATGGGTATGACGAAATGTAAACTCTTAGAAACACCTTGATGTTAGGCCTAAGAATTAATGTTTTCTGCATTAGTAATATCGCAATATTAATAGTTTGACAGGTTACGTAAACGTTATGAACATGATGGAATAAAAATTACTGACCCTGGAAATTTCCCCCACATATTTGTGCTCGTTGTATGGCTGCATTGTTTTAAACTGCGTGAAAATGGAAATGCGACCCCAGAAACCTCCTCCACATTCGGTATTTTGCGTAAAATGCAATTTGTGCATGATCCCTGACTGAAAAAGGTGGGGGACTTTTCCGTCCACCGAAAGTAATGGGATTCAATTTACTATAAGAGATTTAAATCTCCAATATACAGGTGAAACAAGCTGCAATTGTAATAATTATTTTTGCTACTGTGCCCCACCATTATTTAAAACATTTCAAGTGTTTTACACAAACTGTTATGTTTACATACATACAAACAAAGACACTACTTACAAAAGTAATGCAGCCCATTGTCTAATTTCTTGCCTAACCAAATGACTCAACCCATCCTATATTTCAAAAAAAGCAATAGTATTAAATTTTTTTTAATACTATTGCTTTTTTCTTCTAATAAAACACTATTGCACACTTCTAATAAAACTTTCACATTTGAAGAACTGCAGCATATTGAAGAAATTACAAGAAAATGTGGATACCCCCTGAGATTACTAAATAAATGGACTAATGCGGTTAAAAGAAATTTTTGGAAAAACAGAATGTTAGAATAAAAAAAATCAACCACTTCAATGGATTGGGGCTTTTCCATATATTAGAGGTTTTTCAGGAGAAATTAATAAATTAGCTGGAAAGTTTGGTTTGCAAATGGGTAGTACAGTGTGTTCTATCAAGAACTTAATTATTACAAATGGTATGTCAAGGGGGATTCTAGATTCAGCTGGTGTTTATGAAATTCCCATAGAATGCAATCCGCTCATTTCTTATATTGGCAGTACAAAGAATAGATTGAGAGTACGGTTGAAACAACATATTAGAAATTGGCACAAAAAAGAGGCTACAACTGCGTTAATACAACATTGTATTGATAACAAGGTATACCCAAAATTTGATCAAATTAAAATATTAAAAAGGCGTACATTGGAAAGGCATTTGAGAACGGCAGAGGCAGTAATGATTAAAAAAAATGGTAACCGCGTTTGCAATAATAATAATAATAATGATCCAAAACAGCTTGAAAATTATTGGCAAGAAATGATACAGCTCGAGGGTAATTTTGAGAAAGATAAAAAGGAAAGGCAGCAAAGAAATAAGGGAAAAAATAAAATAAAAGGAAAAAGAGGGGGGGGGACTATTAGGTAAAAGAATAATATAAAGGCAAAAAAAAAAAAACCAGTTTTTCTGGAGAATAGAGTTAAAATTTTTTTAGATATTTGCGGCTTCTATTTATGGATGGCGCCACCTCAGTTTTTCTTCAGATGTTTGATATGAGGCGGGATCGCGTTTATATTCTTTGACGTAATGCTGGTAGCTGACCAGCGGGTAACGGCGGCTTGCTGAGGATGTCCATAGCGATTGGATGAAAGTGTTCCAAGGTCGACTTGCTGGCTGGGAGGGGTGTATGTTTGAGTTCTCACATTGTATGCACTTCAGGTGGGTTTGGATGAACAGTCGTGACGATAAGGGGTGGTTATTCTAGGCGTGTGTGCAATTGAAGTTAATGTCATTCTTTTTTTTGTTTATGTTGCAAATGTTTGATGTGGTTGATATTATTTCATCATTTTGTACATAGCCATAATGTGTTAATATTTCATAGATAAATGCAGACGCAGTTTCTAATTGGTTTTCATGTGATTTTAATAGTGTGAATTTTAAGGTCTTCGTAGTTTGTGGCATGTTTGAGTCCTCAATGATTTCATTAATAGGTTTTTTAAATTGTGCATACAGTTTTTATACTATTTTAAAAGTGTGTTAGTTGGTTTTTGGTTTGTGTGGTTTAACGTGTTTTGATAGTTCAAAGTCACAATGGAGTTTTTGGGTTTTCAGTTGCTTTTCGAATGTGTCTTATGTTTTTGCAATTTACGTCGTTGGTGATCCGAAGTATCAGGAATTCCCTTGTTGTGCATACGTTTTTAAAGTTGAATTCATCACATGGTAATGCATCTTGGAGCTGAGTCGAATTACGGTAATAAAATATGGGGCCAAGTTTTCTTCAGCTTGATGTCGCTGCACAAGAATTATAAAAAGAAATCTATCCTCTCGTCCGGCAAGAAGGTAAGATAGAATATTATACGTGCCTGAAATGTTAGGTAAGAAATTGAACAATGGGCTGCGTTACTTTTGTAAGTAGTGTCGTTTGTATGTATGTAACTATATTGAGCACTATGTAATGAGTTTTCAAGCTCAATCGGTACATTATAACTGTGTAGGTTATGTTTACGTGAAGAAATTGCTGCCAGATCTGAGAAAGCAAAACAGATGGGTCAAAAGCCGGAGTTATGTGTGAAATAAAATGTCAGTTGACCAAATGCAAAAACAGCTGTTTACATCAGTGCAATTGTTCACAGAGGACGCCTTTGTTTGAAGGAATGCACTCAACGAGTCTCCCGTTTACCACTAATTTGTGCTTCAGGCAAAATGTATCTCCAGTATTCTTTTCACCGAGGAGAAGGCTGTAAATCTGGGGTGACATGAATGGGTTTGGTTTTTACACGAAGTCTGAGTATCCAATTTCAAGTCAAAAGAACTTGCACTTTGCAAACAAGCTGTTTCGTTAATGTATGTAAACTGTGTCCTTTTCCGTAGGCTGTAAAGCACGTATGAGAGCATGGTTTCCTATCAGGTCATCCCTGGAGAAACACCGTTTTAGTTGTAATATACCTGTCTGAAACCCTTCACTCGGATTCGAAAAACTGACAAAAACTTAAGGGGTTGTGCATGCAAGAGTTATACTTTTGCTTTATTTACTCAGGCACAAAACATTAATTGTAAAGTCCTGGATCGGGTACAGAGAAAGTCGTCATCAGAGAACTGGCCACATTGCAGTTTCAGTGCCATAAAAATGTTCTGAATAAACAAATATGTGGCTATATTTCCCACTACTTGAGCAACTGTTGTTCACAAAATATTTTTTAATATTTCATTTTTAATAAGAAATTTAGACATTTTCACGATTTTCAGGCCAAAGACAAAGCAGAGAACTGGCCACAAGAATTTTAAGGGGCCATGTAAAAATTGCTTTCTTGACTGCTCCATGGCCACCTCTCCAGAGACTAGTTATCTGCATCACATATAGTTTCTGTAATTTCGTATTTTCTTAATTGCGATATTTAATGTAATTCTATATAAAAAAAATTTAATGTACAATTTAACAAAAAGAATTTCATGGTTTCTAAACTACAGCTCTACAAATTATCTGCAGACACATGCAAACGCAGGAAAGCTGTTGGGGGGGGGGGGGACTTGGCTTAATAATACCAAAATTAATAAAGAACTAGTCCGATCCGAAGATTTTTAGCGTTTACCATCTCACTCTACAAAATTTGTGTGGGCATCTGCTACCACAGGAAACCTGTGTCTGAAAAGATGGGGAGGGGGCTTAATGCCAAAAATATAAACTATAAAGAATTTCTTGTCCAATCAGGAGATTTTCAGCATTTACAAACTACAGCTTAAATTCTCTGCAGGCACGTGCAAATGCAGGAAGCCTGTCTGGGGGGTTATGCCCCTCCGACAGACGGGCTTTGTGCTGCAGCAGATGCCTGCAGAGAATTTGTTGAATTGTTGTTTTAAAATGCCTAAAATCTTCCGATCAGACCAGAAATTCTATATATTGAAATTTTTTGGTATTAAGCCCCCCCCAAGTTTTCTGCTTTAGTACATGCCTGCTGAGAATTTTGTAGAGTTGTAGTTTGTAAACGCTAAAGATCTGCTCACAGTTGGGCTACAAATTCTTTGTATTTTATAATTTTAACATTAAGCCCCCCTCCACAAACTGGTTTCCTGCAGTAGCAAATGCACACAGAAATTTTGTGGAGTTGTTTGTAAATGCTGAAAATCTCTGGATCGGACCAGAAATTATTTATATTTTTGGTATATAGCCCCCACCCCACCCCCTACACCCAGACAAATTTCCTGTGTTTGCACAGAATTTGTTGAGGTATAGTTTTTGAACCCTGAAATTCTTTTGTTGAGTTGTAGATTATAAAAAAATTCTTTATAAAGAATTGCATTAAATATCGCAATTTAGAAAATACAAAATTACAGAAACTTTGTGACTCAGGTCACCAACTTCTGGGGATGTGGCCACGAAGCAGTCAAAAATGCCCCATTTAGGGGCCATATATAGAAACAGCAAATTTACAACAATTTGTTCCCAAAAATGCAAGTTTTTTTTATAAGTGACAATATTTACTGTGCACGTCAGTTTCATTTTTGTTATGCAAGAGAAGTGGCCAAGAAAGTGTTATTTTTATACTGTCGCTAAAGGGTATGTGGCTACTTGTCCGGTCTTCATTTGTCCTAAACTCGTTTGGAGCTTTCTCAGAGGGAGATGAGTTGTCACTTATGCAATTTGTATATGCCCCCGTAACGTCATAGCAACAGACCCCGCCCCTCTTTTCTGAACCAAAATTAATAAAGAACTAGTCTGATCCGAAGATTTTTAGCGTTTACCATCTCACTCTACAAAATTTGTGTGGGCATCTGCTACCACAGGAAACCTGTGTCTGAAAAGATGGGGAGGGGGCTTAATGCCAAAAATATAAACTATAAAGAATTTCTTGTCCAATCAGGAGATTTTCAGCATTTACAAACTACAGCTTAAATTCTCTGCAGGCACGTGCAAATGCAGGAAGCCTGTCTGGGGGGTTATGCCCCTCCGACAGACGGGCTTTGTGCTGCAGCAGATGCCTGCAGAGAATTTGTTGAATTGTTGTTTTAAAATGCCTAAAATCTTCCGATCAGACCAGAAATTCTATATATTGAAATTTTTTGGTATTAAGCCCCCCCCCCAAGTTTTCTGCTTTAGTACATGCCTGCTGAGAATTTTGTAGAGTTGTAGTTTGTAAACGCTAAAGATCTGCTCACGGTTGGGCTACAAATTCTTTGTATTTTATAATTTTAACATTAAGCCCCCCTCCACAAACTGGTTTCCTGCAGTAGCAAATGCACACAGAAATTTTGTGGAGTTGTTTGTAAATGCTGAAAATCTCTGGATCTGACCAGAAATTATTTATATTTTTGGTATATAGCCCCCACCCCACCCCCTACACCCAGACAAATTTCCTGTGTTTGCACAGAATTTGTTGAGGTATAGTTTTTGAACCCTGAAATTCTTTTGTTGAGTTGTAGATTATAAAAAAATTCTTTATAAAGAATTGCATTAAATATCGCAATTTAGAAAATACAAAATTACAGAAACTTTGTGACTCAGGTCACCAACTTCTGGGGATGTGGCCACGAAGCAGTCAAAAATGCCCCATTTAGGGGCCATATATAGAAACAGCAAATTTACAACAATTTGTTCCCAAAAATGCAAGTTTTTTTATAAGTGACAATATTTACTGTGCACGTCAGTTTCATTTTTGTTATGCAAGAGAAGTGGCCAAGAAAGTGTTATTTTTATACTGTCGCTAAAGGGTATGTGGCTACTTGTCCGGTCTTCATTTGTCCTAAACTCGTTTGGAGCTTTCTCAGAGGGAGATGAGTTGTCACTTATGCAATTTGTATATGCCCCCGTAACGTCATAGCAACAGACCCCGCCCCCTCTTTTCTGAATTAGAATGTTTTACTATAATTCTATTGTTTCATCGAATACCACAGCTTTAAAAGATCTACAAATTTACTGCAATTTATATATGCCCCTGTAACGTCATAGCAACCCCCCCTTTTCTAAATTAGGATCAGTCTTGCTATATTTCTATTGTTTCATCGAACACCAGAGCTTTAGAAGATCTACAAATTGACGGCAATTTGTTAGCCATGTAATTTGTATATGCTCCTGTAACATTGTAGCAACAGAAGGGTACCAATTTGCCATTCCCCCTTCCAGCCAAAGTACCGAAGCAACTGCGTAAAATCCTACAGGCAAAGTGTCTGTTGACATTGGTTGCATTGTTTGGAGGTTGTTGCTAATGTTAATCCTACCACACCTGCTCTGTAAAGACCAAAACTTGCAGTTGTTTGGAGGTTGCAGTTAATGGAGGTTTTACTGTATATTGAATTATTTTTACTAAAAAAGTAAACATGCCACATAGCAGTAGCATTACGATTTCTCACAGTAAAATGTTTTCTTAACTTCTCCCACATCACAGATATTAATTTATCAACCATAAAATTTAATTGAGACGTCCTGCTGCCCTCAGAATCTGGCGCATCGAACCCCAGCTTGGCGCATCCCTGTATCTGAACACCTGTAATTCCTCTCGAAGGCGGTTGGTCCTACGGCATAATGTCTTTCCTGCCTGACAGAGCTGTTTCTCAGTGATCTTTCAGCGACTAAATCTTGTTAGGGGTAAGAAACTGAAGTCCTGTTCTAACTACTGAGGCTTCACCTCAAAGTTGGAGCCTTCGGTTCTTGTGTATTTGATTGAAATTAGTATAGAAATGCTTGGTGATCTCAACAAATTACATGTTTCAGTTAAAAGAAAGGGAGAATATCTTTAAATCATACAGAGAGAAAAACTCACTTTAAAAAGTGAAGAAAAAAATTATCGATAGCAATGCTAAAACTTCCATAATGCTTAGGTATATTCCTTAAGTCTGAAGTCACTACCACTGTTCCAATTCCTTTGTGAATGGTTGCATTAAGATATATTCTGAGAAATGACACACTCCAGTCACTGTCCAGGTACTGTTGACGTCTCATAGTGGGGGGGGGATGTTAAAACCTCAGGTAATTAGCGTTCCCATCCTCCTCCAAGTTCCTCCCTCCTTTAACTGGGTGACAAGCTTAAGATAACTGTTATAATGCTTGCCTCCCTGATATATTAACAGAAAGCCAAAATTTTGAGACAAATAGGAAAACCTAACCTCACTAAGAGATGCTACATAATAAATTATTCTAAAGGTGTACGTGTTGCTGTGTAAAAAGAAAAAAACAATTCATTATTTTAAACTGATTCTATTCAGGAACTATATTATTGTTCTCTGCCTCAATGTCACTTTCACTGTAAATAATGCTCCCTACAAAATCTGTTATATATATATATACACTGACTGAAAAAAAAAAAAAAATTCCCAACACCACGAAAAAATTGTTGTAGAGGAATGAAATGGCGGCAATACATTTGTATAGGTAACATATTTAATCGATTAAGGTTTCAAGGTCACAGCTTAATGTAAGCGCGAGATGAGCCATTTTAAATGTGAAATGCTGGTACATTAATAACCGGTGTAACCGCCAGAATGTTGAATGCAAGCACGCAAACGTTCATGCATTGTGTCCTACAGGTGCTGGATGTCAGTTTGTGGGATGGAGTTCCATGCCCTGTTGCACTTGGTCTGTCAATACAGGGACGGTTAATGCTGGTTGGGGGTGACCCTGAAGTTGTCGTCCAATGATGTCCCATACGTGCTTGATTGGTGAAAGATCTGATGATCTAGCAGGCCACGGCAACATGTCGACACTCTGTAGAGCATGTTGGGTTACAACAGCGGTATGCGGGCTAGCGTTATCCTGTTGGAAAACACCCCCTGGAATGCTGTTCATGAATGGCAGCACAAGAGGTTGAATCACCAGACCGACGTACAACTGTGCCGTCAGGGTGTGTAGGATAACCACGAGAGTGCTCCAGCTGTCATAGGAAATTGCTCCCTAGACCATAACTCCAGGTGTAGGTCCAGGGTGTCTCGGCCGCAGACAGGTTGGTTGCAGGCGCTCACCTGGCCTCCTTCTAACCAACACACAGCCATCACTGGCACCCAGGCAGAACCAGCTTTCATCAGAAAACACAAGAGATCTCCACTCCGTCCTCCAATGAGCTCTAGCTTGACACCACTGACGTTGCAAACGGCAGTGGTTTGGAGTAAGTGGAATGCACGCTTCAGGGCGTCTGGCTCGGAGCTGTCCTTCAAGTAACTGATTTGTAACAGTTCGTTGTGTCACTGTGGTGGCAACTGCATCTCGAATTGCAGACGCAGTATGATGCGCCACGGCCATACGCCGTACACGGCGGTATTCCCTCTCAGTAGTGCCACATGGCCGGCCAGAACCCGGTCTTTTTGAGGCAGTACCTTCCCTTGACCCCCGCTGCCAACAATCGTGCACAGTGGCTACATCCCTGCAAAGTCATTCTGCAATATTGCGGAAAGAAAATCCACCTTCTCGTAGCCCTATTACACGACCTCGTTCAAACTCCGTGAGCTGTTGATAATGGCTTCTTCGTCTTCTTAAAAGCATTCTTGACTAACATCAACACACTACGCCGAATTTCAACGATAACTAACTCTCGCAAATGTTACAGCGCGTATTTACAGCAAACCTGCTTTGCATGTTCGGAGGGGTGCTACTAGCGCCACACGTATGTGCCGAGTGCGAAATTTGCATAGACTTCATCTTACGGATGTAATCTCACCACCTACCAACTGTCGTTTATCTAACACAACAACTTCTTGGTGTTGGGATTTTTTTCCGTCAGTGTATATATCTGGTAACCTATGTATTTGGTCTGCGCCTCACCATCATTTTACCCTATGAGCCACCACTGCAGCACAATATGCTTATGATTTGACAACGGGGGGGGGGGGATGCTTTTCCTGACATCTTTAACCATTGTCAAAAAATAGTTGACACCCCTGCCCTTCTTGCAGGGTAAAGCGAAAAGCTAGATCCACACAACCTTACACCATGCCTCATCTAGGACCCAAGCCCTGCTCTTAAGAATAGCCCAAATCCTGCCCCTGACCACTCTGCTACTTGGAAAGGCCAGCCCAGTTTTAAAATTAAAAAATAAAATAAATAAATATGCTTCAATCTTTAAATTGTAAAATTTCTTTAAATGAATTGGACGTGTTGGAATACACATTTTTCACATTTTGCCATTAACATAAATTTTTTAAAAGTAATTACATAATTTTTTTATCTGGATGACTTCTCTCACACAGGATCAATTTATATGTGCAACCGAACTAAGTGATATAGACAGAAACTTCCTGCAACAGCAAGTTCCTGGTCGATCGTTGGACGACTGCATCAAAAGAAGGTATGTATATGGCCAGGGCTTGACAAATCCCAGGGGCCATGGTGACTAAAATTTGTCTGGTGCCTAATTTTCTAAATTTTTTATTATATTTCGTAATTTTAATTCAATACTTTTTGTATACAAAATGTTTCAGCACAATCTGTTATACAAAATAAGCAAGTCTGAAAATTTTAATTTCATTAAAATAAAGTTGACCAACATGATTTTCCGAAATGCTTAGATTGGATAGTTGGGTCACGTGCAGTGTTCTCTCGAACCTTTTTACTGGGTGGTGCAGCTGTCTCCTGTTTCAATATCTTTCCTAGAGGAAACAAAGTAAAATAAAGCATAACAGCTTAGAGCATAACGTATTAAGACTTCCTGTAATAAGTAACAGAATGAAACCAGAAATGTGAGATGGCTGCATCTGACTGTTGTATTTGAGTAATGAAAGTTCATAAAGCTGTGATTAGGCAATAAAAGTCAAAAGCAAACTGAAAACTAGCTATTAATTATATACCAACTACTCCAAGGTGTTTTTGGTTTAGAAGGGATTGCAGGGTTGTATGCCACCTCGTAAAAGCAGCAGAATGGCGGGGGGACAAATGTTTTTGCTAAAAACCTGGAAAAATTGGGTAACTTATAATCAAGAAACAAAACGAAAAAAAAAATTCACCACAAAAACATGTTAACAATCTACTCTAAGTATGACTTTCATTTTTCTCCCAGCAGTCTTTCCCTGTCACACATAGAATCCAACAGTGGAATGATGCATTTATTTGAATGTATTTAAAGATGCATTTATTGCATCATATGGTGGCTAAACTTTGCATTTTATAAATATATCAGGTTAAGCTTTTTTAATTGGCAAATACTTGGAAAATGTCATTTTGTCACTTTTGGAGAATTTTTGGTTGAGATTCATGTCAGTTAAATATTTTATAAATAATGATCCCATTTTCATCCCAACTTTGGAATTGGCATAATTAAGTAAGCAAGTTGAATGATGCCATAATTTTTTTCAAAATTAGTTTTTTTAAATATCAAAAACCAAAAATTATTTTTGTAGCCTTGAAAAGGTCAACCTATTTTTTTCAGCACATTATTTAAAAGCTCATAAAATGCTATAAAGAGACAGAAATTTCAACCTTTTAACCCAATTAGGTAATGAGATACAAAGACTCAAAGATGGCCCAGAGGTCACAATTTTCTAATCTTCAATGTTTATGTAATTTGAAACCCTGTGGCTGGATAGAGCTAAAATTTGGGATTTATTCATAAGTCTGCATGCCTTGCAATTGCACCACATGCCTAGCTATCTCACAGATGGTGGCACGGTACCGTCTACACGACAGCTTCACAGATGAGGACGCCGCCCACAGAGCAAGAGTGGAAGAGCAGAAAAGAGGAAGTGAAGAAGGTCGTGGTTGTTTGTGCGGAATGAATCTGTTTCAGTTGTTAATTATTGTCTTGTGTACTTGTGTGTTCGAATAAAGTGTTAAGAATATGATGGCTGACTGTGGTAGTAGTACAAGATTGAATTCCCTTAGACACCATGAATGAGGATCTAAGTATAAACAAACAAATCTGAACAAAACCTACGAAAGAACTGAATACACAATGGAATAGTTACACAACAGAAATGAATTGGCGAGACTCAAGACAGCAGAACCGGTTTATCAGAATTCCACTGAATGCCAGCCGTACTCCCGCGAAGAGAGAGAGATAAGCTGTGGGAGTGGTCAGATCATTGTACGACGTCATAATCTTGTTCGCTTGTAGTGGATATGCTTTCGTAAATACATTGCAAAAGCATTTTAATAGCACAAATATCCCTACATTTTATTAGTTCAGCCATTATTTTAATGTTTTTATGTCTGAAATGTATCTTTTATCAACTCTGTTAATAGGCGAAATTTCGAACTACTGTATATTGCAATGACGGAATTGTCCTGCTCTAGGTTTTCCACCCATTATCAGGTTAGGTGTGCCGGCAGTATAGTTGGAGATCCATGACACCATTTTGAACCACTACCAAACTTTTGGTGGGCCAGATATGCAACAATGTGCCCAGTGGGCCGGATATGCAACAATGTGCCCAGTGGGCCGGAGGTTGTGCATCCCTGACTTTAAGGCTACATTCCATAGAGGGATCATAGTTAGAAATAAAATTTTCAAGTGCTTTGCTGCTCGGAAAATTTCGGCAAGCTTGTACAGATTACCGCTGGCAGTTTCATCTTGTTCGTTGGTGGCATCATCATTTTCGTCCGAGGAAGTTTTCACAAGTTTTTCTGACTCTTCATTTATCAACGGTTCTTGATGTCCATCAATCAAATTTGTTATTTCTTCCTCCAGAATATCGATGAAGCCTTCACTCCCAATCTGCTTGCCATCTGAGTAATAAGTTTTGCTTCCTCGTTGATGGTATGAAAACCGTTAGTCATTGACACAGTCACACCACAGGGGCTGCTAGCATGCATTGATTGATTCTGGCTTGATTGCATCCACTGCCTCTTTAACGTGAATGATGCAGTCTGCGATGTTAAGACTTCCAGCATGCTATCACACTACAGTCATGGCCAAAAGTCCTGCACCAGTAGACTGAAAGTCAATTTTTGATGTTTGAAGTAAACTTATACAGTGTAATGGTAAAGTCAGGAATACATATTATACATCATTTTAAAGGACATTTGATGCTGAATTCAAATATGTTTACAGAATTTTATTACCAGCAATAGAAGTGAAGTTGCAAGCAAAAATGTGCAAGTGAGGAAACAAATCCAGTTCTGAAAAAGCATCCGCGCCCCTCTTATCCACTATACGTTTGCTAGTGAGATATAAAAGGGTGTAGAATCATCTGCAGTCTTAGAACACAGCTGCTTGTAGTCAGTTGACAGAAGTTTATGCAGAATTCCTGGTGATATTTGAATTTCGGAATGTCAAAGACCCGAAAATTGGTTCTGCCTCTTCAAGCCAGGGCAAAAATTATTACTTTGCATGAACTTGGATTCAATAGTCGCAAAATTGCTGTTAAATGTGGCTGTGATCATTGCACTGTCTTGCACACCATTAAGAGTTGCAGAAACTGGATGTATGGGGAAACAGAAAAAGAACAGGTCGACCAAGGCAGTATTGAACGTAATGATCACATGTTGATTTGTTGTTCCTTAAAATCAAGGTTTGAAAAAGCCACTGATTTAAAAAATGAGTGGGAGAATGAAGTAGGCATTATTGCATCTGCACGTACAGTTCATCATAGGCTACAAAAAAATGTACTGACTGCACGAAAACCTTTCCTTACTGAACAACAACGGCTCAAAAGAATTGCTTAGGCCAAGGCACACAAGAATTGGACTGTTGATGAATGGAAAAATGTTATTTTCAGTAATTGAACAACTGTTACTATTTCTGCTAATAATGGAAATAATTATGTATGTTGTTGAGCTGGTAAAAGATATAAGGCATGCTACACCCAGCCAACAATCAAGCACCCACATTCGGTGATGTTATGGTCCTGTATTTCAGCCAGTGGTTTTGGCCGTGTGTACATTGTTGATGGCACATTGAATGGATCAAAATATGTGGATATTTTGAAGTCCAAACTGCTACCATCTGCACAAGACATGGGTTTGCAGATTTTTATCTTTCAGGACGATAATGTGCCATGTCATCTATCAAAGTTGGTTGATGAGTGGTTTAATCAAAAAGTTATAAGAAAACTTCAGTGGCCGGCACAGTCACCGGATCTTTTAGAGAATCTGTAGGTGAGATTGAAGCAAACGATCCGTCTACTAGAACCCACATCTAAAACAGCATAGAGTCTGCAAAGGCCGAATGGCACAGTGTTATTACCAATGGACAACTAGAAAAGCTCATTAGTTCCATGCCAACAAGGTGCACTTTGTTACTAAGAAACCGTGGTCATCCAATTAAATATTAAAGTGTATTTTGCTTGTTGGTAAGTTATTTCAATTGTCCTGCAAGTTTCAATAATGTACTGTACAGTAATTTTAAGTTGAATGCATTGTACACTAATTTCACAAATTCCACTATTTTTTTGCTTTTTATGACTAGATGCTGTACTTTTGCTTGTAACTTCACTTCGATTACTGGTAATACCATTCTGTAAAATTATTTGAATTCATCATAAATTTTCCTTTAAAATGATGTATATTATGTATACCATTACGCTGTATAAGTTGACTTCAAACATCAAAAATTGACCTTCAGTCTACTGGTACAGGACTTTTGGTCACGACTGTACATTTAATTAAGATCCTTATTTATATTTTAGTTAATGCTAAAATACACTGGCTGAAAGTGAAAAAAGAACACCAAGAAGGAGACGTCTGATACCAACGAAATTTATACAGCATAATAACGGAATACGGAGGATAACGTGATCAAAATATTATGGCAAAATACAGCTGTATTTGCTGGTAAACTGAAAATAACATTTCCATGTAACATGGTTAGTACGAGGTTGAACCGCCATGAACTGCATCACACTGTGCAATTCTGGCATGGAATCTGTCTTACAGATGTTAGATGTAAGTTTGGGGTATTGAGTTCCAAGCATCCTCAACCTGGACACGTCAATCGGGGATGGCCGTGGCTGGCCGTGGAGACCGGATAAGTTGTTGTCCCATAAAATCCCACACGTGCTCGATGGGGGACAAATCCAGTGAACGTACAGGCCATGGAAGTTGTCTCACACCCTGAAGTGCATGATGCGTTGCACATGCCATGTGTGGGCGTGCGTTATCTTGTTGGAAAACACCACGATGGACCGACCTTACAAATGGCACAACAACAGGCTGAATGATGTTGTTGATGTAGGAGGTGCTGTTTAACGTACCAGGTACAAACACTAGTTGTGTACGAGAGTGATAGCTGATCGCTCCCCACACCAGGAGACCAGGTGTAGGCCCTATGTGTCGCTGGCGGATGCAAGAAGGGTGGAGACGCTCCCCTGTGTGTCTGCGAACACGCATACGGCCATCGGAGGCTCCCAAGCAGAATCTGCTTTCATCGCTGAACATGACAGATCGCCATTGCGTTCTCCAGTGCAGACACTGGCGACACCACTGCAGCCGTTCCGGACGGTGGGCTGGAATCAGAGGTACACATGCCAGAGGCACACGTGCACGTAGTCCTGCATCCAGTACACAGTTGCAGATTGTTCGCACAGTCACCTCAGGTGCAACGGCAGCTCGGATTTGCGTCACAGTGGATGTTCTGCTTGACAACGCCGCTCTTCTTATGCGTCGATCGGTCCGCTCATCTGTCCGTCTGTGACTCCCGGTTCAACGTCTTCTCGTGTGGGAATGTTGCTCGGACCATCACCAATACTTCCCGTCCAATTCGCTCCGCAATATGACGATACGACCACCCGGCCTCACTGAGTCCGACTAGACTACCTCGCTCAAAGTCCGATAACTGCTAAAATCGTACAAGTCTTCCATGTCCAGGCATTGCAGCTTCTTCAGGGTCTTCGCACGTGTCCGTACGCCGACGACTGATTACATTCACTTCGCCATACTCCTTAAATACCACCGACGATAATTTGCATATTATGCCGTGCTGTGGCGTAAGCGCTCACCGGTTGGTCCCGAAATTAACATCACACCTACATAAGCTCGACCCCATTAACATATGTAAATTTCATGATCGTCCGCCAATTCCTTCTTGGTGTTCTTTTTTCACTTACTTTCCGGCAGTGTATATTCTTAAGGATAAAATATCCTCCAAACCAGCTTCCAGAAACTACATTACCATCAGATTCCTTAATAATAGCTAAAATAATAAAATTAGAAAATTATTCTATAATAATGCTAGCAGCTTCCCCATTTCTAAGCATCAAACTGTTGTTAACTTTAAATATGTTAAAACCTTGGTTTCTAGTGTTAAAAATTACAAATCACATGCCTCACTAACTCTCTTGACTTTCACTAATAGTAATATATACAAGGGTACTGTATATTTTGATAACTTCCATAACCATGTTGTCACAGGTAATCTAGAATTTATTGATAACCCTATTCTTAGGAAAATTTTGGGATATGGTGCAAAGTTCAGGTTCTCCTTCCACCTTTCCAAAGAGAGAATTAAGTTAGACATTTGTGAGGATTTAAATAAATACATTGTTAAAACCAGCCTTACTCACAATTTGCATTGAGTCTTTTGCTGAATGGAAAAGTAAATTTTGGAAGAATTTCAAGAAAATTTAGCTAACTTAAAAATTTTCCAAGATAATAGCCTTTTTTCTCTAAAAAATTAAAGCAATCTCTCCATAATCTACAAAAAGATTACATTTTTACAACAGCTGATAAAGCCAGTAATAATTTTGCAATTTGTAAGAAATTTTATTTTGACTTAATTAAAAGTGAGCTAAATAATAGTCACCTATCGCCCTGCTCCTGTTTCAGGTAAGGAGCTAGCAAATAAGTTCAGGGCATTTCACAAACACCTTCAGCTTAAATTGGCTACAAGTTATGAACCTGAATTTCTTTATCTTTTTGCTACTGCAATATTTCATAAGGAACCAGTGAAATTCAGGTTCATAGCTAGTGCGACTAAAAGTCACAAGAAGCAATAGATTAGTATTTTGAATCAGTTTTAAAGCAGGTTTTAAATTAGGTAAAATCTTGTTCTAATTTACACTGTAAGGATTTTTGGAATATTAACAGCAATGCAGAGGTTATTTCTGACATCCTAGATATTAAGCCTGTAAATATTAATCTCTAGGACTATGAAAATTTGTACACCAACCTCTCCATTGATGATATTATTAACACCCTTAAATTTTTGAAATTTAAGGTCTGACATAATTACAGAAAGTTCCTGGAAAATATTGTTAAATTGCTGCATTAAAAATAATTTCATCCTTTTCTACAATAAGTTCTACAAGCAAGTTAACGGAATTTCAATGGGCTGCTCACATTTCACAAGTGTTTGTAATCTTTCTTGTTTTTCAAAGAATATCTGTTTATTAAGAACAATTCTTTCAAATGAGACAGCTATTTATATGCTTATAGATATATAGATGACCTTCTTTGCTTAAATAATTCTGGAGTTCTTGAAGATGAATTTTCGGCTATATGTCCAATCTGCCTTAATTAAAACTAACACTAATAACCAGAAACTGGATTTTCTAGATTTGTCTATTAATCTTAATGATGCCCAGTAATTAGTTTGTATGAAAAGACAAACAACTTTATTTTTACAATTTTAAAATTCATAAAGTGGTTGAGTAATATCTCCAGCAAAGTTATCAAGAATGTCTTGCAGGTTTTAAGGTTGTCCAGGATTTGCAGCTTGGAGGAAGATTTTAAGCACTATGTTCAATTTCTAATCAGTCAGTTTATTGATAACCAGGTTCCAAGGGCTTTCTTAAAAGCCACATTTAAATTTTTTTTTCTCAAGTATAGTGTTAGGATTGCAGAACTACTCTAATTCAATAACCTAGTGACTGAATGAATTGTCTAAATTAAAGCTATAACATAGAGGTTTAGATGATAATGTGGTTACCTTTACTTAATTAGGAACTTAAAATACTCTCTCAATTCCCTTTCCTTTTAATTCAAAAAAGTTTAAAACTAGCCTAATAAAATTTTTTTTTGTAATATGAAAAAGATCTTTTTCATATTACAAAAAAAAAAATTAAGAATAAAAATTATACAAAAAAGTATATATTAAAACTAAGAAAAAAAAGTATAATTTAAATAATTAAAAGGTAGGGAAAGTTTTTTTTTTTTTTTTGGGGGGGGGGAGATTTTAATACTGTTAAAGCCAGTTGGGAACAGTCTAAACTGTTCCCAATGGGTATTTTATAGTATTCCAACTAGTTTTTAGCAACTTTAAAACTGTTTGAAAATTTTCCTATCTTGAACCATAACCACAGTACGTTCTGGAAATTTGTTTGCTTTCTTGACTGCCGGTGCTGTTGGGGTTTCTGCTTCTAGTCATGTTGGGATTTGATACTGTACAGGCAGGATAAATTCATCCTTTTGGTAAGTTTCTTATTTTTGCTTATTATATTTTTCTATAGAATTATTTTTTAGGTTTGAAATTTATCTTTTTCTCCTACAGTTTTTTGGAGTTTTTGTGCATTATTTCCTCTTATTCAAGGTTAGCAGGCAGTCGTCGGCATGCCTCATTTTAGTTTGACTTTGGGCAAGTGCAACTTTGACTAGCTCTTATTTTCCATTTTAGAACTCTCTGGCAGTTTCTTGTAAGTAGGTCAACTAAACTCAAGCTATCTTCAGGGATCGCATTCCTCCTAAAATTCCTAATATTTTGTGACCCTCCTTAAATTCCTAAAATTATACCTAAAATTTGCTATTCTTCCTAAAATTTTCGTAAGCTTATTAAAAATACAACCGTTATTAACGCCAATAAATTTACCATTACGGTAAGGTAAAAAGACCTGTTATTGTAGAAACACAGCCTATATGCTGTGCTGCTGAAGGGAGGGAAAATGACGCCATCGAGATGCACTTGCTTCGGGGCGGGTGCTCCACTTTTGTGCCTTCGGACAGTTTTCGAGAGTAACAAGAGATCTAAGGGAAAAGGGGAGGGGTCACTTTCACCCCTGGTTTGCGCTTTGCAGACTAACTCCGTGGCTCGCAGAAGATCGTACTTTATTTTTGTACATGCCTTGTGAAACCTCCTCTTCCTGCTGATGTTTTGTTGTTGTAAACCGCAGGTGGGTGGAAGCAAAGAGGAAACATGTGGTCTCCTTCCGTAACCTCCGGTAATGACGATGGGATGGTAGCTGAGTGTTATCGTGGCAGGCAGTAGAGCACGTGATCATTGACCTTCGATGCGCAATATATCTCGGCTCCGACTCGCTTTGACTGAACTTGCGTGAGATGCGTATGATAGTTTCCGATTTTGTGTCTTTTATGGTGTTCTCTGTGCTGTGTGCAGATTCAGTTCTCTAGTGGTGACCTGCTTTTTTTTTTTTTTTTTTTTTTCTACTGACATCCTCGCAGCCAAACTTCGAGAAGTTGTCGGGTTTTGCAATATTGGAACGTGTTTTTGTACTTCCCTTTCATTTTCTGGTTAGTAATACAAGTGTTTAAGATGCCTAAATCCAAAACGAAATTTCAAGATGCGTGGCTCGCCAAAGAATTGGACGGAGTGAAGTTGAAAGAATGGTGTTCTGCAACTGAAACAATATTTTCTGCTAAGTGTATCTTGTGTTCAGAAATTTTCAATATTTCTAATAGTGGCTTTTCACAAGTAAAAGCGCATCATAAAGGAAAAAAAACATTTGCAGAAATTTCAAAGTAAATTTCAAAATAAGTCCATCCTGAAAGCCTTTGGAGGACGGGATCTTCAGCCCAAAACAAATATTAGTGAAGTACTGAGTCATGATTTACAGTTGGCTAAAGCCGAAGCATTATGGGCCATGAAAGTTGCTAAGGACAATGTCTTTTGTTTCATGCACTGAAACAGTTGAACTTTTCAAAGAAATGTTTCCTGATTCTGCTATTGCAGCCAAAATGCAACTTAAAGAAAATAAAGTTGCTTATGTGATATCACGTGGATTGTCAAAATATTTTGAAGAGAATTTGAAAAAAGACATTGCATCTAGTAGCCCAGGAAAGGTTACTATAGCATTTGATGAAACTACAAATACACAAGTGAAACAGCAGTTGGATGTGTATCTCAGGTACTGGTCTTCAGAAATAAATTCAGTTTCTTGCCGATACCTAACAAGCGTTTTTCTGTGTTCATGCAACAGCAGATATTTTGCTAAAAGCAATTCTTGATGTGTTATCATCCTTCAATATTTCGTTGAACAGAATTATTTGTGTATCCATGGACAGCCCAAATGTAAATAAGTGCTTTTTATGCAAATTCAATAAAGTTGTAAAACAAGAAACAGGCCAGAAATCTTTGGAACTCGGTTTTTGCAACCTGCATGTTGTTAGTAATGCATTTAAATTTTTTTTGACAAGCTTAAATATAGATTTTGACGAATTTGCTACTGATATGCATTACTTTTTAAAGAGTAGTGCTGCAAGACGAGAGGATTATAAATCTGTCGAGGATATAACATTGGTCACAGCCAAATTTCTTTTGCGTCATGTCAGCAACAGATGGTTAACTGTAGGTTCTGTAGCCCAGAGGCTCTTGGATCAATGGCTAAATATTACAGAATATTTTTTAAACTTCTTGCCATCTCAAAAAATATTTGAAAAACAACTACGCAATTCGGCAAGGTATAAAAGAATTCACTGTTTCCTGAAAAATGAGCTAACTCTTGCTATTTAGCATTAATTTCATTTTCACACCAAAATTTTGAAAAGTTTTCATTATGTTATCAGAGTGAAGAACCAAAAATACACCAGTTATATTCTGATTTAAATACTTTAATGAGGAATGTTATGGCTCAGTTTATCCAAGATGATGTTATTGCAGGGAAATTTGGAGAAGACCTAAAGAATATAGATTTTGAAAACAAAAATTCATGGAAAAAACTAGGCGAGTTAGAAGTTGGTATGAAGACAAAAAATCTCCTCAGGAATGTTCAGGAGACCAGGCAGAAATTATTTCTCTTAGATGTAAGATCATCACTAATTGCAACCACAAAATATTTAAAGTCAAGTTTGCCATTCTGCAATCAAAAGCTAAGAGACAGAAGTTTTAAAGGTAAAAGAACCAAAGAAAGAGTCAACTCAACTTTCAGTCACTGAAGGACTTTCAGAAATAACCAGAATTTCTAGTGTTTTGCATCTTTCTGAGGAACAAATTGATAGAGTAAGAGAAGAGTGGAAACTTTTAAATTGCGATAAGCCAACTCTAGATGAACTAGTGAAATTTTCAGAGGAAGGGCATATTCCAGTGCGGATTGATCATTACTGGCGTAATATATTTAGTATTAAAGACTCTAGCGGAAAAGAAAAATACTCAAATCTTGCTAAACTCGTCAAGTCAATTTTAATTTTACCTCATGGTAATGCTGATGCAGAAAGGGGATTTTTGGTTAACACTGCTCTGTTAAGGAAGGACAAGGCTAACTTAAGACTCAACTATAACATCATTAAGAATAGTTAAAGGGGCCATTAAACACTATGGATGTGTAAGTAAAGTTCCCATAACAAGAAATTTGTTAAATAGTGTTCGTGATTCACATAAATTTTATAAAGAATATGTTGATAAGCTGAAGGAAGAACAATAAAAAAAGGTAAAAGAAAGGAAGCAGAAAAAGAGGGAAAATAGGAAAAGCAGCTAGAGAAAAAAAGAAAAGCTGAGTTTGATGACAAAATAAAAGAAAATGATGCAGAAATAAATAGGCTTAAAAAAGATAAAGAAGCCTCCCTAGCAGTAATTCAAGAGGGAACAGAAAGAATGAGAAAAGCTGTAGAAAAACAAAATACTGTTGAAATAGCAGTTGCCTCTAACTTGATCATACAAGGTTCGGCTGAAATAAAGAAAACTGAAAGTAAATTAGTTGTGGTGGAAGCAGAAAAATATAGGCTTATCAGGAAAAGGTTAAAACAATAATATGAAAAAAGTAATTCAGTGAACAATTGTACATAGTTCTTGGTTTTCAATTACCTTTTTAGGATATTATAATTTAATGTGAAACCTGAAAACTTTACTGCGAAAATCGTGAATTGCTTCTGGTTCAACAGCATATTAATGTTCAAAGTGAAACTTGAATGTGGTAAATATACTTGAATATGATAATAACACGTGAAAAGATAAGAACTGAACATTAGAAGTAAATCATACTTAAACTTTAGACATTAGACGTTATGCAAAAAATTTGGGTGTGAACTTCGACCATATATACTAATGGACTGCGCATTGGCAATAGCTGCATCAAAGCCGCCATGGCTCAAACATTGGGCACGTCATCATCAGACTCCAAATTTCGTGTAAAATTGCTGTTATGATTATTAATTTACGCTGCAGAACTTCAGTGTTTTTGGTGTATTATGTGAATGCGCCTCATATATAATGAAAACTCTTCAGGTAAGTTTACTTATGAGCTATATACATGCATGATCGGGTTGTTTACATTTTGTGATTTATAATGTGATGAACATTTGCGAAGAATTTGGAACATGCATTCCATTTTTTTTTTCTTAAGTTACTATATTTTATATCGATAGCTGCAAGTTTCTGGTTAAGTAATTGAACTTTATTGACTTAGGTATTTAATTCGTTTCTTACCCATGAAAAATCATAGAACTTTCTTTACTATATCACTCAGAGCAACCATAAGCACAGCAGGTGTAACCCATCTTTTTGACTGTTGTCATGTGATTTTATGTTGGAGCCAGAAATTTTGATGTCATGCGCAGTCTATCAGTATATATGGTTGAAGGGTGTGAAGCAAACTCTTTACAATGTATACAAAGTTGTTTTACTAGATGTATACAAATATACATCTAGTTTTTATTGAAATACACTCCTAAAATTTTCCTAAAATTTTTCTAAAAAGTCCTGAAATTCCTACCTAAAATTTTGCAGAAGTATGCTATGATCCCTGTATCTTCCACCTTGAGATATTTAATTAATATGCTTGTTAATAGTCACGTTTACTTAGTGTATGGTTGTAACAGTGCTTTACCTAGGTACTCTAGTATTTTATACTTCTTGGACTAAGTATTTGGATTCTATTTGTGTGAGGTCTTGTGTGTGGTCAGGCTTCGACCATCCTGTTTGCTAAGGGGATAGTTCTTCGTTGCTTTTTTTTCTACTAAATTTTTTCCCCTTTAATATTGTTTTTTTTTTTTTTTTTAGTTTGCCTTTTTTGTGGGTCTTGGAGGGGGAGTGTTGGTTATCTGTGGTGGGTTTTTTTATTTGTTTGGGGGTGGGTTATAACTTTATTTTAATTCTTTAAGTGTTTTCTGGTTATTATTTTGCTGTTATTGTAGCAAACTGGATGGTTCAGAAACCCACACTTCTTGGTCTTTATAGAGGTATAAGAGGTGTTATCTGTGCCTAGCTCTTGATGAAGCCATAGATAACAGCTTGCCATAGTTCTATAATCCTCTTATTTTTTCTTTTTTCTCCCAGTTGGTTGTTAGATCTCTTCCTTTGATTTCTGGGTCATTCCATGTCAAATCACCCAGCATTTTCACAAGATGTCACCCACCCATCTCAGATTTTTGTTAAAATTTGTACAAAGTATTGTACTGGTCAGATATGAAACCAGTTAAAATTTTAGGTCAGTTGGTCCAGTAGATCTTGAGTAATGCCACTTTAAAAATTGGGTAGCTCTGCCTTTGAAGTTTTCGTGCGTTGATTTTTCACAACTACACTGTATGACAAAAAAAAATCATAACTTATAACTAACTGTTGCAGCCACATAATTTTTTTTCTTAAATGATCTACATGATCCATACATTTGAGAACAACTTGTTTCTGCACATTTTCAGAATTAAAATAACTTTTTTTATATTTAATGACAAAAGACGTGGAAAAATGAAGCCACATTTTTATTAAACAATGTTTAATAAATATGTTTAATAAAATGTTTTCAAAATGAGCCCCACTTCAAATTTGCTAAAAATATTTTCATGTGTATTATAATGTAGCCTTTGATTAGGAGAAAAAAAAATACTTTAGGCAATTCGCCATTATGGCGAGGAAAAAAAGATATCCAAAATGGCGTATCGTAAGAATTTAAGTCTAGGTGCACAAAAAATCTTGGCCTCATTCCAAAGCGGCAAATGAGTGCCGCTTAGGCATAATCTTGACAAAGCTGTAGAAGCAGAACACGACTTCACGTTATACTTATGTTCAGTAATCCTGCAACCAAGATTGCGGGATATAGAGCCCACATAAATCAAATCGCTTTTGCCTGGTTCAAGGGCCTTTAGATGAATGGAATACACCCCATAACAGGATCCCAAAGGCATTGTATCCCTGTCAGTTTTGATAATAGACAAAATATTGTTGGCCTTAACACCAAAACCAACTCCGTGTTTTTTTACAGATATTCTTCAAAATATTGTCAACACATGGGGTGGTGTACTGTAAAGAAATGGCATACCTAGTGGAACTGTGTTCCCCAACTAAGGTTGAAACGCAGGGAGTCAATAAACGGTTGAATAGCCTGTCGAACTGATTATTCTTAATCAGATCAATAGCCAGTTTCATCAAAGGGCTGAGAAATAAGGCCTTTACTTCTAAGCTGGCCATCCGATAACTACTAATATCTTAGTTTATTAATTTAATTCTATTAATAAAATCATAGCTATTTTTCATGCAAAATTGTATGAGGAAACGATAAATTTTTTACCAGACTTATAGTAAAGAAAAATCACCATTGATAACTCTGAAGGGCACTTCGGATTTATGTGATTTTATTTTTGCCACAACTCCTGTGACTGTAGCACCCATTGGTGAGTGCATTTTTCTAATGCTGAGGTGATATGGTTTCTGATATTGGCTAAAAACCGTATTTGTTTTTCAGAGGGGTCTTTTTCAATAATTTCAAATCTCATAAAGCATCCCTCATTTTTCTATTATATTCTTCTGTATCCAAAATAATGATTTGACCTTATTTATCTGCCTCGCAGAATTTTACGGTAGGATCATTTTTTAATTTTATCAATTGGTCTCTGTCATACTTTAATTTTCCGATGCAAATCTTTCTCCCCCTCCCCCTTTTTTTTGGGTCTCATTCTGTTTGTTGTACTCTTTAAATATGACACGTTATAATTTAAAACACAACTCCTCTTTAAGTACTTTATTTGCTAAGTCCTCCAAAATGAGTATGAGTTGTTCTATCCTTGTTATTTTTGGGGAAAACAAATTTTTCCCACTTTGGAGTTTTGCCATCTGATTGCATGTTAAGTCATGACTGGATAAGTTTTTGTAGACAGGATATGGAACTCCAGTTCTAAATTTTCTTCTTCATGTTGATATCCTTTCAAATAAGTCATTTATTTTGTTATTACTATCTGTAATCTGTTTTTCTCTTGCCACTATTTCATAGATTTCGATCAACATGAAATCTAACACTTCATTACACTTTATATTTTTTGTCATCAAATATTGTTATTCCAAATATTATACCATAAATTTAAACATTTCCTTTGCAAACTATATGCATACTTTCTCTTTTGGATGATTTCATTACGAAGCATACACCCACCACAGATAACCAACACGGGGGCTTTTTTTTAGAATTTGTTCATCTTTTTTGTTGTACCGTGTATTTTTAACTAGTAAGTAATTAGGGAGAAAATCAAAGTAACAGCGTATAATCGGATATTGTTTAACCAAACAAATCTTGCTCTTGAAATTTCTCAA
Organism: Macrothele yani; assembly: GCA_039090855.1. Lineage (NCBI taxonomy): Eukaryota > Metazoa > Arthropoda > Arachnida > Araneae > Macrothelidae > Macrothele > Macrothele yani. The sequence continues at coordinate 176,281,480 of CM077010.1, read as the reverse complement.
TGTTTGCAGTTCACACCTTGTGTACAAACCCCAGTATAGCATCTCATTCATGTGAGGACATTAGGGAAAACAACAACCCTCTCACACTTGCATTTGATGAGACTACAAATAGCCAAATAAAGAAACAGCTAGATATCTATGTTATTGAGGTAAGTCAGGGAAGTTGAGGCATGGCGATCGTTTGTTATCTGGTGTTAATTTTGGGTTAATCATGATTTTTTCAATTCATGAATATTGAATGAGTTATTCATGATGTTTATTCGTGTTGAATTAATTAAAAAATATGCAGGTGGAGGTCATAAGTATTTCTTGGCTGTCAGGTTTCTGCGTCATTGACCCCATTGCTTCGTGAACGGAAATTTTGGAATGCCAGAGATTGAACTGCTCTTCTGACCAGAGTAACAACATGCTACCAGGATTCTGCTCTCACCGTTCCATTGCTGAAGTGTTAACTTACTATGAACTGTTTTGGAACATTTCTCTGCTCTTGGGGTTCTATATTACAGACCATATTGATTGTGAAGGAAGACCGGTGTGCCTGGATTTATTCATCACCCTAACTGTATTTTCAGTTCACCAACTGGATACCTTATGTTATATTTTGATCTTCACATTGTAAGTAATTGAACTTGTCCCTTACTTTTTCTGAGGGATTTACTGTTTAGCATCAAATCAGTTATTTCGATCTCGTAACTTTTCGGCGTTTGCCTCATGAGTACTGTGCTGCCATCTATATCTGGTCTGCGTCACAACTACCTACTTTTGGAGGTGTATTAACTTACTGTGAACTCTTTCTGGGGTTTCTTGTTTTTTATTTAGAGATTAGTCCTTGCTGATGTTGTGATTTCCCTCATTATGGGATCCTGAGATGTTTGCCCATACAGGAGGTGTTGACTGAACTCTGAATATTTATTTTGGCTGATTAATTCAGATGTGTGGGATGATATAGTGTACATAATTGTAATTTCAATTTTCTTCATCCAGCTTATTAATCATATTGTGGTATTTGTGATCTGTTTATAACTGACCTCTGTTTCACCTATTACAATATCTAAAAGAAATTAATCATCTAGTCAAGCTACTAAATCTAAGCTTGCTCCATTGCCTGGTGCAGAGGGTGAAATGGCTGACATAGACTTTTTAAAACAATATGTATTAGAGATCAATTCAAAACTAAATGCTCTTAATTTAATACCTGATTTAAGAGTGAAACTAGTGAAGATAAAACACTCTATTGATCAGTTAAATAAAGTATGATGGTATATCCTCTAAATGTGTGGATTTGGAACAAAAGAATCTGTCCCTGCAAAAAAAGATTGAAGTATGAGAGGCAAATGAGGTTAAGTACGTACGTAAGGGAATTACAAGTATTGAAAACTGAATTTAATGATTTGGATCAGTACCAACGAAATCGAAATTTAGAGGTACATGGCATTGACCTAACAGGTATCAAGAGTGAATACCAACTTAGGAATCTTGTGAACATACTGGGTGAGAAGTTTCAAATTCATGATTACCTACCCTCAGATGTGGTTATTGTGCATCCACTTCCTAATAAGTCTAATGATCCAAAAAAAATAACAATAATAATGCAGTTCAGATCAAGAACTATGAGAAACTGCTTGGTTTTTACTTCATATGCAAAATATAATACAGAAAAATATGGAACAAAAGAAATAACACTAGCATTATTTTTGGATCTTACTAAAGCTTTTGATACATTAAATCATGAAATCTTATTAAAAAAGCTACATAATTTTAGAATAAGAGGTAATTTTCAGACACTTTAAAAACTATCTAACAGACAAACACTAACACAAATCGACCAGTTTTTTTTTCTTCATTAGAATATATGAATTCGGGTGTGCCTCAGGGCTCTATTTTGGGTCCGATCTTATTTAATATTTATATTAATGACTTATTCTCAGTATTATCTAATGCACATGTTATTCTTTATGCTGATACTACTATTCTTTTCACTGGTTCAGACATCTCTGACACTTATTAACCGATGTAATCTTGAATTATTAAAATACTTTAATTGGTTGACTTCAAATGAGCTTGTGGTAAATATAAAAAAAAAAAAAAAACAAGGCAATTATATTTACAAATTGTCATAGATCTAACACTTCTTAATTCTATACTATTAGATAAGACAATAGTAATGGAATTCACATATCTAGGGATAAAAGTACAGTCTAATTTAAAGTGGGATAACAATATTAACTACTTAATGAATAAAGTGTCTTCAAGTATTGGTATTGTTAGTCGTTGTGTTCTTACTAACTTATCAGTTTCAACACTAAAACTTCTGTATTATTCTCTGGCACAATCACATTTAAATTGCTGCATTCTATCTTGGAGACAAACAACTAATGCTGATTTTAAGAAACTTCAGACATTACAAGATAAATATATTACTCTTAGAATTAAAACATAATTCTGGTATAAATCACTTTTCACTAATGAACTCCTATATATGTATGCGTTGTCCCAAATAAATATAACATATTAACATTAAAACAATTATAAAATTACAGTTTGGGAAAAGCCATGTACAGGGAAATCAAAAATAATATAGATCATACATTAATTGAAATTTCTTTACCTACCCATGACTATAATGCTAGAGGTAGATCTCAACTGAGACTAATTTTTCCCAGGACTCAGTATGTTAAACAGTCACTAAGTTATACTGGGCCTCAATTTTGGAATTCTTTACCTAATGATCTTGCAATAATAAATAATTTCAATCTATTTAAACAAAAAAATTAAAACTTTCCGTTCTGGGACTACCATGATTATAAAAAAAGTGAGTTAAAGCAATATGAAAAATTTAAATGGTATTTGCAAAAAAAATGGGGGGGGGGGGGAAAGGGTCCCCTCATTTTTTTGAAAAGACTAAAAGGGTCAAGGAATACTACTAAGGAGGGGATAGAAGGGGGGGGCAATTTCACTAATACTTTGAATGCTATATGCCATGCCTTCATGTATAACTTTGACATGCTTACATTTGTTTAGGGAGATAAGGGCTTTGTCAGGTCTCTTGTGGCCTCTTCCCTAATCTCCCTTGCTGTTACAGTTACTTATACTGTTGTCTCACATTGCATTTTGTCTTCATGTGGCAGCTAAATAAATTAAATTGAAAAAAAAAATGAATTGAAGATAATGTCTGAAGAAAAAAAACCAAGATGGTGTGTCAGTATGCTCCAAGCACATTTTTGGGTCATACATCAGCAGATAAGGTGGTGCATAAGCTCCTTGATCAGTTGGCCTCATATGAGATCAATTTATGTAATTTATTGACCATGTCCACAGATGGCCCAAATGTAAATAAAAGTATAATGCATAAACTGAATGAATTGATGGAAATTGAAACTGGGCATAAAACTATAGATGTTAGTTTCTGCTGTTTACACATTGTGCACAATAGCTTCAACAAGATGTTGAAAAATTTTGATTTCAATCTTGACGAGCTTGCTACGGATCTGTATGCATTTTTGAAAAATAGTGCTGCACGATGAGAGGACTTTTAAGGAAGTGGATAAGATTACTAGCATTTTAACACAGTTTATGATAAAGCATGCTACAAGCAGGTAGCCATTACTATAAGACATGTTGCAGAGAGAATTTTTGAACAGCTGCCAAATTTGAAAATATTTTTTGTCCAAGCAAAAGTCTTCTGACAACAGCATAAACAATACTGATAGATATTGAAGAATCAGAAACTCCTTGACAAATCAAATAATGGCCTTGCTATTTGACTTTTGTAATACATATTTATGCAGTATTCGAGAAATTTCTAACCCCACCTCAGCATGAAGAACCTCTAATTCACATTATGTATTCTGAAATGAATTCCTTTTTGTGTAACTTTATGCCAAAATTCATTAATGATAACATCCTTTCACAAAGAGGAGGAAGAGTTGGAAAAAATTGATTTAAAAAAAAAATTACTCACTTCAAAGCTTTGAACGAAATTGGAATTGGTATGGCAACTAATTGCCTAGTGAGAGCACTAGAAGCAAATGAAAAAAAAAAAAAGAATCCTTCTTGATATAAGAGCTACTTTGGTTTAAACTGTTGAATAACTGAAAGAAAATCTTCCATTTTGTAGCCAAAAATTAAAAGATCTACAAATTCTTTGTCAGAACATGCCAAAAGCCACACAGTTTGAACATGATTCTAACCATGGGTTTGCACGCAATAACTTGTGTGTCAATATTTACATTTTCTCAGTGAAATGACTGATTTGATAAGAGATGAATGGAAACTACAGACCTTACCTGAATATGTTTGGAGTGATGAGGGAACACTCACCCCTATTGATAAGTACTGGGCAAAGATACTAAGGCTAACTGATGTTGATGGAAAGCTTAAATTTGCAAATTTAGCCAAAGTCAATAAAGTCTGCATTAGCTCTGCCCTATTAAAATGCAGATCCTGAGCATGGGTTTTCTTTAAACATTACTTTGGTTACCAAAGACAAGTTCAGTTTGAGCGAGTCAACAATAAGAGCCATCTACATCATTAAATCAGCAATTCATTATAATGGTGGAAATGTTCTGGATGTTCCAATAACTCTACCTTTTTTAAAGGCAGTTTTAAATACTCATAAGCATTTTAAAGAAGAAACTAAGAGAAAAAAGCAGGATGAACTAAAATTACAGAAATAAAAATTGAGAAAGAAAGACAGAGGCAGAAGGGAATTGAAAAGCAGAAATCATAGTGTGGTGATAGCATTTCAACATGTGGTGTTGAAATAAAGGAGTTACAAAATGAAAAAGGCTTCCCTGTCTGTGATAAAAGAAAGAATTGAACAAGTGACCAAAGCAAGCAAACTGAAATGACAGTTGCTGTAAAATTAATAACTGAAGGAAGAGATTATCTCAGTTGGAAAGGAAAAGAAGTGTTGGAAGATAGGAAAGATTCCCTTATAAAGAAATGCTTAAAAATGGCCAAATGATTTTTTGTGACAATTTTAATGCAGTGACAAAAGAACAGGATGTGTCAGTTTCCCTTCAGATATCATGCAAGGAAAGAACAGCAGGGGAAAAAAATTGTATTATATGTTACACTTTTACAAAATACAGGCCTTAAATAGTTGGAGTACGTTCACAATTGTGTCATCCTTAAACTAAATTGTTTTGTTTTTCAAAAAAAAAAATTGTTTTACATTGTTGAAGTGTGCACAGTTCAATTATGGTAAATTACTTTCTAATCGTATACAACCAGGTGAGTTTTGAAATTTATATTTGTGCAGTTATTGATACATTTTAATATTAGTGTTGTACCATATGTAAATGTTTTTGCTTCCAATATGCAGTATATATTTATGTGGCCCTGCTTTTCTGACAGCACTGAAGAACGAGCTGGCAACCTATATAATTGTTAATTTTAAGGTTTATTAGGGAAAATATATGTGCAAGATGGTAATAAGTATCAAAAACACAATTAGTAAACTAACAAAGTAATAAAACCACTAGACATATATGCCAACCCTTTTAAATTGTGTGAATGTAAGTGTTGTCATGTGTCTTTATATAATATGTGACATATATGCCAACACTTTAAGCTGCATAAATTTGAAAGTGTTGCTGTATGTCTTTATTTAGGCATGTGTTAAATTGTTCTGTTAAATTAATCTGATATAAGAAAAACAAATCTGTAAAATATCTCCAAAATTTTTAACTGAATGCCCTAAATTCCTGCCTAAAATGTGTTTCTGTGCAGCCCCCTCCCCTGAGGTCATATCAAATTTTTAACCACTTGCATACTGTAAAAGAATTACAACTAACTTTAATATTATTTTTTATGTAATTGTTTTCTTTGCAGAAAGCAGTTGAAAGAATGGTCACAGAAGTCAATCGACAATTTGCTTACTGCAAGACTTACTTATGGGGATCATTGTGAGGACCTAAGTCGAATTTTGAAATTTTGGACCTCGTTTGAAATAAATGCCCAACTAAATGTGTTAAGAGTTAAATGTCCCGAACGGTTAGTGTAAAAGATTTGAACTTTTTACTAAATATGGAATACTCTTTTTTTCTTAAAATTTTGAAGTCATATACAAAACGTGTTTTTGTGCAAATTTAATAAGATTATTTTGCAAATCAGTGTTTTCCTCAGGCTTACCTTATCCATGGAGCTCTGTCTCTTTCAAACATAGAAGTTGCTCCCCCTTATATTTAGGTCTTCAAATATCTTATTCCCCCCCCCTATTCATTGACTGTCTTTCATTGGAAGTAGAGCAAAAACCCAGATGAGAAACTCTCCAGAAGTTTCTAAAACTGTTTAGCCCACATTAAATTATTGCATCAAAAGCATACACTGAAGTGCCAGAAAAACTGGTACACCAGTCTAATACACCACGGGAGCGCAGGACTGCAGAAATATGACGAGGCATGGACTCCACTAGCTTCTGGAAATATGCTGTAGGCAATGCACACCATACTTCTTGCAGAGCGTTCCACAATTCGATTGTATTCTGAGGTCTCGGGTTCCTGTGTTCAATAGCGCGTTACATGGCATCCTAAATGTGTTCTATCACCTTCAGATCTGGGGACTTGGGTGGGGATGGCAACACCCCAAACTCAGATGAATGCTCCTATAATCATAATGTGGCCTCCCGGCACTTGCATTGTCCTGTTGGAACAGGCCCAACCCATCATCATGAATGCAGGACATGAATGGGTGTACCTCATCAGAAAGGATGCACACATAGCATTGGCAGGTCACAGACGTTTTTAGATGTACCAGGAGCCCCATTGAAGTCCAGCTAAGCACACCCCATACCATTACGGATACCCCACCAGCCGGTACAGTTCCCTGTTGACAGGCGGGATCCATGGCTTTATGGGGTTTGCGCCACACACGAATCCTTCCATCTGCCCGATACAGTTGGAAACACGACTCGTCAGACCAGGCTACTTGTTTCCAGTCATCAAGTGCCCAGTGGTGGTGTTGCCATGCCCAAGCGAGGCGCATAGCTCTGTGTTATGCACCCATCAAGGTGACTCCAGTTGGGTGTCGGCTCCCAAAGCCCATATCGTGCAGGGTACATTGCACAGTCCGGACGCTGATGCTTGTTGAGGCTCCAGCATTGAATTCCGATGATACCTGCAAGTGTGTTGCACGCCTATTGCGTGAAACGATTCTTGATAGCCGATGATGGTCACATTCACCCAATGTCTTTTTACGACCACACTGGTATCTTAGGTTGAAGGTTTTGCCGGAGTTCTTGTAGTCACGGTACACCCTTGCAATGGTCGTCCGTGAAAATCCGAACTTCGTTTCTACCTCCGAAATACTATGGCCCATCTCACGAGTGCCAACTACTACACCACGTTGAAAATTGCTTAAGTCGTATGCCGAAAACAGCTCTGACAGCTGGCAAGGATGTCTGTCGCTTTATATACGCACTGGCGGACGCAACCGAGTATGCGCATAGGTGATGTTACTATGTATTTTGCACAAGCTCTTCTGTACCAGTTTTTCTGGCACTTCATTGTATTTTTACACATGGTTCATACGCTCTTTGAAAAGTCCTTGAAAGTACTTGAAAAAGTTTGACTCTGTAAATAGTACTTAACAATTTTTCTTTTGTTTTTTTAAGTAATGATATGAAAAAGCATATGTAAAATAATTGTTTGTGCTAAAAAGTTGTTTAGGAAATTTCTGTGTAGTTCCAATAAAAACACCAAGCTGAATAAATAGTACAGAACTTGTGTTCAATTCAGGGGAGCATATAGCCAGCTGGTACCTTTGCTATGACATCACTAAAGTAAAACTTCAGCTGTGGGACCAAAATAAGTATGACTGGATTTATTCTATAATATCAATATATGTGCATCAATTACACTACATTGGATGTACTTATTACATGGCATAATATATCAACATAAACGTTATCTTTACTGTACTTCATGTTATGTTTTCGTTCGATATATAATTCTTACTGGCATGACCCTACGTCTAGTTAAATTGCATTATAAAATGATTTATTGTACAACATTAACACATAAAGTAAAATAAAATTGCTACTCAGTGTTTTTCATCTATTATGGGTGGTTTCAAGCTCATATGCTACTTCCTGACCCATCGTCGTACGTAATAAAATTCCTACGCAAAAACTTCTTGCGTCGTCAAATTATTAATAAAATATTTATACGTAAATGTAATACCAGTTTCAATCCTGAGCTTGGATTAAGTCATATGCACGGGATGTCATGATTGATAGTCATACTAGCAAACGAATGACAGACAGACATAGCAAGGGAAACCAAACGTATAGAAATTCCGGACAACAAAAGGTTGAAATCATAAAATGATTAAGACGATAAAAGAAAGAGGTAAGAACCAGGTCAACGTTGCTGAACTTGATGTTGTATATGAATCAGATGGGTGTTAATGTTGTATAATAAATTCTTTTATAATGCAATTTTACTAGACATAGGGTCATGCCAGTATGAACTATGTATCGAACCAAAACATAACGTGAAGTACAGTAAAGATAATTTTTAAGTATGACTGGAATTAGGGACGCATTCTTGCCTGAGGGTGAATACCGAAATAATGTACCTTTTTAAAATATTCCACAAAATAAAATTTCAAAAAACACTAAAACAGAGGGGCAATTCAAAGTTAATAAAATTAACCAACAGAGGCCAAGGGGTAACAGGCAGATAATTGAAGGTTTACTTGTCCCAGCTAATTTAGTGGTTTGAACTTGCTAAAATACCAACCAACCAACAGCACCCACATGATAATTTAGTTTAAAAAAGTCTTTGAAAAGTGCTTGAATTTATTTTGCTTGGAAGAGTGCAAACCTTGTTACAGTTCAATAAATCACAATATTTGCTTTGTTCAGTTGTCTGCATACTTTAGGAAATTTTAAATGCCTAGACATGCTCTCAGAACGTAAGGTAACATCTCAGATAAAATACATGTATGAGGCATGATCAAATGAAACCCATTTGTGCTGCATCATGTGGACCAGCGCATGGGGAGCATGATGACTTCACAGCTTGCGTGATAAGCACAGACCAATGAACAAGCGAGCAAGTGTTCATTCTCCTCACATGTGTGATTTGTGCTGTAGATTGACAACATGGCTGGTGTGATTGCGAATCCAACCATGGTAGAACAGGGAATAGTGATTTTGTTCCTGACAGCAGAAGAATGTCCACATTAATCGCAGAATGCAGACAGTGTATGGTGACAAATGTGTGTTGAATACAACAGTGATGAACTGGGTGCGAATATTTTGGGAAGGGACATGAGGAAATGAAAGATCTTCAATGTCCAGGCCAGACACATGTTGTTGCGACAGACGAACCATTGTCAAGATTGATGCAGCAATAGGGGTGGACCATCGTCGGGGCTTACATTTGTTAGCAGAGACATTAGCTATGTCACTTGGGGACAGTTTTAATGGTGGTTACGAAGACACTGCAGCATCGTAAGGTGTATTCACAATGGATCCTTTGGATGCTGGCTGACTACCATAAGGAAGAATGTATGAGTTGGAGTTTGAACCACCTGCTGCGTTACGAAGCAGAGGGTGATTCATTTATGTCGCGCATAGTAGCAGGCAACGAATCGTGGTGCCACCACTTTGAGCTGTCCAGCAAGCCAGTGAGCATGCGATGAAAACACCCCAGACCACGAAAACACAAAATTAAGTCGCAGGCTTCTGCAAGTAAGGTTGTGCTGACATTTTTTTTACCATAAAGCACTTTTGTTGGTAGACTTTAAAGGGCCTCACATGAACATCAATGCCAACCACTACAAAGACACACTGGCCAAGCTGCATAAAGCCATCAAGAATAAGGGACCCAGCATGCTTTCTCATGGTGCAATTCTGTTGCACAACAATGCTCGTCCACATGTTGTGAACATTGTGCAGGATGCATTAGTATGGAAAGTGTGGGAGGTTCTGCACCGCCCAGCCTATAGCCCCGATCTGTCACTATGTGACTTTCATTTGTTTGAACCCTTAAAAAGCTCTAAAGGAACAACGATTTCACTCCAATGCAGAAGTCATGGCCGTGCTGAGTAAATGGTTCTAAGAGCAACCAAAGTCCTTCACGGACCGTATCTGCTATCTCCCCAGCAATGGGATGCGTGTTTAAATGCCTATGGTGACATTTTCTAATGAACACTGGTGCATTCTTGCTTCCTTGTACAGTATATATGTGTGTATCATCATCATAATCATCATCACTGTCAACCATTATCAATCCACTGCTGGACGAAGGTCTCCCAAAGTTTCTTCCACAACGGTCTGTCTTGTGCCAGTCTCCTCTATGTTACTCCCGCATACTTTCGAATTTCATCCACCCATCTCCCATGTGGTCTTCTTCTGGGTCTTTTCCTGTTCCTTGGAATCCAATCTAAAATTTCGGCTGTCCATCGATGGTCTGTCCTTCTGGCAGTATGTCCAGCCCATTGCCATTTCAGGGATTTAACTCTGATCATGATGTCTTCCACTCTTGTCATTTTTCGGATCCACATGTTCCTCTTCTTATCTCTCCTGATTACACCAAGCATACACCTCTCCATGCTGCTTTGAGTTGTCTGCAGCCTTTGTATGTCTCTTTTAGTTAAGGTCCACGTCTCTGCTCCATACGTAAGCACTGGAAGGATGCATTGATCAAACACTTTTCTTTTAAGACATAATGGCATATTGCTTTTGAAAATTATGCTGTTTCTTCCAAAAGGTCTCCAGGCAAGTTTTGTACGCCAATTAATTTGTTCATCAATGTGACCCTCACTTGATATCTGCTGTCCAAGAAAAACGTATGTGTCTGTTATCTCCAGCTTTTCTCCATCAATCGATAAATCTTCATTTCTTGTAAAAGCATTGAACAACACTTTTGTCTTCTGAAAGTTCATTTTTAATCCCACTTCTTTACTCTTGTCGGGAAGTTCCTGGATCATACTCTGCAGCTCTGATGGGGTAGTTGCAAAAATGACTACGTCATCAGCAAAATGAAGGTGAGTTAGATAATCTGCATTAATCTTTATCCCTTTGTTTTCCCAGTTCAGTGATTGAAAGACATTTTCCAATGTGGCATTAAAGAGCTTCGGAGATATGGTGTCACCTTGTCTCACTCCCTTTCCAATTTTATGTGTGTTGTATTTTCAAACAGCCGAATCTTTGCATTTTCATAGATATTATTAATAATATTAATGTATGCATCTTCAATACCGCAGGATTTCAGAGCCATTGTAACTGCTGATGGTTTCACCGAATCAAAAGCTTTTCCATAATCGATAAAAGCCATGCACAATGGAAGTTCATATTCCCTCGCTCTTTCAATTAGTTCTCTCAGTACGTGGATATGATCTATCGTGCTGTAGCCACTCCTGAATCCAGCTTGTTCTCTCGGTTGAGCCATGTCCAGTGTTACCTTCAAGCGGTGTGAAAGAACTTTAGTGAAGATTTTATAAACCACTGATAGAAGGTTGATAGGTCTGTAGTTCCTGAGATCCTCAATGTCACCTTTTTTATGTAGCAGGATCATTGTAGCGTTGTTCCAATCCTCGGGAATCTTCCCTTCATTAAGGCATCGAGTGAAAATTTGGGCGAGTACTGTTTCAATTTCTCCACTTGCTTCATGTATGATGTCTACAGTAATTCCATCTTCTCCTGGAGCTTTCTCCCACTTCATGTTCTTGATTGCATGTGTAACTTCTGCTGGGAGGACTGGAAGAACTCTGGTACTGGTACCTTTCATGATGTCTGGAGTACATGTATCATCCATTTCATATAATTTGGAGTAGAAATCTTTCACTCTTGTCAAAAGTCGCCTCTATTTCTTGTTACAGAACCATCTTCTTTTCTCAGTGCCATAATCTGTTTTCTTCCCTTACTGAGATGTCCCTTTGCTATCTTTTAGGCTTTGGTTGTTTTCAATTGCTTTCCTCACTAGTTCACAGCTGAATTTCCTTACGTCTTCAGTGATACTTTTTCTTACTGTCTTGCATAGCTCTATATATTCCACTTTGGAAGTCACATCTTCTTTAGTTGCCCTCTTCTCTCTTCTTTTTTGCATCAACATTTTGGATTTTCCTGATAATTTGTTCACATGGAACTTGTTTTTTGACCCAGCTAATTTTGTTGCTGTTTCCATAAGAGCTTTGGTTACTTTTCTGTTAACTTCAGAAATATCCACTTCTTCCTATGTTAGGCCTTCTAAAGCAGAGAATCTGTTCTTCAGGTCGAACTTGAAGGTATTATGGTGTTTTTTAAGGTTGGTTATGTCAATACATTTTGTGTATATAAGTAGGTATATCAAAAAATTGTGTGAAGATGATATATTGTGACAAAAGTTTAATTTCAGATTTTTCTTTTCAGTTTCACTTAGCCTTGGAAATGTTTTTGGTATTTGTGGTGAGTACATTATCAATTTATTTTAATTACAGTATAATGTGAACATTTTTTTTGGACATTTCATTAAGAGGGTGATGTTTAAGTCAGGGTGGCTTGTGTAAGCTGTGGTACAGTAATACATGGTTCATACGTGTCCTGAAAATCCTGGAAAAGTACTGGAATTCCATTTTGTCCTGGAAATGTCCTAAAATTCTGTTACATGTCCTGGAATTTTATCCATTCCTGCCTTTTTGTTCCTGCACGACGTTTTGTAATTGAGGATTTTTCTACTGCCATAACTTATGTCTGACAAATTTCCCTCCCTACCTCCTGCAAAAATGCCACAGGAGAGAGTGGGTGTTTGTGTTCTTGTTGGTTAGAAGGACTGAAGCTGCGTTATTAGCATCTTTTGCGTCATGCTTATGTTATCACTTTTTCTGTCCGGCCGGGGAGACCATATCTCTGCAATTATTCTGCAATTATTAGTTCGATTTGTAAAATTATTTTTGTATTGGAAAGCTTAAAATGTGAAAGTGATGATCCATGTGTTCCGTTTTTTTTCTGATGCACAAAACTTCGCTGCTAGAGGGCGCAAATGGAAATCATATCAAATTTAAAATGCATTTTATTTCATATAGTTGCTTCCAAATATCCAATTGAAAAAATTATTTTTCCTTTCGATGACATTTATATTGAAGGCTATTTTAGTTAGTCTCGTTTTCAAATAATGCATAAATTTTCCGCTTAGGGGGCATAATGTTAAATCGCGATTTTCCCAATATCTCTGCTCTTAAAAGTAAGATTTGAAAAAATAAATAAATCCTGCATTGGATACAGCTCTTGGGAGGGGGGGGTTGTATGTAATTTCTCATTTTTGGAAAAGATGGTTTTGCCACCAGGGGCGTAAGTGTTTATTATATTTTTGCTTCTGATGTATTTGCAACAAAATCTGAGTTGGAAACTAGATTGAAAAAACTCCTCCCTGAACCGATGCCGCTCACTTCTGAACACTTTTTGAGAATACCTCCTGCTTAAAATAGTGCATAATTTTTCTACCAGGGGCATACACGTACATCTTATTTTTGTCCACATCTCTGTTTCTCGGAGTCCGATGTGAAAAATTCTTTCTTTGTTGAACATTTTTGGTGTGAAATGTTTTACAGCCAGGTCATTCCACATCAATTCATCCAATTTTTTGGGGGAAATGTAACCCACCATCTCAGATTTTGATGAAATTTGGCATGCAGGTTTACTTCACCAAGATATAGAAAATGACCAGATTTTAAATTCCTACACCTCATAGTTTCCGAGATACAGTGCTCCAAAATTTCACTGAACACCAATCACACACGTAGAGTGACTAAGTACCACTTTTTACAAAATGCTGCATAACTAGTGCTATTTAGTTTAGAATAAAGAAATGTTGTACCCTTATGCAAAAGAGCTTCCAAAATAAGAAACCATTTCAGATTTCATTGAAAACACTGAATAAATAAATGAAATATAGTGGTAAAGTGAAAATTTAAGAAAAAACAAACAAACTTGCTATTCATATATATTAGGCTGTACAGCAAATAGCAGAGGTATGAGGGAGCTCTTTTTTAATGTATATTGGTCTTTGATATATACTGTCACATAACAAGAAAAAAAAAAGTGGCTTTCAGCTTACTTTTGGAGATATGTGCAAATATCTGAAATGCGTGTGGGGTCCCACTTAGTCAATTCAACCCCTTTTTTTTAAAATTATAATTCATCTCTGACATTCAAGAAATTTCACAAGGAGGTAAAACTAACAAGGACACAAAAATATGAAAAATTGTGTTTTATTACACCACATAGTTTCAGAGATACTAAATTAACAAGTTTGATGATATGGCTAGTTCAGCTGCACCCCACAACAGGTGTGGTGAGGTTTTAAAGTTTTTCAGTCATTTCAAAATATCTGTTATTCTCTTATTGCAGACTGCAAAAATTTCTGAAAAAAAAAAAAAAAATTACTCTGACAAATCTCCCTAAAACAGAATTTTGAAAATTTAGCCCCCCACCATCCCAAAATGACACATTTCCACAAAAGATTTAAACAGTTTTTATATGTGCATGACTGGATAATACACTAAAGTAAGCTTGCAATGGATGGGCACTAGAAAATAATTGCAACTTGTCAGAGAGCACTTTTTAAAAGAAAATGTGGCATAGGGCAAAGGATACAGCATGATTCCTAAGGTCATGAGAATTTGTTTTGACTTCATCCCAGATCCTGTGCTCAACTGACCACCAGTTCAAATGGAGTAAGCTTTATGACATCGTAAAACTCCCCAAGTGCTGAGATGAGGGTCAAATGAAAAAGATTTATCTTTTCTCATCTCACTCTCCTAGGGATGCCCTCCAGCTAAAGAGAAATAAGGTTTCAGTCCCTCATTCCCAGTTAAGAAAACAATGGTTCAGATGCTCATGCTGATTTCATTATGGGCAGGCTATCCAGAAGTCTCTTACATTTTGCTGTGAAATATATTGCTTCCAATATTTTCTTTTATGTGTATTGGCTGCTCTGTGTTAATCTGACTTTCGGACAAGTTTGTCAGCCTCAATCATGGAAGTGTTGGATCACTTACTAATACAGAATGCAAAAAATCAAGTTATGTGAAGACAAAAGGGTTTCTCAGTAGTGAAGAATTTTCTGTTGCTGACAAGGAACTTATTTCTTTAAGACCTAATATTCCACATAAAGATACATGTATAATCTCAGTATGTTTACATCACAAATGTTATTATCTGGAGAAATATTAAACCTACCAAGTAACTTATTGCATTATCTGGAGAAATATTAAACCTACCAAGTAACTTATTGCAACCCTTTTGGTGACCATGATGTGAAAAAACCTGTTGAAGAGGTCCC
This sequence comes from Macrothele yani, assembly GCA_039090855.1. Taxonomy (NCBI): domain Eukaryota; kingdom Metazoa; phylum Arthropoda; class Arachnida; order Araneae; family Macrothelidae; genus Macrothele; species Macrothele yani. The sequence goes on along the minus strand of CM077010.1, from coordinate 176,266,208 downwards.
TGCATCAAGTCAGTATACAAATAGCCCAACAGCTGCAATCTAAAAACATCAGTGTATGCCCAGGTCAAAAATTATGTCCTCAGTGTCATGGGAAAGCATCTAAATTAGGACAACCATAGAAGATGAAGTTTTAAGTGAGACTGATGATAGTGAAATGGTCCCTGATGATTTTATTATTAAAGAATGTGCTGCTTAAAGAAGTATATGAAAGTTAATCTGATTTAGAATTGTCACCGTTAAAATTACATTCCTTGCCATCCCATAGTAAACCAGCATATGGAAAAAGAAAACTTCTTCAAGCAAAGTTAGCTATGCAGAGTAAAATATCTTGTGTTCTGGAGTATGGCTTTACAGCTCAGTCTTCTGCTAGGGACAGTGATGATGAACACTCCATAGATGAATTAAAACTAAAAGTTCATGATTTGGATGAACTTGTTGCTTTAATGAAAGAAAATATACCTACTGTTAGTCATAAAAATAAATAAATTAGTTATTAACAATGGCTCCCCCATCATGGTCCAGAAAAAAGTAGCACAACAGCTTGAAGTTTCAGAATACACAGTACATCAGGCAAGAAAATTAGCAAAAGATAAAGGCATTATATCAGTTCCTGAACCCAGCCATGGTAAGAAACTTTCACAAGATGCGATAAAACAGATTATATAATTTTATGAAGATAACTATTCTAGGCAAATGCCAGGATGAAGGAAAAAGTAAGTGGTGCTAGAAACATCCATGCTCAGAAAAAACTTATTCTGTGCAATTTGAAAGAATTATATCAACAATTTAAGCAAAGACATACTAATGAAAAAGTAGGATTTTCTAAATTTTGTGCTCTTCATCCAAAATGGTGCATTCTTGCAGGCTTTTCTGGAACCCATTCTGTTGTATGTGTGTGCACTATACATCAAAATGTCTAACTTTTGATAAGTGCAGCACACTGTGAAGAATCACATCAGGACTTTATCAATAGTCTTGTCTGCAGCAGTAAGGATTCAAAGTACATGCACCAGTGGGTGTTTACAGACAGAATGGAGATTCAAAAGTTTTCTTCTTCAGTTGAGGAATTCATTGAATTATTTGTGCCAAAAATTGAGAAGCTCATTCCGCATTCATACATTACCAAAGCACAGTCTTCACCATTATACTGATGGACTTCAGTGAAAATTATGCATTTGTAGTTCAGGAAGAAGCACAATGGTATCATTGGACTCGCCATGCATGCACAGTTCACCCTGTCGTTATTTACTGTAAAAAAATTCTGATTCTTTCACCTCTGCATTAAGTCACTGTTTCATTTCCGATGATCATGATCTTGCAATGGTGTAAAAGATTCAAAGTGAAATAATAACTTTCTTTAAAAATAACTACCAATGAGTAAAATAAGTACATGATTTTACTGATGGGTGTGTTGCTCAGTACAAAAACTATAAAAACTATAAATCTATGTCATCCGATTAATGATTTTGCAGTGACAGCTTCATGGTCTTTCTTGCCACCAGCAACAGGAAGTCTCCTTGTGACGGCATAGGTGGAACTGTCAAACGAATCACTGCAAAAGCAAGTCTCCAACGTCTACTGAAAGAGCAAATAACCACTCCACAGGAGATGTTTGACTTAACTGTCATAAAAATATCATGAAAATAGTTTCATTTCGAAAAGTGATATGAATGCTGTGCGCAATGAGTGTCAAGTAAGATTTTCTCATGTTCAAACAATACCTGATACAGTTTCCACAGCTTTATTCCATTATCAACATCTAAAATAGCAACCAAATGAACAAGCTTGGATGAAAATTACTTTTTGATTTTGGCTGTAAAAATCTAGGAATACAAAGGCAGTCATATACACATTGTTATGTAGCATGTGTATATGATTCTAACTGGTTTCTAGGAATAATAGAGAAAATCAATTATGAAGAAAGTGATGCATCTGTAAAATTTATGCACCCAAACGGCCCTACAGTTTCTTTTTACTGGCCTTCACTTAAAGATGAGTGCAATATTCCATTTGGACACATTTTATGTTTAATTGACACTTCCATGACAACAAGTTCTGGTAGAACATATGTGTTTTCCAAGTTGGACATGAAAACCTGTCAAACTAAGTGGCTGAATTATAAGGACTCCATCCTCAAGAGTTGATCATGGCATATTAAAAACATCAATGTAAATATTTGTGAACAGTGCAAAACTTCTTGCTTGTGTTTCTTTTTTCAAGTCAAAACTAATTATGAAAAAATAGATCTATGTACCATAGGTGAGTAGGACTAAGCAGTTTGTTGCATATGCTCACCTAACTTGTTGTGGGGTACAGCTGAACTAGCTATTTCGTCAAATTTGTTAATATGGTATTTCTGAAACTATATGGTGTAAGAAAACATTTTTTATATTTTTGTGTCCTTGTTAGTTATGTCTCCTTGTGAAATTTCTTGAATGTCAAAGATGAGTTATAATTAATAAAAAAAAAAAAGTGGTTGAATTGACGAAGTGGAACCCCACACACATTTCAGATATTTGCACATATCTCCAAAAGCAAGCTGAAAGCCACTATTTTTTTTTTCTTATATGACGTGTCAAAGACCAATATACATTAAAACAGAGCTCCTTCATACCTCTGCTATTTGCTGTAGAGCCTAATATAGAATAGCAAGTTTTTTTCTTAAATTTTCACTTTCTATATTTCATTTATTTATTCAGTGTTTTCAACGAAATTTGAAATGGTTTCTTATTCTGGAAGCTCTTTTGCATAAGGGTACAAAATTCTTTCTTCTAAACTAAATAGCACTTACAGTTATGCAGCATTTTGTGAAAAGTGGTACTCCGTCGCTCTACGTGTGAGATTGATGTTCAGAGAAACTTTAGAGCATTGTATCGCAGAAACTATGAGGTGTAGGAAGTTAAAATTTGGTCATTTTCTATATCTTGGTGAAGTATGCCTCCATGCCAAATTTCATCAAAATCTGAGATGGTGGGTTACATGGCCTGGATGAAGTGACGTGGAATGACCCAGCCCTGGCTCTCTCCCTTCCCTGGAACCAGTGGCCCTAAATTAGGGATGGGCGACTGCTTATAGCCCATTGAGTTGCTCATGATGGTCAATTAAGTCTCCAATAAAAAAAATATATATGGTCCCCAAATTACACACTGGCATAAGGTTTGACAGGGAAGAAAAACAAGGGAATGACATGTGAATCCTTCTATTATGAATCCATGGTTCGTACACATCCTGGAAATCGTGGAAAACTCCTGGAAATGTCCTAAAATTCTGTTGCATGTCCTGGAATTTTATCCATTCCGGCCTTTTTGTCCCTGCTTGATGTTTTGTAGGTGAAAATTTTTCTACTGACGTAACTTATGTCTGACAAATTTTCTCCCCACCCCGTGCAAAACGCGGTGTGTGTGTGTGTGTGTGTGTGGGGGGGGGGTTGTCTTGTCTGTTAGGAGGACTGAAGCTGCATTATATTAGCATCTTTTGGCGTCGTGTTTGTTATCATTTTGTCTGTCCGACTGGGAAGACCATCTCTGCAATTATTAGTGCGATTTGTAAAATTATTTTTTTCTTTTTGCATTGGGAAGCTTAAAATGTGAGAATGATCTATTTGTTCCGGGTTTTTTCTGATGCACAACTTCGCACTAGGGGACGCAAATGAAGATCGTATTGAATTTAAAATGCATTTTATTTCATACATTTGCTTCTAAATATCCAATCGAAAAGAAATTATTTTTCCTTTTGATGGCATTTATATCTAAGACTATTTTAGTTAGTCCCTTTTTCAAATAATGCACACATTTTCTGCTAGGGGGCGCAACAGTAAGTTGCGATTTTCCCAATATCTGAGTTTCTAATAGTCTGATTTGGAAAATTCTTCTTGCGTTGGATACAGCTTTTGAGGGAAAATGTTTTGCATATAATTTCCCATTTCTGGGAAAAATGGTTCGGCCGCCGTGGGGGGGGGGTATTTTTGCTTCTGGTGTATTTGCAATAAAATCTGAGCTCGAAACTCGATTGAACAAATTCTTCCATGCACCGATACCGGTCACCTCCAAAACCTTTATGACAATACCTCCGGCTTAAATAGTGCATAATTTTCCACCAGTGGCCGTACATGTATATCTTATTTTTGTCCATATCTCTGTTTCTAGGAGTACGATTTAAAATATTATTTCTTTGTTGGAGAACATTTTCCGTGTGAAATGTTTCTCATATAATTCCAAATATTTCTTAACGCACAAGTGAGCCACTAGAGGGTGTAAGTTCAAGTTTCCGCTTACAGCAATATCTACGGGACTAATAATTTTCCGTTAGGGGGCGAAACGGTGAATCACAATTTTTCCAATATCTCAGCTTCTAAAAGTCTGATTTGAAAAATTCTTCCTGCATTGGATACATTTCTTCAGGAGAAATGTTTTGCATATAATTCCTCATTTTTGGTAAAGAATGTTTTTGCCGCCAGAGGGCGTAACTGTTTAGTTTTGCTTCTGATGCATTTGCAATAAAATTTGAGCTCTAAAATCGATTGAAAAGTTCCTACGTGGACCGATACCGCTCGTCTCCAAAAACTTTTTGAGAATACCTCCTGCTTAAATAATTCATAATTTTTCCACCAGGGGCATATACATATATTTTCTTTTTGTCCATATCTCTGTTTCTAGGAGTACAGTTTGAAAAATTCTTTCTTTGTTGAACATTTTTGGTGCGAAATGTTTCTCACGATTTCAAATACTTCTTAACGCACAAGTGTGCCACTAAAGGATGTAAGTTCACATTTCCATTTACAGTAATATCTATGGGACTAATAACCCGGTTGACAAATATTCTCTTTCGACCAGATATTACTAACTCTAAAAACTCCTTGTGTGTATTTTCTTCCCAAAATAATGCACAATTTTGCCACTAAGGGCGCAAATATTTAATCTATTTTTCTCAATATCTGTACTTAATCTAAACATCCGATTTAAAACAATTATTTTAACAACAGATACCATTTACCTTATGGAACACTAAGCTTGCATTTGAGGAGATTTGTGGTTCTCAATTCTGCTGCCAGGTGGTGTTTATGTACTTCCATTTGCAGCTTATCTCTGCCTGTAGAAACCCTAATGAGAAATTTCTTTTTTTACTGTATGCCATTTGCTATAATAAAGATGTAGCAAAAATCTTATTCACTCGCCAATAAGAAGATCCTCTTCAAAACGTTTTTCTTGCTATCTCTGCTTTTGGGAGACATATTTGAAAAGTTTTTTCCTTAGCATAGCTTTTGCTATGAGAATACTTTTGGCCTGTTTTAACTTTTCCATTGTGCAAAATTCTTTCTCTAAAAGGCATAGTTATATCATGTTTCTTTCTCTATCTGTTCTTTTAACTGTTTGATTTGAAAATATTTTTGTCTCTAATACCTTCCTTCTGCTAGGTGAAACATTTTTTTGCGCCATTTGTTAATTTTCATAACATACTTTTTAGCCATTGGTGGAAGTAGCTAATGTGTTTTTTTTTTTGTGTGGGTTATTTTGACCTTTACTGAAATTTGCTAATGAATGCTTTACATAAAAAGTTGCCATAAAATAAGATTGCTTTCTAATATCAGAAACTTAAATCTAGTTGTTTCTTAGTATTTTCTGAGCAAACTAATCACTTTTCATCTTCTACAATTAGTTTTCTATTCATGCACAGCTAAATTGCCTTGATCACTTATGAATGCTTGTACACAGCCCTTGGATTTAAGGTTTCCCCATTATTCTCTTTCATTTCATGTTGAAAATTTTTGCGCATGCTTTGTTTGTTGGACAGTACAAATTAAAAACTTAGCTACAGCATAAATATCATGTTGGAATTTCCTTCCCTAAATAAAATGTAACACAATTGCTTGCTCTTATGATTATGTGTTTAAGAAATAACAACCCCTTTGGTCCTTTGAAAAAGTTCCAAATATTTAATCTTTCCTTACCCTTAAATTTCCAATGTAAGTAAGCATTATTTCAAAATAATTAAATATAAATAGTATTTTATGTATTGATTGTGTGGTATATGAAAGCATTTTAAGAGTAATGCTGCATACCTATGTATTTTTGAGTTTTATGCTGTTGTTTTTTATTCTGTTATTTGCTTCAATAATTGAACTAAAGCCAAAGTAGAAAAATTAAAGTTTCTCAAAATCAGTGACTGTTTTGGTACTTGAGTATTGTCAGTGATTCTAAGTTTCTGATTAGCTGCAGCGGACAACATTTTTAACATTCTGCATTAAGTTTGCCCAAGCATGTAAGAAGTTGTTGGTTGTAGGTTGAACAGACCTTGGTTTCATTATATTTTAAGTAAGAGCATTTGGATCGTATGTCCTGGAAAAATATCCAAAAGTCCTGGAATTTTTTATTGAAAAAGCGTATGAACCATGTCAGAATCATGTGACAAATGATTTCTTACCATGTGTTGTGTCCAGTTTGTCAAATAATTTGTTTGACAGCCATGCGATATCTTTAATCAGGTAAAAACTTCAAAAGGCACTAAATATTTTTTTATATACAGAGGCCTAGTTCTGCGTACCATTAAGTAAGTGGAAACTAATTACTCGTAGTTTGGTTTTTCACACATGCACAAGTTATAAGATGACTAACAAATAAGGACAGTATGAAGAAGTATATTATAGTTCTTCCTGTCTGTCTTCATTCTTCAGCTTACATTCTAAGTGCCATTGTCAGTGCTATTCAGAAACCCGAGTATAAACAAAAATGCTTTGTATAATTATTCACACACACATTATTGTTTTGGTTACACACGTTAAAAACTCCAGTGTAGTTTTGTACAGTTGAGTTTCATGTTTTGTATATTATAACTTCGTATCTTGTGTTCTGCCTTCTAGTTTGTAGGAGTGACATCATAAAAATATAACAATGGCAGAGTAAATAAAACAAATAAATGGCTGATCACTAGCAATAGCTTTTTTTTTTTCTGCACATTTTTTATTAAAGTTTCAGATTGATCAGCAACTCATGAGGTCCTGTGGACTTAAAACAACCATAGTTATGACTGATTCAAAGCAGTTTAAATGGAATTGTTGAAAACTGTACTTCATTAACAGTTATCAGATTTCCATCTAGCATTGACGAGTTTTCTGTTGAGAATAGATCTGAACAGAATGGAAATGTCGCCACATACTAACATGTTTCAAAATGTTTATTAAATTCTGATTTAGCCGGCTCAAAATTGTTTTTAAAAAAAATTACCCACCCCCTTTTTTTGGAAGGTCATTATCAATTAGATATGAGGTCTTAAATCAACGAAGGTATGTGGTGTACATAGTGGTTTTATGCATGGGCTGCACTAACCAAATTTTTGCATTACACGTAATGATTGAAAAGTGGGTGTCTCTTGGTAAGAAAGTTTTTTGCTGCCTTCATAGAATTTAGAGAAAGCTTATAATTGAGTAAATATGATATTTCTGTGAAAGGTATTTAATAAATAGGGTGTTACTGGGAATCTCCTTGATAGCGTGAAAGCCATTATGCTGGAAGTAAAACAGGTGTACAAGTAAATGGTGGTGTTTAGAAATGATTTTCTATTAGTGTAGTCAGACAAGGTTTTGTAATGTCTCCATGGCTCAAAACAGTAAAACTATATTAGTGATCCAAATTTCTTGGCATAGAATAGAAAATCAAAGTTTCCAAGCTTTTGCACATCAACCAGATGGCTTGATAGACAGCAGTTTGCTGTCTGCCTTCCTTAAGAAAGCCATCTGGTTGATGTGCAAAAGCTTGGAAACTTTGATTTTCTATTCTACACCAAGAAATTTCGATCACTAGTATAGTTTTACTATTTTGAGTATAGTTGGTGTACAGTTCCTGTTTATTAGTCACCATGGCTGTTTAATATACAGTGTGTTTCAAAAAGAATGACCCGATTTCAAAGTAGTATGTTTAATAAGGCAAATGTGGGATAGTTACAAAACAAAGAGCCAAGTATGAAGGAAGGTCTAAAGTTTCACTCACCACAATTACAAATGCTCAATGTGCCCTCCACCTGCTGCATGGACAACATCAAGCCAATAGCTGAATTCATCCCAAATGCGTCGGAGAGTGTCTTCAGTCACAGAATTTACCGTGGCCGCGATTCTCGTTCAGAGCTCATCCAAGTCAGCGGGTAAAGGGGGGACATAAACACGGTCTTTTACGTATCCCCATAAAAAAAAAAGTCGCATGGTGTGATGTCTAGAGATCTCTGACTCCAAGCGTGTAGTGCCAAGTCATGGGGTCCCCTGCATCTAATCCAACACTGAGGCAATGTGTTGTTTAAAAACAGACTAACTTGGAGATTCCAATGTGGTGGTGCGCCATCCTGCTGCAAAATATAATCTTCAGAGTCTTCCTGCAGCTGTGGAAGTAGCCAGTCCTTTAGCATTGCAAGATAGGAGTTGCTCGTAACCGTGTTGTCCGCAAAAAGAAAGGGCCATAAACCTTTCTAACAGAAACCGCGCAAAAAACATTGTTCTGGTGAATCATGTTCATGTTGGAGAGTTTCATGTGGATTCTCCAGTCCCCATATGCGAACACAGGGATCGCATTCCTCCTAAAATTCCTAAAATTCCTAATATTTTGTGACCCTCCTTAAATTCCTAAAATTATACCTAAAATTTGCTATTCATCCTAAAATTTTCGTAAGCTTATTTATTAAAAACACAACCGTTATTAACGCCAATAAATTTACCATTACGCAGGGTGCGCACGCGTGCTTGAAAACCTGGAAAGTCCTGGAAAATCATGATTACGTTTTCAAGGCCTGGAATATCCTGGAAAAACGGTGTTTTTTAATGCCGTCTTGAAAAGCCTTGAAATTTGAAATTAGTGCTTAAAAATGCCCTTTTAGGAAATCGTGTTACTGTTACCCCTTCATTTTTTAAAGTTCCTTTTCTCTGTTCTCAAAGAAACCACCGGCAGCGGTTTCCGATGTGCACCAAATCCTAATTTGGCTGGGGGAAAAAAAGAAAAAAAGCGCTACTTCCAGTGCAATAAAATTGGATGATTACTAGTAGGTCGAAGGGAGCTTGATGTCCGTCCGACAATTGAGAACAGAAGGGGAAAGAAGAGGTATTTAGCATTTTGCGGGGGGTCGCGTATGTACCAAGTCAGCTGGCATCCACCAGTGAGGAGTATGCCTGAACAACACATTCATCATCTTCTTGTTTATGTGCATGCCATCCTCCCTCTCCTCAAGAGACTTCCACTACTTATGATAAAAAATAAGAAAACTATCTTTGCGAATTTTTCACGAAAGTGGCTGAAATTTTTACATTCACTGTAATTGGATTACAGAAGCTCACTTCCAAAATTCCAGTTGAATCGGTTTAAAACTTTAAAAGTTAGCATTGGTAATTTTTATTATGGACAAGTATGTGTGCCTCTTTGGACAGAGTGAGCCTCCAGCAGAAAGGGTGTTACCATAGCAACGGTTGATTGACAGCTGGGAGCGCTGATCTGAAGCCCTTGGTTGGGAAGAAAGCAAACACCTGTTTATCACTTCCACAGCACAAAAGGACTAGGAGAATATTTTCAGAAATCCATTTTTCTGAATTTTGAAAATAACACAGTAAAATTTTTACAGTAGTTAAGATACATCACAATAAAGTTCTAGTGCAAATTTCGCCAAATTCCGTTAGGAACTTTAGCAGATGCAAAAAAAAAACAAAAAAAAAACAGTTCAGTGAGCTGCAGGTGGTGATTTATGGCGATGTGCCAAATGAAAAGAAGCCATTCCATCAGGTAATTCCAAAGGTTGTGTTGTGTGGACGCGTCCTCCTGCTGTTTGATCTTAATTGGAATGTTTTTGTGCATGGGGGGGGGGGGGGGTTCGAGAGAAATATCCGTTTCAGCTTTACAGCTTTCACGGCTCTTTTTTTTTTCTTGGTAATAAATAAAAATCATAGTTGCTGCATTCACCATTGATCCATGTTTGCATTTCTTGAATATAAACAGCAGACAATCAGAAACATAGTGTTGGGCGGGTCTTGATGATCTTCATTTTGCATATGCTGAATTCAGTTCTGTGGGAATAAGGAATGACTTATACTGTGAATATATACAAAACTACATATTTTTGAGCTGAAAAAATAGGTCTACTTGTACACAGTAGCTAAAGTGTGAACTCAGATGAAGACAATCAGACATACGGACGTCTGATTCCATAAAAAAAAAATCAACATAGTTTTTTTATTTACACTACAGGTAAAAAAGCAAAAACATGTTTTTAAACGTTATAAAGGAAAACGGATTTTTGAAACGCATGACTTGATGATCTTAATTTCTGAAAGTTTCTTTTTCCACATCCTTTTTTTTTCAATTACAATACACTGTAACAGGATACTGTGTGTTATATCACTTAGAGATATGGCAGATTTTCGGTTGCTGATATCCGCGATCGTAAGCAGTAGTTGCATTGCGATTGTTGATGATGACAAGATAAATACTGGAGTGATGTAAAATGTTGCATAAACTAAAAAAATAAAAAAAATAAAGCCCTCCCCACCCCCGAACTTTTATGCGGTCATCATAGCTGATCAACCATTTCATTCCATGAACATCAGCACATTTCAATCATTTGAACATTGGGGGTATCTGAAGGAATTCAGCCGTGCTTAAGCGCCCTAGCGCAACGAAAACATGCTAATTTTGGACAGTTCTATTCCCTTCCCCTCTACCATCCCTAATAATTGAGAGTGCATACATTGAGAGTGTTTCAAATATTCTATTTATGAGCTAGTTTTCGCGCTGTTTGTTATGCTTTTATTTTTGAAGAAAGAGAGGAAAATAAGGAAAAGCAGCTAGAGAATAAAAGAAAAGCTGAGTTTGATGACAAAATAAAAGAAAATGATGCAGAAATAAATAGGCTTAAAAAAGATAAAGAAGCCTCCCTAGCAGTAATTCAAGAGGGAACAGAAAGAATGAGAAAAGCTGTAGAAAAACAAAATACTGTTGAAATAGCAGTTGCCTCTAACTTGATCATACAAGGTTCAGCTGAAATAAAGAAAACTGAAAGTAAATTAGTTGTGGTGGAAGCAGAAAAAGATAGGCTAGGTTAAAACAATAATATGAAAAAAGTAATTCAGTGAACAATTGTACATAGTTCTTGGTTTTCAATTACCTTTTTAGGATATTATAGTTTAATGTGAAACCTGAAAACTTTACTGTGAAAATCGTGAATTGCTTCTGGTTCAACAGCATATTAATGTTCAAAGTGAAACTTGAATGTGGTAAATATACTTGAATATGATAATAACACGTGAAAAGATAAGAACTGAACATTAGAAGTAAATCATACTTAAACTTTAGACATTAGACGTTGTGCAAAAAATTTGGGTGTGAACTTCGACCATATATACTAATGGACTGCGCATTGGCAATAGCTGCATCAAAGCCGCCATGGCTCAAACATTGGGCATGTCATCATCAGACTCCAAATTTCGTGTACAAATGCTGTTATGATTACTAATTTACGCTGCAGAACTTCAGTGTTTTCGGTGTATTATGTGAATGCACCTCATATATAATGAAAACTCTTCAGGTAAGTTTACTTATGAGCTATATACATGCATGATCGTGTTGTTTACATTTTGTGATTTATAATGTGATGAACATTTGCGAAGAATTTGGAACATGCATTCCATTTTTTTTTTCTTAAGTTACTATATTTTTATATCAATAGCTGCAAGTTTCTGGTTAAGTAATTGAACTTTATTGACTTAGGTATTTAATTCGTTTCTTACCCATGAAAAATCATAGAACTTTCTTTACTATATCGGTCAGAGCAACCATAAGCACAGCAGGTGTAACCCATCTTTTTGACTGTTGTCATGTGATTTTATGTTGGAGCCAGAAATTTTGATGTCATGCGCAGTCTATCAGTATATATGGTTGAAGGGTGTGAAGCAAACTCTTTACAATGTATACAAAGTTGTTTTACTAGATGTATACAAATATACATCTAGTTTTTATTGAAATACACTCCTAAAATTTTCCTAAAATTTTTCTAAAAATTCCTAAAATTCCTAAAATTCTTACCTAAAATTTTCCAGAAGTATGCTATGATCCCTGGCGAACATTGTGGCGCGAAACTTTCCCACTTACATGAAAGGTTGCTTCATCGCTCAAAAACAACCTTTGTACAATGGTGTCGTCCTCCATGTCCTCTAAGAGAGTTGCACAAAAATCTTTTCATTGTGTTTTGTCACCTCCATGAAGAGCTTGCACCAGTTGCAATCTGTACGGCTTCAGCAGCAAACTTTGTCGTAAAACATGCCAAATAGTCACACGAGTGATGGCAAGTTCGCGGCTCGCACAACTAGTAGACTTCGTGGGCTTCGCTAAAACGCCTCATGAATTCGTTGCACATTCGTCGCTGAGGTGGTTGGTCGTCCAGGACTCTTTACCTTACATAAACACCCTGTTTCTTCAAATTGTCGATACCAACGGCGAATGTTTTTACCCACTGGTGGAGCACTGCCGTAACGCATGCTGTACCATAATCACGGACTTGGTCTTACTAAATTCGGGCACACAAAATGCCTTTTGTTGCCTCGACGCCATCTTCTCACTCACTCACTAAGTGTAGCGGCTATTTGGACGCTCGTGCTGCCATCTAGCGGTAGTCATACTCATAACAAACTCTGGGCCACACCCGTAGACAGGATACAAGTTGCATTCATCAGTGGTTCGTGGTTGCCGAGATATCCACTTTTCAAATCGGGACATTCTTTATGAAACATCCGGCATTTGTGGATGCGTGATGCCAAAATGGACAATACTGGTTTGTGTCTTGGTAATATTCATGTGTGCAGATTGCTGTATGCAGATGGCACAGTCCCATTGCCAGAGAGCAAAAGTGAGTTGCAGAGTATGTTTTCTTGGATGTATGAAGCTTGTATGAAATTCAAACTGAGTATGAATAAGGGAAAAACCAAAATTATGGTTTTCGAGAGAGGAAGGTGTGTGTGATTTTAAGTGAAAAGATGAACGACTTGATTCACTATAGTTGCATAAGTGAGAGAATTCTCTGGATTCATTTGAAAGTGAAACTTCAGAGAGTAGTAATTGTTGTAGTGTATGCTCCTTGTGACTCTGAACCTTCTGATAAGAAGGAAGATTTCTGGAATGAGCTAAAAGCTATTTTGAGCCAGTTTGGTGCTAAAGAAAAAGTTACAATAGCAGGGGATTTCAATGCTAGAGTAGGTGTGCAGAATGCAATTTCTGATAATTTTCTGGGTAAGTTTAATAATCTTTGTGTGAATGGTAATTGCAAAAGATTAATTGAACTCTGCATTGAGAATGGTTTGTATGTATCTAATATATTTTCAACCACAAGTATATCCACACATATACTTGGGAAAATCGTACTCTTCATCAAAAGAGTGTGATAGATTAAATTGTTGTTTACGATCAGCATCTGAAACACTTAGTTGTTGACACTCGTGTGATGAGAGGTGCAGATGTTGGTTCTGATTATTACTTGGTAGTGTCACGAGTGAAACTGAATGTTGGTTGGAGGAAAAGGAATAGGCTCAGGATGGAAAGAATAAATGTTGAAAGGCTCCCTGAAAATCATCAGCATTATTCTGACGTACTTAGAAAATAACTGAAGTCTTGAGAGGGATGTAGAAAAGAAGTGTGAATGCTGTAAGAATTGTGTGGTCACAGCTGCTGAAGAGGTCTGTGGCACCACAATAGTGGGTAACAATAGAGGTGATGCTTGGTGGAATGGTGAGATTGAAGAGGCAGTAAAGAGAAAAGAAAACACCTATTTGGGGATGTTGCAAGGTAGAGTTTCTGTGGATGAATATCACTGTAAGAAGCGTGAAGCTGCTAAGCTGGTTCGCCAGAGTAAGGCAAAAGATAGGAAAGAGAAGGTGGAAAGGCATAAACTGACATTTTAGAAAGATATAGGAAGTCTTTCTGGAAGTACACGTGACTCAAGAAAAATAAGGGAAACAAAGTTGTAAGTTGTGTGAAGAATGAGATCGGGGAAATGATATAGGAGCCCAGTGAGTTAAATGAAAGATGGGGTGAATACTTCTGTGAGTTATTATATCAGGAAAGCAAAGATGATTCTGAGACATATGGATTGTACGCGTCATAGAAAAGTCCTGGAATTCCATTTTAAAAGTCCTGGAAATGTCCGAAAATTCTGCTACATGTCCTGGAATTTTATCCATTCCGGTCTTTTTGTCACTTCGCAATGTTTGTAATTGAGAATTTTTCTACTGACATAACTTATGTCTGACAAATCCTCCCCCACCCTCTGCAAAATGCTGGGGTGGGGGGTGGGGGCTGTTGGATTTTTGTCTGTTAGGAAGACAAGCTGCGTTACTAGCATCTTTCGGCGTCTTGTTTATGTTATCACTTTGTCTATCTGACCGGGAAAAACATCTCTGCAATTATTAGTTCGATTTGTAAAATTCTTTTTGTATTGGGAAGCTTAAAACGTAAGAATGTTAATCCATTTGTTCCGGGTTTTTTTTTCTGATTCACTCGCTGTTAGAGATAAGATTGAATTTAAAATTTTATTTCGTACATTTGCTTCTAAATATCCAATTGAAAAAATTCTTCCTTTCGACAACATTTATATCGAAGACTGTTTTAGTTACAGTCCCTTTTTCAAATAATGCATAAATTTTTCGCTAGGGCGTAATGGTAAATCACGATTTGCCCAGTATCTCCGCTTCTAAAAATCTGATTTAAAAAATTATTCCTGAGTTGGATACAGCTCTTGAGGGGAAATGGTTTGTATATAATTTCTCATTTTTGGTAAAGAATAGTTTGGCAGCCAGGGAGTGTAAGTGTTTATTTTTGCTTCTGATGTATTTGCAATAAAATCTGAACCCGAAACTCGATTGAAAAAATTCCTCCGTGGACCGATACCATTCACCTCCAAAAACATTTTGAGAATACCTCCTGCTTAGTTAAATAGTGCATAATTTTTATCACCAGGGGCGTACAAGTATATTTTATTTTTGTCCATATGTTTCTAGGAGTACGATTTGAAAAATTCTTTCTTTGTTGAACATTTTCGGTGTGAAATGTTTCTCGTATAATTTCAAGTATTTCTTAATGCACAAGTGCACCACTAGAGGGAGTAAGTTCATGTTTCTGTTTACAGCAATATCTACAGTCATTTCCGCTCGGGGGCACAACAGTAATTCACGATTTCCCCAATATCTCCGCTTCTAAAAGTCCAATTTGAAAAATACTTCCTGTGTTGGATACAGCTCTTGAGGGAAAAGGTTTTGCATATAATTTCTCATTTTTGGTAAAGAATGGTTTGACCGCCAGGGAGCGTAAGTGTTAATTTTTTGCTTCTGATGTTATTTGCAATAAAATCTGAGCTCGAAACTCCATTGGAAAAATTCCTCCGTGGACTGATGCAGCTCACCCCCAAAAACTTTTTGAGAATACCTCCTGCATAAATAGTCAGGGATGGAAAATGGTCAGTAAGTCAGTATTTTTCAGATTGGTCAGTTTTAGTCTATTTTTCAATTTTGGTCTGTAAAGTCAGTTTTATACCATGGCTTTTTTAAAAAAAGATTTACGTGATATGAAAAAACGTTTGTGGTCGGTAAAGTAATGTTTTTTATGTGGCAGATGGATTGAAAAATTAGAAAATGCCGTTGAGAAGGCTCTGAGTTATAACTTTGTTAACAACCTTGTGCACTAGAGTGATTTTTGATCTCTATATTGGGAATGTTATCTAAGTGCAAAAAAGCAAAGTTTGGTTAACTTTCCTCGCCAGATGTATTATTTTGGTTTGGGGAAGAGTTGTGTGTGCACATATACGCAAACAATGCTCCTACCCATCTTATATTTTCTATATTTTGAGCCTTTGTACTGTATTTCCTCTAATTTTTCTTATTACTTTCTCATACATTAGTATGAGGAAGTATTGTAATCGTGCAAAAATTCGAATTCGAGATTTCAATGGAAATACATGTTTTGGGGCCCCCCTGAATACGATTTCACTATTTTTGAAGTGGTTTCTGTGTGTCAGTTAGTCTGTCTGTCTGTCTGTAGTTTGTGTCCACCATAACTACATAATTATCTGGTTAATTGTGAAGTTCTTTTAAAGTGCTAATTTTTTTTTTTTTTCTCCGAAAATAATAATACGGAGGTGAAATTTGGACATTGTAGTGTCCTGGTAGTTCACCACTCTGTAGGGCAGGGTGGAGCCCTATACAGGCACGAAAATCTTAACACACACACACACACACACACACTCTCTCTCTCTCTCTCTCTCTCTCTCTCTATATATATATATATATATATATCATCATCATCATTGTCAACCATTATCAATCCACTGCTGGACGAAGGTCTCCCCAAGTTTCCTCCACAACGGTCTGTCTTGTGCCAGTCTCCTCCATGTCACCCCTGCATACTTTCGAATTTCATCCACCCATCTCCCATGTGGTCTTCTTCTGGGTCTTTTCCTGTTCTTTGGAATCCAATCTAAAATTTCGGCTGTCCATCGAGGATCTGTCCTTCTGGCAGTATGTCCAGCCCATTGCCATTTCAGGGATTTAACTCTGATCATGATGTCTTCCACTCTTGTCATTTTTCGGATCCACGAGTTCCTCTTCTTATCTCTCCTGGTTACACCAAGTATGCACCTCTCCATGCTGCTTTGAGTTGTCTGCAGCCTTTGTATGTCTCTTTTAGTTAAGGTCCACGTCTCTGCACCATACGTAAGCACTGGAAGGATGCATTGATCAAACACTTTTCTTTTAAGACATAATGGCATATTGCTCTTGAAAATTATGCTGTTTCTTCCAAAAGCTCTCCAGGCAAGTTTTGTACGCCGATTAATTTCTTCATCAATGTGACCCTCACTTGATATCTGCTGTCCAAGATAAACATACGTGTCTGTTATCTCCAGCTTTTCTCCATCAATCAATAAATCTTCATTTCTTGTAAAAGCATTGAACATCACTTTTGTCTTCTGAAAGTTCATTTTTAATCCCACTTCTTTACTCTTGTCAGCAAGTTCCTGGATCATACTCTGCAGCTCTGATGGGCTAGTTGCAAAAATGACTACGTCATCAGCAAAACAAAGGTGGGTTAGATAATCTCCATTAATCTTTATCCCCTTGTTTTCCCAGCTCAGTGACTGAAAAACACCCTCCAATGTGGCATTAAAGAGCTTCGGAGATATGGTGTCACCTTGTCTCACTCCCTTTCCAATTTTTATGTGTGTTGTATTTTCAAACAGCCTAATCTTTGCACTTGCATTTTCATAGATGTTATTAATAATATTAATGTATGCATCTTCAATACCGCAGGTTTTCAGAGCCATTGTAACTGCTGATGGTTTCACCGAATCAAAGGCTTTTTCATAATCGATAAAAGTCGTGCACAATGGAAGTTCATATTCCCTCGCTCTTTCAATTAGTTCTCTCAGCACATGGATATGATCTATTGTGCTGTAGCCACTCCTGAATCCAGCTTGTTCTCTCGGTTGAGCCATGTCCAGTGTTACCTTCAAGCGGTGTGAAAGAACTTTAGTGAAGATTTTATAAACTACTGATATGAGGCTGATAGGTCTGTAGTTTCAGAGATCCTCAATGTCACCTTTCTTATGTAGCAGGATCATTGTAGCATTGTTCCAATCCTCAGGAATCTTTCCTTCATTAAGGCATCGAGTGAAAATTTGGGCGAGTACTGTTTCGATTTCTCCACTTGCTTCTTGTATGATGTCTACAGTAATTTCATCTTCTCCTGGAGCTTTTCCCCGTTTCATGTTCTTGATTGCATGTGCAACTTCTGCTGGAAGGACTGGAGGAACTCTGGTACTGGTATCTTTCATGATGTCTGGAGTGCATGTATCATCCCTTTCATATAATTTGGAGTAGAAATCTTTCACTCTTGTCAAAATTTCGCCTCTATTTCTTGTTACAGAACCATCTTCTTTTCTCAGTGCCATAATCTGTTTTCTTCCCTTACTGAGATGTCCCTTTGCTATCTTTAGGCTTTGGTTGTTTTCAATTGCTTTCCTCACTAGTTCACAGTTGAATTTTCTTACGTCTTCAGTGATACTTTTTCTTACTGTCTTGCATAGCTCTATATATTCCACTTTGGAAGTCACATCTTCTTTAGTTGTCCTCATCTCTCTTCTTTTTTGCATCAACATTTTCGTTTTTCCTGATAATTTATTTACATGCAACTTGTTCTTAGACCCAGCTAATTTTGTTGCTGTTTCCATAAGAGCTTTGGTTACTTTTCTGTTAACTTCAGAGATGTCCACTTCTTCCTATGTTAGGCCTTCTAAAGCAGAGAACCTGTTCTTCAGTTCCAACTTGAAGGTATTATGGTGTTTTTTAAGGTTGGTTATGTCAATAGATTTTGTTTGTCTTATGAGCTTGCCACGTTCAAGTTTAGTGTTGAGGTGCATCTTACATCTCATCAATCTATGGTCACTACCTGTGTTGAACTTGTTTAGCACACTGCAGTCTTCTATGACGAATTTTTTGTTACACATAATAAAATCAATTTCACTTGTCGTCCCATTTGGATGTCTCCATGTCCATTTCCTGTGTGGCTTTTTCTTGAAGGAGTTCAAGATGAAAAACCCTTCTGCCTCTGCAAACTCAACGAGAGTATTTCCACGCTGGTTTCTGTTGCCATGACCGAATTTAACTACTGAAGTTTCATTCTGTTGCCGTTGCCCTATTTTTGCATTGAAATCTCACATAATTATTTTCAAGTGCTGCTTACCTTTATTATTTAGATGACAAATTTCCTCATAAAATTCTTCAATTTCTTCTTCAGGATGACTTGTGGTGGGTGCATAAGTTTGAATAATCTGAGCCTGGTATCTTCTCGATAGTTGGATAACGAGTCGTGCAGCTCTGTCAGAGGAACTTTCAACTTCTACCACTTTATCCTTCAGCTTCTTGTTTATTATAAATCCAACACCGCTAGTTCTGCCAGTATCTGTCCCACGATAGTAGAAGAGATGTCCACTTTTCAGTTCGATGAGATCTTCTCCTTTTCTCCTTACCTCACTTAGCCCCACGATGTCCCACTTGATCCTTTGTAGTTCCTCTTCCAATTCAAGAAGCCTTGAATCAGAAGATAGGGAGCGTCCATTGTACGTTGCCAAGGTCAGCATCAGATGGCAGCCTAGTCCGGTCCTCCGGGGATTCTTAGCACCCTCTGCCTTCATGTCACACTGGCCGCTGCCTTGGCCAGGTACATTCCAGCTGCCGGAGACTGAGGGCCAAGATTTAAGTTGTGGAGTCATTTTGGAGGGGTTTGGCCATAACTCACCACGCTGGCCAAGCGGGTTGGTGAGTGTGGGATAGAATTTCCTCTAATCCCGATGGTATAGTTATACCGCTATTGGCGGTCGTCAGAGCCCCTTTAGTGGGAACAGGATGCACCACGAGAAGGCGGGGTTGACATTTGTCAAGGAGAGGCTGTGATGTTACGCATCACCTGACCTTACATCTCTCTCTATATATATATATATATATATATATATATATATATATATATATATAATTTATAATAAAGATCTGGTAAGGTTTAGATTCATAGCTAGTGGAGTTAGAAGTCATTAAAAGATAATTGATCAAGGTTTTAAAGCAATCTTGAAGAGGGTCTTGAAACATATTTGTAACTGTACTAATCTGAATGGCAGAGATTTTTGGATAATAAATAATAATTCAGAAGTGATTTCCACTATACTCAACATTAATCCCATAGATATTAATAGTTATGATTTCGAGAACCTATATACTAATCTGCCTCTTTCAGATATCATCACTACCATTAAAGAGCTGTATGTAGAATTTAAGCTTAACCAATTTGTTAATGTGGGTGCTTGGAACTCTTATCTCAATTGTTGCATTAACAATAACCATATTTTATATAATAATACTCTCTATAAGCAAGTTAACGGGATACCTATGGGAGTAGCTCACTCCACAAATATAGCTAATCTATTCCTATTCTTCAAAGAATATAAGTTCATTAATAAAAGCTCCTCGTGCACTGATAACTACCTATACACTTATAGATATATTGATTATTTGCTTTGTATAAATAATTCGGAAGTTATAGGAAGTGATTTTCCAAATATCTATCCTAGCTCTCTTAACTTATGTAAAACCAACCAAAGTAATCAGGAACTAGATTTCCTAGACTTAAACATTAAACTTAACTGTGGTAACCCGACCATCAGCCTTTTTTGATAAGAGTTAATTTTCCTTTTAAAGTAATAAAATATCTGCACTGGAACAATAATATCTCGACCAAAGTAATTGAGAATGTATTAATTTCTCAGGTACTTAGAATTTCAAGAATTTGCAGCAACAATTTGGATTTCAATAACCACATTAGAATCTTATTAAACTGTTTTCTACAAAATTCCTATTATTTTCATAAAAATAACTTTAAGAAAAATTGTTCTGAGTAATAGAGTTAGGTTGGCAGATCTGTTTTAATTTCTACACAGTTAATAAAATTATTCTGGCCAATGAAAGCCTTTTGGAAGTTGGTCTGGAGGATGCATATTAACTACAAAAGGGAACCTTTAGTGCTATGGACAGGACAGTCCTATTAAAAATAAAAAATGCAAATATAAAGTCACACAAAAAAAGTTTATAATTTGATTAAAAAGTAAAATAAAAATAAATAAAAAGTAACATAGGTATTCACTCACTAGAATAACTATCCTAAAAATAGAAAAACTTGCGTTAAAATAAATAGGAATTTGTAGTGTCTGTAGAAGCACACTAAGGTAATTAAATACATATAAAGGTTATTAAATACACTACTAGTGTATTTGATAATATTTTTCATGTATTCTGGAGAGTTATTATACTCTATCTGGACAAGCAGGACTTCATTCTTAGTTGTATAATTCTCTTGGAAGAAATTTAACGGGCAGCGTCTTTTATGTGGAGAAAAGTTGGGGACCTCCCCCACCACCCCCTGCTTCTGGGAGTGGCGAGAAGGGAGTTCGGCCATGTTTTTTTGGCACTTGAACTGCAAGTGTGGCTTTGAAGGTAAGCTTTCATCTTTGTTCTTATACTTACTTCGTTCTAAGTTTTATTACGTAATTAAAATTCTTGGTGGAAATTTTAGTTTTTTAGCATCAAGTATTAAAAGCAAGCATTTTTGCTAACTTTTTGAGTAATTTTTCCCTTTCACTTAACTCGGAATTTTAGCGTGTTTTTAAACACTTTGTTTAAGTAGATAGCCGTTTTATTGTTCTTGTTGTCAACAATGTTTTTTCATTGTTGGTAGGAACATAACATCTACATAATTATACTCTTAAAGCACTACTGGAATATTTGTAAATATTGCAACTAAATGTTAACTTCATATAATTTTTCCAATGCATCTTTTTATTTTTATTATTATTTTTTATTCTTGTGATGTCAGTTGTTGAGAAAGTTGTGGGTACCAAAATCCTGATTACTTTTAGGAATCTCATTTTTTAAAAAACTTGTTATTCTCTTGTTTCTTATTTTATGGCATTTTGGATAAAGTTTTTTTCACCACAAAGCATAAGATTTTGTAGTACTTTGGTACTGTTCTTCATGTTTAAAATCTCTCTTAGGCGGCCAGGTTGCTTGGCAATGTGTGTTTTAGCTGAATAATTCTGATGGCTTATTCAGACACTCTTACAACTTGTGTTTTTTTAATCGTTTTTCTGTTTTTTGTGGCAGATGACGAGCGTGGGTTGGGCCAGGAAAGTTACATAGATGCATGCAAAAACTTTAACTAAATGATTCCTCATGCAACTCTGAGGAAGTTATGTTAATTTTAAAAACATTTTTGTGGGCATTAAACTTGCATTTATGACTTTGCAGAAACCCATTTCCAACTAGGTATTTTGTGGAAGTGAGAAAATGCAGTTTTGCTGGCCCTCGATGAAGCCAAGGCTCGGCATTCTCGACACTTTCTACATTCAGGTTGCTGTTAATTTATCTCTTTTTTACTCATACCTGTTGGTTTTTGAGTATTTCTTAGTTGTTTTAGTACCAGATAAAGATTTTATTGCATCTCTCTCTTCTTAATAGTATGTAAATTCTGAAAATTCGTAACTGCTGCGTTGCGCATCATGATCTTCAGGTTTTAGCAAATTTAGTTTTAAATTCTTAGGTGAAATTTTGTCTCTGACTCTGCTCTTGAGTATATATATATGGGAATAGTTGTGTGAGCATATGTTTTTTCTTCACTTCATACTGTAATGAATAGTAATCCTAAATTTTTTTTGTTGTTTCAGATAATGCAGCTGTTTTTATAAAATCATACGTTTTTTGATTAACTGGATTACTTAGACAAAAGTATGGGAAAATGTACTGTAAAATCAGAATGGTTCCAAAAAAAGGACAGCAATGGTTTCATGGTTTCTGAATAGGGGGAAAAAAAAATTAACAGTGAAGTTTTTTGTATGTTGTGCGCACAAACATTTTCAGTTTCTTGGAGCTTTAGTGCTATAGAGCAGCATGTTCCTACTCGGAAGCACAGAGAACAATGTAAAGTGAAACTGAGTTCTTCACAACTACATTTGTCTTCAGCTCGTCCTGGATGTAGCAGTGATGGTGTAATTTCATCTCCTGGAGCTACATCATCAATTCAGCTTTATTCTGCTAGACAAGCTGCTTCAAGGGCAGAATTAATCTGGTGTTTGAAAATGATTGGAGGGAACTTTGCGGTTCAGCCAGCTTGTGAAGAGGTAAAAGAAACCTTTGAGGCAATGTTTCCTGGAAGTGTTCCTTCTGAGTTCACCCTTTCAAGGACAAAGGCAAGATATTTAGTATGTGATGCTTTAGCTCCATATTTTAAAAAGCAGTTGGTGGATGATATTGGAAGAGCACATTTCTCTCTTTGTTTTGATGAAACTATGAATGCAGCTTCAAAGAAAGAGCTTCAAACTGTAGTTAAATACTGGCCTGATTCCAAACAAATGATTATGACACGACATCTACAGACTTTCTGCATTGGTAAAGCCACTGCTAGTGATATTTACTCCAAGTTAAATGAAGCCTTGGATAATGCCCAGCTTTCTCGTTCAAAGCTATTGATGCTAGGTTGTGATGGACCCAATGTTAACAAAACTGTGAATCGTTTTATGAATGATTCTCTGATCCTGTTAGGAAGAAAATAGTTGATGTTGGCACATGTCACATACATATCATCCATAATGCATTCCAAAAAGGATTACAAGACTTTGGTGAAAATGCTTCGGACATGATCTTGTTTCTCTATAATTTTTTTGATAGCCAAACATCTCGTCGGGAAGATTTTGAGAAAATACAGTCGGGTATGAAACTTCCGGGTCATCGATTTATGAAACATGTTTCCTCTAGATGGCTGACATTAGAACCAGCTGGAGAGAAACTTTTAGAACAATTGTCAGCTGTTGAAAAATACTTTCTTCAGTTCATACCCCAGCACAAAAGCAAGTTGACGAGTTCTTTGAAATACAAGAATATTGTTAAACTATTAAAAGACAAAACTACCAAAGCAGAAATTATGTTTGCTTGTGCAAGTGCTGATACATGTTCAAGATTCACTGGTTTTCTTCACAGGAGAGATCCTTTAATGCATCTAATCTATAATGAGCTCACAAACCTCGTCAGAACACTCATAAGTCGATTTTGTGTTAGTGCTGCTCCATTGAGTCTGGAAGCATTTTGTGATAAGTATTACTTGCCATTGAAAAGCATAGTGTTCGACACTAGAGAAAGTGAATATCTCAAGAAGCTAAGCGCACAAGAAAGATGCTATATTTCCATGAAAGCTAGAAAGCACTATGTGTCTGCTTGTACACATATTTTGGAAAAGTCTTTTTGGATAAACTTGTGTTGTGGTATCTTCGATGTTTAAATCCTGCAAAGAGGGTGAAAGAAGGATCATACAAAAACATAGTGAAATTTGCTGCAGTTCTTCCAATTGAGTACAGTGAACATGCACTAGTTGATGAATGGAAACTATTGACGTTAGAAGAAGAAAAATTAGGTAGTGACAAGAACCCAGTAGACGTTTACTGGAGTCAGTTTTTTGAGAAGACATATACCTCTGGAGAAAACAAATACCCTACTGTTACGAACATTGTGAAGGCTGCACTTGCACTTTCGCATGGCAATGCGGATGTAGAAAGGGGATTCTCATTGTCGGGGAACATCTTGAATGAAGACACCGCAAGTATATGTAAAAGAACATTGGATGCTCATTTGACTGTAAGAGATGCTGTGGTGAATGTGTTTGAGGGGAAGGCTCACTTTGTAATTATCACTCAGGAACTTTTTCAATTGGCACGCACAGCTCATGTCAGATACAAGCAGTACTGTGAAGATGAGAAGAGAGTGGCTGAGGAAAAACTGAGGAAACAAGAAAAAGAAAAATTGTTGCAAGCAAGTATGAAGAGTAAGTTTGAAAAAGAAAAACTAAATATTGAACACGGTGAATAGGCACTGAAGAAAATGAAAGAGGAAAAGGAGAAAAGATTGACTGTTGACAGATTACTGGATGATGCAAACAAGTGCTTAAAAGAAGCAATAAATAAAAAGAACTTATTGGGAATTAGTGTGGCCCCAGCAGTGTTGGAGAGTGCTGCAAAAGTTAGGGAACAAGAAGTGAAGAAAATTGAAGACATACAAAAGCAGTTGATAAGCGAAAAAGTAGTGTTATAACAAAAAAATTTTCAAAGAAGCAAAAACAAAGTGAGACTTAATGACCTAATTTTGTAAAGAAAGCTAGATAATTTTCCACATTACATTTAAAAATTCAAAGTTGTAAACATTTTGTTTGTTTGTATTCTGAAAATGGTACTGTACAGCTGCACTTTAAAGCTTTTTCTAGTTTTAGGTATATTTGTGCTGAATAGGAGCATGTCAGTATTATTATATGTAATTTTGTAATAGTTTTATACACTGACGGGGAAAAAAAAAAAATCCCAACACCACGAAAAAAAATAGTTGTAGAGGAATGAAATGGCGGCAATACATTTGTATAGGTAACATATTTAATCGATTAAGCTTTCAAGATCACAGCTTATTGTAAGCGCGAGAAGAGCCATTTTAAATGTGAAATGCTGGTACATTAATAACCGGTGTAACCGCCAGAATGTTGAATGCAAGCATGCAAACGTTCATGCATTGTGTCGTACAGGTGCTGGATATCAGTTTGTGGGATGGAGTTCCGTGCCTGTTGCACTTGGTCGGTCAATACAGGGACGGTTAATGCTGGTTGGGGGTGATGCTGGAGTTGTCGTCCAATGATGTCCCATACGTGCTCGATTGGTGAAAGATCTGGTGACCTAGCAGGCCACGGCAATATGTCTACACTCTGTAGAGCATGTTGGGTTACAACAGCGGTATGCGGGCGAGTGTTATCCTGTTGGAAAACACCCCTGGAATGCTGTTCATGAATGGCAGCACAACAGGTTGAATCACCAGACCGACGTACAACTGTGCTGTCAGGGTGCGTGGGATAACCACGAGAGTGCTCCTGCTGTCATAGGAAATTGCTCCCCAGACCATAACTCCAGGTGTAGGTCCAGTGTGTCTCGGCCGCAGATAGGTTGGTTGCAGGCGCTCACCTGGCCTCCTTCTAACCAACACACGGCAATCACTGGCACCCAGGCAGAACCGGCTTTCATCAGAAAACACAACAGATCTCCACTCCATCCTCCAATGAGCTCTAGCTTGACACCACTGACGTCGCAAATGGCAGTGGTTTGGAGTAAGTGGAATGCACGCTACAGGGCGTCTGGCTCGGAGCTGTCCTTCAAGTAACCGATTTGTAACAGTTCGTTGTGTCACTGTGGTGGCAACTGCCGCTCGAATTTCTGCTGCAAACGCGGTACGATGCGCCACAGCCATACGCTGTACACGGCGGTCTTCCCTCTCAGTAGGGCCACGTGGCCTGCTGGAACCCGGTCTTCTTGAGGCAGTACCTTCCCTTGACCACCGCTGCCAACAATCGTGCACAGTGGCTACATTCCTGTCAAGTCGTTCTGCAATATTGCGGAAAGAAAATCCACCTTCTCGTAGCCCTGTTACATGACTTCGTTCAAACTCCGTGAGCTGTTGATAATGGCTTCTTCGTCTACTTAAAGGCATTCTTGACTAACATCAACACCCTACATCGAATCTCAACTATAACTAACGCTC
Source organism: Macrothele yani (assembly GCA_039090855.1). Lineage (NCBI taxonomy): Eukaryota > Metazoa > Arthropoda > Arachnida > Araneae > Macrothelidae > Macrothele > Macrothele yani. The sequence goes on along the minus strand of CM077010.1, from coordinate 176,240,050 downwards.
ACGAACATTACAGCGCGTATTTACAGCAAACCTGCTTTGCATGTTCTGAGGGGCGCTACTAGCGCCACACGTATGCGCCGAGCACGAAATTTGCATAGACGTCATCTTACAGATGTATTCTCACCGCCTACCAACTGTCGTTTATCTAACACAACCCCTTCTTGGTGTTGGGATTTTTTTTTCCGTCAGTGTATGTTGATTACAATTAAACCAATAAATAGGTGTGAGTTGGTTGGCTATGGGGATGGTGGAGGCCAGATTTAAAAAAAAAAAAAAAATGCTTTTGACCCTTTTTTTGCTAATGAGAAATTTGAGTCAGTATTTAGTCTTTTTCTTTCTTTTTTTTTTTTTTTTTTATGTCCAAATCAGTAAAGTCAGTTTTTGTAATCAAAATGGTCAGTAAGTCAGTAATTTTAGTCTTTGGTTTGGTTTCCATTGCTGAATAGTGCACAATTTTTCCACCAGGGGACGTACACATATATCTTATTTTTGCCTATGTCTCTGTTTCTAGGAGTAAGATTTGAAAAATTCTTTCTTTGTTGGAAAACATTTTCGGTGCGAAATGTTTCTCGTATAATTTAAAGTATTTCTTAATGCACAAGTGCACCACTAGAGGGCATAAACTCACATTTCTGTTTGCAGCAATATCTACGGGACTAATAACCCGATTCAAAAATATTCTCTTTCGACCAAATACTAACTATGAAAACTCCTTGTGTGTATTTTCTTCCCAAAATAATGCACAATTTCGCCGCTAGGAGGCACAAATATTTAATGTATTTTTTCTCAATATCTACTTTTAAACGTCAGATGTAAAAAATTCTTTTAACAACAGATACGATTTACCTTATGGAACACTTTAGGTTTGTATTTGAGGAGGTTTGTGGTTCACAATTCTGGTGTTTGGTCGTGTTGTGCACTTCCGTTTGCAGCCTATCTCTGCCTCTAAAAACTCCTTTGAGATTTCTTTTTTTATTGTATGCCATTCTCTATAATAAAGATTTTTAACTTTTCCATTGTGAAAAATTCTTCCACTAAAAGGCATACGGTTATATTATGTTTCCTTCTCTATCTTTTCTTTTAATTGTTTGATTTAAAAATCTTTTTGTTTCTAATACCTTCTTTCTGCTATGCGAAACTTTTTTGCACCATTTCTTAATTTTCGTAACATACTTTTTAGCCACTGGTAGAAGTGAGTAGCTGATTTTTTTTTTTTTTGTGAGTTATTTAGACCTTTACTGAAATTTGCTAAATGAATGCTGTATATAAAAATTTGCCATAAAATTAGATTGCTTTGTAACATCAGAAACTTAAATCTAGTTGTTTCTTAGTATTTTCTGAGCAAACTAATCCCTTTTGCATCTTCTATAATTAGTTTTCTAATCATGCCCAGTTAAATTGCCTTGATCACTAATAAATGCAGTTGTACACAGCCCTGGTATTTAAGGTTTTCCCATTATTCCCTTTCATTTCATGTTTGAAATTTTTGTGCATACTTTGTTTGCTGGCGAGTACAAATTTAAAACATAGCTACAGCATCAATATTATGTTGAAAATCCCTTCCCTAAGTAAAATGTAACCCAAATACTTGCTCCTATGATTATGTGTTTAAGAAATAACAATCCCTTTGGTCCTTTGAAAAAGTTCCAAATATTTCACCTTTCCTTACCCTTAAATTTCCAATGTAAGCATTATTTCAAAATAATTAAATATAAAGAGTATTTTATGTATTGATTATGTGGTATATGAAAGCATTTTAAGAGTATTGCCTACCTATGTATTTTTGAGTTTTATGTTGTTTTCTTATTCTGTAATTTGCTTCAATAATTGAACTTAAAGCCAAAATAAAAATAAGTTTCTCAAAATCAGTGTAGTATTAATAGTATACAAAAGTTTAGTAGATATTAAATCTGGACACATTTTCAGTGACAGTTTTGGTATTTCAGTACATCAAGACAAAAAATAACACAAAAGTTTATTATTATTATTTCGGAATACGAAACAAAACATTTGGGAATTACTGGATCGAATGAATTTAATGAATTCCCAAGCGTGTTTGCTTAATGCACTCGTGTTTAAACACCTTAGTTCTGAAATCCATTTTTAGTTTGCTAAACAAAACATTAGTTGCGTGCCAACTATTCCTGATTTGTTTTTTTACCTCAGCCTTTTATCAGTTTCTCGATCTGTAAACACAGAAGATGGCATGTTTGAAATCTGATCTTTGTGGCATTCATCATCGGTTTCGCAGATTTGCATATCTTAACTTTTTAAGTGCACGTACCGATTTCATATGCACATTCACCAGGCGAATTTCTTTTTTGAGGAATAAATGCTGACTTCTTCGAGTATGCGATAACAAAGAGTATAAGGAGAAAAATGAATTACTTTTATTTTGTTTTATCTTTGCTATCTATGAATTATAGCTAAAAGAATGCAGAACTAGATCCTTTAAGCGGAATAACTGAATCATTTTAAAAGCGGAAGCATATGTTTAGGGGCGTATTTAAGGGAGGTAAGGGGGCCTTGTCCCCCTCGAAACCGTTTCATTTTTTTGTTGAAATGCAATTCACATTTAAAAAAATGGTTTAATTTAATTAAAATGCATTGACTTATATTAGAAAGTATCTTTTAATTTTTTTCTTCTGCTTTTCATTAACTTTTACTTTGTCCCAGTGAATTTCAAAAACTTCCATTTACTGTCGTCCCCCTCCCCGAAAAAAATTCTATATACGCCCCTGATATGTTTCATTAGACTCTTTGCAGAAAAGCTTAAATAAAAGAAAAAAAGTTAATTTAAATTTCCTCACTTTCGCATTGTCTAAATTTTAGTGTGAAATGCTAGACACATTTCAATTATATTTTAATTAAATCGTCAAACAGATGCTTTAACCCTTTAAGCGGCGGATGTACGAGAACCAAATGGTTTTGTCAAACAGAAATGGTTACATATAGTGGCCGGGTTTCACAAAAGCTGGTTGTTTCTACGGCAGAACAATTCCTCTCCCCTTTAACGACCAGAGAGCTGTCACTTGTAGGAAGTGCTCTCTCTTCTAGTCCTTCTTTCTCTGCTTCATAACCAAACACATGACAGGGAATCTATGACCCAAAGCATGGTCTCCATGACAAAAGAAACGATGCCATTGTACCTGACACGAACATCATGCTACTAGGCAGGGTTGGACTGGATACGACTATTCGGCCCACGCGATCCGTTCTAGATCAGACCATATTTGTGTGTGTGTGTGTGTGTGTGTGTGTTTTAATTATGTTGATATTGACAAAAACACTGCAGCTCCTGACTGCGCATATTTGGGCAAAAATAAGCATCCTAAAGCTTCCGAGAAAAATAAATAAATCTAAATTTAGAACGTCGGACGCATATGAATATCATCTGTGTGACAAACTCTAAACCTGCCATTCCTTCATAGATTACCTGTACTTTCCACATATAAACTTGACCATCGTTGCACACCATAATTTCAAGCAACGACCACTCCCCCTCATCATTCCTTAAAAAAAGGATGGTTAATCTGTATTTTCTTGCTTTCAAAGGAAATTGCAAAAACGTCACAAAATGGTTTAAACTCCTAAATACAACGGCCGTTCCATAAAAACTGAGAATAAAATACACAAAATGAAGAAATAAAGGTACAGCAAAATATGTTATTCTTCCTCAAAGTATCTTCCTTCGGATAATATTTATCGGTCCCATCCACTTTTCAAAGCATGTGGCAAAGGGATTTCGTGGAAGCTGCTTTAGCGACCCCTGTGCAGTTTAATGACATCAGCATCTGTGTTGAATGTTACGTCACGGAACTTTTCCTTCATTGTTGGAAACAAACAGAAATTGCACGGGACAAGATCAGGACTGTAGGCAGGCTGTGGCATGATTTTAATACTTCATTTCGTAAGAAACTGTTGGACACAAGCAGCCACATGTGGGCGGGCGTTATCATGATATACAGAGATGCCAATTTGTACAGATTTTCCGTAAGTTGTACGGATTTTCACTTCGTCTTACGGTTTTACGAAAGGCACCCGAAAAACTACGGAAAAGCCCAGCAAGATTCCTGAACGCAATTTTGTATTTTTTTACCTTTATTTGGGGACCCCCCCCGCACTTTACAGATCGTCCTTATACGCCTTCGCAGGGATGCCAATCCCTACGCATTTGGCGTAGAAACTAGGCATTTCTTTAGCTTTACTACGCACTACGCATCATATGCTTAACACTACGCGTTTGTTGCTATGACGCCGCATTTCCACCCTCCCCCACTAACATTATTTAGCATAATTTTTGTGTTATTTGCGGACCCCATAGCGTTTGTCATGGACCCAAGTGCTTTAGTGTATTCAGACAACTCAATAACAGGTTGCATATAAGAATAGTCAAAAAGCGCAATGCAGAATCTCCATCAATGTTTTGCCAGCTATACTTCGGTATCTGGCCTGCGTCATCTGCTACAACAAAGCAACTGCCGATAGGTGGCGCTTCTGCTGCTTCGCCGCCAAGGCTGGAGGTTCCATGCTGATCCTCAGCGATGTCACAACCCCACTCCCTACCTCGGACAAAATGACTAATCTTGGTGTAGATATGATAAAATAAAAATGAAAATGTTTACTGCATTTTATTTCATAATTGCTCTGTATTGTTAAAAAATTCAAGGGTTGGCACAATCATTTTTCTCCGAAACTGTTAAAATCCGGAAATAAAAAAGGAAAAAGGCCAGAAGGAAAGAGAAGGAAATCGCGCTTTACATGCGGGCATTCTTTGTAATGGTTTTGTTTAAGTTGCGTCACTCGGCCGGCTTAAGCTGTTGAAAGCACATTGCAATGTCCGTAGTAGGTGAATGACTCAAGATAAGTACTGAAGTGAGGGATTCCCACCCAGTGCAAGCAGTGTGGTGTTTTTACATACTGGGAAAAAAATTGCGGATTATCTTTTTCCCGAATTTTCAGTTAAATGTACAGAACTGTTTACAGATGCCGTCATTTATTAAAACAAAGTGACCCTGAAAAATTTCACTTCGATAATTTAAAAACTTTTTGAGTTAGAAATGCAATTATCTTATTAATCCCTCTTTCTCCAAGTGTCCAATTTTTTTTTTTTTTTTTGTGTGTGTGTGTGTGTGTGTGTAATTTAAAAAGTTTTCACCGGATTTAGGCGAAATTTTCAGGGTAACTTTGTTTGACCAAGTTAGGACATCTATAAAAAAATCAGCTTTTTAAAATGAAAATTCGGAAAATTAATTTTTCACATTTTAATCCTCAGTTAAGCAAAGATGCAATACAACAACAGCAGGTGGCAAATGGGCTCAGAGTAAAAGGGGGAGAGAAATGAATGTTGCAAGCTCATAGTTCTTGGTCATCTGCGCTTTTCCATGAAGTTTATCTTTCTTTCTCTGAACGTCTTAATAATAAAAAAGAAAAGTGCGTAATTTTAAGTTTCCAATGGATTCAAGTGAAATTTGCAGGGTAATCTTAAAGACCAAGTTATGGCATCTGCCAAAAATTCAGCTCTATTAAGTGAAAATTTGGATTTTTTTTTCTTTTGCATTTGTATTCTTAGTTAGGGAAGGAGTAACTCAGCAGGCTGCCGTGAATGAAAGGGAAGACGTCACCGAAACCCACATAATAGGTAATGGGAGTCTCGCCCACGCAATGCCCCCCCCCGTGGGTCTCGGATGCGAGTGACAAATGGCACATGCCTGTTGGTCCTTTTTAAGCTGCTCTTCTCTTTCATGAAAATAAAATGCTGATGTTATTCGTTTGTGTATAAGTCGCTAATTGTTTAAATCAAAATATCAAATCCGCACATACAGTTCTCAATATTGATTTTTTTCTGGTTATTTTTATAACTGTCTAGTCTGTAGTAAATTTAAAACATCTTAAAATATTTTTTCGTAACATTTCTTGTGTCTACATGTGAAAGCTCAAAACTATGCATTTTTATGGCTTGGACTACACATGAATGCTGTAAGAGGTTGGCATCCCTGCTTCGTCCGCTAACGGAAGCTCTGCCTCTGTTAGCCGAGGCTGTAATCACTGATCGTCACATGATTCCCCGAACAGCCATTCGAGAGGCAAACGTCACGGCGCAACCACGTTCTCGAGGAGCAAATGGAAGTCCCTCGGGAAACTGGTTGTGCTGAGACACTTGTATTTTAGAGTGCTGTGCGCAAAAACTGAGCGGGAACTCAGCTGCTCAGCACCTTTTGCGAACTGTTTATGTTGATTACACGTGGCTTTGTGCTAGTGAAAATTTTAGTGCAATGAAATGTTTTAATTTAGATTATAACAAAATGAAACTTAGCAGTGAAACAGCTGTGACAACAAAAAGAGCAAAGTCAGTTAAAACTTATTGTCAAGTGTATCGTGAGATATATAGTAAAGAATGGACTTTTTTTATGAAGCATCTAAAGTTTCGCCGAATCATGTGTTTTGTAAGACATGCAGCTGCAATTTTAGCGTAGCACATGGTGGCCGCGATGATTGTAGGCGTCGTGCGGAGAGCAAGAAGCATAAAGATTATGTGAAGTTGAAGTCCCAGTCTTTGGAGAATTTTTTTCTGTGAAAACTAATTATTCTACTGAAGCAGAGCTCTTATTTACGTCGTTCGTCATTGAACACAACTTGCCTATCGCAGCTGCCGACCATGCCAAAAATCTGTTTCGTAGAATGTTTCCGGATTCAGAAGTTGCAAAAAATTATGCGTGTGCTAGAACAAAAACATCAGCACTCGTCCATTGTTTAGCTGATTCAACCAAAGAAAACATATTGTCTGTTATTAAAGAGCAAGCATTTTCTTTAGCAACTGACGGAACTAATTATACAAATGATAAAAAAATTTATCCTCTTGTTATAACATACTTCGATGCGATAAATGGCTGCAATAAAACAGTTGTGCTTTCATTGATAGAAACATCAGACAACACAGCTAAAGGAATTTTCACTGCCATTGATAGTGAACTGAAAAAAAAATAATGTATCTTGGAAAAACTGTGTAGCATTTTCATGCGACAATGCGAGTACGATGGTGGGCAGTATAAAAAAGGTGTTGCAACTCTAATAAAAAAGATTCAACCTTCTATCGTCATAACCCCTTGCACTTGTCATCTTATCCATTTGGCTGCAAAAAAGCTTCCTCAAAGCTTAAAATTTTTGATGTAGAGCAATTTGTAGTTCAGTTATTTTTCTACTTAGATAAAAGCTCAAGAAGAAAAAATGCATTAAAAATAAGCCAAGCAATCTGCAATTCAAAACCACACAAGATATTGAAGTACATAAGTACCCGATGGCTATCACTTCTTGAAAGTGTTAATAGAATTTTAGAACAATGGGAAGCTCTTAAAAAAATTTTTGATGCTGATGAAGATCACGGACAGTTTAAAAACTTGCAGTCTTCAATAAGGAACCCATTATCCAAGTTGAACTGTTTGTTCCTGTCTTCAACACTTCCAGTTTTTACTGCTATTAATCAAGAATTGCAGCATGAAAAACCATTGATATTTAAGCTTAGAGATAAGGTGAACAATTTATTAATGAGTTTAATTTCAAGGTTTATCAAACCCCATGCTTTTGACACTACCAAAAATGTTAAACTTATAAAATATGACAAGGTTAAAAACCAGAAAGCTGATAATGATTTGGTGATAGGAGCAAAAACTCGTGCATACATTAAAAATTGTTCTGCTTTGAGCAAAGATGATATTGGATCATTTTACCATTGTGTGAGATAATTTTATGCTGCTGCATGTTGTTATATCATAAAAAAAAATTTCCCTTATAATGAGTTTTTATCACATGCTGTAGTTGCTGATATCAGTTTGCAAAAAGAAGTAACTTTTTCATCAATACAATTTTTATCATCCATCTTGAATTTCTCCACTGATGAAATGGATAAGTTAGAAGTAGAATTTGCCAACTATCAAAATGAAACTTTTGATTTTGATAAATTAGATAGTAGAATGGACAAAGTGTGGCATAAAATTTCTATAATGAAAGGCTATAATGGGAAGACAAAATACGAAAATTTAAGTAAATTGATGAAAAATGTTTTAGTTGTTCCTCATAGTAATGCTGCAAGTGAGAGAGTTTTCTCTTTGGTGCGGAAAAATGCCACTAATTTCCGACCCAACTTGTCAACAGGAACAATTAAGTGCGTTGATGGTTAAGAAGACCATGGACATTGCAAAATCTGAACTTTGCTATGAGAAAAAGTTTACAAAAGAAGTGAACAGAGCTAAAAAAGCAACTAAATTAAGTCTTAAGGCCAATTAATCACTTATGGAATTTTAAAATAAATATTTTTGTTGTACTGAAAATCTTACTGAAAGTCGAAGCAATTGTACTGAAAACTACTGAAAACTTTGGATTTTTGTACTGGTGACCCTTCTCTCAGGTTGGCATCTCTGGGTATAGGGTCCACTTGTCCACCAGTTCAGGTCGCTTAATCGATAGTGTCGTCGCAGACCCTTCAAGACTGAACTGTAATACTCAATGTATCCAGTATTATTTGTAAAAACGATGTAAGCTAGAACTTACTATTTAACTCATGCACAGTATGTATCTTGGACGCAATAAATGTCTTAAGCACGATTACAAAGGTACTCTACAACTGTACATACCCGTCTTCAATGAACAAACACTTTTATTCAAAATTAAAAACATCTATGTACAGCTAAGAGCATATTAAAAAGTTAAAAGGCGAGCACTTTCGGTCCACCCAAGTGGCCATTATCAAGCCGACAAGCGAGCTCAGATTTCCTGTGAGTGGCACTATAATACATACAGGGTTAGTCACTTGTAGTTACCATAGCAACGCAAAGTAGCAATAACAACGTGGTAAACATATATAGTTTTTATATCTTGAAGTCTTTAGGTTAAGTTGAGTGTTCTTAGGTGGTCCAAGTGTTCGAATGTATTGTCGCCATGGGTTTGGTACATGACATGGTAAATCTTCGTCACCGAATGAATTATCGTACCATAGAATAAAGCTTCATTGAAAAAGGTATCGGTCTTGTTTTCAGTATATGCCAAATGTCTGATTTGTTCCCAAACTGAAACAAAATGTTCCACTTTAACTTTCTTGGCTAAGGAGGTCGACATTGCCTTTCTAGAAATATCGTATTTATGTTCAGACGTTCTCAAACCCAACTTCCTGAGGGTGGAGCCTATATAATAACAAGGTTGAACTTCATGTTTAGGAGACTGAAGCGGTATACAGTATATTCCATATTTGTCATTTATTTTTGCTTGATCACGATCACAACAGACCATATTGAAAATATTTGTTGTTCGTAGTCCAAATTGTACCTGGAGTTTATTACAGAAACACTGTGGAGCATTTTTAATGCTCTACAGTGTTTCTGTAATAAACTCCAGCGTTGTTGTTTTCCAATCAGTTGCGAGATATGTTTCTGGGTACCCGAACTGTTTCGTGGTCCGCAGAATATAATTAAGTTAAATAGTAACACTGTACTAGTGATCCGATTTATTGGCATAGGAAATAAACACATAAGCGTTTCCAAGCTTTCACACATCAACCAGATGGTTTTTTCAAGGAAGTTAGACAGAAACTGCGAACTGAAAAATAGAAGGCTTAACAATTTGAACGCGAGAACTTGACAATAAATAGATGAGACGTTATATTCATTTAAAGATACAAGGCATCACGTTGGTTGCACGCGGGATCCTGGTAGAGAAACGGCGTTACTTGAAGAATTGGTTCCAAATTCATGGAAACTCGAGTGAGACACAATCATTGCAAGTGTCGCTGTTGGTAATGATCTCCAAGGTTTCCCGAATGGCTGTACATTTAGGGGTAGGGTAGCTAGCTAATTTCTTTATATCATCCCACATAGGAGTAGCGGACTTGAATTTGACTTCTCTGGATAGTGCCGTGGTTACTTTACTGTATTTTGTGTCCTCTTTATGTTCGTTGACTCTGATTCCAAACGAACGCCTGGTCATTCCAATGTAGTATCGTTTAGAGCCGTTCGGATACTGTAGGGGGATCGCATAAACGCCTGCTTCACAGGAGAGAGGTGGTTTTTCACTATTTCTCTTTAGTATAGTATGTAAAGATGCAGGGGACCTTATGCCGACGCAGTAGTTCATCTTCTTGAGGGCGATTTTGAGTTTGTAAGACACACTTGGTATGTAAGGAATTGAGCCTAAATAACGTAGCTGCGGCACAGGAAGACTGGAATGTTTGGCTCGTGGCTTTTTGGATAAAGCTACGTATCTGATATTGTCAATGAATATCCTGCATCAGTGGCTGACTTGATGACGCTTTCAATTTCATGTTGTCTAGAATGGGTATCAGAAGAAACTGCGAAGGCTCTTTGAATTCGAGAACGGAAGATAGCTGCTTTGTATTCTGCGGGACAGAAAGAGCTGCGGAGCATCAGGTTGGGGGCGGACGTGGGTTTATAGTAGACTTGTGTACCAGGGCGGTTGTCAGAAGATTTCCTCAATAAAACATCCTGATAAGGTAAAGCATTGTTGCTTTCAAGCTCCATCATGAAATTGATCATAGGATGTATATCATTGATTTTATCAAGGAAAATTGGAAGTCTCTCTTTTCCGTGCGGCCAAACAAAAAATAAGTCTTCTGCATAACGCAGCCAAGTGGTAGGCTGTGTGGTAATGCTGGAGAATATATTCCGCTTAATTGGGCGAAGTATTGCTTCTGCAAGGACGGATGAAAGTGAGGATCCCATCAGAGCGCCATTATTCTGTTTATATACTTGTCCTTGGAAACTGTAGAAGCTAGTATTAGTGACCAAGTCTATTAATTTGAAGATGCTGAGGCATGACTCCTGCGTATAAAATGTTGAATTAGATATGGCCTCCTTTAATGTTCTGATGGCTTCTGGAATGAAAATTGAGATGTAAAGGGAAACCACGTCGAAGCTGCCGATAATGTCGCTTGGCAGAGGACAGTGAGTTTCTTGGCTTTCGTTATAAAATCCAGAGTGGAATTATTACTAAGTCCAATTCAGGAAGAAAACTACGTAGGAATTTGGGTAGTGCTTTCTCTAAATGGTACGTTGGTGCAGATTTCCTGGATACGATGGGTCTCGGTGGGTTTCCGGGCTTATGGTGCTTAAGTCTTCTGAAGAGCTTTGGGATCTGAGGTCCTGGTGGTAATCTGGCGGCTTTCCTAATATCGTCTGGAATAGCGGGTAACTGGGCTGCTCTTTGTACCTGCGCAATCCAAGAATTTAGAGGGTTCCTTTGAAGTGCTATAGAACCAGAATCAGTGGTAAATTCTTCAATTTTCGTATTGTATTAAATGAATATAACGTTGCATCTATTTATTGTCAAGTTCTTGCGTTCAAATTGTTAAGCGTTCTATTTTTCAGTTCGCAATTTCTGTCTTACTCCTTGAAAAAGCCATCTGGTTGATGTGCGAAAGCTTGGAAATGCTTATGTGTTTATTTCCTACACCAATAAATCGGATCACTAGTACAGTGTTACTATTTACTACTTAATTGGTGTACTGTTCCTCATTATAAATTTATAATTAAGTTCTTTTTGTCTTGACTGTATGGATGAGGAATGTGTAAACACTCTTGCGATATGTGACCGCACTCCTGCTAGTTTGTGTTGTAATGGGTGGTTGGATGCAAAAGGAATACAAGTCGAAACATGTGTAGGTTTACGATAAACTTCAAATGAAATATCATTGGTTTTTGAGTGCCTAGACAGAAGGACATCCAAAAAAGGTAGTGATAAATGTTCTTCAAATTCTATTGTAAAATTAATGGTTGGGAATACTGATGACAATTCCAAGGTAAGGGATTGAAGTAATTCAATGGTGTGTGGCCAGAAGACCAGAACGTCGTCGACCTATCTCATATATAACAGAGGTTTGTACATACATTGATCAAGTACTGTGTTCTCTACTTTCTGCATGACCACCTCTGCCAAAAGGGGAGAGAGGGATGATCCCATAGGGATTCCATCTAACTGTTGGTAGATAATATTGCAGACCTCGGCGCAAGTCACTTTTCTCACTATTTGTCACCTTTTTTTTTTTTAATTTGTCACTTTTTGTTACCTTTTTAAAAATTTTGTCACTATTCTCACCTTTCTTTTGAAGTGTGCCCATATTTAGCTATAGTTTTGCATTGTTGTTTTTTTGATATCTAGGGGATTTTTTGTCAGATGAAAAAAGAAATGCTGAAACAAAAATAGTTTTGTTAAACACCCATCCCTGTGAACCCGTGGGTGTGGTCACTAGTTGTAAACGCAACTCAGCACTCACCGCAGCAGCAAGAGCGAGTTTCGTAACGAAGCAAGATGTAGTGACCCCACCCACAGCAGCCAGCCGGTTCTCTCAAGGATTTTTTCAAGTGGAATAAATATCACAAAAGTTTATCTCCGTGGATTTTTCATGAAAATCTCTGAAATTTTGATCGCCATAAATCGCTAATAGGAATGAGCCCTCCAAATTTCGTGTAAATCAGTTAAAAACTTTTTAAACGGGCCGTAATTTTTTTTATTTGCTCTTTATCTTGTGGGCTGGCATGCCCAGAATTCGTAATCGGCATTTTACGGCTAATTTAAAAACATTTTTGCCGATTCACTTGAAATTTTTAAGGTCGTCATCTCCTAGCCAATTATAGTATATGTACAAATTTTAGCCAGTTACGTGAATAATTCGGAAAAATGGTTTTCTTAATTTTTTAGCACGTCTTTTTTAAAAAAGATCGTGCTATATGTTATCGGTTTGTCCGTCCATCTGTAGACACGATATCTCTGCAACTATTAGTCCGATTTGGAAAATTCTTTTCGCATTGGGAAGCTTGAAATATACAAATGATGATCCTTCGTTTCGTTTTTCTTTTTTACGATGTACAATTTCACCGCTAGAGGGCATAAATGCAGATGATGTAGAATTCAAAAATACATTTTATTCCACATATTTGCTTCTAAACATCAGATTGAAAAAATTCTTTTATCTTTAGATTCCATTTATGTCGAAGAGTATTTTAGGAATAGTTGCTTTTTCAAATTACGCATAGAATTTCCGCTAGAGGGAGTTAAAAGTAAATTACGTTTTCCCTGATATCTCTTCTTCTACAACTCCGATTTGAAAAACGTTTTCTTTAGCGGATACAGCTCCTGATGAAAAATCTTTGGCATATAATTTCTAATTTTTGGTAAAGAATACTTTATCCACCAGGGGGCGTAATTGTTAATTTTTGCTTTCGTGAACCGATGCCACTTACGTCGATAAACCTTTTCGGAGTATTTTCTTAAAATATTCAAGGTTTCTCCACCAGGGGGCATAGACGTATTTCTTATTTTTGGCAATATCTCAGCTTCTAATGGTCCGATTTGAAAAATTCTTTCTTTATTAGATAGTTTCCGGTGTGACATGGTTTTTCATATAATTTCAAAATTTTCAAGTAATTCATAGACTTTTTGCTAGGGGGCGTAAAAGTAAATTGTGTATCCCCTATATCTCTGCTTCTAAATCTCCGATTTGAAAATTTCTTTCTGCAGCGGATACAGTTCCTGATGGGAAATCCTTTGCACGTAATTTCTAATTTTTGTAAAAAATGGTTTGGCTACCAGGTGGCGTTCACAAGATACGGATCTTTTCAAGGTAAATATTGTTGTATTGTTCCAAAAATTAAATCACTTATTTACAGTCATATCAGTAGTGTTTGGTATAAATTTCATTCAAATCGCATGGTTCCTCCTTCTTCATGTTGCAATTTTCACAAACAGTAGTGTATAAAAAAATATTGAAAGGAATCGCCTGCCCATCCAATATATATATATATATTTTTTTTACAACAGATAATCACATTGATTAACATATGTTCTATCACAAATTATAAAGTGAATTGTTCACTAATGAGCAAAGAATAAAGTAAATCCACTCAAAGTGCAAATTATATGTTCTATCCATATACTGTGCGTGTGCGTGTTTTATCTTTTTAAACGGTTTCGTCTGGTTTTCAATTATTTGAGCAGTCACTATTTAGTCACTAAAATAATAAAAAAAATTGGTCACTTTTCTCACTTTTTTCTCCGAAAAAGTCACTTTTCTCACTACTTTTTACAATGAAGTCTGTGCTGAGGTCTGTATCCTTCTCTTTTGAAGATACTGATGAGTTTGTAGGCAGAAGGTTCGTGGAAAGGGATTGAGCCAGCAAACGTTAGTTCCTTTTTGGGTGAAACAGGTTGAATAGCAACAACTGTTTTTTTCTTAGCATTTTGAATTAATTTAGAAACCAGGAGAGGGTGAAAGCCATGTTGAGTAGCGATCAAGCGGATGTTTGCTAATTCATTTGTTAGATTAACTTCAGTGTTACAAACCAAATGCACTCGATGAATGAGAGACTTGAAGGCTGATAGTTTATATTGGTGGAAGGTAACCAATCATAGTCTCACTGATGAAGACCATGGTAATGGCTAAAATATATTTGCATTAAACTTTTATACATAACTTAGTGTGTTCTACACTGCCTTCTTCTTAATTAGTTTGTTAGTTACGTGCATTGCCTACCACTCACTCGTAAAACATGTTTTCCAATACCATTTTACTCATACGATAACAGTTCCTGTGATTACCTCTTAAACTAAACTTAATGGGGGGAAAGATAGGGAGTCATATAAAACCTTAGTGAGAATAATTGGCAGTGAAACATGTAACACACAAAAAATTAGAATAATTCTTGATGTTGACATATCATGCACAAGTTACGTAAAAATTACAAGTGGTGGGAAGTTTTGGTAGTGTCTTCTACCTTCATCAGCCATGGAATGAAGCACGTGGTATGAGCATCAGTTGTTGCCAGATTTCAAAATAGCTTTTCAAATGATAGGTATGCACCTTTTAACATACCTATATTTGGAAAGCTATTTTGAAATCTGGCAACAACTGATGCTTATACCATGTGTTTCATTCCATGGCTGATGAAGGTAGAAGTCGCTACCGAAACGTCCCACCACTTGTAATTTTTATGTAACTTATGCATAATATATCAATATCAAGAATTATTCTAATGTCATATAAAACACCGAACTAAAAAGCTAAATGTTCATTACATCCTAAGAAAATCTGCCAGAAATAACACCCCAGTTTCTAAGCTCATTTGGTATGCAGTATTAAGCACTATTACCCTCAAAATTATATTTAGTGAGCATGCATTTACAAGCTAGTAAATTCATACTTGTACATGACATGCAGTACTTTGATTTCGGGCAGAATTATACCCTCAGATCTTCCCAAACCCAGAACAGCAAATTTATCCTTCGCCCTATGACTTTTTTTTAGAAGAAAAATTAAAAAAAATAAATTATAAATCACTATTTTTGGGGCCCTCCAGTATCATGGGGCCCCACACATTGGCTTCTCTATAAATCTGCTCCTTGCAAACAGCTTTAAAACTAGATTGGCAGAATGTAAAGCTACAATGAAGAACATTACAACCAAAACATGTTTGGACAGACAAAATACAGTACCTAAAGTGACTTGGGACTCTGCTGAAGAAACATTGACACACCAACCACACTTTTCCGAAAGAAAATTAGCAGAAGGACTGCAAATAGAGGAAAAAAGAGGTACAACATTGAATGATCTGAAAGGTTGGAATCTGCCTCATGAGTGGCAACACCTACTGTGTCCAGAAGAAAGGTAGGGGTACTGGCTGAAAGTTTGACTAGTAAGTAAAACAAATAATTTCTAAATAAACCCCATATTAATTTGAGTAGTTACAGATTAATTGCACAAAGTGCCTACAAAACTTATGAATTCAAAGCATTGAGAACAATCTTTCACAGTCTACAGAAGGCCAGAAATTTCTGCAAATAGAAAGAACTAAAAAAAAAAAAAAATTCTTCTGAACAGAATTTCACTTTCTGAGCAAATTCAATGTAAGTGTTTTTTTAATTACTACCATTTCTTTGTGGATATGTATGGATTCCTCATGTAAAATGTGGATTCCCTTACAACTGTTTTGAGATAAAACATTTATAAAACCAGCAAAAATTATTAAAATATCAAATATACTCTTAGTGAATGATTGAAGACATGTTATATACTTTGAACACTTCATAGTTTGCTAGTGTACTTTCTCAATGTGGTTAGGGTGCAAGAGTGTAATTTCTAGAATTGTAGAGTGCAGGAGTGTAATTTCTAGAGGTTGTGAGGCAAGTATCATAAAATTGTCTTCTGGTGACTGTTCCAGTTGTGCTCTCTGTCAAATCTTTCCACAGTTATCACAGACTGCAATCCTTGCTTTTTTTTGTTGTTTGCATTTCTGCATTACAAAAATAATCAACTGCTTATTTCAAGTGCTTTTTCTTAAATAGTGTTTGATATTTAGGCAAGAGAGATCAGGATATGTTAAATTAAGTGCTTTATTTATTCCCTACCTTTTTTGTATTTGACTGTGTTGTGAAGTGTTCAATGAGTGACATCCACTGCTTATGGGAAAATGACTTGTTGCTTGCTCACAACTGTACTTCCAGAGTGCCCAAAATGCCTGTTTGATCTTTTGCAGTTTCCTCCCTGTGTTTGGCATTGGATGATGTGGGGGAAATGTTGAATCCTGTCTAGTGTTTCAGTATAGCTTTGTGGCGATTCTTTGGGATGTTATGCGCAAATTCTGTGATCCCTTGCTACCTCACTGCCATTTATTAGCAATTGATTAGCTGGTAGGGGCTAAGTATTTTTTAATGGCACTTTTATTATATTGTTTAATATCTTTTATTCGCCATACATAATTTCTTATTCAGAAATTTTGTCTAAAGTGAAATGCCACTAGAGAAGTAGCTAGCTTGGTAGAATAGTGAGGGGGGGAATAGGGGGCAGTTCACCTGTATCTGATTCTGATAATGGATGTTGAGCTCTACAGTTATGCAGCCTGATTCACTAATAAAAGTTCTGCTGCCAGAAGACACCCCCAAACACACACACTATTGTGCATCATTTCAATGACTTCTGCATTACTCTGTATTTTCACAGATGTTTCAGTAATGGGCTATGTTGGAATCCAAAAATGCTCAATAGTAAGTAAATTGACCTCTATTAATTCCTCCTTTTGGAAAAACAAACAGTTAATATGTAACATAACTTATAAATTCAGAGGTATAACAGCAATTGAGAGATGTCTGATTGCTGTGTTAACAATTCTGACCATAACTGCTTACTATCCTAAAGAAGAAATTGAGAAGCTTTTAACTTTTACAGGTAAGAAGAACCCACAATAGCAACAAGTAAAATTCACCAGAAAAATTACTTATCACAGAGGTTTGAGTCTTTAAAGAGATTAGTAAGAATTATTTTATAAGGCTAGCTCCAAGTTTAGGGAAAAAAATTAAAAAACATTTTCTTAAAATAGTCCACAGAGTTTGTGAACTATTTTAAAGCTTATGCTACAAGGAAGGAGAATTTGCTTTGACTGGCAAACATCAGCAAATGTTTTGATTCTTAACACTCAGATACTTGGGACTTGATTGTCCTGTGTGATGTAAGGGATAGGATGCTTGAATGGAGATCTGTAGATGTGGATTCAATTCCTGCTCTAGGGTAATCTAATTTTCAAGTTTTCTGATGTGATTAATGTTATGTGATGAACAGTAAATGCATGCAATTCAGAGATGTCTGATTGCTGTGTCAACATTTCTAATATAACTTATATTTAAAGTAAAAGTTTTTGTTTTTTCCCTTTCTAAACTAAAAGCTCTCAATTTTGTTATTAAGTGAGCTGAATGCTTGAAAACATAGTAATGTATAAAATAAGCAACACATTATAGATTAAATGAAGTACAATACGTAAGTCTACAGTGACACCTGTAGGAATTTAAAGTTTAATTTTATTGAGAAACTTGGGCAAGCACACCGAATAGAAATTCACAACTGCTGCTTGATGTAATAGAAATTCATAACTGCTGAATACCAAATAGAAATTCATAACTGCTGCTGTATCAGGTTTCTGTTGAGACTAAAATAAAGATGTGCAAATAATTGGATTAATTTTGTACTTTTGCTCTAACCTAAACAAGAAATGTGGTAAGAATGGTAGTATGCAAATGATTCACCTTTTCTTCTGTTGATTATGAGAACAATATTCTTTTATTAACACTTATCTGATACTGCAGATATTTTACAACAGAGCACTGCACTGACTTTTGTGCATTTATCTGTGCTTTTCTTTGACCTTTCATGTTGCCATTGCAGTGTAATTTACATTTTCCTGAACCTTTAAACTTTGTTGCTTATGTATTGCTGTATAACGAAGATATTTTTGAGATTTCCATTCAGTTCTACCTACTGCATATATTTTCAATTTTGAAAACCCTTTTTTTTATGGGGTTTTATATACTAGAAAAATATTTTAAAAATTTACTTCTAAAGGTAACTCATTTCTTTGATAAGTCTTATTCAAAAGAAATCTCTGTTGGTTATTTGGTTATGGTTCACGTCTACTAAACTGGACCTGGAATCTGCTTGTATATGGGTTCAAGAAAAAAATGTTGGTGATTGTTTATCTCATCTGGCAGTATATAGAGCTGAAGAAGCACTATATCCGACCCCCTTATTTTCACTGCTAAAGCAAAATCGACAAATTTTGTGACGTGGTTGGAAGACAAGGTTTCTCACATTTAAATCCATGTTCGTAGACCTTTTTGGTTATGGGGTGAAATCATTAAGGGCTACATCAAATAAATTTATACATAGTAAAACTCATTTAACTGTGTATATTTATTTGATGAACAGGCTCATTAGAGAAACTGGTCATGACATGAACTGGGAAACCCCAAAAATCATTAGCCAAATGAGTAACTTAATTAAAAGGCTAAAATAAAAGGACTTGAAATAGAAAAAAAAAAAATCCATCACCAATGATACAGTATTATAGGAATTTTGTCCTATCATTCTGTCCCTTCCCAGAGACCAGAGGCCTTAAATTAGGAAATTGAAAGTCTTACCTTGGGATCTAACAGAAGAAAAAAAGAAAAGGAAATACCAGTTGTATTATTGTTTCACATAGCATATTATGCTCAATACAATCTGGTACCATACCATAATCAGGGGCTTATTCTTTATAATCATAAAAGGGTCCCCAGGGTGCAGAATACAAAAAAGCTTCATAAATTTAGGCTGAAGACTGAGGCAGGGCGTAAGTTTTCAAAATTGAAAGAGGATCTGACCCACGCAAAACTTCTGCGATGAATCTGCCATGAAACATCAAACAAATACCTGTAAAGCCAAAAAAAAAAATTGTAAACTTAATCATATTTTTTTTATTTTTTTTTTTATCAGATAAACTTGCAGCAAGAGATATTTGTGGTACCCTAAGAGGAACACCAAACCATTTCTCATGTCATACTGAAGATACTTGTTTCTTTTCCATAATATTACTATAGACTATATAGTACTTCTGAGGGTCGTACTATATTTTCATTTTATCTTGAATGCCGTTTTTCTGATTTTCATTAGGAATTAAAATCATTGCTGAATAATTAATTCTTGGCAATATTTTGATATGGTTTTGTATTTCACTGTAAATTTGTATAAACTTTTGATAATTTTAGCCGATAATGCTGTTTGTACACTTGGCTGCATTTGGCACTATTTGGTTGTCAGAAAAGTCATGACGTATTTTGGCACCCGATGGCGGTTGGGCGGTGTTGGAAGTACTAGAGGCACGTTATCGCTATTGCATTCGACAGGTGCCAGTTCTAGCTGCAGTCTAGAAGGAATAGTGAGCGATTTGGTTGATTTGCAGACATTTGACATCAAGTTGAAGATGGAAGACTAAACTGTGCATTTTCGCCATATTTTACTGTTTTACTTCCGTAAAGGGAAGAACGCATGTCAAGCTTGCGTAAAATGTACAGTGATAATGCTCTACAAGAACGTCAGTGCATGAGGCCAACAGAGGTTGATGACGACCAAATCAAGGCATTGATCAAGTCAAACCCACGTTACACGACACGAGAAATTGCAGACACATTGCACATCCATCATTCGAGCATTCACGACCACCTGAAGAAGCTGGGATATGTAAGCAAGCTCAACGTGTGGGTTCCTCATGAACTCAAAGAAGCTCAATTGACAGCACGTATAAACATCTGCAATATGCTCATTAAACGTGAGGAAAACAATCTTTTTTGAAGGGACTGATAACTGATGACGAAAAGTGGATCGTGTACAACAATGTGCTGCGCAAACAGTCTTGGTCCCGACGTGCTGCTTCGCCTCAAACGACATCCAAAGCAGACATTCATCAGCGGAAGGTTCTGGTCTCGTGGTGGGATTTTAAAGGTGTCTTTTTTTCGAGCTCCTACCACGGAACCAAACAATATATTTGAATATGTACTGTCTGCAATTGGACAATTTGAACGAATCCATCATCCAGAAACGTCCAGAGCTCGTTCATCGTAAAGGTGTTGTGTTCCATCGCGACAACGCTACACAACACACAAGTTTGATCACCCGCCCAAAATTATTGTCAGGGCTTGGGTGGGATGTGTTACCACACCCACCATAGTTGCCTGACTGACCTTGCGCCGTCAGACTTCCACTTGTTTCGCACTCTTCAACAGTCCTTGCATGGTATAACGTTCAATTCAGATGAGGCTGTAAATCAGCATCTTGTACAGTTTTTTGCCACGAAAGACAGGTCCTTCTATGAACGAGGCATTCCACAACTTAATGAAAGATGGCAAAAGGTTATCGAACAAAATGGACATTATATCATCGATTGATCTTTGTTCTTGCTATCAATAAATGACCTTTGCAAAACATGGCTAAAATACGTCATGACTTTTCCGACAACCTAATATATTTCTGTACTTTCTTTGTGCACACACAGGTAGATACTGTAGGTGTATCTGCGTTACAAATGATAAAATGCCATGTTGCTGGAAGCTTGAGATTGATTAGTGAACTCTCTTACATATATAAAGAGTATGTGTTTATGAATACATCAATTTTGAATATAAAAAATGGAATTTAAGCAGTATTGTAATATTTTAGTTGATTTTAGTTCAAACGGTTTGAGAATTTAATTGCGTAGCCGATTACTGTATTTTTCTTCATATAGTCTGCAGACCATGAAATTCAGGAAAGAAAAGAAAATTCCTTCATATAATCAATGGCAGCACATAATATGCAGGCCATGAAATTCAGGAAAAGAAATTGCTGTATAATCTGTACTCGCAATGTTGATCCCAAACCATTTTTTAGTGCAAAAAAGTCGTGATTCATGGGATGACACAGCTGTCCAAAGAAATAGACTCCCACCCCCATTTTATTAAAAAAGTACTTGTTATTTTTAAATGCTTTTTTATTACTTTTGAGTGAATAAATAGCAAAAATTATGCATTTTTTCAACATTACTGCAGTTCCGTAGTTAAACCTGACAGTTCCGTAATTTGAACTGTATCGTCCATGAATGTGTCTGACGCTAAGCTTCCCATACCATGTGATTGTCCACGAGATGCGTCGTATTTGCTGTCGAAATGCTTATAAATAAGGGGAAAAAAATCATTCCAGCTGTTCGAGGACCTTCATCTTTTTATTGAATTAAGTTTTCCTGTTATTAAATCATTTCTGGCAATTTTTCAAATATACAACCTTTCTTGACAATTATGATGCAGATTTTTTTAAAAACCAAAGTGCCGCAAAAAGGGGTTTTTTTTTTTTTGAAAGAAAGCTGTGTATAATCTGCAGAATCTAAATTTTTAACTTTTCTTAACAGATAATCCACAGATTATTTGATGAAAAATATGGTATATATATTTTTTTGTAAATATTTGATCTGATGCTTTATTTTCTAGCTACGACATGGTTCACTTTGGACATGCAAATCAACTCAGACAGGTATGCTTTTTAAGAATGTGTAGATGAAGTTGAAATGACTTTTAATGAGAAATGAATTAACTTTTTAGACTTAACAATGAGCATTTCCTTTATTAATTTTTTTGTATTTCATGCCTTCAAGACATTTAGTGTATTTGTGGTTCTAGGAGAGTCAGACAAGGAGTTGTTCTAACAATCTGTAGCTATACTAGAATTGGTAGAGCGTCTCAAAGAATCAAGAGAGAGGAATTTTCTAAACTGTTAGAACCGCTTTTTATTAAGTTATTAAAAACCTTTGTTGATGTATGCAGCAAACAGTAATTAGAACAGATCCAGACCACTTGGTGGAGTATATAACACAGTTCAATTTAGCCCAGTTTTGTGGTGTTTTCCCTTATTTGCAAACTTGTGTGAAATTTTGCATTGTCAGGCAAGAGCTTGCATGCAGGTGTTGTTTTCTGCAGAGATCCCCTTCATGATGTGGAATTGATTGTTGATCTAATCCTGCATACTGTCAACCAGAATTTTTATGTTCCACATGGCAAATGCTATTGCCTCTCAATCTTCAGAATTTGTTTTGAATTTTTTGGTTATGGATGAAGCCATGGTGCTTTCTAGTGCTGATTCAGAATGGATTTCTTGTAAACCTTTTAATGTTTTTTATCACCAGAGGTTTACTTTGAAACAACACACCACTGCATCTGTAATTGTTATAATTAATAACTTGCAATTATTTATTTAATGGTAACTATTCCAAAGGTAACTATTCCTTATTATCATTAAAAATAGTATCCCTTCTTCTTAAGTCCTTTAAATGTATCTTTTATGATATCCTCATATGATGACTGATAATTTAAAGTATTTACTAATTTATTATATAAACAGTGTGTTTGTCTAGTCCAGTTTTGTATTTTTTAATGATTATTTATATCCAAAAGAAAGAGCTGGTTGAAGAAACTTACTAAATAATATTAGAAATTGAATTTCTTGTATTGGAGGATGCCATATGATTGTGCCTCATCAAAGTAGTGAATTTATGCCATTACCATCCAAAGTTCATTCCACATAACTCCACTAATTCAGAAGCAGTCCTCTGGAATTCAAATTCTGGTGTTTGTTTGTTTGGTACAGCTGTGAACTGATTATAGTTAACTCTTTAAATGATTGTATTCATGCGCCTCTATCAGTGATTTTAAGTTATAGCAAAAACTATCGTTGTATGGTGCAACAAGTATTTCTTCTGGAATTTTCATCATGGTTAATTGTTATTAGTGCACTATATCAACTTTTCCTCGCTGCCCTGGTTGCTGAGTGGACTGAGACCCTGGCTTTGGGATCATTTGCCCAAGATGGGCCCAGGTTTGAGTCTCAGATGAGATAGAGTTGGTGTGTTTTGTCCATTGGTGGCAGGTCTACTTTTTTTGGTGACCAGTCACACTAAATTGGGGATGTGTGATTGCTTATAGCCCTCTTGAGTTGTTAATTGTGGTTGTTTGAAACTCTGGAACAAAACAAACTTTTCTGGGAAGGGAATCCCCCCCCCCTGCATCTATGTCTGAAAGAAATGAGAAGTGGAATCATTCTAATTGCATAACTTATGTGTTGAATGTTCCGTGTGTCAAAGTAGATGACAAGCAGTTGTTTTTTTTTTTGGCTCATGATGAATGCCTGGTGGTGTCCAATATTTTTGTTTCACATGTTTTTGTTTCACATTTAACATCTTCCATTTTGAAGGAAATATATTTAAACAAATGCAAGGTGGCCCTATGGGATCTCCATTATCGGCATTATACGCAGAAGTGATTATGGCATACCTCGAAAAAGAAATTATTCAAAATTTACCTGAAAAGCCAATACTTTATGCTCGATATGTAGACGACATTATTATAATGTCTAAACTTAACAAAGCCGAGCTACAAGATCTAGCACAGCAGTTTAGCAAAATCTGTAACACCATAGAGCTAACTATTGAGTTTGAAGAGGATAATTGCCTATCCTTCCTGGACATTCAACTAAAGAAAAACAAAAATAGTTTTGAATACTCTGTGTTCAGAAAAGCAACTTACATACCTGTACTGATACCATACTCTTCGCACCATCCAGTGATACATAAAAAAAACAGCATAGTAAACTTGATACGGTGAGCGTACACACACACATCTAACAACAGGCTAAAAAATCAAGAGCTAGAGTTTATCTCGAAAATATCACAAGAGTATGGGTACCCGAGCAAGCTAATTAATAAATGGATACATGAGAGTAAAAAGCATGACTCAGAGAAAAGAAGGCCAAGAAGTGCACAACCAAAGGAAGATAAGAAATAAAAAATTGAAATACATTGGAGCTTTCCCATACCTGGAAGGAGTGAGTAAAGAAATCAATAGGCACTGTGCTAAATATGACTTACAACTAGGAAGCTCAGTGCACACCGTGAAAAGTATGACTGTCAACAAAAAAACAGAGGAAAAACAGCTAGAAGAATCAGGAACCTACGAAATTCCAATAGCACACATACCCCCAATATCGTACATTGGAAGTACGAAAAACAGATTAAAAAAAGACTTAAACAACACATATCTAACTGGCAAAAAAAGAAGCCAAAACTGCTTTAGTGCAATTCTGCTTGGAAAACCGGACATTCCCAAAGTTCGATGAAATTAAAATGCTAAAAAAGAATAAAAAATCGGAAAGGCAAATGAGGAGGGAAGAAGCAATATTAATCTACAAAAATAAAGCAAGGGTATGTAACCAGAACGACCCTAGCACATTATCGGGCCTGTGGAAAGAACTAATAAGACAAGAAAAGCAACAACAAAAGAAAAACAGGCAAAAAAAGACAAGAAAACCAGGATAGGAGAAGAAAATTAAAAAAAAAAAAAAAAATACGGGGAAAAAAAAAGTGTTCCTAACGAAACATAGATGGCGCCAGCCGGGCTTGATAACGAAATATATCCAGGAAAGTTTTTCCGACGAATGGCAACAAGGAGTATCTGACTCCATTAGCGCGAAGTTAACCACGAACATCGGTGGTAAAGTCGCCACGCTCCTGAAGATGCCCAGAGCATGGGCGAAAATTTCGAGTATAAAGAACGGTAAAAATTGATGTTTGAATCCTAAGGCAAAGATCCAATGAGTATACCCAGCGAGAAGTGTGAGAAGTAAAGCCAGTCATCGCATACAACGGACTTTAGGACAATAACATCAACAAAGGACCGGAAAACACGTGCATGAAATGTTCCCGTCGCTAGAAAGGAATGCCAAGGTAAGCATTATCCGCTAGTTTTTTGTACAAGTTACTTTGAAATATCGCACGTAAAAGAGAATAGTACAATAATTAGAGCTATATAATAGTCAGAATTAGAACTACTAAGTGAAATGTTTTTAGGTTGTACCCTCTTTCTAGAGTGTAGAATAAAAGTACTATATCATTTTCAATGCAGTATCTTTAAAATATAAAAATCCCCTTTTTGTGGTGCTGTAAAAAAAGTGAACAGTGAGGGTACTCAACCAGGATCGAGTAAAAGGTTTTTAATTGGCTATGGTAAAGGAATTGCACCAGAACAAACATTTGTATGTCATTTTGTATAGGCAATGTAAATTATCTATTTTTTTTAAACTGTATTCTCATTGTTTACTATTCCTTTCTTTACAGCACCATAAAAAAAGTGCCTTACTTGCCATTTTTTCAGATACTTGCAAGTATTACAAAATAGTTTCCTTAAGTAATGTATTTTGGCCAAGTGAAAGGTGGAAATACAAAAAATAATGTCCTAATGACATATATATTTGTCGCAGGCCAAATGAAACTCACCTAATTCTATGACAATTCAGCTGAACATATTAATTTGCACTAAACTCTAATTTCCCAAGCTTTTTTTTTTTACTCAATATAAACTGTAGTTATGGTTATCATAACTTCTGGAATTGAAAGCTAAATCATATTATTAATCAATGTATCCAAAATTTATCACATAAGTCAAGGAGGGATTAGAGACAACAGAATAATAAACATATAAAGATCATTCTTAAAACATACAGCTTTATGGTATTGTAAATATAATTTGAAACTATAAACATGTTAGCCTTAAATCCTTTATGAGCTCAAAATTAAAACCTAATGTTCTAAACCATGTGGTCATAATTGCATTTACACCATAACACTAAGAATTCGTAATTGGAAACAAAAATATTTGTGAACTGAAATAGTACTAGGAATTAAAAAATAAAACTGTGCATTTAAAGGTTTAGGTGAATCGTCATGGAGTTAGATGAGTTTCACTTGAATCTTACCAATAGTATCTGGATATCATTTTGTGAACTGTTCGTACTTAGTCATCTGGTGGAAATGTGGCATCATTAATCATGAAACGCATATAGCTTATTAAGTCCATTATATCTCATGTGATTCTATCATAAAGTTCACATACCATTACGTGACCACAAGATTCTTCAGGGAGACGCTTTGACGCCTGTAAGTTCTGTTTTACACGTTCTGTAAAGTGGATACAGTCTGTGGTGCTGCATTAACTTATTCAATTAAAATATAAATCGGTTAAAAGTCCTAAAAATGTTACTCACGAAAGTGCATGTTCAGTCCGACGTCAGTAGTTATTGAGAAGTTTCTTTGTCCAAAGTTGTATCTTGCTAGATAATTTTTAATTCCTAGTATTGAATAAGTTAATGCACCACCACAGACTGTATCCACTTTACAGAATGTGTAAAACAGAACTTAGACGTCAAAGCGTCTTCCTGAAGAATATTAAGTCCGTTTATTTTTGTGGTGTAGTCAGCACAAAGATTCGCCAAGTTTTCGCACTCCACTGGGAGGCTTTTTCATGGCAATGGTAGACACCTCTCAGTGGAGTTGCAAAAGCTTGGCGAATAATCTTTGTGCTGACTACACCACAAAAATAAATGGATTTATTACGCTATATGCATTTCACGATTATTGAAGTCTGGTGTATTTAAAATAAAGTTTGTGGCATCCTTGTTTAAGGGAAGAGGGTTCAAACTAGTTAATAAGTACCAGCTGTTTTTGATAACTTTCTACAGTTAAAAAATTAAAGTTAAATTTTTGAGTGACTTATTATTAAAAATATTTCTGATGCAATATTATTTCAAGTCATTTGTCTGCTGCACAAAAAATTGCCTTCTCTGTCTTCCTATTTTAAAGAGCATTTTTTACCAATGGACAAATGCAATGGTAGGCCTTTAACATGCCATTTGTCTGCTGTGCAGTCCTTGCGAAACTGCTGAAATTTCTACTATCCAATGAGGCCAGTGGAATAAAAATTTTACTAGCCAAATGACAAAATCTACTGGCCATGCGAAGTTAAAAAAATAATAATTCAGTAACTTCTTATGTTTCTATGAAATGAAATGGATGAATGTTTTTTTTTTCTTTCTAATGAGAGACCCTTCCCCATTAACTTCATAAAAACAGATGCAGAGCAATTACGGCATAGGATCATTAGATATATTGCATATGTTTTTGTTCCAAAATGATTGAATTTTTGACAATGTATTTTCAGTGCTGTAATATCATTACTCCTACTATCTTAATTTACACATACATAATTTATTTTCAAGAGGCTATTAAAGTTGTTTAATTTCTTTAATATTTAAAACAAAGGAACAAAGGGACAAAAGCTAGGATATATATATATCATCATCATCATTGTCAACCATTATCAATCCACTGCTGGACGAAGGTCTCCCCAAGTTTCCTCCACAACGGTCTGTCTTGTGCCAGTCTCCTCCATGTCACCCCTGCATACTTTCGAATTTCATCCACCCATCTCCTATGTGGTCTTCTTCTGGGTCTTTTCCTGTCCCTTGGAATCCAATCTAAAATTTCGGCTGTCCATCGATGATCTGTCCTTCTGGCAGTATGTCCAGCCCATTGCCATTTCAGGGATTTAACTTTGATCATGATGTCTTCCACTCTTGTCATTTTTCGGATCCACGAGTTCCTCTTCTTATCTCTCCTGGTTACACCAAGCATGCACCTCTCCATGCTGCTTTGAGTTGTCTGCAGCCTTTGTATGTCTCTTTTAGTTAAGGTCCACGTCTCTGCACCATACGTAAGCACTGGAAGGATGCATTGATCAAACACTTTTCTTTTAAGACATAATGGCATATTGCTCTTGAAAATTATGCTGTTTCTTCCAAAAGCTCTCCAGGCAAGTTTTGTACGCCGATTAATTTCTTCATCAATGTGACCCTCACTTGATATCTGCTGTCCAAGATAAACGTACGTGTCTGTTATCTCCAGCTTTTCTCCATCAATCGATAAATCTTCATTTCTTGTAAAAGCATTGAACATCACTTTTGTCTTCTGAAAGTTCATTTTTAATCCCACTTCTTTACTCTTGTCATATACATACATTAGCTCTATATATTCCACTTTGGAAGTCACATCTTCTTTAGTTGTCCTCATCACTCTTCTTTTTTGCATCAACATTTTGGTTTTTCCTGATAATTTGTTCACATGCAATTTGTTCTCAGACCCAGCTAATTTTGTTGCTGTTTCCATAAGAGCTTTGGTTACTTTTCTGTTAACTTCAGAAATATCCACTTTTTCCGAAGGCCTAACATCGGAAAAATCTTCACTAAAGTGCTTTCACTCTTTCACATCGCTTGAAGGTAACATTGGACATGGCTCAACCGAAAGAACAAGCTGGATTCAGGAGTGGCTACAGCACAATAAATCATATCCACGTACTGAGAGAACTAATTGAAAGAGCGAGGGAATATGAACTTCCATTGTGCATGGCTTTTATTGATTATGAAAAAGCCTTTCATTCGATGAAATCATCAGCAGTTACAATGGCTCTGAAATCCTGCGGTATTGAAGATGCATACATTAATATTATTAATAACATCTATAAAAATGCAAGTGCAAAGATTTGGCTGTTTGAAAATACAACACACATAAAAATTGGAAAAGGAGTGAGACAAGGTGACACCATATCTCCGAAGCTCTTTAATGCCACATTGGAAAATGTCTTTCAATCACTGAACTGGGAAAACAAAGGGATAAAGATTAATGGAGATTATCTAACCCACCTTCGTTTTGCTGATGACATAGTCATTTTTGCAACTACCCCACCAGAGCTACAGAGTATGATCCAGGAACTTGCTGACAAGAGTAAAGAAGTGGGATTAAAAATGAACTTTCAGAAGACAAAAGTGATGTACAATGCTTTTACAAGAAATGAAGATTTATCGATTGATGGAGAAAAGCTGGAGATAACAGACACGTACGTTTATCTTGGACAGCAGATATCAAGTGAGGGTCACATTGGTGAAGAAATTAATCGGCATACAAAACTTGCCTGGAGAGCTTTTGGAAGAAACAGCATAATTTTCAAGAGCAATATGCCATTATGTCTTAAAAGAAAAGTGTTTGATCAATGCATCCTTCCAGTGCTTACGTATGGTGCAGAGACGTGGACCTTAGATAAGAGGGACATACAAAAGCTGCAGACAACTTAAAGCAGCATGGAGAGGTGCATGCTTGGTGTAACCAGGAGAGATAAGAAGAGGAACATGTGGATCAGAAAAATGACAAGAGTGGAAGACATCATGATCAGAGTTAAATCCCTGAAATGGCAATGGGCTGGACATACTGCCAGAAGAACAGACCATCGATGGACAGCCGTAATTTTAGATTGGATTCCAAGGGACAGGAAAAGACCCAGAAGAAGACCACATGGAAGATGGGTGGATGAAATTCGAAAGTATGCGGCAGTGACATGGAGGAGACTGGCACAAGACAGACCGTTGTGGAGGAAACTTGGGGAGACCTTCGTCCTGCAGTGGATTGATAATGGTTGACAATGATGATGATGATATACATTAAGTGGCACTAGTAATATGTACTGTCTAATCTTCCCATTAGGGGTATCTGCCCACCACAATTGAATGGCATTTTGAGGATCAAAATCTTCAATTGAAGG
The DNA here is from genome assembly GCA_039090855.1 of Macrothele yani. Classification (NCBI taxonomy): domain Eukaryota; kingdom Metazoa; phylum Arthropoda; class Arachnida; order Araneae; family Macrothelidae; genus Macrothele; species Macrothele yani. The sequence goes on along the minus strand of CM077010.1, from coordinate 176,210,248 downwards.
GCTGTTGCATCTAATTTTATTAAGTCATTTAAAAGTATCAGTATTCAGACATGCCTGATTACTCATTTTTATGAGGTTCATTGTTGAAAAGCCACACTCACAAGGAGCAGTATTACATGGCATTAGATGTAGCAGCTGCATCATCTTAAAAATATTGCCATAACAGTTTTTTTCTTTTTGTTCAGCATATGTGCAGCTAAACAGAGATTCAAAGATAATTCTTTTATATTTAGATGACATTATACTTTGTGCAAGGTATGCCAAAGGTTGGCATGACAAAGATTCATATAGCATGGCAAAGATCAAATATACCATTGCAAAAATACATTATATCATGGCAAAGGTTGCTTTAGTAACCTTGACCCTTTGGTCATTCCAGGCTGATCCGTCAGCAGATAAAGTTTCGCTGGAAGCCCACTGTCATTTCCATTAATTTTCAAAGCAGTTGTAGGAACAGTGGCGAGAAAACTGAACTTGATTAATATTCATTTACAAGTGGGTGCAGAGAAAAGTTGGACCAAATGGTTGCTCACTTGAGGGGAAAAATCTACTGACCATCATTGGTTACTATATTAAAAATTTACTAGCCACTGCAAAATATCTGGTCCCCATTTAGCGACTGGCTACCGATATTTGCAAGGGCTGCTGATGTGTAAAGTTTCTTTTTCTCTCTTCCTTTTTTGTAAGGAGTGTTTTTACAAATTAAGAATGCCATCATTGATACCATGTTACTCCATGTTGAAATGTTTGTCTACAGTAACATGCCATGTGTGGAGGATATGTTGATTTGTTGCAAACAGATTGGTAACTGTGTCAGATTGGTATAAACTCCTAAGCTTCTTTTGTTACAATTATGCCATGTTGTTTACTATATGCTGTAGTACTAAAACGTGTTAGTAAGATGGGTGTCCACACAACTGACAGCAGAAACAAAAAGCACTGCAAATGGTTCTCAGCCTCTCATACCTGCAACACCACGTGGAAGAAAGCCACTGATTCCTCAGCCGCATTGTCACTGGTTAAATGTGGGTGCACCACTGTAAGTCAGTGTCAAAGGCAGCAATAATGGAGGAGAAGCACACATCTTCTGTGAGAAAGGAATTTGTATGATCTGTTGGGAAAGGGTAATGTTGACAGCATTTTGGGATGCCCAGAGCATTCTCCTCTTAGACATCTTGGACCAGAAGGCAGCCATGACTGCCAACCAATATTGCACCACTGTGCAGCAAAAAGTGTAGATGATGTCCTGGGATACTTGCTAGAGGGATGATGCTTTTGCATGACAATGCTCATCCCCACACTGCAAGTGTGAAACATGCCTCATGAAGAAATTCAGTTAGTCCTGTCTCTCTCATACAGCCCAGTTCTTGTGCCCTCAGGCTTCCACCTGTTCAGACCTCTGAAAAAGCACCCTAAAGGAATGACTTATCTGCAATGACTTTGACGAGGTACCTGAAGTGAAGTATTGGATACAGACACTTACTGCTGAATTCTTCACTCAAGGTTTCCAAAAGTTAGTGTATTGGTTGAACAAGTGCTTTAACTGTTTTGGTGATTATGTGGAAAAGTAAAATTTGTGTTCTATATTCATTGTCTTAGTTGATTTGTATGTGGCTATAATACAACCTCTGTAACTTTGCATCGGAAGTTACTTAAATGATCACCTCTTGTATTTACATCTCCAGCATTGTTACTCAGGACTCTCTGCCCTTCCTCCTCAGTGAAAAAACATCACGAAAGCCTTCAAGAACAGACTGTGTGGATTCAAAAGTAAATCACAATCACTGATGTATATTAACATGTTATAAGTACCTATAGAAAAAGTGATGTACTTTTTTTTTCATTCAGCAACCTTGTCTGCCCCATTCTGATTTTTTCAGTCAATAATTCTGTATCAGCCTGTGCCTGACATTAATTATCTGATTCAGAAGACATTTTTGGACTTCTGAGTCAAGAATTTCTGCAGGTTGGAAATGCTTCCATTGCAAGTGTTGTCATTTTTTTTTTTTTAATTGTGGTTTTAGTCATGTTAAAACATTGTGCTTTACATTGATAACCACTCTAGGCGTCCCAGCAAGCTTCCATGCAAATTCTTTCATTTCTTGCTTGGTAGTGGGTTTCATATGGGCATACCCTGGTCATATTATGTTACTTGTGTTTACTTTTGTGGGTCTTCATTTCATTGAACGTCTGAAGTTTTTGTGGCATTATACAATCTTAACAGCTAGGAAGAGCAATAATTGTGATTCACAAACCAAAGACACGAAACTAAGAAACAATTTCAGCACAGTAAAACTCATTTAATTTGATATATGCTAATAGTTGATTGGGTCTCCTATACAACTGAAAATTGGGTGGTAACCACAAACTTCAGTTCATTGGGAAAGTGTCAAGCAGAAGAAATAGTTCAGTTCAAGTCTTTAAATAATACAGTTATGTTATGCTTTAATAGGTAAATTTGATCACTAACAGCTCTGGGCTGGCTGGCTGGTTACATTTTAGTCCCTTACAGTTCTCATTTCACACTCACTATTCCATCTGATAAAATAACATGGGCATGAAAAAACAAAGAATACTCACAAGTTATTACTGTCTTTGTGTAGAATAATTTAATCCTTGTGAATTAACCAAACATCAGCACAGTGGGTTTCACTACTTGATTTCATGCACATACACACATGCCTCTCTCTGTTCAACTAGGAGCAAGTAGGTTTGATGAAGGGTGAGGGAAGAGCACCCAGCTGTGTGAGTTTTGCAATTACTGCCCCTCCTTTGCTGTATAGTCTGATGCTGCCCACTTGTGGTAAATGACCCTTAGTTCATCACGGGCTTTGGAAATGCCAAAAATGAATTTTCTGTGGTAAATGACCCGTAGTTCATCACGGGCTTTGGAAATGCCAAAAATGAATTTTCTGTGGTAAATGACCTGTAGTTCATCACGGGCTTTGGAAATGCCAAAAATGAATTTTCTATGTGCCGTTAAAGCTTGGGAGGATTGCTTTAATCTTTCTGCGCAAAATTACTGCTTGTCACGGGTTCCTTCATGTTTTGGGCTAGCTTGTCCGACTCGTGGCTGCCGAATTTCATCATTTTTAATCGCACTACCTGCAGATTTGCTGGCCTCTTGGCATATTCTGATCCTTTGGTGCGTTTAACTTTTCACAATGGAATAATATCTATCATGCTAGTCACAGCATACCTGTACATTGGTCTTCCGGAGAATGCGTCTCCCACTGGCTACGAAAACAACCATTTTGGTCTGTTGGTAGTTCTTTTACTAACTTTGCCAGCTTTGTACAACCAACCTTTTTGTTCAGTAGACCATGGCAGAACTTCACCTTTGTTCCTCACTTTGTCATTTGTAGTCTCTGCCAGCAGAGCTGGACACATACCTTAATGCAGATCTGATGTGTTTTCCCCACCATCGTTTCCATCCACTAAATCCTGACTTATTGCCTCTCTTCATATGTTACATTGTCAAATGTCCCCTCTTGTGCTTGAGTTAATGTGCATCTAACAGCAACCTTATGACTGGTTTTGTTTGAGAATTCCATTCGTGTGTGCTTCGTAATTACTGAAGCCATCTTTCTGGGTATATTCTCACTATTTCTGTGCATCTTTTACTCCATCTCGACTTTCCCACAGTTCCTACTTGGGTGGTATGGTAAGGCTCTTTAAGGCAGTGGACTAGCTCCTGCTACTCCCAATAGCTATATGCTGCTTTGTATCATCAAAATTACTAACTACTCTTTTAATTATGTACAAAATTAAGGAACACATAAAATGTTGCCACCTCCCAACTACTTTACATAATTAAAGTTAACTCATAGCAAAATTATTACTGTTCCTTAAAATGAATTGTGTGTAATCTGCCTCTGGCTTATGCATTATACCTATGCATTTTTTAATCCCTCAGTGATACTTTATTTCTGTTTGTTTTTAGGCAAAGGCTGTGGGCGATTGATCATCTAATTGTTGGTGTTCACACTGATGGTGCGTATGAAATGTTCTTTATTTTGCTCATGTGTGATATAATTTTTTTATGTAATGTCTTTTTAAGTAAAAAAAAATGACATTTAATAACTTAAAACAAGTGATATTTTGTAGTATTCAGAATGTGCGTTCACTGCCCAGTGGCTTTGTAGTCTGAGGGCCAGGTTTCTGACTAATCACATGAATTGGTTTCCGGTTCAAGTTCCAGATGCAATATAGCTGTTGTATATTTGTCCTACATAATTCTCTCCCATCCCTAGAACTAATACCCCTTAGGGATGTGCAATTCCTTATGCAACTTTTCTACTTGGGATGTTGGGGTGCTTCATTGTAGTAGAATATCTAAATTGCAACATTAAGCTTTGCCTGATATTTCTGAAATGTTCTTAAGGGGTTTCTTCAAGGCAAATTCTGTCCTATTCCTGTAATGTTAATTTGCTCTATATGCATTTTTTCCAAGGCTCTTGCGTTTTGGTCTTCAAAATTTTGAGAGCAAATAAATAAAATCCTTATCTAATATACACTGTAACTGTTATTTTGAACAATTTGTCAGATTTTTTAATTCAATTTATCTCAATTGGTGCCAAATCAGAATACTTCCCAACTGAGATAAATTAAATTAAAAACAAAATACAGTTAAGGTATATAGTAGCTGTTCATTCACACTTAAAATTTTGAAATTCAGAATGCAATAGTTTTTTAGAAAATGTGTATATAATACATTAATATTGTAGGTATAGGATATATTTTTCTCTTGAGGTCACCCAGTAAATGTTGCATGTGAAATTTTAGAATTTTTGGAATGTTAATAATCGTGCTTTTTCTGTATAAAATTATGTGTGGGCATTGTTGTCAGTGAAACGTAACATCAGGTAACCACAAAAACATTACCGTTTTTCGAGGGAGCAAAGGGAACGCCTTGTAATGATTGAATTTGCAGAGAGATGGCATTCCACCCTCGGTATATCGTCAATTGAAATCCCAAGATGCCCTGCGGATATGAATCAGATGTGTAAGCAGTTTGGTAGTGGAGAGACATGAAATTACAGTGGTGGTATCAGTGGAGATTATTTATGGGTGTATGTTACGAATTTAAACTCTGTCATCTACTGCAGAATCAACTCGTCGCATTTGCTTAACATTTGGGGCAGATGCTGTGAAAGAATGCACAACTTGGAATTAGTTTCGAAAGTTTTTCTTTTTCTTCTTCTTCTAAATGAGTGTTTAACAACCACTGTGAGCAACTCCATGGGCTATAAGCAGTCACCCATCCCAAATTTAGGATGAATCCCCTCAAGAAAAGTCCCAGAGTGGTTCTCTTGTCAGCCTTGACACAGAAGCTCTGAAAGTAGCTACTGAGCAGGACAGTTCCCAAACATGCCAGGAACTAGCCCAGTTATTTAGTGCTAGTGATGAAAGTGTCCGAAGACATCTGCATGCAATAGGTAAGGCATACAAATTGTCTGCAGTGATTAAACAGCGATGTGCCTCAGCTTGTCTTGCATTGCTGTCGTGCTATGATGAGGAACCATTTTTGGCTAGGGTGCTCACATGCGATGAGAAGTGGGTCTAATACAGCACCTCAAAACGTTTCAGGCATTGGTTGTCCACTGGTGACTCAATTTGTCACACGTCGAAGCGAGCATTGCATCCACATAAAGTTATGCTGTATGTATGGTGGACAGCACATGGTGTTGTTCATAATGAACTCTTGCAGTGTGGCCAAACACTTGAGTCATTTGCATGGACACAACTTCTCCAACTTTGAGTTGCAAGCTTCCCTTCAAAACGTTTTCTCTTTCCATGATCCAGCATTTTATTGCCATGTATATATAAGCTATTAACATGTTGGCAGAACGTTGTTGATGCCCATGGTGATTATTTTGATGAATAAATTGCTTTTCTACCACATATGTGTTATACTTTGTCTCAGTCTCTGAAAATGGCAAATACTTTTGTGGTTACTTGATATGTTATCAGCTGAATAAATGTTTTATTTTGATTTGCCTGAAAATAGAAAAGATGTTCACAAAGTACTGCCATCATCTGCTACTAATTTTACATCAGCTTTTACCAAATGTAGCAAATATTTTTGTGGTGTTAATTTATAACTGCTTTTTATCTAATCTTATGTAATATTGAAATATGCATCATCACTGTGACAAAACACTGAAGTGTTCCTGGAAAGTAAAGGAGGGGATAATGACGATCTCAGGAACTACAGACAAATCTACCTCCTATTACTCTACCAAAAGAACAAGCTAGATTCAGGAGTGGCTGTGGCACTATAGATTAATTATATCCATGTATTGAGAGAACTAATTGAAAGATCAAATGAATATGAACTCCCACTATGTATTACTTTCATTAATTATGGCTTTTATTTGAATGCAACCGTCAGCAGTTATAATGTCTTTGAAATTCCACAGTAATGAAGATAACTATCTTAATATGATTAAGTAACATCTATGGAAATGCAAGGGCAAATGTCAGGGAAACTGCACTTATAAAATTTGGCAAAGGAGTGAGACAAGGTGACATCATAGCAGAATATATAAAGAGTGGAAGAAATATTCTTCTTATAATACATGGCAAATATGTCATGATAATTATCACAGCAAACAGTCATGGCTGAATTGGCTGTAGTTACTGTTTCACATGTGAATCAAATCACATCAGAAAACTTAAAAATTTCATTCCCACTCCACGGCGATGAAATTTTCTAGTTTTCTAATGTGATTTGATTCACGTGTGAAACAGTTCAGCGATGTCTGATTGCTGTGATAATTATCATGATAGCAGAATATCTTTCAATCACTGAACTGGGAAGATAAGGGTATATATAAAGCTATACAAAGATTGTTTGACCCACCTTCAGTTTTCTGACAACATAATCATTTTTGCAAGTAACCTCTCAGAGCTGCAGAGTATGATCCAGGAACTTGCTGACAAGAGTTAAAAAATTGGAATTATAGATAAACTTGCAGAAAACAAAATCAACATACAATGCTTTTACAGGTAATGAAGATTTAGCAGTTGATGAGGCAAATTTAGAAGTAACTGATGCATACATACATCTGCCTTGGACAGCAAATATCAAGCAAGAGCCCCACATTAAAGAAAAAATTTAATAGGCATTTAAAACTTGGATGGAGAGCATTTGGAAGAACCAGTAAATACATTTCTCAAGAGCTACTGCAGTGGTTGCTCTGACGTTTTAAAAGTTTTCGCCAAATGTAATCTGAAGTTGCCATTTTTTTCACTCTCCATCATAAATATAAAAGCCATAAAAGCATAAAGTATTATAATAGTACAAAAATAATAGGTTATGTATTCTTTATAATTAAGCAGCAAAATATTATTGTATAGATCCTGAATCCTAATAGAAAGAAATATACACTTATTTCAATTTTGAATTTATTACTACCAGTAAAATTTCTAAAGAAAGAATTATTGACTGGATAAATTTCAAATTAATTGAAAAATTTGGTACTACATTTATTATGTACCTTAGTTCTAAAAATGGCCAATGTAAAAAAAAAAAGAGCAAAAAACATGTTTTTGCAAAATTGCACTTTATTAGTTATAGAATTTTCATCTAATAGCGATTTTCATATAAGTCGTGCAATATTGGTTGATGGTTCACATCAAAAGATAAGAAATCCACAAATATGATCACATTTAAAAGATTCTATATTAATTTTTAAAATATCCTTGGCATCGCCAATGTAAAATTTGATATGAATGTAAAAATTGCTCGGATGTCATTAAAAAAAGTAATCACAAGTATTTTTGCCGACATTTTTTATTCATTGCCAAAACAATTTTTTTCCCCTCAAATTGCGAAGAATATGATCGGCAGCACGATCCCTGCTACTGTGTTTATAAAAAAAAAAAGCACAGATACATGCATTTAACCAAGGTTGATGGGAAAAAGCTCTCATGGAGCTGGAAAATGACTTGGGTCGATTACATCGTGAACAAAGTAATGACCTTCAAATGGCAATGGGCTGTGCATATTGCTAGGAGAATTGACCACTTTAAGGACAACTGTAAATTAGACTGGAGACTAAGGGACAGGAAAAGGCTCAAGAGATTACCATATGGGATGTGGGTGGATGGAATTTGAAAGCATGCTAGAGGGGCATGTAAGAGACTTGCTCAAGACAGAGAGTTCTTGAAGAGACTTGGGGAGACCTTCATCTAGCAGTGGATTGAGAATGGTGGTGATGATGATGACAAACTCTCAATTTAAAAGACAGACAGAGAGAGAGAGAGAGAGGGGCAAAGAAATTCAGGCTCTTTTTCATATTACCTTAATGATGCTTATGTTGAAAACCAGTCACAAAAGAAGAAAAGGAAAGTGTGTATGGCTAGGATTATATCTTGAAAATCTGGATCTGTATGTAGAACCTGTCTTTTAGTTAGCAGTTAGGTTTTCAGGCCTGCAGATTTTTCTTTCAACTCATCTACACATTGCTAATTATTTAAAATAACATAAGCTCATATCAGTAAACTTTGACGTGAACTAATACTATATTTAAAGAAATGTTCCTAAACTTTGTTTTTTATATATTTATACATTTGATTTCTTTAAAGATGAGATTACACATTTTTTTATGTAACTAAATATTTTATTTTTTTAAGGAATTGATCAAAGTCTTTGTTTTATGTATTTAAACATTCTACAGCATCTTGACTTTTTCTTTAAAAATGTGATTACTTTAAGAGCTTTTCAGCTTTGTTTTTTATTTTAAGTAATGTAGAAACAGTAAAGGAAAAAGCTACGGAGCTCAAATGACATATATTAAAAAAGTTAAAAAAGATACTGGATTTTATTTTTCATTGACTGAAAGTAATTAGGTCTCATGTCCATTAATACAAGTGGAAATAAAAAAACTAGTGTAAAATCACGAAAAAGAAAAAAAAATTGTGGGTGATACCTGCTTCAACATAAAAATGTGTTATAATAATATGCACATATTTCTTGATGTATCAAGATTTAAAAACATGTTTTTCATACGTTATGCTTTTTCAGTTAGAACTATTTAATGGTGGTTTTAACTGAAAAAGAATAAAAATATGTGTTTGCAATAAAAGTGTAAAGTACAAATTCATTAATTTATAAAACAAACAAACAAACAAACAAAAAAAGCATATTCTACATGCTTGTTTGGTCCCACTTTCATCTGTTAAATTCAAGTCCTATGCATTAAAAAAACAAGCATCATTTTCATCCATGTCTTTTTTTGCAAGAAATTCCTCTTTTACAGGGCTTTTTTAAAAGTCAAAAAGACAAAAAATGAGCAGTATGTCAAAGAAAGCAAATTGATTCAAAAGTGATACTTGAAGAAAGTTAAAAAAAAAAAAAAAAAAAAAAATAAGAATCCCAAACCAACCCAAATTATGGTTGATTAATAAAAATGAAATAAGTAGCAAGCTCAACATGATCTTGCTCCAAACTTCCTTAAGTAAAACATTTAAAATATTTCAAAAATGACACATGGTAAAGTTGGGGGAAGATGCATGAAGCAGGAGAATATACAGTATATATATTAGAAAAGTAATAAAATAATAAGAGAGAGAGAGAGAGAGAGAGAGAGAGAGAGAGAGAGAGAGAGAGAGAGAGAATCACTTTAACTAAAGACAGGCAAAAGAAAAAAAAATCTAATTAAAGGAACAAATGCAAACACTGATTTCTAAATTCAGTCCAAAAGGAAAATGTTTAACCAAACTTTGGAAACTTATCCTAGTGCTGGGTGTGATTAAACATAGGCTGCAAGCAGTTTCCTACTGAAGCAGTAAATTATTAGTAACACCTACCTAATAAGAACTTCTTTTGTATATGGAAAAATATACTTTATACGTGGCTGAGGTATACCTAATAAGGTGTGGCCTGCTCTTGGCCATCAAAGCAGCCTTGACCTCAACATGGCATGATTTCAATGAAGTGCTGATATTGTTCTACAGGTATGTTCAGCCAAACAGTTGTGATAGCCTCTGTCAGTTGCCAAATGTTCACTGAAGGAGGATCTTTGTTATGAATGGCTCTCTGAAACTCATACCACAAATGTTTAATTGGATTAAGATATGAGGACTGTGTGGGAGCCATTTTAGCCCTTTGAAGTCACTGTCATGTTCCTGGAACCACTGTGTGACAATTTGAGTTTTTGTGGCATGTACATTATCCTGTTGGAAGTAGCACTCTTAACCAGAAGCATCATACATATATACAGTATATATATATATATCATAGAACAGCAAATAAAATCCGTACACTATAATTGAAGAAAACACTGTCGAAGAAATTAAATTCATGAAAGAAACCTGACGTACAGCAAAAGAAGAAATAACACCGACTAAAAATTAAGCATAAAAACAAACTAAGAAGTGAAGATTAAAAACTCACCAATAAAAAATATCAGCAAAGCCATGACTAATGGAAGCGCTACAGCAGCGGTATGAGGAAAGAATGCCCATGGAAAAAACGCCCACGGAAAAAACGCCCACTTTTCGAAAGTAGGAAAAAACGCCCACGGAAAATATGCCCACAGAAGAGATGCTGATGGGAAAAATATGTGATCAACTGATAAGTTTATATGTCTGTTATAAACGGTGTTCGGACAACTGGTCAGACTGCTGGCCAAAAAACCGTTAGGGGTTATATAAAAATTGCAGTTTCTTGGCCACCTCACCTACATAATGAAAATGGGTGTAGGAGAATTGGCCACAAAAGTTCAAGGGTGGGTGGGTGGGGGGGGGGGTTGTAAGTATTATCGATTTTTGGCCTACATTGAGAATTGAATTAGGAACTCCAAACAAATTTCGAGAAAACGTTCTATATAAGCCAAGCGAGAATTACAGCATAATTCATGCTATGTTCAGAAAAGGACCCTAAGGTGGGTTTTTTAATAACGCTGCACTTTTACTTAGGTACTAAATATTTACATAACATGTCAAGTTTGCAATATTTTTCTTTTACTTAATTAATTTACAGGCGAAGAAAAAAGTGTTGAATAGGCTTAGGCCTACGGCCTATTAATTAATGTATGGATTGAATGTATGGTGCATAAGTAGAAGCGCAATATTATTGACAATTAATACAGACATTTGACGTGGAATAGGAATAGCTGTGGTGCAGTGGAAGCATATCCGGCGCGTAACTGGAAGACCCTGAGTTCGATTCCTGGTGGCGGCCACTGAGAATTTTTCTGTGACTCACTTATAAACGTGGAAAGAGCAATGACATCTGTTTGATTATTGACAATACTTATGTAAATTTTACGAATATGGGAATGACGGAACGAAAACTTTTAGAAGGGCCTAAATGTTAGTCCTAATATTATTTTCTGCCTGAGTAATACCGCTAATATTAATAATTTGATGTGTTACGTAAATGTTATGAATATAACATCGTTAGAATAAAAACTGTTAAATAGGCCAAGGCCTAGGACTTATGACTTAAGGGCCGCAGGTGGCCTAGTGAAGAACCAAATAAGATTGTTAACTTTCAACTTCCTACTGTAGAGTAGCTACTTAAAAAATTCCAGTTTGGCTTAACTGTAATAAATTTGTGACTATTCTTATTTTTTAAAGTAAGGTCTTAATTTTTATAAAACTATGCATGTTTGTTATTTAACTATATCAATTAAAAGGGAAATCATTAAAAGTCAGATTATTTTATTTATAAATACTTGTAAAGTATAATGCATTTAATTGTAAAAGCGATTTTCGTAAAAGGCGCAATGTACAGATATAACTATGTGTAATGTGCTTTCTTTCCACTCTTGTCTCTTTTGGAAATCCTCTTTTGTATGGCGAGCGGAGGGGGGGGAGGCATCTGTCTTTCGTCAAAGTGGTGCTTTGCAGCTGCAGCTGGAACGTTTGCTAGCGACCGCACCCCAAATAACAAGCGATATATTTCATTTAAATTTATCGGTTGGCCACCGGTCAGGGTGTGTCTTCCCCGTGAGTAGTATCAAGTTACAGGCATACTTCTTTTGTTCCCAGTGTAAAGAAAAAAAATACGCACTAACACCCATCCTCACTGCTATAATATACATTTCCCTCACTGCAGTGTATTAGCAATCCTTTTCAGTATATGCTTGTTTTGTTCACCAGCTACTGTATTCTGATATTTTTTTTTCTACTTTATGCACTGTTCTTTAAGAAATGGAAATTGCGGTGAATCAGAAAGGCGGACAATCTGTTGCTTATGATGGTTTTATGTACATCAAGCATTCCTTCAAGAAAGGAAAAGTAAGATGGCGGTGTGATAAACGTTCTCTTCATTGTGCTAAGAAAATTTGTCGAGTTGCAGTTTCTAAATGCTGAAGATCTCCCGATCGGAAGAGAAATTCTTGATATTTTACGATTTTGGTATTACCTCCCCCCACCCCCACCCGACTAGTTTCCTGAGGCAGCAGATACCCTCAGATAATTCGACGTGTTGTAGCTTGTAAACGCTGGAATTCTCCCGATCGGACCAGAAATTCTTTATATTTTAGATTTTAAGCACCCCCCTCCCCAGACAAATTCCCTGGGTTTGCACATACTCGCAGAGAATTTTTTTATTTGTAGTTTCTAGAAAAATATTGTATAGCAGTTGGCTTGAAGACAACGGTGAATCATTACCATGTTTTTAAATAAATGTTGCATAAGACTACCACGGCTTTCAGGCCAACACCATACAACCTCTACAGTCCATCAGTGCAATCCGAACTTTCCTCTCGTATTTGTAAGGTTTGCAGAAAATATTTTACACATCAAATTATTAATATTGCGGTATTACTCAGGCAGAAAATATTAGGACTAACGTTTAGGCCCTTCTAAAAATTTTCATTCCGTCATTCCCATATTCGCGTTATGTAGGTGAGGTGGCCAAGAAACCGCAATTTTTATATGACCCCTAACGGTTTTTCGGCCAGCAGCCTGTGACCAGTTGTCCGGACACCGTTTATAACAGACATATGAACTTATCAGTCGATCACATATTTTTCCCGTGAGCATTTCTTCTGTGGGCATATTTTCCGTGGGCGATTTTTCCGTGGGCGTTCTTTCATGCAATCACAGCAGCAGCCCATATAGCTTGGCAAGACACACATTATTAATTCAAAAATCCGGTCCAAACTTGAGTACACTTTTCAACGTAGCACTAACCTACGATCAAGAAAACAAAATATGAAAAGCATGGACCGTCTTCTTCAGGAAAGCACCGGACCATAATAAAAGCGACTTTTCTGATGACAATAAGAGCTGGAATCACTAAATGCCCAATGTCAGTGCTTTCTAAGTCGCAGTCGGAATACGAATGATTACAGAATGAAGATAACAGAAAGCTATGACGACAAAAACAGTTTAGTACCAAAGCCAGATAGGTTGCGGTTAAAAAAAGGCCAATGCAATGAGAACCATGGAAACAAAATCCAGCGCACAATGAACACCACAGCGACTGCAAGAACTAAGTATGAACTGCGTAAGTTTAATACAAAATGAGTTAGTAAAGGTTGGCTGTAAGTGATCTGCCATACAGCACTTGGGAGTCCCTAATAAGTTTTAACATTGTAGGATCAACAGTAAAATAAAGAGTGAAGGTATATATGTTTTTGGCTATTATACCAAGAAACTGATAGGAATTGAGAAAAATATTTGTAAATGAAACGGATAAGTAGCTGATTGTTTTTCAAGAGGTTTAATAGAATTTTTAGGTTTTTGAACAATGACTCATAGTTGTTACATATCCTGTGAATACGGATTAACTGAGAAATAATTATATTCCGATGTATTGAAATAGAAACACTTGGATGTCCATTGTGCATAATACTTGATCTGGAAACTAAAAGTCCGCCGTTTATCGTACATATCGATAACCATCTGACTGTTGTTCCGTAAGCAAATGTCTAGGTCTAAATAATGGACATGACCATTTTGTGCTGAAGTTTTTTCCAAAATGAGTTCCCCTGAGTAAATAGTCTTTGCCATAGAATAGAAGGACGTATAGTTGAACACTATCACATGCCTTTTTTTGGGCATGATGATAGTGTCATTCTCCAGCACTATTGCTAATCTGTTTCTACATCTGAGGGAAGAAGAATTTGTGACTAACACTACAGAAGATATAGGTACCATCTTCCGCTATGTTGATGTGATAGTGTTCAACTATACAGCCGAATCTTTGCATTTTCATAGATGTTATTAATAATATTAATGTATGCATCTTCAATACTGCAGGATTTCAGAGCCATTGTAACTGCTGATGGTTTCACCAAATCAAAGGCTTTTTCATAATCGATAAAAGCCATGCACAATGGAAGTTCATATTCCCTCGTTCTTTCAATTAGTTCTCTCAGTACGTGGATATGATCTATTGTGCTGTAGCTACTCCTGAATCCAGCTTGTTCTCTCGGTTGAGCCATGTCCAGTGTTACTTTCAAGCGGTGTGAAAGAACTTTAGTGAAGATTTTATAAACCACTGATAGGAGGCTGATAGGTCTGTAGTTCCTGAGATCCCCAATGTCACCTTTTTATGTAGCAGAATCATTGTAGCATTGTTCCAATCCTCAGGAATCTTCCCTTCATTAAGGCATCGAGTGAATATTTGGGCGAGTACTGTTTCGATTTCTCCACTTGCTTCTTGTATGATGTCTACAGTAATTCCATCTTCTCCTGGAGCTTTTCCCCGCTTCATGTTCTTGATTGCATGTGCAACTTCTGCTGGGAGAACTGGAAAAACTCTGGTACCTTTCATGATGTCTGGAGTACATATATAATTCCTTTCATATAATTTGGAGTAGAAATCTTTCACTCTTGTCAAAATTTTGCCTCTATTTCGTGTTACAGAACCATCTTCTTTTCTCAGTGCCATAATCTGTTTTCTTCCCTTACTGAGATGTCCCTTTGCTATCTTTAGGCTTTGGTGGTTTTCAATTGCTTTCCTCACTAGTTCACAGTTGAATTTCCTCAAGTCTTCAGTGATACTTTTTCGTACTGTCTTGCATAGCTCTATATATTCCATTTTAGAAGTCACATCTTCTTTAGTTGTCCTCATCTCTCTTCTTTTTTGCGTCAAAATTTTGGGTTTTCCTGATAATTTGTTCACATGCAACTTGTTCTTAGACCCAGCTAATTTTGTTGCTGTTTCCATAAGAGCTTTGGTTACTTTTCTGTTAACTTCAGAAATATCCACTTCTTCCGTTGTTAGGCCTTCTAAAGCAGAGAATCTGTTCTTCAGTTCCAATTTGAACGTATTATGGTGTTTTTTAAGGTTGGTTATGTCAATACATTTTGTTTGTCTTATGAGCTTGCCACGTTCAAGTTTAGTGTTGAGGTGCATCTTACATCTCACCAATCTATGGTCACTACCTGTGTTGAACTTGTTTAGCACACTGCAGTCTTCTATGACGAATTTTTTGTTACACATAATAAAATCAATTTCACTTGTCGTCCCATTTGGATGTCTCCATGTCCATTTCGTGTGTGGCTTTTTCTTGAAAAAGGAGTTAAAGATGAAAAACCCTTCTGCCTCTGCAAACTCAACGAGAGTATTTCCACGCTGGTTTCTGTTGCCGTGACCGAATTTACCTACTGAAGTTTCATTCTGTTGCAGTTGCCCTATTTTTGCATTGAAATCTCCCATAATTATCTTCAAGTGTTGCTTACCTTTATTATTTAGATGACAAATTTCCTCATAAAATTCTTCAATTTCTTCTTCAGGATGACTTGTGGTTGGTGCATAAGTTTGAATAATCTGAGCCTGGTATCTTCGCGAGAGTTGGATAACAAGTCGTGCAGCTCTGTCAGAGGAACTTTCAACTTCTACAACTTTATCCTTCAGTTTCTTGTTTATTATAAATCCAACACCACTAGTTCTGCCAGTATCTGTCCCGCGATAGTAGAAGAGATGTCCAATTTTCAGTTCAATGAGATCTTCTCCTTTTTTCGTTACCTCACTTAGCCTGACGATGTCCCACTTGATCCTTTTGTAGTTCCTCTTCCAATTGATATATATATATATATATATATATATATATACATACACACTGGCGGAAAGTGAAAAAAGAACACCAAGAAGGAGGAGTCTGATACCAACGAAATTTATACAGCATAATAACGGAATACAGAGGATAACGTGATCAAAACATTATAGCAAAATACAGTTGTATTTGCTGGTAAACTGAAAAATAACATTTCCATGTAACCTGGTTAGTACGAGATTGAACCGCTATGAACTGTGTCACACTGTGCAATTCTGGCATGGAGTCTGTCGTACAGATGTTGGATGTCAGTTTGGGTTATTGAGTTCCAAGCATCCTCAACCTAGACGCGCAAATCGGGGATGGTCGTGTCTGGCCGTGGATACCAGATAAGTCGTCCCATAAAATCCCACACGTGCTCAATGGGGTACAAATCCGGTGAACGTGCAGGCCATGGAAGTTGTCTTGCACCCTGAAGTGTATGTTGTGTTGCACGTGCCGTGTGTGGGCGTGCGTTATCTTGCTGGAAAACACCAATTGAAAGTATTGGTTTATAATTCATCATTTTTAAATATGACAAATAGAAAATGTTTTACTTTTTTTTTTTCTGCTGTAATTGGGATCTTATGAACTCAACAGAAAAAACGATTCAGCTCAATCCTAATGACACTTTCCTAGGTATTCCCTATCCGTTTGGCATTGATCCTGTAAGTATTTGCAATAAGGTTTAACAAATACTTCATAAATGTAAGAGCTTGTTCTCTCTCTCTCTCTCATATATATATATTAAAGTTGAATAACTATGATTTTTCAATCTAAGTGTTGTACCTGAAATATACTATATATCTGTTTCGGAATCTGATTTGGAATAAGAACCACACCTTAAAAGTATGTAACCTGTTAGATATGGACATCTCAGGCCAGATACATACTTTCATATATTAAAAATTGTAAAAATGTTGTGGTAGTATTACGTATTAAATTTAAATCCCGTTAGAAACCGTAGTGAGCGATGGGTTCGCCTCCTCGGGGCGCTCCGTGGTAACAATGGCACACACAACAGCAACTGGGACCTCTGTGAATCTTGGAGAGGTGCAAGCTAGTTCTGTGTGACATTGGCGAAAAGACCCCAACTCACTGGGTTTTGTTCCAGAATCCTTAGGTTGAATGACCAACTGGAACCCTCAGCTGTGGGCTAATCCCCCACACTGATAAACTTACCTGATTAAAAAGACAAAAAGAAATCAATATCTGGACTCAGGTGTGGGATATGGTGGACCTACCACACTTGAGAAGGACGGTCCTCCACGGAATCGACCTGGACTTTCTAAACGGCGTATGAGGAAGCGATCTCTGCTGAGTGAATGTAAGATTGGTGTATGGAATACTAGAGGTATAAATGGCAAGATGAGTGAGTTGATTGAGGAGATGAATAAGTATAGACTGGATGTGCTGTGTGTAAGTGAAACCAAAAGGAAGGAAATTGGGGTAGAAGTGAATGGCACAGTGAGTGTGTGGTCTGGAGTATTGGATAATATGAGAGGACAGGCTGGTGTAGGTGTGATTTTAAGTGAAAAGATGAACAACAACTTGATTCACTATAGTTGCATAAGTGAAAGAATTCTCTGGATTCGTTTGAAAGTGAAACTTCAGAGAATTGTAATTGTCGTAGTGTATGCTCCTTGTGACTCGGAACCTTCTGATAAGAAAGAAGATTTCTGGAATGAGCTAAAAGCTGTTTTGAGCCAGTTTGGTGCTAAAGAAAAAGTTATAGCAGGGGATTTCAATGCTAGAGTAGGTGTGCAGAATGCAATTTCTGACAATGTTCTGGGTAAGTTTAATTATCCTTGTGTGAATGATAATGGTGAAAGATTAATTGAACTCTGCATTGAGAATGATTTGTGTGTATCTAATACATTTTTCAATCACAAGTATATACACACATATACTTGGGAAAATCGTACTCTTGGTCAAAAGAGCGTGATAGATTTTGTTGTTTACGATCAGCGTTTGAAACACTTAGTTGTTGACACCCGTGTGATGAGAGGTGCGGATGTTGGTTCTGATCATTACTTGGTAGTGTCACGAGTGAAACTGAATGTTGGTTGGAAGAAAAGGAATAGGAAGAGACCCAGGATAGAAAGAATAAAGATTGATAGGCTCCTTGAAGATCATCAGCGGTATTCTGACTTACTCGGAGAACGACTGAAGGATCTGAAATCTTGTGAGAGGGATGTGGAAAAGAAGTGGGAATGTTTTAAGAACTGTGTTGTTACTGCTGCTAAAGAGGTCTGTGGCACCACAATAGTATGTAACAATAGAGGTGAAGCTTGGTGGAATAGTAAGATTGATGAGGCAGTAAAGAAAAAGAAAGAAGCCTTTTTGGGGATGTTACAAGATGTAGAGTCTCTGTGGATGAATATCACTGTAAGAAGCGTAAAGCTGCTAAGCTGGTTCGCCACAGTAAGGCAAAAGATAGGAAAGAGAAAGTGGAAAGGCATGAACTGGCTTTTTGGAAAGATAGAAAGTCCTTCTGGAAGTACACGAGACTCGGGGAAAAATAGGGGAAACAAAGTTGTAAGTTGTGTGAAGAATGAGATTGGGGAAATGATATGGGAGCCCAATGAGTTAAGTGACAGATGGGGCAAATATTTCTGTGAGTTATTAGATCAGGAGAGCAAAAATGATTCTGAGACAGATGCAGATGATGTCACAATGAGGGATGAAAGCACAGGAGGGATCTCAAGAGAAGTGTGTAAAGCTCTAAAATCTCTTCAGAATGGTAAGGCTCCAGGACTTGATGGCATAACTGCAGAGATGTTGAAGTATGGTGGTGACTGTATAATTGACTGGTTAACTGAAATTTGCCAGTTGTGCTGGGAGTTAGGAATGGTCCCTCAGGATTGGAAGGATGCCATCATTGTTTCCTTGTATCAGGGAAAAGGTGATCAGACTGAATGCAAGAACTATCTTGGTATTAGCCTACTGAGTGTGCCAGGGAAAGTGTTTGGTAAGGTTGTTATTGAAAAAGTATGGGGTCTTACATCAGAGAAAGTGTGGGATGTTCAGAGTGGTTTTATGCTTGGTAAAGGCTGCACTAACAAGATTTTTGCATTACGCATGATGATTGAAAAGTATCTGGCTGTTGGGAAGAAAGTTTTTACTGCCTTCATAGATTTAGAGAAAGTTTACGACCGAGTCAATAGGACACTTTTGTGGAAGGTATTGAATGAATATGGTGTTACTGGGTATCTACTTAATAGTGTAAAAGCCATGTATGCTGGTAGTAGAGCTTGTGTAAGAGTGAATGGTGTTTTATCAAAATGGTTTTCCATTGGTGCAGGAGTTAGACAAGGTTGTGTAATGTCACCATGACTGTTTAATATATTTATGGATGCAAGCATGCGTGAGGCCAAAATAGATAATAGTGGTTTATGTCTTGGTGATATCCGTGTGTGCAGATTGCTGTATGCTGATGACACTGTCCTGTTGGTAGAGAGCAAAAGTGAGTTGCAGAGTATGTTGACTCGAATGCACGAAGTTTGCATGAAATTCAAACTGAGTATAAATAAGGGGAAAACCAAAGTTATGGTGTTTGAGAGAGGAATGGGTAGCACTGAATGTAATGTAAGTATAAATGGCACTGTGATTGACCAGGTGAGTGAGTTTGTGTATTTAGGAAGCATGTTTTACAGAGAGAACAAGTTGGATGGTGAAATCAGTAGGCGAGTGAATTCTTCTTTGAAAGTCATAGCTGCTCTGGGAGGTTTTCACAGGAATGATGGGTTCTCTAGAGAATCCGGCATGACTGTGTATGAAACTGTAATTGTTCCCACTCTGATGTATGGCAATGAAACCTGTGTACTGCAGAAGAAACATAGGACTCATTTGTGTGCTGGAGAAATGCGTTACTTACGTGGAGTTTGTGGCAAGACACTATCTGATTGTGTGAGGAATGAAGATGTATTGCAGTTGTGTGATGTAAAGCAAAATGTTGTTAACAAGGTGGAGACCAATATGCTTCGGTGGTTTGGCCATGTTGAAAGAATGAGTGATGAAATGCTTACTAAGAAAATATTTTCAGCCCAAGTGGCAGGAAGGAAAGGCCAAGGAAGACATGGGTGGATCAGATTCAAGAGTGTCTGCATGAGAAAAAGATTATGAGTATGAAGTATAAAAGATCTTGTGTACGGCGTGTAATGGATATCAGTGAAGCACAAGTTGCATGTCAAGATCGCTGTAAATGGCGAAGTTTGATACGACAACAATAAGTAAAAATATCTGGAAGTTTGTATTTCTTTTTGGAGCTAACCTCTGAATCTCAGAGAACAGCTTAGTGATATGTAATGTAATGTAATGTCTTCTGTAATAAGATGACATTTGCAAATAACTACTCTTAAAATAGCAGTGTAACTATGTTCATTTTTTTCAGTAATTGAAACCAGATTTCTGATCAATGCATTTTTGGCACATACCATGAAGCCATCCTCAAGACAAAAAGTTTGTCTGCTGTATGTTGCATTGTCCGCTGTGCATCTCTTTTGTGTTGGTGCCCTATATCTCATTAAGCACCTTATTGAGAGGCTGTTGTCATCAGTGTGAGGTGCTGCCATGTCTCTTGCAGCATCCTCTGTAGATATCAACAGTGGAGTATCATTTACACAGGGGTTGTAGCCATCCTATGTTTTTGAAAAAATGCCCAAAAAAGTATCCTATTTAGTCCTATGTTTCGTGTATTGTCCTACATTTCCAATATTTTTATTTTGTGAACAATTTTATGAGTTTTGTACAACTCTTTTTAAAGTATGTAGTGTTGATAATATTAAGTAATGTGGTGTGATGAGTGTTTAAACTGTTCCTGTGAGTGGACTTCAGTGACCAGTATGTCCAGTGCAGCACTTTAGTTCGTGATTTTGAAGTCCAGCAGGTTAAAATTGTGTAACAGTGCATTACTGTAAGTGAAAAGGAAGAGTTCCCAAGTTAAGTGTGTTTAAAATCTGCCCTAAAGCATACAAGTGATTTGACATTGAGCCAAGTATGTTTGTGGCTGTAAAACAAGCCTGATGTGGTCCTGATTTTCCAGATTTTTAAGCAGTGACATTCTGGGGTTTTACTCATCGCGAATTTTGAAGTGGTATGCAAATTTCTTAGTTTTGCTACGGACTAAAATATATATTATAGCTGCCAAATGTCCTGATTTTGATTGGATTGCATTCAGTTTTTGAACAAGTGTCTGGAATCCAGTTGTTTATGAGATAATGTCAGGTTTTGGTGGAATTTTAATAGTTTGTAGTTTTTGTTTTCTACTGTAGCACGTCTATATACTACCATTACAGATGCTCTTACAGATTCTCTATAGTCACAACAGGAAATGTTGGTCCACAATGAAGTAGGAAAACATCAATTATACTACGGAAATTGAAAATCTCAGTGAGATGTTATTCCATATTTGTGTAAAGTTTGTTTTCATTCTTTCAAGATTTAACATTTATTAAACATTTTTCGGATTGTTTGTGACACATTTTTAATATCGCAACTTTTTTTCAATGTTTTTGACCATTTTTTTTTTGGGTGTCTTCATGTCATTCACCAGCAGTAAAATCTTCGGAACAACCAGGAATGACTGTTCTAATTGTTCCGTGGTTTTGGATTTTCGAATTTTTCTGACAAATTCCCCCTCTCAATCCGATTGTTCGTGAAATATGTAAATTCTTCCTTAGACATACAGTATATGTTGTTGATTCATGTTATTGCTTATTTATTTGTCTTCTGTAATAAGATGACATTTGCAAATAATTTAATAACTACTCTTGCAATAGCAGCGCAACTATGTTAATTTTTTTCAGTAATTGACACCAGATTTCTGATATATTATTTCTAGCTGCTATGTGAATGAGTTGCAAAGTGTATTGAAACAATCATACTTTATGGTTACTTTTTTTTCTTCTTCATTTGAATTGTGAAAGGTAAACATAGCACCCACTTCATTTTCCATTTTGATGCTTTAAGACTACTACTGTGGTGCCCCAGTGGGCAAATGGCACAAGGCATTGGCTTTTAATCGTTCATCCAAGATGGGTCGAAGTTCAAATCCCTAGAGAGACCTAGATGGTCTGTTTGCCTTATATCATTGGCTCTTTCCTTTTCCTGGAACCAGTGGCCCTTAATTAAGGACAAGTGAATGTTTACATAGCCTGTTGAGTTGCTCACACTGGTTGTTACTCCTCAAAGATTTAAAAAAAAAAAAAAAAAAAAATACACTTTTCAGATAACTTAATGAAACAATATCTCAAGCTCTGTTGAAAATCTGGATTGCATTAAGCCAAATCATAATTCTTTTAAGTCTCACACAGAAGTTTTAAATTGCCCTTATAAATCTCATTTTTTTTACACTTGTAATGATTCCTATTGAATGACAGTTCTGAAATTATTCTTTTGAATTATTTCATCACATATGTAATACGATGGAAAACACCTATTTAACTAAAATGTTCCTAATTATTTTTGCTACATAATCGGCTTAAATAAAATAGACGAATTCTCCAAAATCAATGATTAAAAATTGAGGTATTGTGAATGATGTGTTTAATTTCAGTTTTGCCAAGTGAGATGATCAGTTTTCGTTTCATAAGTAGTACACAGTATTGAATTGTAAATATAAATCTCTTTCACACTTCTAATTATTCCTGTGGTGTGATCATTTTTATATTACTTTAAGAAAAGTAAATTCTTGAACATAGGTTCTGCTTTTGGTGTGCTAAACTTTTTTTTGTGTGATTCCGTGCTTGTACTCACCTTTTTGTTATTACATTCATTTTATTTGTTTGACTGATTTATTTTGTTTAATTTATTTTGCTTTTTTGTTTAATCTGTTATTTTTTATTTTGTCATATTCCACTTTATTTTTAATATAGATATGGCAAAATGCTGCAATGCAATTTTTTTATTTTTAAACTCCTACAAAATGAATCTGTCCGTTATCTTTGGTGTCTCTTGGATGTTGTTTGGTGTTGGACTCGGATGTTGTTCAGTCTATGAAACCATGGGTAAGCTTAGAATTGTTTGTTAGATTCTTACAAATAAGGACATCCTTATCATGAACATTTGCATCGTGTCATGAAAATTTCTTTTAATTTCCTGTTTTATGAAGTTAAATTTTTTGAAATACTTACGATTTAGTCACATTATCCTTGGTTTACTATTATGTACATCTGGAAGGGGTGGAATTCTTTATTTTATGCTTTTTGATTTCAAGAAAATAGAATCAAAATTAAGGAAAGGAGCATTATATTATGGGCTTTTTCTGTGCATTGATTTTATGGTATGATGTGAACATTTTAGAAAGTAGAGGGTCACTCACTTCTTCCACTAAAGGGCCACTTGTTTCATGCATGAAACATGATATGTTTGATCTTTAATTATAGCTCTTTCTGAGGCTAAAATGCATAATGTCAGAACACATATGGGATTCCTCTTCAGTCGCATTCTGGCATCTCTTTGAGCCCCTTTCAAAACAATTTTCTGTTGCATGACATATTACTAGGTACATGACCATGTTTTTTTCCTGAATGCATGTTTGCTGTTGAAAACATGCCTGATAAAAATGAGTTAGATAGACACATAATAAAAATTTGTTACAAAATGAAGTGGGATTCATTTAAAATGATTAATCATCAGCAGCATAGAAAACAGAATTTATATCTTAATTTTTTTAACCCTTTAACCTGTTAGAATGAGTTAACTCAGAGTTAGCTAAATGGGCTGAAATCAGTTCGAATGAATATATTCGCTGTCTAAGAAGTATTAGTAATATAAACACCCAGATCTGTCTCTCTGGAATGCATAACATCACACCAACACATGGTTGCATCATCACTTATCGATCAATTCGTGTGTGCTCTCGCAATGTCAAAATGATTGCCTGCTATAAAATAGCACGAGTTCATTTTCAGAATGTCAAGGTGATTGCATGCTAATTTAAAAACATTGGATTATTAATTACTCAAGTTCTGTTTTTCTGATCTACAAAATTCGAATTAAATTCTTAATATCGCGGCAAATTGTGTTTGTATATTAATTTAATTTAGCACAGTTCAAATATTAATTTGTACGCTTTAATTATTTTTTACTTTTTAATTTAACTAATTTTCCAAGTTTAGTGCACTGATTATGCTTATACATGTTGCAAAATATCGATCTATCAAAACGTTCTAACCTACAATAAAAACTTGCAATGTCGAAGTAACAAGATTGCATATAAAAGCAGATGTTGTCCCAAATAACACATCATCGAGAGTTTACATAGTTCTGATTTGTAATACCAGATATCGCATTATTTTGTAGAAAAAGCATCGGTACAAAGCTTCAAATTAAACTTTAGATAGGACAGTCTAAAACAAGCCATGAGCGACAGGGATCGCATTCCTCCTAAAATTCCTAATATTTTGTGACCCTCCTTAAATTCCTAAAATTATACCTAAAATTTGCTCTTCTTTCTAAAATTTTCGTAAGCTTATTTATAAAAAATACAACCGTTATTAACGCCAATAAATTTACTATTACGGTAAGGTAAAAAGACCTGTTATTGTAGAAACACAGCCTATATGCTGTGCTGCTGAAGGAAGGGAAAATGACGCCATCGAGGTGCACTTGCTTCGGGGCGGGCGCTCCACTTTTTTGCCTTCGGAGAGTTTTCGAGAGTAACAAGAGATCTAAGGGAAAAGGGGAGGGGTCATTTTCACCCCTGGTTTGCGCTTTGCAGACGAACTCCGTGGCACGCAGAAGATCGTACTTTATTTTTGTACATGCCTTGTGGAACCTCCTCTTTCTGCTGATGTTTTGTTATTGTAAACCGCAGGTGGGTGGAAGCAAAGAGGAAACATGTGGTCGGAAGCAAAGAGGAAACATGTGGTCTCCTTCCGTAACCTCCGGTAATGACGATGGGATGGTAGCTGAGTGTTATCGTGGCAGGCAGTAGAGCACGTGATCATTGACCTTCGATCGTGCGTCGGCGACAGCGACCTTCGATGCGCAATATATCTCGGCTCCGACTCGCTTTGACTGAACTTGCGTGAGATGCGTATGATAGTTTCTGGTTTTGTCTTTTATGGTGTTCTCTGTGCAGGTTCAGTTCTCTAGTGGTGACCTGCTTTTTTTTTTTTTTTTTTTGCTATCTTCTGACATCCTCGCAGCCAAATTTCGGGAAGTTGTCTGGTTTTGCAATATTGGAACGTGTTTTTGTACTTCCCTTTCATTTTCTGGTTAGTAAATGTAAATAAGTGCTTTTACGCAAATTCAATGAAGTTGTAAAACAAGAAACAGGCCAGAAATCTTTGGAACTAGGTTTTTGCAACCTGCATGTTGTTAGTAATGCATTTAAATTTTTTTTGACAAGCTTAAATATAGATTTTGACGAATTTGCTACTGATATGCATTACTTTTTAAAGAGTAGTGCTGCAAGACGAGAGGATTATAAATCTGTCGAGGATATAACATTGGTCACTGCCAAATTTCTTTTGCGTCATGTCAGCAACAGATGGTTAACCATTGATTCTGTAGCCCAGAGGCTCTTGGATCAATGGCTAAATATTACAGAATATTTTTTAAACTTCTTGCCATCTCAAAAAATATTTGAAAAACAACTACGCAATTCGGCAAGGTATAAAAGAATTCACTGTTTCCTGAAAACTGAGCTAACTCCTTGCTATTTAGCATTAATTTCATTTTCACACCAAAATTTTGAAAAGTTTTCATTATGTTATCAGAGTGAAGAACCAAAAATACACCAGTTATAGTCTGATTTAAATACTTTAATGAGGAATGTTATGGCTCAGTTTATCCAAGATGATGTTATTGCAGGGAAATTTGGAGAAGACCTAAAGAATGTAGATTTTGAAAACAAAAATTCATGGAAAAAACTAGGGAGTTAGAAGTTGGCATGAAGACAAAAAATCTCCCCAGGAATGTTCAGGAGACCAGGCAGAAATTATTTCTCTTAGATGTAAGATCATCACTAATTGCAACCACAAAATATTTAAAGTCAAATTTGCCATTCTGCAATCAAAAGCTAAGAGACATAGAAGTTTTAAAGGTAAAAGACCCAAAGAAAGAGTCAACTCAACTTTCAGTCACTGAAGGACTTTCGGAAATAACCAGAATTTCAAGTGTTTTGCATCTTTCTGAAGAACAAATTGATAGAGTAAGAGAAGAGTGGAAACTTTTAAATTGCGATAAGCCAACTCTAGATGAACTAGTGAAATTTTCAGAGGAAGGGCATATTCCAGTGCGGATTGATCATTACTGGCGTAATATATTTAGTATTAAAGACTCTAGCGGAAAAGAAAAATACTCAAATCTTGCTAAACTCATAAAGTCAATTTTAGTTTTACCTCATGGTAATGCTGATGCAGAAAGGGGATTATCGGTTAACACTGCTCTGTTAAGGAAGGACAAGGCTAACTTAAAAGACTCAACTATAACATCATTAAGAATAGTTAAAGGGGCCATTAAACACTATGGATGTGTAAGTAAAGTTCCCATAACAAGAAATTTGTTAAATAGTGTTCGTGATTCGCATAAATTTTATAAAGAGTATGTTGATAAGCTGAAGGAAGAAGAATCAAAAAAGGTAAAAGAAAGGAAGCAGAAAGAGAGGGAAAATAAGGAAAAGCAGCTACAGAAAAAAAGAAAAGCTGAGTTTGATGACAAAATAAAAGAAAATGATGCAGAAATAAATAGACTTAAAAAAGATAAAGAAGCCTCCCTAGCAGTAATTCAAGAGGGAACAGAAAGAATGAGAAAAGCTGTAGAAAAACAAAATACTGTTGAAATAGCAGTTGCCTCTAACTTGATCATACAAGGTTCAGCTGAAATAAAGAAAACTGAAAGTAAATTAGTTGTGGTGGAAGCAGAAAAAGATAGGCTAATCAGGAAAAGGTTAAAACAATAATATGAAAAAAGTAATTCAGTGAACAATTGTACATAGTTCTTGGTTTTCAATTACCTTTTTAGGATATTATAATTTAATGTGAAACCTGAAAACTTTACTGTGAAAATCGTGAATTGCTTCTGGTTCAACAGCATATTAATGTTCAAAGTGAAACTTGAATGTGGTAAATATACTTGAATAATAACACGTGAAAAGATACGAATTTTACATTAGAAGTAAA
This sequence comes from Macrothele yani, assembly GCA_039090855.1. Lineage (NCBI taxonomy): Eukaryota > Metazoa > Arthropoda > Arachnida > Araneae > Macrothelidae > Macrothele > Macrothele yani. The sequence continues at coordinate 176,183,115 of CM077010.1, read as the reverse complement.
TCATACTTAAACTTTAGACATTAGACGTTATGCAAAAAATTTGGGTGTGAACTTCGACCATATATACTAATGGACTGCGCATTGGCAATAGCTGCATCAAAGCCGCCATGGCTCAAACATTGGGCACGTCATCATCAGACTCCAAATTTCGTGTAAAAATGCTGTTATGATTACTAATTTACGCTGCAGAACTTCAGTGTTTTCGGTGTATTATGTGAATGCGCCTCATATAATGAAAACTCTTCAGGTAAGTTTACTTATGAGCTATATACATGCATGATCGGGTTGTTTACATTTTGTGATTTATAATGTGATTAACATTTGCGAAGAATTTGGAACATGCATTCCATTTTTTTTTCTTAAGTTACTATATTTTTATATCAATAGCTGCAAGTTTCTGGTTAAGTAATTGAACTTTATTGACTTAGGTATTTAATTCGTTTCTTACCCATGAAAAATCATAGAACTTTCTTTACTATATCGCTCAGAGCAACCATAAGCACAGCAGGTGTAACCCATCTTTTTGACTGTTGTCATGTGATTTTATGTGGGAGCCAGAAATTTTGATGTCATGCGCAGTCTATCAGTATATATGGTTGAAGGGTGTGAAGCAAATTCTTCACAATGTATACAAAGTTGTTTTACTAGATGTATACAAATATACATCTAGTTTTTATTGAAATACACTCCTAAAATTTTTCTAAAAAGTCCTAAAATTCCTACCTAAAATTTTCCAGAAGTATGCTATGATCCCTGGGAATAACGTGCCTGAGAAAAAGTAATTTAACACGAACAATCAAAGCAAAAGTTATTAAGGTAAGTTTACACGAAAACAAATGGACTACAAGAAAAATTGTTGAACAACAACAAATATGACCATAACTAGAAAGAAATCCAACTTACCCTTAAGGTCGTGTCTTCTTTCAATGAAACACTTCATGCATGTTAGCTAAAACGATTCTTATGCAACTGTCCTTTGGGCTTTATCATTCTTCTTACTGCATGCAAGTTGCTGATATTCTCTCACAGGCTATAAATGTTTTTGTTTCATTCTTAGAACACTGTTATATGTTGATCACCTTCATTTGTTTGATGCCCGTGATAGCTCATTATATTACAAACATACTCGCTTGTATTAAAGTGTTTGCCGTTTTCTTCTTGTTTTTATTTTTTTTATTTTTACCTTTTCTCCTGTTTTTACTGTGCTTTCAAAACACAGCTAAAAACCAAAGCTCCTATCTATAAATACATACTCAATAAATATGCACTTAATTCACACATATATGCTACTCACTAAAAACACCTTCCATACAATTTCCACACTGCATTCACTCTATACAATATAAAATCTCTATCTACATAACCTATACTACACTATTTACATCCCGGTGGTCAAACTTCCATCAACTATGATTCATGTAGCATTTTACTTGCCCCATATCTTGCAAAACCATGCCGCAAGCATTAACCCTACTCGCACAGTCACACCTTTCCTCAAGCACTTTCAGCAGCTCCCCTGCTATTTTCAAGAGGCTGATGTAAACCTTCTGCTCCGCTGACTGCAGACCAAGTAAACGAATTCGTCGGTAGTCCAGCTTCAGTCGACAACTCCGCATATTCTCCTCTCTGGTGCCATCGGAGTTGCCAACTGAAGCTTGGACCCCGGCAAATTCGTTTACTTCATCTATGGTCAGCGGAGCAGAAGGTTGACATGACATTGTGTTGTAGTAATGAGAGCCTGATGAAGATGGTTAGTCTGTCTTTGAATATTAGCTCATAAATAAATGAGAATCTAAATTTTTAAAAAAGTGTTGCAAATTGTATGAACATTTTTAGTTGGTAGGATAAATCTTGGCTGTCATACATAATTGTGAATCAGAATAGCATTTTGAAAACTAACTTGTACAAAATTCTAGCGGATAATGCTTACCTTGGCATTCCTTTCTAGCGATGGGAACATTTCACGCACATGTTTTCCGGTCTTTATTGATGTTATTGTCCTAAAGTCCGTTGTATGCGATGACTGGCTTTACTTCTCACACTTTTCGCTGGGTATACTCATTGGATCTTTGCCTTAGGATTCAAACACATCAATTTTTACCGTTTTATACTCGAAATTTTCGCCCATACTCTGGGCATCCTCAGGAGCGTGGCGACTTTACCACCGATGTTCGTGGCTGACTTCGCGCTAATGGAGTCCGATACTCCATGTTGTCATTCGTCGGATATACTTTCCTGGATATATTTCGTTATCAAGCCCAGCTGGCGCCATTTATGTTTCATTAAAACAACTTTTTTTATTTTTCTTTTTTTCTTTTCTTCTCCTATCCTGGTTTTCTTGTCTTTTTTGCCGGTTTTTCTTTTGTTGTTGTTTTTCTTGTCTTATTAGTTCTTTCCACAAGCCCGATAATGTGCTAGGGTCGTTCTGGTTACATACCCTTGCTTTATTTTTATAGATTAATATTGCTTCTTCCCTCCTCATTTGCCTTTCCGATTTTTTAATTCTTTTTTAGCATTTTAATTTCATCGAATTTTGGGGATGTCCAGTTTTCCATGCAGAATTGCACTGAAGCAGTTTTGGCTTCTTTTTTTTGCCAGTTAGATATGTGTTGCTTAAGTCTTTTTTTTAAATCTGTTTTTCATACTTCCAATGTACGATATTGGGGGTATGTGTGCAATTGGAATTCCGTAGCTTCCCGATTCTTCTAGCATTTTTTCCTCTGTTTTTTTGTTGACAGTCATACTTTTCACGGTGTGCACTGAGCTTCCTAGTTGTAAGTCATATTTAGCACAGTGCCTATTGATTTCTTTACTCACTCCTTCCAAGTATGGGAAAGCTCCAATTTATTTCAATTTTTTATTCCTCATCTTTTTTTGGTTGTGCACTTCTTTGGCTTTCTTTACTCCGAGTCATATGCTTTTTACTCTCATGTATCCATTTATTAATTAGCTTGCTCGGGTACCCATAATCTTGTGATATTTTCGAGATAAACTCTAGCTCTTGATTTTTTAGCCTGTTGTTAGATGTGTGTGTGTGTACGCTCGACGTATCAAGTTTACTATGCTGTTTTTTTAATGTATCACTGGATGGTGCGACGAGTATGGTATCAGTACAGGTATGTAAGTTGCTTTTCTGAACACAGAGTATTCAAAGCTATTTTTGTTTTTCTTTAGTTAAATGTCCAGGAAGGATAGGCGATTATCCTCTTCAAACTCAATAGTTAGCTCTATGGTGTTACAGATTTTGCTAAACTGCTGTGCTAGATCTTGTAGCTCGGCTTTGTTAAGTTTAGACATTATAATAATGTCGTCTACATATCGAGCATAAAGTATTGGTTTTTCAGGTAGATTTTGAATAATTTCTTTTTCGAGGTATGCCATAATCACTTCTGCGTATAATGCCGATAATGGGGATTCCATAGGGCTACCTTGCGTTTGTTTAAATATATTTCCTTCAAAATTTAAGATGTTTTCCTTGAAGAAATATAAGGTATTCTTTTATCTCTTTCAGTTGTGACAAGTTTAGTTCTTTGTTGATGCTTAGTTGTTACATAATCAATTCGATGGCTAGCTCGACAGGAGTGTTTGGGTATGATGCCTTAACGTCCATGGAGGCCATAGTTATTTGCTCTAGGTCTTGATTAATTAATTTGTTTTTTTCTATAAACTCATAGCTATTCTTTAATGTATTTTGATTCCTCATGAATATTGGGGATAGATAGTTGTATATCTTTTTTTCTAGGTTGATCAGTGGTGAGTTTTTTTTCCATAGAATCAGTCTTAAAGGTGTGTTTTCTTTACGTGTTTTAATTTTTGAGAATATTTTTGGCATCCCTGCTCCCATTGGAGGGTTTGTATTTTTTATTTCAGTTGGTAACGTGCTGTGGTTCCTTATATTAGCCAGGAAGGTAAGTTGTTTGTCGGTGGGATCTTTGTTGATGCTATTGCACTGTAGCTCTGAGATGGCCGTCCGCATTTTATCATTATATTCCAAAGTGTCCATAATTACAATTTGCCCTGTTTTGTCCACTTCGCAGAATTTGATCGTGGGGTCTTTGCAAAGATTTAATAGTTGTTTTCTGTCATACTTCAATTTATTAATCTTGCAGTTTTTTTTTTTTTTTTGTGCCTTAGCGTTATACTCTTTAAGCATGATTCTGAATAGCTTAAACCTTAGATCGATAGCATGCTCTGGATGTACTCGCTGCACAATATCTTCTAAGATAGGAATGTACTCTTCTGTTCTTGGGGTTTTAGATGGAAATGTGCATTTTTTCCCACATTGTAGCACTGCCTTTTCACTAAAAGTTAGCGCTCTCGATGATTGATTCACAAACACTGGGTATTCTGTACTTTCATCACCCCTCATTTTGATTCCATCTAAAAGGGCATTAAATTTCTTGGCAGTTGAGCTTTCTGCCGCCTTTTGTTGGCTTTCGACTATTTCATTAATTTCAGTGAGAACATTGTCTATAATAAGGGTTTTACATGTCCTGTTAAAATTCTTATATTCAGTATTCAGTATCTGGTTCCACATATTATAGCAATGAATGTGGTTTTGGTATAGTTTTATTTTATAAATGATTTCTGCATTTAGTCTTTTCTCTTGACACATTAATAGCAACCTTTTGTCTTTTCCATGCATAAGTTTGTTGGAAATTCGTAAGTATTTTGGTATAATATTAAAGTCTCTACAGTTCGTTAAGAACTTTATTTGGATATCTTCTTTTGCTAGTTTAATTTTCTTTTTTTAAACTTCCTTATCATGTTTAGTTCTTTAGGCGTCAGCAGGCTTCTATACTTCATTATTCGTTCCGTATATAGCTCAGTGCACACCATGAAAAGTATGACTGTCAACAAAAAAACAGAGGAAAAAATGCTAGAAGAATCGGGAACCTACGAAATTCCAATTGCACACATACCCTTAATATCGTGCATTGGAAGTACGAAAAACAGATTAAAAAAAGACTTAAACAACACATATCTAACTGGCAAAAAAAAAAGCCAAAACTGCTTCAGTGCAATTCTGCATGGAAAACCGGACATCCCCAAAATTCGATGAAATTAAAATGCTAAAAAAGAATAAAAAATCGGAAAGGCAAATGAGGAGGGAAGAAGCAATATTAATCGATAAAAATAAAGCAAGGGTATGTAACCAGAACAACCCTAGCACATTATCGGGCTTGTGGAAAGAACTAATAAGACAAGAAAAACAACAACAAAAGAAAAACCGGCAAAAAAGACAAGAAAACCAGGATAGGAGAAGAAAAAAAAAAGTTAAAAAAAAAAAAAGTTGTTTTAATGAAACATAAATGGCGCCAGCCGGGCTTGATAACGAAATATATCCAGGAAAGTATATCTGACGAATGGCAACATGGAGTATCGGACTCCATTAGCGCGAAGTTAACCACGAACATCGGTGGTAAAGTCGCCACGCTCCTTAGGATACCCAGAGTATGGGCGAAAATTTCGAGTATAAAGAACGGCAAAAATTGATGTGTTTGAATCCTAAGGCAAAGATCCAATGAGTATATCCAGCGAAAAGTGTGAGAAGTAAAGCCAGTCATCGCATACAACGGACTTAGGACAATAACATCAACAAAGGCCGGAAAACACGTGCGTGAAATGTTCCCATCGCTAGAAAGGAATGCCGAGGTAAGCCTTATCCGCTAGAATTTTGTACAAGTTACTTTGAAATATTGCATGTAAAAGAGAATAGTAGAATGATTAGAGCTGTATAATAGTCAGAATTAGAACTACTAATTGGAATTGATTTTGAAAACTGTTCATTTTTGAAGTTCAGAAATGATAATTTGTGGTCATTTTGTAATGGTAGATTAAAAAAGACATTTTGCTCCAGCTTTGTCCATTTGTTCAGACAAGTATGCTGTGCTAATCTGTTTTCAATGAAGTTAAAGTATGGTGGTATAACAAAAAATATTTTAAGATATGACTTTTTATTGTTCACAAATATTTTAACTATTCTCTACTGATAAGAACCCATCGCTATTTTAAAGTATTTACTTTTGAATGAAGTATTTGGAACACCCACACATAATTTTTTAAGTACGCGTTTTTAATTTGCCCTACAGCACAAGCCATTTTTAATCCAACAGATAACAGCTAAAGTGCACAAGCCATAACATTATTTTATCATAACCTGTCAATGTTATATAATTATGATCTGTAGACACCTAATAACAGTATAAGTGAAATAATTTTGGTATTTTAGTTCACAAATTATGTTGTGGGAACCTGAGTCATTCACATTCCTTTTGACAAAAAAAAAAAAAACCACCCAGCGAAATTGTGTACTTAAACTGAATGATCAGATCCAGTTATTTCCAAAAAAAAAAAACATTTTGCCCACAAAAATAATCTTTGAGTTTCTGTTCGGCTTTTAGTTTAGAGTGAAGAAAATTATTTTCTTAGAGCCCACAGGTAACTTTTAACTTTTTCAGATTAGCAATATATATAGTCAACTCTGCTTATAGTGAACCTCTGCGGACTCTCATATTTCGTTCACTATGTCTGCGGTTCACTAAAACAGAAGTGTCTTCCCTTAACCTGAATTGAGTGGAATGGTGAGCAAGAAAAGAAAATATGTACACTTGTATCTGAAATATACCCGAAAAAAATCTTAATGAAACACAACTTCAAGAATTAAAAACAGTTTTATTGTACATGTATGAAAATAATATTTTTACATTTGATGAAAGTATTTGCAAGCAAAATTACGGTGGCCCAATGGGCTCCCCTCTGTCAAATTTGTTTGCAGAGGTGATTTATGAGTGACATTGAAGATAAAATAATTTATAGAATGGAAGAACTCCCAATCATTTATTGCAGATACATGGATGATATTTTCAGTTTATTTCGAATGAACAGTGCTGAACTAGAAGAATTAACCAAACAATTTAACAATATTTACCCATCCATTGAACTGACAATTGAACATGAAGATAATACTCTAGCCTTTTTGGATGTCAAAATTATTAAACAAAAAGATCAATTACAATATAAAGTGCATAGAAAATCTTCGTATATACCAGTATTAATTCCATATAATTCAGCACATCCATACTCTCAAAAATGCAATAGTATAAAAACTTTAATTAAAAGATCTATCACACATTCTTCAAAAGAACAGTTCGCTAGAAAAAAAAATGATTATATAAAAGAAATAGCACAAAATTATGGATACCCCCAACAAAAAGTAAAAAAATGGATTCAGGAAGTACAGTGTAAGATGAATGATACAACAAGTTCAAAAAATAAAGCACAGAAGAAATACGTTAGAGCATTACCGTACCTGTCTGGCATATCTACATAAATTAATAAATTATGTAGTAAATATGGCATCCAAATGAGTAAAAAAGTACTTACAATTAAAAATATGATTATTAATATTAAAGATAATAGCAGTAGACTGGAAAATGCAGGTGTATATGAGATACCAATCACCAAGGCCCCACCTATGTCTTACATAGGGAGCACAAAAAATAAATTAAAACATCATCTTAAACAACATATCAAGAATTGGCAAAAGAAGGAAGCAAAGATAGCTTTAATTCAGTACTGTTTGGAGAACCATGAATACACAAAATTTGAAGAAATTAAAATTATTAAATATTGTAAAAATGAGACACCTACATATTGCAGAAGCAGTATTAATAGAAAAAAATGAAATAAAATTTGTAATGTTAATGATCCCAATAGCTTGAGCAAAAAAATGGAAAGAATTGATTAAAATAGAACATAAGCAATAGAAGAAGAAAATGAAAGAAAAATCAGAATTTTACAATAGATGGAGCCACGGTAAAGGGTTTGGAGATGACGTCTCGGCCGGCCGATGAGGTAGACTCTTTCACTCACCCGTTCTGCGGCAGCAGACAGATCAACATCGTTGGTGCTTTCTGATGATGGCTGCTTGGCAGCTGAAAATACTCGAGGCAGATTTTTGTGGCGAAAGTAGGGTTAAGTTAAAAAGTTGGTCAACATGTGTTGGCATTGGGTAGGAACGGAGATAGTCGTGAGATAGAGACAAGATGACATAAATAGAATTCCCAGCTTGTTTTGTACATAGTGTATATAAGTCTTTAGAGTTGAGTTATAATTAATTTGGTGTTTCTTGTGTTAGCTTTGATGTATGTGTGAGTAATGTTGGATATATTGTTTGTGAAGCGAATGTATGTGAATGCGTTTCCTAAGTTACCCGAGTTTAGTTTAGGTGTTAGTATATGAATTCAATGGAGTGTGTAGATATTTTAAAGTATAAATGAACTACAAGCCGGTGCAAAGTTGCTTCGTGTGCCTCGATGTGCTAATTTATGTACGTAAGGTACACAACAATGCAAGAGAACAACTTGCCCTGCTGGAACCTACACCCCCCCCCCCCCAACCCCCCGCCCCTCAACCCGGTGTGCAAGAAATGTCAAGAGAAGCAAACCTCAGAAGGTAAGCTGTTATATATGTATCTAAAAAAATATTTTTCTGTACGTAGTGTATATTCATTAAATTAAGTAAACAAAATTAATTTTACATTACCTTAATTAACATGAAAATAGTCCGTTATGTGCCGCTACTTGCTGCAAACAGTTTTAATAAATATTTTCTCTGTGTCCTTCTCTAGAGCCTGTGCTTTTGGTACATTCGATTTTACATTTTCCATACATTCTCGGAACTTTAATACAGCCCTGACACCCTCCAACATGTCTTTCACTGTTGCAACACGTTCTTCACTATTGTCATCTTCAGATTAGTTTTCTTCGGTGTTGGAACCGCCTTTCACAGCCTTGACAATAGTTTCATCCGACGGGATTTCATTCGTTATAATTTCACAGTCAGCATCGATATAATATTCAGCTTCAGTGGAATTTGCACCGATATGCTGAAGCAGGTCCTTGAGAGGCACATCATCCTCTTCTTCGAATGCCGCACGTCTAGTAGCCAAACCAGACCTCCGAAAACAGTTCTGTATAGTGACAGTTGACACACTCCTCCACACTTTGTTTCCAAAATGTACAGCATTCAGAACATTCATTCATGAGTTCTGCTTTGATTCCAAGGCTTGGATTAAGTAAAGCGTTACTTCCCTTCTGTAATAAGTTTTACAGCTGCGAATCACACCTTGATCCACGAGTTGGAGGACTGACATGGTGTTGGCAGGCAAGAACACCAGCTTGATGTTGCTGAGGTTTTTAATCCCACCTTTGTCCTTCAATGCACTTAAGGAGTAGTAGGCCTACAGTATTTTTCTCAACACATTCTTTCAAGTTTTTACAAGAAGGTTTGCTTTGGAATAAGTTATAGTTTCATGTTGCAAGTACATACCTTTCTTTGAAGTTCTATTTTTTAGGTTCACTATAACCGAAGTTGGGGGTTCACTATAAACGAAGTTTTAATGTACATTTCCGATGTTGTGGGTCAGGATTACTGATTTAGGTTCACTATAACCGAATGTTCACTAACAGAATTCACTATATCCAGAGTTGACTGTACTTATATATTTTGTGGGACGGGTTTGTTTAATCATACATGAAGTGTGAGTAAAAGCATCTGTAAAAAAAATTTCTATTTTAACTGATCTATAGCACATAATTCAAGTAAATAGTATTCTTGCTGGGGAAAAAAGCAGCTTCATCTCAAATCCTCCATCTTCCCTTTCAAACCAGATGGCCACCCCTATGCCCTTCCTGTAAGAAAATTCTGGAGTTATCTCTGGTTCTGATTTATTTTCTGTCATATCACAGTTATAATAAGGGATGTCATTGGAAATTATTGTCCTGTGGCTTGCACAGAATGAAGAATATTCAATGTAAGCAGAATTATGTACTGAACTGTCTGTGATTTACTTGTCATTCATGTAACAACCCACTGAAAACTTGAAAATTACATCGCCCTGGAGCGGTAATTGAACCTGCATCCCCCAATTTCCATTCGAGTATGCTAATCATTACATGCGATGTAATTTTCAAGTTTTCTGAGGGTTTGTTGCCTGCATGACTTGTAAATTACAGGCAGTTCAGTATATAATTCTGATTGCTTTGAATATTCTATGTGCAGCCCTGGTGGTGCAGTGGATCATTCATCCGAGATGGGTCTGGGTTTGAATCCCAGTGAGGCATGGATGTTGTATTTGTCTTTTTGCACTGGCTTTCTCCATTTCCTGGAACCAGTGGCCCTAAATTAGGGACAGGCTACTGCTTATAACCTATTGAGTTGCTCACTGTGGTCATTAAACCTCCAACCAATATACACTGCTGGCCACACAAAATGCAACACCAAGAAGGAAGCATCCGATTGGGCTGAAATTTGCAGCATGCATTGTTAGCGAGAGGACATGCAAACGATTAGCATTGCAGGGCATATGCAAACCATGTGCGCCCAGCACATCACCAAGAAGCACTATAAGAAGGGTGCACAGAAGGCTGGGTGGAAGTAGTGGAAGTGTGTTGTGCTGCCGGACCTGTGCGTGGGAAGCTTCCTGCTGCCTCGTCGCAGAATACGGCAGTCATTCCAGCATGTTTCGGAATTCGACAGAGGACGAATAGTTTCTTATCGTGACAGCGGTTTATCATACCGAGACATCGGCGCCCGTGTGGAACAACATCCAACCACAGTGAGGCGAGTATGGATTCGGTGGGTGCAGGAGGGACGGACGAACCGACGTGAGCAATTGGCGCAGCTGTGGCACAACACCGAACGAGAGGACAGGCATGTTGTGCGGGAGGCATTGACTGCTCGCACCGCCACATAAAACGTAAGCGCAGAAATTAGGGTGTGTTGCGCAACAACCTGTGTCAGCACGTACCGTTCGACATCGTCTGCAGGAGCGGGGACTTGTCGCACGGCAGCCATTGCTCCAAATACCATTGACGTTACACCACCAGCGAGTGCGGCAGCAGTGGGCCGTTGAACGCCGCACCTGGACTACAGAATGGCATGACATTGTCTTCTCCGACAAATCTCGCTTCTGCCTGCAACACCACGATGGTCGGTACCACCTGTGGCGGCACAGCGATGAGAGACTGTATGATGCCTGCATTATGCATCGCCATACTGGTCTGTCGTCTGGCGTTATAGTTTGGGGCACAATTGGATATGACACCTGCACCCCTCTGGTACGCATCGCCGGTACACTCAACAGCCACCGCTACATCTCCGAATATTTGGAGCCTGTAGTCCTCCCTTACCTTCAGGACCTGCCAGCGACCACGTTTCAACAAGACAATGCATGTGGCACGCATCGTGCCACCGTGCCACAATTCTTCACAGCCCACCAGGTGTCACTGCTGCCGTGGCCCGACTGTTCTTCCGACATGTCGCCCATCGAACACGTCTGGTCACTGAGTGGCAACCGAGGGGCCCGGCAAGCACCACCCGCGGCTGGGGCTGATGAACTGTGGCAACATGTGGAAGCAGCCTGGACCAACATACCCCAAGCCCACATCCAAAGCCTCTTTTGTTCAATGCCGCGGCGTGTAGCGGCCGTTATTGCTAGCCATGGGGGTCACACGAACTATTGATGTCAGCGTGTTCCGTAAGGTGCACAGGCCTGTAAGCTCAATCGTTTCATCTTTGTATCTGTTGTTATGTGTCCAGTAAATCTGGCTTTTGTTATCTCGTGTCCTTCTTGGTGTTGCATTTTGGTTGTCCAGCAGAGAGAGAGAGAGAGAGAGAGAGAGAGAGAGAGAGAGAGAGAGAGAGAGAGATTTCCTATCTGAGGTTGAGAGACCCGAACCCAGAACGCTCTGCACCTTTTGTCAGGTGACAAAGAAGAAGATAAGATATTTGGGAACAGATTTCCCTGATAGAACAGCATGAAAGAAAAGTACAGAAATATTTGAACTAAGGGAGTATACGGTTTCCCGTTAAGTATTGAAGTTGTAAGCTACCCTACATACTTACCTGCAACAAATCAATCAAAGCAAGTCCTCCCGCAGTCAATGCCCGGCCGCAGGGAACCGGGGAAAGGGGTGCCTAAAAAAAAAAAAAAGGAAAGAACCACACAAGAAAAATCAGACAAACACCCAGTTTTCTCACAAAACCATGTGTTGCAAGGCACCTTAAATCACACATTCGTCTTTTGCTCAGTTCCCGTGTAGGAGTAGGCTTTTTTTATATAACTGTAGTACCTTGTTTCTGGGCCAGTCTCATATATGTGGGCTGTAATATTTCTTTTTGCAGAACAAGTTCGGCCCCTAAAAGAGCCTCCCCCTTTTTTTATAACAAGATTGTGAAGTATTTTTGCAAAACAGAGTACGGTCCTTAAAAGAGCCTTTTTTTTTTTTTTTTTTTTTCCCCCCCTTCCTCTCTCTCTCTCTCTCTCATGTGAAGAATATACCCTCTGAACACTAGTCCCAATTATTGTTATTTTTTTTTTGCTAAGGTAGCTGTGAATTGGGTTCATTTCTGGAACTTTATTCAAGATAGCTTTTGGCCTTTTATAACTGTCAGTTTCATTGACAGTATAGTTAATGGCCTCTCTGACTAGAGGATTAGAATGAATCTTAGCTTTTTCATAGTATCTTTTAGCTAAGTCATACGTCGTGTAATGGATAGAATTAATATTTAGCATGCTTCGGATAGCATGGTTTGAAGTTCTTCCATCAAGTCCAACCATATAACGTAGGGTTTTATTTTGAAATGAGGTAATCTTATTTTTCAGCTGTTTGTTGCAGTTACCCCAGATAGGTCAGGCATAAGTAATAACAGGGCTGATACAGGCTTTCCATATCAAAGTTTTGTTTTTCCTGCTAAGCCTTTTATTTTTTAATATTGGCTGGAGACTTCCTCTGATCTTAAGAGATTTGGTCAGAGTTTCTTTAATATGCTTGTTCCAGTTTAGGTTGTGGTCCATAAAAAGTCCTAAATATTTAACATCATTTACCCAAGGTATTTTTTTTTTATACATTTCTATTTCAAAGTCTGGATTGTGTTTGCATTTAATCCTAAAAAATAGAATTGCTTGAGTTTTTTCAGTATTGATTTTGATTTTCCAATCTAAGAAATACTTCTCAAGTTGTTCAACATAATGTTGCAACATGAAAGTTGCTTGATTTTTATTTTTGGAAGTATAAGCGAGTGCAGTGTCATCAGCATAGAGAGCTTCATGTGCTATTAGCTTGTAGATAATTGCCTCATGTGGGCATTTATCGAATGCTTTTGCCACATCCAGAAATATGGCTGCTGTGTGTTCTTTTTTTATTATTCCTTCAGCACATTTTTCAGTTATTCTAGAGAGTTGGTGCATCGTGGAGTGTTTATCTCTAAAACCTCCTTGAATAAATGGAATTACTGGGAATTCCTCGCAGAATTGTTGCATTCTAATAAGAATTATTTTTTCAAAGATTTTTCCCATGGTTGGGCGCAACGAAATCGGTCTGTGATTTTCAGGAATTGCCGGGTTTTTACCTGGCTTGGGTAATATTACCTCTGCTGTCTTCCAAACATCAGGGAAATAATGTAATTTAATGGCACAATTGTACATTTTAGTAAGGGTTTGCACATACCCTTCTGGTAATGTTTTCATAATTTTATTATTTATGCCATCATTGCCTGGTGCCTTTTAATTTTTAAGATTATTAATATGAAACCTAACTTCCCTTTCACTGATGGGTAGTGGTTTTTCAAAATCTGGGGAACAAAAAATTTTTTTTGGCCTTTAAAAGGTGTCTTGTTTTTTCTTATCTTTTTAGTTTCTGGCGTTCCGGACCCAAGAGAGGTCGTAGTACCTTTAGTTTGAAGTTGCTGCCCGACTTTTGCATTTTTTTGGATTCCGGACCCGCGAGAGGTCGTATCCACTTTATTTAGAGGTTGCTGTCTATCGGACGTAAGAGAGGCCGTAGCATTTAATACTTTTGGCTGCTGTTTTCTATGTCTTGTCCTATTTTTTTTTAAAGAGCCTTTCTGTTTACTTCTAATTGGGGATGTTAACACAGGTTTTTTTTTACTAGTAAATTCTTCATAGAGTTGTGCACTTTGGGTGATGACTCTAGGATTTTCTATATCCTCCGCATGTTTAAAATAAGTATCCAGGGCCTTTTTCATTTTAATGGCTACATCAGTGTGTCAGGGATATCATTTATTTTAAACTGTTTTTCTAGTGAGTTTGCAAAAATTTCTGCTTTTTCTTCGTCAGTTCTAACTACCGTCCCATCTTCTTTTTGAAGGGGTGGGAGTAATTTGACATTTTTATTTTGCAAGCTCGACGTAAGATTCCATAGTCATTTTATTTTTTTTATCCGAATTTTCAGAGTAGTCAATATGAGCTTCCTCTAATACTTGACCCCCATGACCCATTCTCGAATTTTCTGATTTCTCTTTTAATTTGTCTATTTAGGCAGCAGTAAAGGTCATAGAACGTTTTATTTCTTGTTCTCTGCCACTTGCTTCGGTACCTATTTTTTACTTTAATAAGTTCCAAAATTTCTTTGGGTAAATAGTACGGATTTTTTTTCTCTTTAGCAGGAGTTTGACATTCTTCCATAATTTTTGTAATGGCGAGGTTAAAGAGTTCACAATAGCTCTGTCAATTTCTTCTTTGCTATTACAGTCTCCAATTACCGGAGATGGCACTAATTTAGTTTTCTCTTCAAATTGTTTTAAGTTAGTGACCATTTTGGGTGCTACCGTCACAGTTTTATCAGTATAAAGCTGGAGGTGAACTGGATTGTGGTCAGAGGAGAGCGCTGCCGCAGTGTAAATTTCAAAGTAATATTTATTATTCTTCAAGAGGGCAAAATCTAGTATGTTGCTAGTTCCTCTGAGCGCCGTTCTTGTGGGTTCAGATGGTGCCCCCAAATCAATGTTTTTGTTTAAGAGATATCTGAAGATATTGTTTCCACTTTTATTAGCTGTGTTTACTATTAAAATCTCCCGCTATGACCGTAGGAATATCTTCCTCGAAAAGATTATCTAGAGCTTCCCTGGTAATAGTATGTTTGGGATGATTGTATAGCGCCATAAATTTAATCGGGTTATTTTTTGTTTTAATAATAACCGAGTGCGCTTCCATGCCATCCTCTGTGTTGCATGTTGCTTCACTTTGCTCTAGTTTATCTTTCACTGCAATCAAAATTCCCCCACTTTAGGAGGTTTTGTCTTTTCTGTAAACCTTGTAGTTGGGAATTTTGAATTTAATTCTGTCCATTAGCCAGGATTCATTAATTAGTGCAATGTCAATTTTTTTGTATTTTAGGTAGGCTAAGAATTCTCTATGCTGCCTTTTGATGCCTTGCACATTCCAAATTAACATGTTAAGTCCATTTGTTCAGAGGAAAAAATTTCATCCTCATATTTACTGTGTCAATTTTTTTTTATATTGTTACTTTTGATGACTTGGGCATCAATGTCAGTATTGCAATTGATTGCTTCCTTGTTTTTGACCAGTTTGGCAGCTAATTCTGCTATTTTATTGATGGTCCATTCACCATTTTTTTTGTTTTTTTACCTGTTTCTCGATTTTTTTTTCTTTCCGTAAGTTCTCACTAGTGAACTTTTCTTTAATTTTTTTAATTAATAGGTCAATTTTGCTTTCACATGCTTTCTACAGTGCTTTCACTGCTTTCTATGTTTTTTACTTGTTGGCTTGCTATTTCAGTGTGGTTATTTTCCACATTATCATATAAAAGAGGCAGTTCATTTTGTGTGTTATAAAATGTAATGTTATTAGCATGCTGCAATTGAGCATCTTCATTACAGTTAATTTTTTCTGCCTCTTTAATTTCTTTGCTAAGCCTGCCAGTGAAATATTTTGTTTTTTCCACGGTTGGAGTAACCAATTTTTTGTTTGCTTTTGCGTAGCATTTTCATCTAAATATTTATCAACATCAACAATCAATTTCTCTATCACTTTTGTGTTTTGGAATTTTTTTTGCGATGTTTTATAATTTTTTTCTTTTAGCACAGCATTCTATACAATGCCCTTAAAAGGGCCTTTTTTTTTCTTCCACAAAAACAGAAATGCCTTTAAAAGGGCAGTTTTTTTCTTCCCCAAAAACAGAAATGCCCTCAAAAGGAGCCGTTTTTTCCCCTTCTCACCTAGATATTTGTCAACATCAGCAATCAATTTCTCTGTCGCATTTGTGTTTTGGAAATTTTTGCGATGTTTTTCAATTCTTTCTTTTAGCACAGAGTTCTTGTAAATTGCTTTTAATGACAACTTTTTTTTTCTCTGTGTAATAAGCTAATATTACGCAGGTATTTATTTGTATCAGTTTTCATTAATTCTGTGTCATTAACTGCATCCTTTATTTTTGAGCTTAACTTATGCTCGTATGATGATTGAGGTTCTTTTTTTTCAACACATTTTTTTTTCCCCGTTTTTGCACAGTATTTTTTTTTCGCTTTTCTCAAACTTTTTGAAACTTTCTCGAGTTTCAATTTTTTCTTTGTAAAGTCTTTCTTTACTTGTGTGAATACGTGTTCGTGTCTGTGGAAACAGTTTCTTTCAACTGCTCAGCAGGTTTGGCAAATTCCTTTTTGAAAAAAGTACTCTGCCCTAAAACGGGCCGTATTTTTTTTTTTTTTAAAAAGACCGACGTGGATTCACACCAAATTCCTTGCAAAAGCCTGACGCCGAAGCAGTCTCAGGTCTATTTTCCAAAAAACCTTCCTTTTGGGTAAGGTTGTCCGGACTTTTCTCGGATTTTTCATAAAACATATCTGGTATTTTCTCAGATATTCCATCGCCCGGGCATTCCACCGGTGTTTTACTGATATCTGAAAATTTTACAAATATCCCATCGCCCGTGCATCTCAACAGTGTTTTAATGATATCTGATAATTTATCAGATATCCCATCGCCCGGGCATCCCACCGGTGTTAAACAAGAAGTTTTTTCACTTACCAATCTTCTTCTTGTTCTTCTGGTTCTTTTTTGGATACTATTACATAGTTCCGGCGGAAGGTTTTTAATTCGTCTAGATCTTCTTGGATCTGGCTTTTCAGTTGACTCTGGATTTCCCGTGAAAGTGGATGAGGAACGGGAAATGACATCACTTTTCTTGGCGTCAGACTTTTGCTCTACAACATCTGAACTTGAAATTCTCTTAATTTTTTCGCTGGGTTGGAAGCTGAAACGAAGAGAAGTGGATTCGAGAAAATTTTAATTGAGCTTTGAAAAAAGCTTAACAACTAAAAGATCCTCTAACCGGACAGATTCGGATAGACTGGTAACTCAGAAACTAATCTAATCATAGAACAAGACGCATGGCCGACGACGACGAAAAGCTTGCACTGAAGTTCACTCGCAGGAGCTCACACGATGTGCGACCTTCCTGCTCAGGATCGATAATATAATGATGTAATGGTAGTATAATGAATATATGGGTGTCCAGCAGTGTATATACAGTAATATATATCATCATCGGGATGTAAGGTCAGGTGATGCATAACATCACAGCCTCTCCTTGACAAATGTCAACCCCGCCTTCTCGTGGTGCATCCTGTTCCCACTAAAGGAACTCTAACCACCGCCAATAGCGGTATAACTATACCATCGGGATTAGAGGAAATTCTATCCCACACTCACCAACCCGCTTGGCCAGCGAGGTGAGTTATGGCCAAACCCCTCCAAAATGATTCCACAACTTAAATCTTGGCCCTCAGTCTCCGGCAACTGGAATGTACGTGGCCAAGGCAGCGGCCAGTGCGACACGAAGGCAGAGGGTGCTAAGAATCCCCGGAGGACCGGACTAGGCTGCCATCTGATGCTGACCTTGGCTACATATAACGGACGCTCCCTATCTTCTGATTCAAGGCTTCTTGAATTGGAAGAGGAACTACAAAGGATCAAGTGGGACATTGTCGGGCTAAGTGAGGTAAGGAGAAAAGGAGATCTCATTGAACTGAAAAGTGGAAATCTCTTCTACTATCGTGGGACAGATACTGGCAGAACTAGTGGTGTTGGATATATAATAAACAAGAAACTGAAGGATAAAGTTGTAGAAGTTGAAAGTTCCTCTGACAGAGCTGCAAGACTCATTATCCAACTCTCGAAAAGATACCAGGCTCAGATTATTCAAACTTATGCACCCACCACAAGTCATCCTGAAGAAGAAATTGAAGAACTTTATGAGGAAATTAGTCATCTAAATAATAACGGCAAGCAGCACTTGAAGGTAATTATGGGAGATTTCAATGCAAGAATAGGGCAATGGCAAAAGAATGAAATTTCAGTAGGTAAATTTGGTCATGGCAACAGAAACCAGCGTGGAAATACTCTTGTTGAGTTTGCAGAGGCAGAAGGGTTTTTCATCTTGAACTCCTTTTTCAAGAAAAAGCCACACAGGAAATGGACATGGAGACATCCAAATGGGACGACAAGTGAAATTGATTTTATTATCTGTAACAAAAAATTCGTCAGAGAAGACTGCAGTGTGCTAAACAAGTTCAACACAGGTAGTGACCATAGATTGGTGAGATGTAAGATGCACCTCAACACTGAACTTGAACGTGGCAAGCTCATAAGACAAGCAAAATCTATTGACATAACCAACCTTAAAAAGCACCATAATACCTTCAAGTTGGAACTGAAGAACAGATTATCTGCTTTAGAAGGCCTAACATCGGAAGAAGTGGACATTTCTGAAGTTAACAGAAAAGTAACCAAAGCTCTTATGGAAACAGCAACAAAATTAGCTGGGTCTTAGAACAAGGTGCATGTGAACAAATTATCAGGAAAAACCAAAATGTTGATGCAATATATATATATATATATATATATATATATATATACTGTGCATTCAAATGTACTTCTGAGGAATATTTCTTCCTTAATTCTAGTACTGTATATTTGAAATACTGGCGAATTAAGATCTACAGCTAAACCTTTGTTGTGAGTGGGTCAATGATGCCACAATGAGGCTGATTACTTCAACTAGCAAAAAATCTCAGGTTTCAGATTCCCAAGCTACACTTGCTTAGACATAGTTGCTTGGAACTTCATTGTCCTGGGTGGGGTAATGGTTGGCATACTGGAACGAAAATTGGGAGACCTTGAGGGTTTGATTTCTGCTCCAGGGTGATGTAATTTTCAAGTTTTCTGAGGGGTTGTTACATGGATGACCAGTAAATCACTGGCAATTCAGTACATAATTCTGTCTGCTTTGAATGTTCTGTGCATTCCCATGCATTTCTGAGGAATATTTTCTTAATTCTGTAGAGGAATGATGAAAATAGCTGTCAAACTTATCATATAGTTGCAGATTGAAACATCATGAAATTGTTTGTATAAGACATAATGAAAATGGCTTCTTTTGCATGTATAAAACACAAATATATTGTAAATACAATATATCTAGCACATGTTTCAATTCTGGCATTCAAAGGCGTACTGTGTCAATATTGAAACTACTACTTTGTAATTTTCAGATTTAGAAAAAAAGTGCTATGCATGTGTATTAAAAATTAATTAGTAGTTATTCTTATATCCACAGTAATATTTCTCCCTTCACCTGTGTTCCCCAAAAATCTCATTTAATGTTCACCAATTAGGTTTTTGTTTTGTTTTCATTGACGTGTTTCACAAATGTTTTATTGAGGAAATAGTCTGACAACCGCCTCGGTACACAAGTCTACTATAAACCCACGTCCGTCCCCAACCTGATGCTCCGCAGCTCTTTCTGTCCCGCAGAATACAAAGCAGCTATCTTCCGTTCTCGAATTCAAAGAGCCTTCGCCGTTTCTTCTGATACCCATTCTAGACAACACGAAATTGAAAGCGTCATAAAGTCAGCCACTGATGCAGGATATTCATTGACAATATCAGATACGTAGCTTTATCCAAAAAGCCAGAGCCAAACCTTCCAGTCTTCCTGTGCCGCAGCTACGTTATTTAGGCTCAATTCCTTACATACCAAGTGTGTCTTTCAAACTCAAAAACGCCCTAAGAAGATGAACTACTGCGTCGGCATAAGGTCCCCTGAATCTTTAAATACTATACTAAAGAGAAATAGTGAAAAACCACCTATCTCCTGTGAAGCAGGCGTTTATGCGATCCCCCTACAATATCTGAACAACTCTAAACGATACTACATTGGAATGACCAAACGTTCGTTTGGAATCAGAGTCAACGAACATAAAGAGGACACAAAATACAGTAAAGTAGCCACGGCACTATCCAGAGAAGTCAAATTCAAGTCTGCTACTCCTATGTGGGATGATATAAAGAAATTAGCTAGCTACTCTACCCCTAAATGTACAGCCATTCGGGAAACCTTGGAGATAATTACCAACAGTGATACTTGCAATGATTGTGTCTCTCTCAAGTTGCCATGAATTTGGAACCAATTCTTCAAGTAACGCCTTTTCTCTACCAGGATCCCGCGTGCAACCAACGTGATGCCTTGTATCTTTAAATGAATATAACGTCTCATCTATTTATTGTCAAGTTCTCGCGTTCAAATTGTTAAGCCTTCTATTTTTCAGTTCGCAGTTTCTGTCTAACTTCCTTGAAAAAACCATCTGGTTGATGTGTGAAAGCTTGGAAACGCTTATGTGTTTATTTCCTATGCCAATAAATCGGATCACTAGTACAGTGTTACTATTTAACTTAATTATATTCTGCGGACCACGAAACAGTTCGGGTACCCAGAAACATATCTCGCAACTGATTGGGAAACAACAACGCTGGAGTTTATTACAGAAACACTGTAGAGCATTAAAAATGCTCCACAGTGTTTCTGTAATAAACTCCAGGTACAATTTGGACTACGAACAACAAATATTTTCAATATGGTCTGTTGTGATCGTGATCAAGCAAAAATAAATGACAAATATGGAATATACTGTATACCGCTTCAGTCTCTTAAACATGAAGTTCTACCTTGTTATTATATAGGCTTCACCCTCAGGAAGTTGGGTGTGAGAACGTCTGAACATAAATACGATATTTCTAGAAAGGCAATGTCGACCTCCTTAGCCAAGAAAGTTAAAGTGGAACATTTTGTTCCAGTTTGGGAACAAATCAGACATTTGGCATATACTGAAAAGAAGACAGATACCTTTTTCAATGAAGCTTTATTCTATGGTATGATAATTCATGTTGTAACGAAGATTTACCATGTTATGTACCAAACCCATGGCGACAATACATTCGAACACTTGGACCACCTAAGAACACTTAACTTAACCTAAAGACTTCAAGATATAAAAACTATATATGTTTACCACGTTGTTATTGCTACTTTGCGTTGCTATGGTAACTACACGTGACTAACCCTGTATGTATTATATAGTCCCACTCACAGGAAATCTGAGCTCACTTGTCGGCTTGATAATGGCCACTTGGGTGGACCGAAAGTGCTCGCCTTTTAACATGCTCTTAGCTGTACATAGATGTTTTTAATTTCGAATAAAAGTGTTTGTTCATTGAAGACGAGTATGTGCAGTTGTAGAGTACCTTTGTAATCGGGCTTAAGACAGATATTTATTGCGTCCAAGATACATACTGCGCATGAGTAAAATAGTAAGTTCTAGCTTACATAGTTTTTACAAATAATACTGGATACATTGCAAGCACAAAGCAAATCAATACACGAATTACCCAACATGGTGCTCTGTTTTCTTGGGCTTCTTACATTCCTCATCACTTGCTCTTTCCTCTTGTTTCGATTTTCTCCACTTTTCCTTGCATTCATTCTGCTAATTCTGGGACACTGTTGAAAATGTTAACCCGTTCACATGAAAAAAATAGTAGTTTAAACCACTGTGATATGTTCTTTATATATTTAAATAGATCTGATTGACAGCTTCAAAACGATACCATGCACTGTCATTTTACACTCACGGTTGTCCAGATGAAACGCAATAGTGTCAAAAATGTTCACCAGTTCACAAGAAAACAATTTTTTAAATGTTCAGTTGAAACTACTGCGAAATGTTCTTTATATATTTGAATAGATCTCAGCGAGAGCTTTAAAACGATATCACGCAGAGTCATGTTGTACTCATGGTTGCTAAGATAGAATGAGTCAAACGCTGCAGGACACTCAGAAATATTGCATCATTTCCCTCGTGCACAGGGAGCATCTTGCATATGATGTATTGCATAGTACGTGAATTGGACTCCATGCTGTTTACGATTTGTGTACGGCATGTATTTTTAATGCTATAATGATTTCAATTGGGACCTATTTTTGTCACAGGCGGCCAGCCGTAAGTCGCCCCCATGCTATCCGCAGAGTTAGACATAGTCCTATGACAAAAGCTGACGGATGAAGACATTCTCGAACACGTCGAAGTAAAAAACTTTTTCATAGAAGACAGCAAAGAACAGGATAGTGAATGTGTGGTTTATACAGTGTCAAGCACAGAGGCATAAACTTCTTTAAAATTGCTTTCTTTGTTATATGAAACCAATGACATTGATCCAGAATTTTGATTTCCTCTCAGTAAAATAAGATATTGTTCATAAAAGACACCAATGACATCGATCTAGAATTTCGATTTCCCCTCAGTAAAATAAGATATTGTTCATAAATTTCCCCGTTTTTATCTCTCTAAAATACATACATATGTATCTCTGTATGTGGAATAAAAACAGTGAGTTCCAGCAAAAGTAACCTGTACTTACAATAACAGATATAAAGAGCAGCAATTATAACATACAACATTCTTCAGTCCTGCTGATCTTGTTAATAACTAAGTTTCACTGTACACACACACTGTATGTATATATAGATAGGGTCTGAATGAGTGAAGTTTAACTGTATTTCTGCTCCAGCAGGATACTAAGTACATTAAATGAAATACATACCTGGCCAAAATACATTTGTTTCAGGTAACATGGGTCATCTGCATATTTGAATAAAAACATGTTGATCAAGGATATCAGAATGCTGGGAGCACAAAATGAGCCTTCAGACTGGAATTATATCCACTTGAAGAAAATCATGACAAGGAGATACCCAAATATTGACAATAAGAACAGCACTTGAGGAATGTACTCACACAGAATGTTCAGTGGCCTTCTGAAATGCCTAAAAAGAAAAACAATTATATTAAAAAAGGAAAAAAAAAACCCCCACTAATATCCAGTGTTGCAATTCTGTGAGAAAAATTATAAAAAATGTTCGATGCAAAATGTAGCAGAATCGTGCTGTTCACAGTATATGAAATGTCTGCAGAAAGTTATTCTTATAAATTCTCTTTCATGAATAGAAGATCTTGTTCTGGGGGTAAATTTATTACCCATTTTTAAAATTATTCCAAGTTGAATACTAGCTTTTTCATACATTAACAGCAGAAGGACTGCAAATAGAGGAAAAAGAGGTACAACATTGAATGATCTGAAAGGTTGGAATCTGCCTCATGAGTGGCAACACCTGTGTCCAGAAGAAAGGTAGGGGTACTGCCTGAAAGTTTGACTAGTATAAGTAAGTAAAACAAATAATTTCTAAATAAACCCCATATTAATTTGAGTAGTTACAGATTAATTGCACAAAGTGTCTACAAAATTTATGAATTCAAAGCATTGAGAACAATCTTTCACAGTCTACAAAAGGCCAGAAATGTCTGCAAATAGAGAGAACAAAATAAAAAAAAAAAGAATTCTTCTGAACAGAATTTCAATTTCTGAGCAAATCCAATGTAAGTGTTTTTCTAATTACTACCATTTCTTTGTGGATATGTATGGATTCCTCATGTAAAGCGTGCATTCCCTTACAACTGTTTCGAGATAAAACATTTATAAAACCAGCAAAAATTATTAAAATATCATCAAATATACTCTTAGTGAATGATTGAAGACATGTTATATACTTTGAACACTTCATAGTTTGCTAGTGTACTTTCTCAATGTGGTTAGGGTGCAAGAGTGTAATTTCTAGAATTCTAGAGTGCAAGAGTGTAATTTCTAGAGGTTGTGAGGCAAGTATCATAAAATTGTCTTCTGGTGACTGTTCCAGTTGTGCTCTTTGTCAAATCTTTCCACAGTTATCACAGACTGCAATCCTTGCTGTTTTTTGTTGTTTGCATTTCTGCATTACAAAAATAATCAACTGCTTATTTCAAGTACTTCTTCAATAGTGTTTGATATTTAAGCAAGAGAGATCAGGATATGTTAAATTAAGTGCTTTATTTATTCCCTACCTTTTTTTGTATTTGACTGTGTTGTGAAGTGTTCAATGAGTGACATCCACTGCTTATGGGAAAATGACTTGTTGTTTGCTCACAACTGTACTTCCAGAGTGCCCAAAATGCCCGTTTGATCTTTTGCAGTTTCCTCCCTGTGTTTGGCATTGGATGATGTGGGGGAAATGTTGAATCCTGTCTAGTGTTCCAGTATAGCTTTGTGGCGATTCTTTGGGATGTTATGCGCAATTTCTGTGATCCCTTGCTACCTCACTGCCATTTATTAGCAATTGATTAGCTGGTAGGGGCTAAGTATTTTTTAATGGTACTTTTATTATATTGTTTAATATTTTTATTCGCCATACATAATTTCTTATTCAGAAATTTTGTCTAAAGTGAAATGCCGCTAGAGAAGTAGCTAGCTTGGTAGAATAGTGAGGGGGGCATTCACCTGTATCTGATTCTGATATTGGATGTAGACCTCTACAGTAATGCAGCCTGATTCACTAATAAAAGTGCTGCTGCCAGAAGACACCCCCCCCCACACACACACTATTGTGCATCATTTCAATGACTTCTGCATTACTCTGTATTTTCACAGATGTTTCAGTAATGGGCTATGTTGGAATCCAAAAATGCTCTATAGTAAGTAAATTGTCCTCTATTAATTCCTCCTTTTGGAAAAAGAAACAGTTAATATGTAACATAACTTATAAATTCAGGGATATAACAGCAATTCAGAGATGTCTGATTGATGTGTTAACAATTCTGACCATAACTGTTTACTATCCTAAAGGAGAAATTGAAAAACTTCTAACTTTTACAGGTAAGAAGAACCCACAATAGCAACAAGTAAAATTCACCAGAAAAATTACTTATCACAGAAGTTTGAGTCTTTAAAGAGATTAAGTAAGGAGTATATTATAAGGCTAGCCCCAAGTTTAGGGAACAAAGTTTAAAAAAAATTTCCCTAAAATACAGTAGTTCACAGAGTCTGTGAACTACTTTATTGTCTGTGAGTGTATTTCCACGTATTATGAGAAGAATATTTCTTCTGCAGAATTTACCCGAGAGACTGGTGATTTACTTAATTATACTACAAGGAAGCATAATTTGCTTTGGCTGGTGAAAGTCAGCGAATGATTTGATTCTTAACTCTCAGATACTTGGGACTTGATCTACCGATTTCCGTTCGGAAATCGGTAGATGCGAATTTGATTCCTGCTCTAGGGTAATCTAATTTTCAAGTTTTCTGATGTGATTAATGTTATGTGATGAACAGTAAATGCATTCAATTCAGAGATGTCTGATTGCTGTGTCAACATTTCTAATATAACTTATATTTAAAGTAAAAGTTTTGTTTTTTCCCTTTCTAAACTAAAAGCTCTCAATTTTGTTATTAAGTGAGCTGAATGCTTGAAAACATAGTAATAATGTATAAAATAAGGAACACATTATAGATTAAAGGAAGTACAATACCTAAGTCTACAGTAACACCTGTAGGAATTTAAAGTTTAATTTTATTAAGAAACTTGGGCAAGCACACCAAATAGAAATTCACAACTGCTGCTTGATGTAATAGAAATTCATAACTGCTGAATACCAAATAGAAATTCATAACTGCTGCTGTATCAGGTTTCTGTTGAGACTGAAATAAAGATGTGCAAATAATTGGATTAATTTTGTACTTTTGCTCTAACCTAAAGAAGAAATGTGATAAGAATGGTAGTATGCAAATGATTCACCTTTTCTTCTGTTGATTATGAGAACAATATTCTTTTATTAAAACTTATCTGATACTGCAGATATTTTACAACAGTGCACTACACTGACTTCTGTGCATTTATCTGTGCTTTTCTTTGACCTTTCAAGTTGCCATTGCAGTGTAATTTACATTTTTCTGAACCTTTAAATTTTGTTGCTTATGTATTGCTGTATAACGAAGATATCTTTGAGATTTCCATTCAGTTCTACCTACTGCATATATTTTCAGTTTTGAAAACCCTTTTTTTTTTTTTATGGGGTTTTATACACTAGAAAAAATATTTTAAAAATTTACTTCTAAAGGTAACTCATTTCTTTGATAAGTCTTATTCAAAAGAAATCTCTGTTGGTTATTTGGTTATTGTTCATGTCTACTAAACTGGACCTGGAATCTGCTTGTATATGGGTTCAAGAAAAAAAATGTTGGTGATCGTTTACCTCATCTGGCAGTATATAGAGCTGAAGAAGCACTATATCAGACCCCCTGTTCGTAAACCTTTTTGGTTATGGGGTGAAATCATTAAGGGCTACATCAAATAAATATATATGTAATAAAACTTATTTAACTGTGTATATTTATTTGAGGGACGTAAGGTCAGGTGATGCGTAACATCACAGCCTCTCGTAGACAAATGTCAACCCCGCCTTCTCGTGGTGCATCCTGTTCCCACTAAAGGGGCTCCGACGACCGCCAATAGCGGTATAACTGTACCATCAGGATTAGAGGAAATGCTATCCTACACTCACCAACCCGCTTGGCCAGCGTGGTGAGTTATGGCCAAACCCCTCCAAAATGACTCCACAACTTAAATCTTGGCCCTCAGTCTCCGGCAGCTGGAATGTACCTGGCCAAGGCAGCGGCCAGTGCGACATGAAGGCAGAGGGTGCTAAGAATCCCCGGAGGACCGGACTAGGCTGCCATCTGATGCTGACCTTGGCTACATATAATGGACGCTCCCTTTCTTCTAATTCAAGGCTTCTTGAATTAGAAGAGGAACTACAAACGATCAAGTGGGACATTGTCGGGCTAAACGAGGTAAGGAGAAAAGGAGAAGATCTCATTGAACTGAAAAGGGGACATCTTTTCTACTATCGTGGGACTGATACTGGCAGAACTAGTGGTGTTGGATTTACAATAAACAAGAAACTGAAGGATAAAGTTGTAGAAGTTGAAAGTTCCTCTGACAGAGCTGCACGACTTGTTATCCAACTCTTGAGAAGATACCAGGCTCAGATTATTCGAACTTATGCACCCTCCACAAGTCATCCTGAAGAAGAAATTGAAGAATTTTATGAGGAAATTCGTCATCTTAATAATAAAGGTAAGCAGCGCTTAAAGATAATTATGGGAGATTTCAATGCAAAAATAGGGCAACAGCAACAGAATTAAACTTCAGTAGGTAAATTCGGTCACTGCATCAGAAACCAGCGTGGAAATACTCTCGTAGAGTTTGCAGACGCAGAAGGGTTTTTCATCTTGAACTCCTTTTTCAAGAAAAAGCCACACAGGAAATGGACATGGAGACATCCAAATGGGACGACAAGTGAAATTGATTTTATTATGTGTAACAAAAAAATTTGCCATAGAAGACTGCAGTGTGCTAAACAAGTTCAACATAGGTAGGGACCATAGATTGGTGAGATGTAAGATGCACCTCAACACTAAACTTGAACGTGGCAAGCTCATAAGACAAACAAAATGTATTGACGTAACCAACCTTAAAAAACACAGATTCTCTGCTTTAGAAGACCTAACATCGGAAGAAGTGGACATTTCTGAAGTTAACAGAAAAGTAACCAAAGCTCTTATGGAAACAGCAACAAAATTAGCTGGGTCTAAGAACAAGTTGCATGTGAACAAATTATCAGGAAAAACCAAAGTGTTGATGCAAAAATGAAGAGAGATGAGGACAACTAAAGATGACTTCCAAAGTGGAATATATAGAGCTATGAGAGACAGTACGAAAAAGTATCACTGAAGACGTAAAAAAATTCAACAGTGAACTAGTGAGGAAAGCAATTAAAAACAACCAAAGCCTAAAGATAGCAAAGGGACATCTCAGTAAATGAAGAAAACAGATTATGGCACTGAGAAAAGATGGTTCTGTAACAAGAAATAGAGGCAAAATTTTGACAAGAGTGAAAGATTTCTACTCCAAATTATATGAAAGGGATGATAAATGTACTCCAGACATCATGAAAGGTACCAGTACCAGAGTTCTCCCAGCAGAAGTTGCACATGCAATCAAGAACATGAAGCGGGGAAAAGCTCCAGGAAAAATGGAATTACTGTAGACATCATACAAGAAGCAAGTGGAGAAATCGAAACAGTACTCACCCAAATTTTCACTCGATGCCTTAATGAAGGGAAGATTCCTGAGGATTGGAACAATGCTACAGTGATCTTGCTACATAAAAAAGGCCAACATTGAGGATCTCAGGAACTGCAGACCTATCAGCCTCCTATCAGTGGTTTATAAAATCTTCACTAAAGTTCTTTCACAGCACTTGAAGGTAACACTGGACATGGCTCAACCGAGAGAACAAGCTTGATTCAGGGGTGGCTACAGCACAATAGATCATATCCACGTACTGAGAGAACTAATTGAAAGAGCGAGGGAATATGAACTTCCATTGTGCATGGCTTTTATCGATTATGAAAAAGCCTTTGATTCGGTGAAACCATCAGCAGTTACAATGGCTCTGAAATCCTGCGGTATTGAAGATGCGTACATTGATATTATTAACATCATCTATGAAAATGCAAGTGCAAAGATTCAGCTGTTTGAAAATACAACACACATAAAAATTGGAAAAGGAGTGAGACAAGGTGACACCATATCTCCGAAGCTCTTTAATACGACATTGGAAAATGTCTTTCAATCAACAAACTTGGAAAACAAAGGGATAAAGATTAATGGAGCTTATCTAACCCACCTTTGTTTTGCTGATGACGTAGTCATTTTTGCAACTACCCCATCAGAGCTGCAGAGTATGATCCAGGAACTTGCTAACAAGAGTAAAGAAGTGGGATTAAAAATGAACTTTCAGAAGACAAAAGTGATGTACAATGCTTTTACAAGAAATGAAGATTTATCGATTGATGGAGAAAAGCTGGAGATAACAGATGCGTATGTTTATCTTGGACAGTAGATATCAAGTGAGGGTCACATTGATGAAGAAATTAATCGGCGTACAAAACTTGCCTGGAGAGCTTTTGGAAGAAACAGCATAATTTTCAAGAGCAATATGCCATTATGTCTTAAAAGAAAAGTGTTTGATCAATGCATCCTTCCAGTGCTTACGTATGGTGCAGAGACGTGGACCTTAACTAAAAGAGACGTACAAAGGCTGCAGACAACTCAAAGGGGCATGGAGAGGTGCATGCTTGGTGTAACCAGGAGAGATGAGAAGAGGAACTCGTGGATCCGAAAAATGACAAGAGTGAAAGACATGATGATCAGAGTTAAATCCCTGAAATGGCAATGGGCTGGACATACTGCCAGAAGGACAGACCATCGATGGACAGCCGAAATTTTAGATTGGATTCCAAGGGACAGGAAAATACCCAGAAGGAGATCACATGGAAGATGGGTGGATGAAATTCGAAAGTATGCGGGAGTGATATGGAGGAGACTGGCCCAAGACAGACCGTTGTGGAGGAAACTTGGAGAGACCTTCGTCCAGCAGTGGATGGATAATGGTTGACAATGATGATGATTTATTTGATGAACAGGCTCATTAGAGAAACTGGTCATGACATGAACTGGGAAACCCCAAAAGTCATTAGCCAAAAGAGTAACTTAATTAAAAGAATGCTAAAATACAAAAGGAGGACTTGAAATAGAAAAAAAGTCCATCACCAATGATATTATAGGAATTTTGTCCTATCATTCTGTCCCTTCCCAGAGACCAGTGGCCTTAAATTAGGAAATTGAAAGTCTTACCTTGGGATCTAACAGAAGAAAAAAGAAAAGGAAATCCCAGTTTTATTATTGTTTCACATAGCATATTATGCTCTGTACAATCTGGTACCATACTATAATCAGGGGCTTATTCTATATGATCATAAAAGGGTCCACAGGGTGCTGAATAAGTAACAACAACTACAAAGAAGCTTCATAAATTTAGGCTGAAGACTGAGGCAGGGCGTAAGTTTTCAAAATTGAAAGAGGATCTGACCCACACAAAACTTCTGCGATGAATCTGCCATGAAACATCAAACAAATACCTGTAAAGCCAAAGAAAAATTATAAACTTCTGTAAAAAAAAAAAAATAATAATAATAATAATAATGTGATTATCAGATAAACTTGCAGCAAGGGATATTTGTGGTACCCTAAGAGGAACACCAAACAATTTCTCATGTCATACTGAAGATACTTGTTTCGTTTCCATAATATTACTATAGACCATATAGTACTATATAGTACTTCTGAGGGCCGTACTATATTTTCATTTTATCTTGAATGCCGTTTTTCTGATTTTCATTAGGAATTAAAATCATTGCTGAATAATTAATTCTTGGCAATATTTTGATATGGTTTTGTATTTCACTCTAAATTTGTATAAACTTTTAATAATTTTAGCCAATACTGTTGCCCAATAATAATGCTGTTTGTACACTTTACATAGCTGCATTTGGTACTATTGGATTGTCGGAAAAGTCAGGACGTATTTTTGCACCCGATGGCGGTGTTGGAAGTACTAGAGGCATGTTATCGCTATTGCATTCGACAGGTGCCAGTTCTAGCTGCAGTCTAAAAGGAATAGTGAGCGATTTGGTTGATTTGCGGAGATTTGACATCAAGTTAAAGATGGAAGACTAAACTGTGCATTTTCGCCATATTTTACTGTTTTACTTCCGTAAAGGGAAGAACGAGTGTCAAGCTTGCGTAAAGTGTACAGTGATAATGCTCTACAAGAACATCAGAGCATGAGGCCAACAGAGGTTGATGACGACCAAATCAAGGCATTGATCAAGTCAAACCCACGTTACACGACACGAGAAATTGCAGACACATTGCACATCCATCATTCCAGCGTTCTCGACCACCTGAAGAAGCTGGGATATGTAAGCAAGCTCGACGTGTGGGTTCCTCATGAACTCAAAGAAGCTCAATTGACGGCACGTATAAACATCTGCAATATGCTCGTTAAACGTGAGGAAAACAATCTTTTTGAAGGGACTGATAACTGATGACGAAAAGTGGATTGTGTACAACAATGTGCTGCGCAAACTGTCTTGGTCCCGACGTGCTGCTTCGCCTCAAACGACATCCAAAGCAGACATTCGTCAGCGGAAGGTTCTGGTCTCGTGGTGGGATTTTAAAGGTGTCTTGTTTTTCGAGCTCCTACCACGGAACCAAACAATATATTTGAATGTGTACTGTCGGCAATTGGACAATTTGAACGAATCCATCATCCAGAAACGTCCAGAGCTCGTTCATCGTAAAGGTGTTGTGTTCCATCACGACAACGCTACACAACACACAAGTTTGATCACCCGCCCAAAATTATTGTCAGGGCTTGGGTGGGATGTGTTGCCACACCCACCATAGTCGCCTGACTGACCTTGCGCCGTCAGACTTCCACTTGTTTCGCACTCTTCAACAGTCCTTGCATGGTATAACGTTCAATTCAGATGAGGCTGTAAATCAGCACCTTGTACAGTTTTTTGCCACGAAAGACGGGTCCTTCTATGAACGAGGCATTCCGCAACTCAATGAAAGATGGCAAAAGGTTATCGAACAAAACGGACATTATATCATCGATTGATCTTTGTTCTTGCTATCAATAAATGACCTTTGCAAAACATGGCTAAAATACGTCATGACTTTTCCGACAACCTAATATATTTCTGTACTTTCTTTGTGCACACACAGGTAGATACTGTAGGTGTATCTGCGTTACAAATGATAAAATGCCATGTTGCTGGAAGCTTGAGATTGATTAGTGAACTCTCTTACATATATAAAGAGTATGTGTTTATGAATACATCAATTTGGAATATAAAAAATGGAATTTAAGCAGTATTGTAATATTTTAGTTGATTTTAGTTCAAACTGTTTGAGAATTTAATTGCGTAGCCGATTACTGTATTTTTCTTCATATAGTCTGCAGACCATGAAATTCAGGAAAGAAAAAGAAAATTCCTTCATATAATCAGTGGCAGCACATAATATGCAGGCCATGAAATTCAGGAAAAGAAATTGCTGTATAATCTGTACTCGCAATGTTGATCCCAAACCATTTTTTAGTGCAAAAAAGTCATGATTCATGGGATGACACAGCTGTCCAAAGAAATATACTCCCACCCCCATTTTATTAAAAAAGTACTTGTTATTTTTAAATGCTTTTTTATTACTTTTGAGTGAATAAATAGCAAAAATTATGCATTTTTCAACATTACTGCAGTTCCGTAGTTAAACCTGACAGTTCCGTAATTTGAACTGTAGCGTCCATGAATGTGTCTGACGCTAAGCTTCCCATACCATGTGATTGTCCACGAGATGCGTCATATTTGCTGTCGAAATGCTTATAAATAAGGGGGAAAAATCATTCCAGCTGTTCGAGGACCTTCATCTTTTTATTGAATTAAGTTCTCCTGTTATTAAATCATTTCTGGCAATTTTTCAAATATACAACCTTTCCTGACAATTATGATGCAGATTTTTTTAAAAACCAAAGTGCCGCAAAAAGGTTTTTTTTTTTTTTTTTTTTTGAAAGAAAGCTGTGTATAATCTGCAGAACCTAAATTTTTAACTTTTTCTTAACAGATAATCCACAGATTATATGATGAAAAATATGGTATATATTTTTTTGTAAAGATTTGATCTGATGCTTTATTTTCTGGCTATGACATGGTTCACTTTGGACATGCAAATCAACTCAGACAGGTATGCTTTTTAAGAATGTGTAGATGAAGTTGAAATGACTTTTAATGAGAAATGAATTAACTTTTTAGACTTAACAATGAGCATTTCCTTTATTAATTTTTTTGTACTTCATGCCTTCAAGACATTTAGTGTATTTGTGGTCCTAGGAGAGTCGCACAAGGAGTTGTTCTAACAATCTGTAGCTATACTAGAATTGGTAGAGCGTCTCAAAGAGAATCAAGAGATAGGAATTTTCTAAAGCTGTTAGAACCGCTTTTTATTAAGTTAATAAAAACCTTTGTTGATGTATGCAGCAAACAGTCTAATTAGAACAGATCCAGACCACTTGGTGGAGTGGATAACACAGTTCAATTTAGCCCAGTTTTGTGGTGTTTTCCCTTATTTGCAAACTTGTGTGAAGTTTTGCATTGTCAGGCAAGAGCTTGCATGCAGGTGTTGTTTTCTGCAGAGATCCCCTTCATGATGTGGAATTGATTGTTGATCTAATCCTGCATACTGTCAACCAGAATTTTTATGTTCCACATGGCAAATGCTATTGCCTCTCAATCTTCAGAATGTGTTTTGAATTTTTTGGTTATGGATGAAGCCATGGTGCTTTAGAGTGCTGATTCGAACGGATTTCTTGTAAACCTTTTAATGTTTTTTTATCACCAGAGGTTTACTTTGAAACAACACACCACTGCATCTGTAACTGTTATAATTAATAACTTGCAATTATTTATTTAATGGTAACTATTTAATGGTAACTATTCCAATGGTAACTATTCCAATGGTAACTATTCCTTATCATTAAAAATAGTATCCCCTTCTTAAGTCCTTTAAATGTATCTTTTATGATATCCTCATCTGATGACTGATAATTTAAAGTAATTTCTTATTTATTTTATAAACAGTATGTTTGTCTAGTCCAGTTTTGTATTTTTTTTAATGATTATTTACGGGCTGGAGATCAAGATACTATTGCACGTGTTAGACAGATCGCACGATAATTTGATGTGATGCTTGAAGGATAGTGAATTAATGTTATGTTTAAAGGCATTTCAAATAATATAACTGTAAAATATTACTAAAGGGTCATTTCATGCCAAATCGTCAGATGCTATTCACCACATTTTTAGCCATTCAACGACGAGGAAAACTAATATAAACCATTTTCTCCATACAGCTTACCAATATGAGCTATACCGTGAAAAAGGTTTCACACTAATAACGCATAAAAATTATGCGACAGACGTCTGAAATATATTGGTATTCTTACCAATCAAAGACGAGAAGAACTAATATAAACTTTTTCTCCCCGTATAGCTTAACAATATACAGTACTGACGCTTATAAATTGTACAAGTGACGTTGAAAATAGTTTTTGGAATATTGATTATTGATTTCTACAGCTCACGCAATATCCGACAGAATTTTTAAACATTAAATAGTTCTATTTCAGGAATTAATAAATTGTCTAGTTATCCACGCCTGCCGTAAGAGAAAATGATCAAGGAATGGCAGCTTGAGAAATAAAGTAATCGGGGATATATATTTCGGTGCCTATTCTTGCGAGGTAAGGGAGATATATACTGCATTTTAGTTAAGGTCAGATACTTGACGATCACAGATGATGACGTTAGCAAGGCTCAGCGTCGGGTTAGAAAAAATGTTATTGATTATTTTCTGGTAGATCTGGTATTTAAATGAACGAGTATATTTTGCAGTTGTCATCTTGACTGTTTTTTATTTATTTATTTTTTATTTCAGTCGCTTATTTAAAGATTATGCATCAGGTGGGAGCTCACAAAACTCTGAAAAGTTCATATAAAACAAAACTTACCACAGCACCCTAAAATAAGAAAAACACAGTTTAACTGTTCGTGGTGTAGCCCAAAAATAGGAAAATACAGTTTGACGGTTACACTCAACGAAAAGTTTTATGCCTCCTATAATTACATCCCGGTGTCAGAGTGGTAGCAATTGGATTTATTTCAGTTATTATTTTTTTATTATCATGCTAATAAATTTAGATATGAGAAACATTAACAGACCTCGAACGTATGAATACGTTTTCATTAATGTAATACCCAATGTATCGCAATTATTGATTACGAATTTATGAAAAACAAGTATGGAACTCGTGTTACTATTTAGCGATCGTAATTTGTCCGCTCTGTTTTATGAGCTTCTGTTTCTCTTTATCAGTAGCAACGCAGTTATCGTCCTCATATTGACAAGTTACTTTAACTGTCTCTTAAATTAATGATTCGTTTTTTTTTTTTTTGTTTAACGCATTATGCCACAATAACAATGCACAAAGATGCTGAAAAACTAGGCACCAGCTTTCAAATCACAAGAGAATAAAAGAGATCTGAGAAAATACACTACGGACTTTTCCATTTCCGGTGCTCTCTCGTAGGAATTCGTTCTCTGTTTGCCAGAGGTCGTAAATTAGGATCTGAGGGATTCAAGGTCTCTGGCTAACCTGTCTTTAAAAGAGAGAGAGAAAGAGAAAAAAAAAAAAACAGAAGCAAAAGTGTCTGCCATAGCACTAATAAAAAGAGTAAATCGTTTCTAAAAAAAATAAAAAGTTCTACATCTGTGGCGAACAGAAAACGTCATACCATAATGGCAAATAAGTTAACAAATGCAGGGCAGTGGCGACGCTAGCTGCTCAGAACTGGGTGAGCCATTAAAGAAGTAAGGAAGGGGAGGGAGCTGAACGTGACGGGAGAGGAGGCACACAGTTTGAAGTATTTGGCAGAAATTTTGGCAAAAAATTCCGTTCATGTGGACTAAACCTGACGTTGATAATGTTATCCCTAGCCAAAAAAAGTTTTCAAGTGAATATTGTACGTAGTATTTATTCAACGTATGGATACGAATCTCTATGTCAAATTACTATTTGCAATTTTAGCTTACTTAGTCTCTCTCTCTCTCTCTCTCGTACAGTTTGTAACCTGACAAGGAATCCCCCCCTCCCATAAGTACAAAAACTAACAGCCATGTGGACTGCCATTTTGCTTTTTTATTTAAGAGGCTACAATTCATAAACTTCCAAAAGGATTGGTTTACATCGGTGACACGAACATTAAATTTTCTCATGGGTCATATTTAGTTTCCACGCTACAGAAAAAATATTACCTTCACAGGAAATAATCGGAGATTTTGCGTGTGCATATAAAATCTTAACACTTTTTTGTCAACATTTTTCATCCTGCGGCAAATGGCAAGTTTATACTTTTTTTTTTTAAATTTATTTATTTATTGGAGGTTTAACAACCACCGTGAGAGCAACTCAGTGGGCTGTAAGCAGTCACCCATCCCTAATTTGGGGCTACTGGTTCCAGGGAAGGGAGAGAGCCAGTGGCATAAGACAAACACAACATCCCTGCCTCACCGGGATTCCAATCCGGACCCAATTTGGACGAATGATTATATTCATAACCCATTGCTTAGACCACTGCGGCACTGGGGCAGCAAGTTTATATTTAAGGATATCTTTACGAGGAGCAATAAATTTGCGGGATGTTGATCAGACAAAGTGCGCAAAAGGTATGGAGCGTCAGGTCATTTGCAGTAACCCTCTACAAACAATATCTATAAAGGAGAGAGGCTTCATTTCATCGTCGGCATGATAAATCTGAAACTAAGCACGACGGAACTTTTTATCTATGTATACATACATAATACGTACATACATACTCGCCAGAATTGAAAAAAAAAGCTGATTAAAAAAAAATAAACGATTCCCAAAATTAGACGAAGAAATTTTACCACGATCTCTCGTCTAGAGCGAAAGCATTGGCAGCCATCACCCCCCCCCCCAAATAATTTTGGTTTTGCATCGATTTCAAGAAATGATTAAGATGGTGACACAAAACGCGGGAAAATCTCGCGAACACTGTAAACCCTGTAGATGTTAAATTTTATGATAATCACCAAATTCGTTATCGGAAAAAAAAAAAAAAATTGTTCCACGGAAGCTCAACTTCCTCTTGTCTGATTTGATTATATATAATCAAAAACTGACATGGACGTTGATCACAGCGTTATGAGACATCGAAATATAAACATTGTTCACGAACTAATCGTCCTTTTTTAAAATAAAAAATTCCTTCAAAACGTGAGTTCAACAATACATGTGTCCGCGTGATGGGTGGGATCGCTTCTTGCGTGCGGGAGGAATGCCGTTCTTCTTCCGTTACCAAGTCTTCACACAGCCGTGTCCATGAGGCAGCGTGCTTCGCCGATTGCACTGTCATTGTGGAAATGCACTGGCCATGCACCATGTTTAAAAATTCTTTTCTCGGTGCTCAGGCAAAAGCCCAAGGTTTTTTTTTTTTCTTCATTTGATAGATTAAACCTTTCTTTGCAAAGAATAACAACTGCAGCTTTATAAGTGCTGTACTACATTGCCTTTTTAAGCATTGAAGAAAGGTTCTCTCGTGGCTCATAACTCAAAAACTAAAGCAGATAGAAATGCATGCATTGCACCAACGGATTCCTTGGTAAAAATTAAGAAAGAATGATGATTTATGCATTTCTTTTTATTCTAAATAACGGAGATATTTGCGTTTTTACACAAAATATTTCCGCCATGCACCAAAATTCAAAAAATTATATCTTCTAACCTATTGGAAATAAAAAATTGAAACTTTCAGGGTTTTTATAAGTTGGGAGTAGCTACCCATTAAAAAAAAAATTGTAAGAATCGGATATGTGTTGGTGGAAAATTAATTCAAATCTGACTATTTCGCGTGGAATGACCCACAATCAAATTTTCTGCACTGGATGAAACATTGCTCTCTCATTTGAAGTATTAAAAGGAAATATGGGTAAATAGTATTATATATATCGTGTTGTGACTGTCATGTGACATCTCCAGCACTATGTATTGGTGAAAGATTTTGTTTTGATAGGAGCCTCACCATTTTCCTGGTCCTGGATTCCTAAGTGTCTTAGTCAGTCGCTGAGTGTATGTGTAATGACTTGTAGCATACACGTGTTGAGAAATTGTTTAGGTAGCTCAAATATGCTTCTCCATCCCTGATGTATATACCATATAGGTTACTGTGTACTTAGCATAAAAACACATGTGTTGATGTTTTTTGGGGATTTTTTTATTATTATTTAATTCTAAGGTCAAGTAGGACTCATGCTTACAGTGTTGTAAAAGAGCAATTTTTTATATATGTTGAGTGATTACACTGCATATACATATTTAAATAGGTGCAAGCATTAGTTCATATAATTTTGTTGTTAATCATCATAAAGCTATTAGCCAAATTAAAATTTTTTAACAGAAACATTGTGAATGATGAAACTGTTGATTATAAATGATGGCTCAAAAAATAAGAGAACAAATGCTGAAGGAGGAGAGAATAATGAAAATGGTGCTGTGTTCTCATGATAGCTATGAAGTGAGAAGAGTGAAATTAAAGCTCACACTTATGTTTTCTAAGCCAGTTAACAATAACTTATGTTAACCACATTTAACCATACTTCTTGCTATTTGGTACTGTTTTTTCATTGCATACCAATTTAAAACCAAAGTGTGCAGTTTTTTTTAAACTATTATAATTGCTATTTTTCTTTTTTTCTTTTCCTCCATTCCTACCGCTCCAGTTTTTGCTCATCTTTTGTATATTTTTAGTACTTTCTGTATTGAAAATATGCTTAATGCTAAGAAATCTGGTTGATATTAATAAAATGTTCCAGTTTAATTTAGTTGGTGTGATTACTCTGATCTACTATAATTGCTGTTGCTTCGGGTTTTTAATTATTGAACTTAAATATGTTTTGCAATTCAGGAAGAGGGTGAAGAAGAATTTGATCATTTCCAAGATGATGAAGAATTTGAAGGTCTGAACCAGGAAATACCCTTATCAAAGGGAAAACCCTCTGAAAAACCAGATTTAAAAATCACAAAGGTATGTTGTTGTTTTTCTTTCTCAAAATCCATGTGTATGTATATGGAATGAATGTTCAGTGTAGTCTTTTCAGAATGGAAGTATTTTTTATTGATAGTAACCATTTGATAATATTCATCAGTAAATAAAAATTCAGCACAAATGTCAGATTAATCACAATAATATTGCCTGAAAGTTGAATTTTTACATTTATTGACATACTAATAAACTACAAAGCCAGCTAGTTCTTCTAGTTGATTAGGAGTTGTTAAAGATAACTTTCATATATTATTTTTGCAATGTTTCTGCACTCTTTGGACAAATATGGTCATTGTGTATGCGTGTACCCATTTTTTTCCAAAACAAATAAAAAACAATGGTTTTTCTTTCACACAGGGTGAGTGAGACAGAGTGTGAGAGAGACCTTTTTATTCTATGTCGAGTAGAATATGCTTCTCCCGAAATAGGAAGAAAGAATTCTTATTGTTACGTAGACCAGTTTATTTTGTGATCATTACTTTTATTTTTTAAATCATTAAAAGAGGATTAATTTAGCTGAAGTACAGTACCGAAAAAAATGACAGTTAAGAGCTGCAAAATGATCCAAATACAACCTTATTACACGTTTGTCCATTTTTGTCTGCCCATTTTTGTCTGCTGATACACATTCTTGGGAATACATTCTAGCAACTAGTTGTGAGTGCTTTGTGGTTCTGAGTATGCAG
The DNA here is from genome assembly GCA_039090855.1 of Macrothele yani. Taxonomy (NCBI): domain Eukaryota; kingdom Metazoa; phylum Arthropoda; class Arachnida; order Araneae; family Macrothelidae; genus Macrothele; species Macrothele yani. Next base: position 176,143,755 of record CM077010.1, on the reverse strand, counting down.
AAATAAAGAAATTGATTTGGGCATCATTCAATTTTTGCATTTTTTCAAGCCTTTGAATATGATAGCTGAGGAACAAGTGAAGCAAGATTGCAATGAAAGATATCCTCTTTTTTTTTTTCATTTGATTTTTATATGTTTAGGCAGAACATAATAATTCTGATATGTCGCAGTAATAAGTATTCTTGTTTGTAATAGTTTTCTTCATGCACCACTAGGATTTCTATGGTGGTTATGTGATGAAAATCTTCACTCTAAGATTTAAGTTGTTAAAGAAATGTAAGTAGCACTAAATAAAACATTGGTTCTGTGGCATGTAGTTCAAGATACTTTTTTGTGGAGAAAGGCACTATGTTCATTTTACAATGATTAAAGTATACAGAGTAGCTTATTTTGTCAGAGACTCTGTTTCCACAATACCCATCCCTACAGTATCTCCAGCCATAAGCAGAATGCTCCTGTCTCTCAGATGTGTAATACCACTAAACTAAGGCTTATTTTTGACAGCAGAGATGTTCTACAATTTTCTAGTGGCAAAATGAGTCAATAGCTGTGAATTGAGATCTTGTTTTTTATATAATAAAGGAAGGAGTAGGCCTACCAGACAATTTGGTAGTGTCAACAGAATAATTTATTAAATTAGAATTTTTTCATGTAAATTCTCATCTGTGCTTGTCACTGTATGTTTATTGTTCCACATACTTATAATCATATTTACTAAATGTTTTCCACACCAACAGAAAATTACATTGCTTGTTGGTCATTTAAGTCTCTGACTGTACCCATACCTAGGTGACAGTGGCGTATTATGGGTCCAAGACCTAGGCTATCTCACCCCGACCCCCACATTTTTTTTTTTTTTTAATTATGAAGTTTATTTTTCAGTTAAGTAATAGAAGTAACTTATTTTCTAAATTTTAGGTGTATGCTATTGCTAACATAATGCCAAATAATTATAAGCAGGGTTAGACAAAAACCCAAAATTTTCAGGCGCAAGCTCCATTTTTCAAGAACCAATCGAATTTTTGAAAGAGATACGAGTAGAAAACCATGGAGAAAACCGAGACTTACGAGACATTTTTCACCGAATATCGGGACTTGCGAGGCATTTTTCACCGAATATCGCACGTGTCTGTTGGCACCCACCATGCCGATGACGCCCCTATAGCTCGCATGTCGGGGCTCGCGAGACGTTTCTTTTCACCGGATAAAGAAAAAGAAACTTCTGCATGTTGGGTGTCATCCGCCAAGCTGATGACGCCTCTATGGCTCGCATGTCGGCGCTCGCGAGGAATTTCGTTTTCACCGAATAGCTCGCGTGTCGGGTGTTATCTGCCACGCCTATGACGCCTCTATAGCTCGGATGTCGGTGCTCGCGAGGAATTTCTTTTTCGCCGAATAGGTGGGGTGTCATCCGCCACGTCTATATGACGCCTTTATAGCTCGTATGTCGGGGCATGCAAGACATTTCTTTTTCGCCGAATATGTCGGGTGTCACCCTCCATGCCAATGATGCCTCTATATCTCACATGTTGGCGCTCGCGATACATTTCTTTTTCACTGAATAGCTTGCGTGTCGGGTGTCATCCTCTGTGCTCATTACACTTCTATAGCTCATGGGTCGGGGCTTGCGAGACACTTCTTTTTGCCGAATATCGCACGTGTCTGGTGGCACCCTCCATGTCGATGGCCCCTCTATAGCTCGCATGACATTTCTTTTTCCCCGAATAGGTCTGGTGTCAGCCGCCACGCTGATGATGCCTCTATAGCTCGTATGTCAGGGCTGGCGAGCTAAAGATGAGCTTTCACTGCTAAATTGTTGCCTCTACTGCAGAAAAGAAAAAAAATGTGAGTATGGGTGAAAAGTTATTTGAGTGGAAAGGGTTAATTTAGATTAAAACGAAATGAAACGTAGCAGTGAAACAGCTAAGACAACAAAAAGAACGAAGTCAGATAAAACTTATCGTCAAGTGTACGCGGTATGTATAGTAAAGAATGGCCTTTTTATGAAGCATCTAAAGTTTTGCTGAATCACGTTTTATAAGCCATGGGGCTGCGATTTTAGCCTGTCACAAGGCGGGCGCAATGATAGTAGGCGTCATGCGGAGAGCAAGAAGCACAAAGATCATGCCAAAAGATTAAATGGAGATGTGAGTAAAATTAATGTAGCCAAAAAACTTCTGATAGCTTATAAAGAATCCTGAAAAAAATATCAATAGCAGATTAGTGCTGAAAAAATGCAGCAAAACAAGTAAAAAAACAGAAGAAATTGAATGTTCACAAGGTGATTTGAAATGGGAAGAAGCTGAACATTTGCAGCAGTTGGATTCCCTCATAAAATGTTAAACAGTGCTGAGATGAACATTGAATGTGGCATAAAAAAAACACCTGAGTGCAATAGAAAGTGGACAGATACTATTAAAAGAAGCAAAACAAAACATTGCTAACTATCTTAAAAAATTAGAAAAGAATAGAAGTGAGCAATCAAATATTGAGGAAAGCAGCGAAAAACGAAGCATTTTTTGTAAAATAAATTATTAATAATAGAATCCTGCTATGGTTAAAAAAAATTTGATCTATTTGAAAACTAAAATGTTTGCATATGTGTGTATTTCAATGCAAGATGTTTTAAATTTAAGTAGGGTGCATCTATTTCCAAAACATTTTTTGCTTAAGAGTTTGTTCTATCTACTAATATTTTACCTGCTCTAAAAAATGTTTTCTTACACCAAAAATGTATTTTATCTGCTCCAAAAACACATTTTGCTGCTCCAAAAATGTATTTTATTTGCTCCAAAACTGTATTTTACCTGCTCTAAAAATAAATTTTACCTGCTCCAAAAATGCATTTTGTTGCTCCAAAAATGTATTTTACCTGCTCCAAAAACACATTTTGCTGCTCCAAAAATGGTTTTGCAACTTTCCATCACTGCATTTTAGGAACATTTTCTTCTTGAAATAATGCATGGTTTCTGCGCCAGGGGCATAGATGTATATCTTATTTTTGTCAATATCTTTACTTCTAAAAGTCAGATTTGAAAAATTCCTTCTTTGTTTAATAGTGTTTCCATTGCAAAATGTTTTTCCTATAAATTCAAAATTTTCAAGTAAATCATAGACTTTCCGCTAGGGCGCACAATGGTAAATTGCGTTTTCTGCTCCTAAAACTCCGATTTGAAAAATTCTTCCTGTATCGCGTACAAGACCTGACGGAAAGTATTTTTCACATAATTTCCAATGTTTGGTAAAGAATGGTTTGGCCACCAGGGGTCATAAGTGTTAATTTCTACTTCCGATGTATTTGTAGCAAAATCTGGGCTCCTGAAAACTAGACTAATTTTTTTTTTTTTCCATGGACCGTTACCGCTCATATATATAAACCTTTTGTGAATACTTTCTTCCTAAAATAATGCATGGTTTTCCCACCAAGGGACGTAAAGTCACATATTATTTTTGTCGATAACTCTGTTTCTAAGAGTTTGTAAGCTCACGATTCTGTTTACAGCAATATCTGAGGGATTAAAGACTCGATTGAAAAACTTCTTTCTTCCAACAGATGCTATTGTTTTCCATACCGGTTCCATTGACTTTGAATAGCTTTGATAAATTTATTTGCGTCAGAACGGATACAAAAGACGTGCTTATTACACCCGAAAATTCGGTGTCATCTTTCTTGTTAAGGTTGTTTATGTCAATACATTTTGTTTGTCTTATGAGCTCGCCATGTTCACGTTTAGTGTTGAGGTGCATCTTACATCTCACCAATTTATGGTCACTACCTGTGTTGAACTTGTTTAGCACACTGCGGTCTTCTATGACAAATTTTTTGTTACACATAATAAAATCAATTTCACTTGTCGTTCCATTTGGATGTCTCCATGTCCATATCCTGTGTGGCTTTTTTTGAAAAAGGAGTTCAAGATGAAAAACCCTTCTGCCTCTGCAAACTCAATGAGAGTATTTCCACGCTGGTTTCTGTTCCCTTGATCGAATTTACCTACTAAAGTTTCGTTCTGTTGCCGTTGCCCTATTTTCGCATTGAAATCTCCCATAATGATATTCAAGTGCTGCTTGCCTTTATTATTTAGATGAGGAATTTCCTCATAAAATTCTTCAATCTCTTCTTCAGGATGACTTGTGGTGGGTGCATAAGCTTGAATAATCTGAGCCTGGTATCTTCTTGAGAGTTGGATAACACGTCGTGCAGCTCTGTCGGAGGAACTTTCAACTTCTACAACTTTATCCTTCAGTTTCTTGTTTATTATAAATCCAACACCACTAGTTCTGCCAGTATCTGTCCCACGATAGTAGAAGAGATGTCCCACTTTTCAGTTCAATGAGATCTTCTCCTTTTCTCCTTACCTCACTTAGACCGACGATATCCCACTTGATGCTTTGTAGTTCCTCTTCCAATTCAAGAAGCCTTGAATCAGAAGATAGGGAGCATCCATTATACGTAGCCAAGGTCAGCATCAGATGGCAGCCTAGTCCGGTCTTCCGGGGATTCTTAGCACCCTCTGCCTTCATGTCGCACTGACCGCTGCCTTGGCCAGGTACATTCCAGCTGCCGGAGACTGAGGGCCAAGATTTAAGTTGTGGAATCATTTTGGAGGGTTTGGCCATAACTCACCACGCTGGCCAAGCGGGTTGGTGAGTGTGGGATAGTATTTCCTCTAATCCCGATGGTATAGTTATACCGCTATTGGCGGTCGTCAGAACCCCTTTAGTGGGAACAGGATGCACCATTAGAAGGTGGGGTTGACATTTGTCAAGGAGAGGCTGTGATGTTACGCATCACCTGACCTTACATCCCATATATATATATATTGTAAAATAAAAACATAGTATTTGTTTTTGTGAATGCTGCAGTGTAATTGAATTTGTTGTTTATAATTATTCCTTACAGACTTTTCTTTCAAATATCTTATTTAAATTTAGGTACCTCTTCATCTACGACGAAACTGGGAAAGCTTTTATTTAGAGTTTTTAATGATAGCTGGCCTCCTTGTGTACTTCATCAATTTTATTGCTGGGGAAAATAAAAATCAGAAGCTTGCTATGGCATGCTTCAACTCTCACAAACAAATGTTAGATAGGAATTTTACATTAGTTGATGAGTAGCTTGCACAGATGAAGTAAGTGCTTTCTTGTTTTTGTCTTTTTTTTTTTTTATATAATTTGCATTTCATTTTATTAAGCACAAGAACTAAATGTTTACAATGTTCATGAAATAAAAATATTAAGCTATCATATCTTTAATAACTGATTAATTTGGGAAATTTAAAAAGAACAGTAGTTGACGGCTTGTAGATAACATTTTCTGTAATTTTTTCTTCTGAACTTTTCAATAAAACTTCACTGAAAGCATCAATATTGGTTCAAGAGGCATTCACATTAAGGTACAAATTTGTAACAAGTGTGTGCGTGAAGGGGGGGGGTGTATTTGGCTGCCTTTTGCATCACTACGGTAAAATTGAGTAACTAAATGTATGGTTTTGTCACAAACTTTCGCATAATTTTGTGTCCATTCTTTTTTTGTTTTGTTTTTTTGTTTAAAGTTACTGCTATGAAATTCTTTTGCTATGAAATTCTTTTTCAGTTCCTTTGCTTGACAATCTCATTGACAAAATTGTTAAAAACTAGATTCTTGCACTTACGTTAGTACTTTAAAATTTGTTTTCCGGTTGTCCAATTGCTTTTTATTTTATTTTATCCAGTTGGTCATCATCGTGTGAGGGTTGCTTTCAGTACACTTACAATAATTTCATATTTACACATTATTTCTACGGTTTTCTTGCAATACTGTTTCAAAAAGAGCATTTTCTTTTCAGATGTATGTAATTATTCTACTGAAATTAGAGAGATACTCAAATGAGATAAAGTAAACGGGATGTAAAAATTCATCGTCTTCTTTAGGCACAGGTGCATATAATCCTGTATCTGTGTTCTCAGTAGCGCAGTTTGAACTGGGGTTTTTCTAACTTAGCTGATCCTAAATTGCCAAAAATTCTCCCCAACTTCTTCAGTGAGCTGCCATTTTATTTTGATTTTACAAATGAATTGAAAATATCTGTTACTACACAACTAGTTTTCTTGCTTAGAATTTAAATTCGTCTTCTGTGCTTACAATATGAACTCTTTCAAGTTTCTTTAATATCTTTTCTGGGATAACAAATTAAAGCTGTATCAGCAGCAGAACAGAAATTGTTTATCTCACTTTCACATGTTTTGGCATCACTATTGATATCCTATCCAATGCGTGCCACAGACCATTTATCAGCATTCAAATTAAAGAAATGCTGATAAGATACAGCCTTATCAAACACCCTTTCCAATTTTTAACCTCTGATTTCTCTGAGCAGATCGTATAGTTACTTCATGATAATGGTACTGATATTTTTGTTGGGATATGTACAATGGAAATTCTCTCTTTGAAATAACTTCTCATATAATTTTTTTTATACCACACATATTCTGATGCCTTTGATAGAACCAATAAAATGTACAAACATGCCCCCCCCCAAGGAATTTGTGATCTTTTTCTACCAATCATTGCTCACAGTTTGAGATGTGACAAGTGCTTTATGTGATGATATTGTTATAAGATGCATATTTTGAAGGTTGATTGAAAAATAAAACACAATAGAAGATGAAAATGTATTTGCACACAAAGACTGCCCATGACCTGTAACATGATCCTGTGTTTTGATGCATGGTATTTAGTGTTTTTGAGTTTGAAAAGGCTCTAAATTTGCAGTGTATTTTACAAAACTGAAAGCCTGTACATAACTGTTGCCAGTCCTCCATAATTTTGAATACTTATCAATTAAAATGTCCTAGTTTACAATATCTAAAACCTAAGGTTAACTTACCTAGAGTAGACAATAAGTAATTAATGCAGAAATAATACTAGCATAATTATTCCTTATCTCTTGGCTGTTTCGACTATCTGCAGATGTTTCGTGTCCTTGGATGTGGATCGGGTCACATTATCAATGCTGCTTGCGAACATGACCCGATGGACATACAGGGACATGAAACATCTGCAGATAGTTGAAACAGCCTAGAGGTAAGAAAGAATTATCCTAGTATTATTTCAGTATTAATCACTTGAAATGTCCTGTATTGTGGACTCATTCCCAAATCACATTTGAAAAAGTAGTATGGTTTATTGATTAATATCATGTGTTGTACAATGTGTTCAAACTGATAAAAGAAAAATTCAAGGAATTGAAAGAAAATTCCATCTTGGAGAGGTCTCCATTTCATACAGGTTTTCTTTTTTTTTTTTAACAATTTATTTTTCTTTAATTCTCAAGCTTCCCAGTTAGGGCATCTTTTTTTTTTTTTTTTTTTTTTTCATTGATGAATGTATTTTCATTATTTTTGCTGCTGCAGTCAGGTCCTTTGATGCCTCTGAATAATTTGGGCTGAACTCACTGGGAGCTTCAGTTGCTACATGTGCATCTGCATTCACATATTTACCCGCACCCATGTCATGAAATTTAGCTAGTTGTAATGCAGTTTTTAAGCTGTCAGTTTTATACCCGTCTGAAGCTTTATCATAAATTTTCTCTGGAGAATTTTGCTTCTTCCTACATGTTGATAACCTGGTCTTGGAAGTAGCCACTCTCTTGTTGGCTCCAAACTAAAAAAGATACAGTAGTGAAGTAGTATGTGCACTGTGGGTTTTTGTTCCTTTCTAAGCATAGAAGAATCTCAAAAGGCAAATTTCCTGCACTTTTCTTATGGATGGTGCTGTCATTGGTATCACATCTGCATAAGCTCTGAGGAGTACAAAAGTCATCTGCTGGACATTGTGAGTAGTATAATCATTTTCTTTATGGTATATCTGATGAGAACAAAGAAAGTTTCCTTGGAAAGAGTTGATAAGCTTACAAGTGGGAAGGGGGGGGGGTAGAATCTTTCCATTGCAACAGGTTTCCATCCATAAAATCTTGCAGGTTTCACTGTATTAATTGTTTTGATGTTCATGATTTAATGAAAGATAACTGGCAAGATATGAATGCTGTGAAATCTTGTAAAGATAATATGCATGGTAAATTGTCAAGACACTTGTTTTGCAGAATTATAAATCCTTTTGGACTGTTGAGTTAAATAAAGCATTGATAAAATAGCTTTAGTTTCCCCAAGACTTATTGGAATAGCTCTCGTTTCCCCAAGACTTATTGGTTTTTCTAATCAAATTTGCAGAAGAGAGAGGAAAAACAAAAAAACATCTCAGTACTGTCAGTTAATGTATTAAAGTAAATTTCCAATAGTGTTTCATATTGTTCCTAAGTCTTAAGTTGTGAATGCGAATATGTATGTGTTACATCATTTTCACTTTTTTTTTTAAGTTGATGATGGTAAGAAAGAGATTGAAAGTCCTGGGCTTCAGAAGGAGTCTGAAAACATCTACACTTTATGGTGCAGTGGCAGAGTATGCGTGGAAGGCATGCTTGTTGAACTTAAATTTCTAAAACGTCAAGACCTAGTCAGTGTTTTATCCAACATGCTACGGCCTGCTAGTGATCAAATGGTAATAGCATTCATTTCTGATATGTAAAAATAAAATATGCATAAAATTAATGTTTGCCAGCAATGTGGATGTAAATTGTTTCTAAACTTTTATTTTGAGATCAAATGTGCAAGTAAATGAAGGGGAATTTTTAAAATCACGAATTGCCTTCCCAGCTGGGACAAGCAAGAGTTTAACATTTTTATGATGAAGACTTCTATATCTGCAGCATCAGTAGTAAAACTCATTGCATTTGATTTAGAGTGATTAGCATATGATCACAATTTATTAATTTTATGTAACTGAAAAAATGATTTTTCATGTTTGTTGGGTTTTGATAGGTATGATGAAAAAGTGGGGTGAATATTTTGAAGGCCTGTTAAATGAAAATTTAGTGACTGGTAGCTAAGTAGCTCTTGCATAGGGGAGAGGGGCTAACATCCACCCTAAGCAGCTCTAAGAAAAATGCACATCCCTAATTTAGGGCCACTGTGTTCAGGGAAGGAAGAGAGTCATTGCTGAAAGATGAACGCGTACCCCATGTCTCATCTAGGACTGAAACCTGGACCCAGCTCAGATGAGTAGCCTAAAACCTACACCTCTGACCACTCCGCCACAGGAGTATTTCAAAAGTGGCTATTGAAAGTGTGTGTTAGCATTGATGGTCAAAAATAGTACAGGTCCATCGATGCTCATGAAGTAGTGGGAAAGATGAAATTAATCCAAAGTTTGCTAAGCACAGTGAATGAGAATCATTCAGTTGCATAGAATTAGGGTCATTTAGATGGCCTGGGAAATTGTTTAGGCTCCTGAAAACTGGCTGAAGTTAGTTATTGTAGAAATTTATAAGAAAAGAAACAAGAAAGATTGTAGTAACTATTGTGGCCTTTCCTTAGTTTGTTCCTTGCAAATTTACTCTGTCTTATTTATTGAGGGAGAAGCTTAGAAAAGTGGTAGAAAATCATTCCCCAGTGAAGGACATGTGGCTCCAGATATCCATAATCAAGCAGCATTCTGAGAAGTTTTGTGTAGTACATGGTGAACATTCCAAAAAGTTTCATGTTTATATGGTGGCTACTAGTGACTGTGAAAGGCTTTTGACTTGGTTCTTATGTCCAAGTTCAGTGCATTAAAAAGTCACAGGTGAAAAGTCTTAACCATCACATTCAGTCAGAAACCTGTACTGTAAAAACTGATCTCTCAATACCAGTAAACGGGTATTTATCAATCAGTTTTGCTACAATGAGGATGGAAAGAAGTACTGCTAAGTGATTTCAGATTAAGATTAGGATGTATGTTTACCCATTTTTGTTTGCAGTTTTTGTGGATAAAATGTTTAAAGAAAATTTAATGTGAGATGTTGAATGAGGGGTTCTAATATTACTTTATGCCACTAACTTATAGGGATTAGACAGCAGTAAAAAAGAAAATTGGTAAAATATCTATTACACTGAACAACAAATTAGAACTTTCTTTCTTGCCCCTAAACAAAAGTGGGTGATTTTGACTGTAATTAACATGCCGTGATTCCAAATCTGTAATCCAAAATGCTGTATCACCTACCAATTTTTTGGGAATTCAAGTTAAAATTTTGAGGAAGTATTTAAAAATTATATAAAATTACAATTGTCTCGCATTTTTTTTCCCACAAAATGTCACCATATTAAGGGTTGAAAATTAGTTATTCCATCTAAGAAAGACACACTGATCCTAAAATGAGGTCAGGAAAGTTTTATAAATACAAGAGATTGCTACAAACATGTGAAAAATATAAACAAATTAAGTGTTTTACTCACATTTTTAAAATGTTTTCCTGGAAGACTTATGCTTGTAGTAACTGGACTCCGAAACATCTGTAATTAGAAACCAGCAATAGTCCACAAGCATGTGTGGTGACCACCTCCCTGTATATCGTCTTTCCATTTTAGATATGTCCTGGTGGAATATTTCTCCATGCTTGTTGCTCACGGCATCTAGGTTAGGCAGAAAAAAAGTCCACGTGCGAGTAGAGAAAGTGAAGTTTAAGAGACATATTGCACCCCATATGCTTGTATGCCTTTAGCATAGCTTCCACTAGTTCACAATAGTTTTCTGCCCTAACATTTCCCAGAAAGTTCGTGCAAACAGATTTTAATACTAACCACGCTGCTTTTTCAGTTTCAGTGAGTTTGGCCATGAACACAGGGTTCTCCATTACTATCCGGATTCCTGGTCCAATGAAAATGCCTTCTTTTAATTTTGCGTCGCTCAATCTAGGAAACTTTTCCTTCAAATACTGGAATCCGCTGCATCCTTTATCCATAGCTTTGACAAAAATTTTCATCAAGCGTAGCTTGATGTGGAGTGGGGGCAATAAAATTTTGTCGGAAGCAACGAGCAATTGGTATTTCACTCTTTTCCCCAGGTAAACGTTCTCTCAAAGGCCACTCTTTGAAAAAACAACAAGGCCACTCACACAAAAAACGACAAAATTTGGTATACCCTTGTTGCATTCCTGTTAGTAGTCCAATAACTTTTAGGTCCCCTCATATTTGCCACATATGTTCAGCGTAATTGATAGATTTAAGGAGATGATCCATATTCTGGTGAGTTTCTTTCATGTGTGCAGCATAGGCCAGTGATACTGATGGGTAAATGTTTCCATTATGTGATAACACTGCCTTTAAACTTAGTTTGGAAGAATCAATGGAGAGACGCCATTCTTCAGGACTGTGGTCCCTCCCAAACTCGGCGAACAGTCCATTAACATCACTGCAATAAACAAGATCAGCACTCTTGGAGAAAAGAGATGACAGACACTCATGGCGTTTTGTATAGGTTATGACTTTAGTACCAGGCTGAAGATGTCACCCTTGTAGCTGAAAACCCAACATTTCAGCTTGGTTTTTCGTGATGTTCAGGTCTCTTACGAGGTCATTCAGCTCGTACTGTGAAATTAAATGAGGTTCTTCTGATGCAGGCTGGTATTCGTGATCAGTAGAACAGGATGGTTAAGCTTCAGAGGAGGAGTTTGATGTTTCGTCATCCAGGGTCCATTTTTCCGGCAGTTTGAAAATTGGCAGGAAATCGTCGTGCTTAACATGTCTCATGGCTGAAGGCAAATTCGGGTAAACTGTGGTATGTTTATTTTTCAAAGAAAAGCCAGTTACGTTTGTTAAACAGAAGTAGCAGTCAGAAACGTGGTCCTTTGGTTTTCTCCAAATCATTGGAATAGCAAAAGGCATGCATTGAAGGGTGCTTGCCATTTAACCAACCTCTTAAATATCGCGAATATTTGTTGCAACATACATGAGGCGCCCAAATTTTATCTATATCACCAAGTGGGCAAGCAAAATAACACTCTTATGCCTTCCTAATCACCGGAGTAATTGCTTTTCTTTGGGTGTTCAGTGTAAATTCACCGCACACAAACAAAACAAGTGAGAGCTCTGACCAGTTTTTGAGTCATAAAATGGGAGGAGTGCATTCGACCTTGACCTAAATACCCGTGGTTTCAACCCCACGCGCTCACCTGATGCTCCTGTTTCGCAAACGACACACAGCCTATCACAAAAGCATTAGGTGATATGAAAAAACTGCATTCGTTTTCGGATTTAGCACCTCCTAAAACGTATTATTTGCTATGTTTTGAGTTGGGGCAAATTTCAGTGTTTTTCAGTGTTATCAGTTGTACAAAAATATTTTTCTTTAAAAAAGTGGTTGGTCAGAGAGAATTTAAGAGGCTGTAATTCATGCAGTGCTGAGAGTAACCCTCTATTTCAGCAATGAGAGTCAGGAACTAGGCTCCTTTGGAAGTCAGAAGCTACTACTGCCTTAAAGGTGGTGTGAGGAATATACGGGTGGGGGGATGATAAGTTCATTCAGTGGCAAAATTGTATCTATTGTCGATTCCGACGGCCAGTTTATTCACGTAGGTAAGAAGTTTCCCATTATGTAAAGATGTAAATAAACGTTTCATATGAGTTTATTCTTTTTTTCTTTTTTAAATACTTATTGTTGATTCCTACTGGTTTCGTCTACCAAGTTCGAATCCCGGTGAGGCATAGATGTTGGTTTGTCTTATGGCACTAGCTCTCTCCCTTCCCTGAAACCAGTGACCCTAAATTAGGGACGGACGACTGCTTATACATACCTGCCAAGTTTTACGGTTTGCCTGTAAAATTACGGAAATGTGACTGGTTTTACGAGCAAAATGTTAATTTTACGGATTTGGTAATTCTCAGATTTTTTTCTTTTTCTGATGATTTTGCACCCATTGTTAAAACTTTTTTTTACTTAATCCATTCAAAGTAAAGTGCCGATGTAAGTTGCAAATAAGTTTTCAGTTACATGTGTTTATTTGGGAACATTTTGCTGCAGTTTTCCCACGTTTTTGGTTATTGTTTTGCCTTTTTTCAAACACTAGAAATACCAACCAGCTGGGCTTGTTTAACCTTGGCTCTCTCTCTCTCTCTCTCTCTCTCTCTCTCTCTCTCTCTCTCTGTCTCTCTCTCTCTCTCTCTCTCTGCCCCCCACCCCCTTCTTTTCAGATAATGCATTGTTTGTCTCCCGGGTCGCAACTTCTCAGCAGGCCAGTGTGGGGTGTGTCTTGCATTCGAGCAGGTGCCTATTACTCCCAGTTCGAAATGCTATCTCAGAACGTAGTTATCATAGAAAAAAAAATTCAAACGGATTTTAAATCTGGAATTTTCAAGCCCAGGTCAATACCTAACATGATGAAATTAAGCAAAAACTGCCAGTTTTGTGAAATTAAAAATGCATTGGGGCATGGTTTCATAACTTCTTCTCTGGCAATAAATTTGACCTAATGAAAGAATGCTACTGTAAGAAGAAGTTAAAAAGGAAAAAAAAAAAAAGTAAGTCCAGTGTTCATTTGAGCCAGTGCTGCTCCAGCAATGATTTATTTTGCTGGTCCGTTAGTAAGTTTTGTTCATCGCTCAATAACGTTCATAAAAATGTCTTGGCTTGATTCAACAAAATTAATATGTTAGGGCACATACTAATTCGTCAAATCCCTATTGAAAATGGTCGAAGGTAAGGTCAAGACATAGGAGTGGGATTCATTCTACTGCCCTTTTGTGTGATGACTTCATCACAATCATGCTTTGATTTTACTTAAGTTTCGGTATGCTGTTCAGCACCCATAGTGGACCTATCCTATTGAAAATGGTTGCTATCAGCATTCACAGGGACAGTGCAGTAGTTACATGCGCAAGATTTGTTCGCTCGCGTTTCAGAATTTTAGCACAATATCTTCAGTGGAAATTGACCAATTTGGATAGAATTTGTTATTATAAAAGGCGCTTGTGGTAGCTTTTGAATTTAGAAATTAACAGGCACAAAAAAAAAAATTCTAGGATAAAGCAAAACCCCGCAAAAATATACAGTCTATCAATTAATTCATGCTAAGGGATTCGTAAAGAAAACAGTAAAGTATCGTGGAGAACACTGTTGCTTTTGCAAACCCACACTTTTTTGTAGACGAAATTTAGGATTTTTGAAAACAACTGAATTTTAAAATATCCGAATTTTGACAGCACGAGTTTAATCTAGGGAGGGAGTACACTTTTTTTTAATCTGTTTTAAAAAACAAACAAACCGCTATTGGCTTCGTAACTTCTATCAAACCGAATTGTGTGATATTTAGAGATTTTCATTTTCTAAAACAGAATATGCATATTCTACATTTTGTCACGTTAGGCATTTTTTATTATTTTTTTTTTCAGAGGTATAAAATCGGGATTAAAACCCCATTTCAAACGTCCTGTGCCGTGGCTATGCCACAAAGGGAGCAGGGGACAAAATGGGGAAGATATCACCGACAAAGTAGCTGTATCATTTCCCGTGACGCCTGATGTAAAAGACTGTTGGTTTTATTCCGGCAAAACACATTGTGTTAGTTTACTTCAGGAAAGAGGGTGGTTCAGACGTTGATAGGCCCAGATTGTTTTTGTAAAGGAATAACTAGACAAGAGAAGCTCTATTCAGTAAGATGAGTGGAGGGGGAGGACAGGAAGGGAAGACAGAACTATGAAATCAATGCCGTTTGGAAGTATAAAGGATGCTGCTAAAGGGGTCGGATATAGTAAAAGACAGCGCATCGATCCGCCTGTGAGGAATGGTGGGGAGGGTGGGGAGGACCCCAGAGGATGGCATTCGTAACTAAAACCTAAATCTGTGTTTCTAGGTGAAAGAGCCTTTCAGTTAATATCATTGTAGCCAAGTGCTTTTCTAGTTGACTAGTTCAATCGGAAAACTTTTTAATCGGTATTTTTTTCCCCTGTGGATGGCAACTCTCCAAGCTGTTACTGATTAGTGTAGCAGTTTCTCTTGTATGCTTTTATAAGTTTTAATACATTTAGTATTACTGATTCGCTATGGACAGCAATATAAAGGGGGAGGGGACAGTACTATCAAGCATTCCACGATGCATGTTCTGCTGAATTCCAGTGTATTGCAAAATCTTTAAAAATGAAAAATATGCATTTCGCGCTATGTGTTGATGCAATTTCAACATTTCACATGGTGGAAGGAATGATATTACAAATCATATTTCTAGTGACAAGCATAAATAAAACGTTGACTGCGTGGAAAAAAAGTAACGAAATTAACTTGCTTTGTTAAGTTATAATGAACTGGATGCGATTCATACAAAATGTTTGTTCACTTTATTTTTAGTTTAACATAATTTACCAGTTAGTGTCTCTCAGTCACTCTTACTTGAATTGCTTGCTCACACTGGTCGTTAAATCTTCAGTCCAAAAAAAAAAAAAAAAAAAAAAAAAAAAATCCCGAACCGAAGTGGTTGAATGAATTTGTCAATCAAATAAAGTTTACATTTGTTGTTTCATATCAGTTTATTATTAAAAAAAAATTGCCATTGATTCCAACAGGTTTTATCTAGTTTTCTTAAATTTGGTTTCAGACTGGAGAATTAAGGGGGGTTGAATTGCCACAGCTGTGGAACAGAATCTTGGGAGAAATACTGATGGCACGTGCCTTACACATAAATCATCAGTTTAAATGAACTAGCTAGTGCCAAAATAAATTTCTAGTTAGTCAGGCATTTCTCTGATGGTTAGCATTAAACAGTTTACACTAAATCACACACTTGAGCTATCCAAATGTTATTTTTGGTGTGGACACTTGCAGCTTTTCATGGCTGCTTTCTCCTTTTAAAGCAATAGAGCTACTCATGTGCTTCTAAACAGCATGTAGCTTCTTCATAGTCTGCTCATTGTTTTGAGAGATAGGTCATATTCAGTTCTATCTTGCAAGGGTATTCAAAAAATGTCTGGATTCCTGAAATTCAAAATCCAAAACAGTTACAAGCTAATTGAAAGTACCTTCTTTAAATTACTCTCTTCTTGAGCTTATGCAGTAGTCCCAGCATTTCTGCCATTTCATAAATCATGTTTGAAAGTCTTCATTTGGGACCATGTTCAGCTACTGTGTTGTATTCTAATCATATTGTCTGCAGTCTCAAAGCTTTGCTTCTTATGAATTATTTTCAATTTGAGAAACAAAAAGTCACTGCAGGTGTGGGGGCTTAAATCAGGGAAATAAGGTGTCTGGTAACATTGAGATTAGGTACTAGGTCAGGAACTCTTTGATTTACAGTGCTGCATGTGCATTATCATAATGCCACAGCCAGGATTAAGACTCACATTGCTGTGGTTGTTTGTGCTGATTTTTTTTTCTGTTAGCCTTTTCGAAACCTCTTTGTAATGAGAGGTTTGGAAAACCTCTTTGTCTGGTTCAGAGTCTGCCTGGTTGCAACAAATTCAAAATGCACCTCACCTTTACATCAAGGAAAACAGTCAACATCACATTTGATTTCACATGTGGGTTTTTTCAGTTGAGGACAGGTTTTTGTCTACCATTCAGACGATTGGAATTTTATTTTGTATTCATAGCCATAGACCTTACATTTGTCACCTGTGCTAATATTTTCTATGAAGTGTGGATCCATTGGTGCACAATTTTTTTTAAGGTTTTAAGATCATTACAATTTTCACTACACTGCTGCTTTTGATCATGTGTGATAAGCTTAGGCACAAACTGCTGTCACTCTTTTCATTGTCTAACCTTATGTCAAAATCATATGACATGACCCATGTGATGTGCCAGTTTCATTAGACACCTGCTAACAGTTGGTCATCTGTCACTCCTGATAGCTTCATTAACACGAGCAATGGAATCATCTGTTCTTCAAGTAAAACAAAAAGTCACTGCAGGTGTTCAGAGTGAGTGTAATTTTCAATCGATATTTGACCATTTTTAAATCGTAAAATATTCAAAAGTTTTTGAAAAGCTTAGAGCTGCATCTGCAAAAGTGCTGTTTGCAACATTTCTTGTGAAGTTGAAAAAAGTAGGCTTCATGCAAAAATACAATAACCACAACAAAATTAAGTGAGAACACACACTTACGTATAGTAATAAAATTCATTTAGGGAAGCTTTCAACAGTTCTACAGTCTTGATCACCCACAATCAACTGATTCAAGAGGACTGATTGCCAGTATTACAATGTGTTTTTATTTTATAACATTCACCTGAGGAAGCCAACCATGTTTGGTGAAAGCTTGCATTTATCTAGCTTTATATCTGTATTATGCCTTTTAAACAGATTTATCTGATCTTTAGTCATTAGTCTAGGTGTATCTCTGCCAGAACTCTTTCACTAGAGTATGTTTGTTTATTTACTGCAATGTGAATTGGAGGTGCAGGAACCATTGCCAGATTTGAGGGATTTCTGAATGGCAGTTCTTCGTAAACAAAAGTTCATACTTTTTGAAAACATAGAGATGCCTTATTTATAAAAGAGACACGTTTGTTTCTTTCCAAAGGGAAATTGCACAAGTGTCTTCAAGGGTTAGTGCTGATAATGCTGTTTCTGGAAGACCATTTGACACATCCTGTTTGTATTCATAAAATCGTGTGTTGAATGTTTTGGTTTGTACTTCCAATATATACTAAGAGCCCAGAAGAAGTGGAAATATTTAATGGCATAAAATACTCCAGAGGTGGGATAGGATCTCTGTCTTTCAGCAGACATTTTATTGTAGGAGAATTAGGTCTGATAGTGTCGATTCAAAAAAATTATTTTACCTTTAGATTCAATTTATGCCAAAGACTATTTTAGGTATAGCCACTTCTTCCAGTTGTAACGCATCAGTTTTCCGCTAAGGGGTGTAAATACTGGTAAATGTTTTCCCCGATATCTATGCTTTTAAAACTCTGGTTTGAAAAATTCTTTCTGCAGTGGATACACCTCCTGATAGGAAATCTTGTGCATATAATTTCTAATTTTTGAAAAAATGGTTTGGCAACCAGAGGCATAAGTGTTAATTTCTGCTTTTGATGTATTTGCAGCAAATCTGAGTTTCTAAAATCTCGATTGAAAAAATTCATTCGTGGACTGATACAACTCGTGTCAATAAACTTTTTCGGAATATTTTCTTAAAATAATGCATGGTTTCTCTGCCAGGGGCTGTAAATGTATATCTCATTTTTGTGAGTATCTCTGCTTCTAAGAGTCCTATATAAAAAATTCCTTCTTTGTTGGATGTAGTTTCTGGTGTGAAATGTTTTTCATATAATTTCAAAATATTCAAGTAATTCAGACTTTCCACTAGGGGGCATAAAGGTAAATTGCATTTTCCACAATATCTCTGCTTCTAGAACTCCGATATGAGACATTCTTTGTGTATTGCATACATCTCCTGCTTGGAAATGTTTTGCGTAAAATTTCTAATATTTGGTAAAGTGGTTTGGCTACCATAGGGTGTAAGTGTTAATTTTAGCTTTTGATACATTTGAAGCAAAATCTGAGCTCCTGAGAACTTGATGGAATAAATTCTTTTGTGGACCGAAACCACTCACATTGGAAACCTTTTGAGAATACTTTCTTTTTTTTTTTAAAATGCATGGTTTTTTCCACCAGGGGTGTAGATGTATATTTATTTTTGTCTATATCTCTTCCTCTAGAGTCTGATTTGAAAAATTCTTTATTTGCTGGAAAGTGTTTTTGCTGAGAAATGTTTCTCATATAATTTCAAATTTTTCTTAACCCACAATTGTGCCACCAGAGGGCCTAAGTTCACATTTCTGTTTACAGCAATATCTCCAAGACTAAAACCTGATTGAAAAACTTCTTTCTTCGGTCAAGTAATACTAAAGCAAACTCTGTGTGCATGTTTTCTTCCCAAAATAATGAGCGATTTAAAAAAATTATTTCAACACCAGATGGCATTCACCTTATAGAACGCGTTAGACTAGCATCTGAGGAATTTTGTAGTTCACAGTTCTGTCGGTATGTGGTGTTTGTGTACTTAACTTTGCAGCTGTATTGCCGCTTCTAAAAACACTAATGAGAAATTTCTTTTTCTGTATGCCATTTGCTACAATATAGATGTGGAGCATTATACTCTTTAAATAATGCACAGATTTCCCGCTAGGGAGTGTAAAGGTCAAAACCTTTTTCTCGCTATTTCTGCTTCTGGTAGACTTATCTGAAGAGTTATTTTTCCGTATCATAGCTTTTTTCATGAATATTTTTCGCCTATTTTCAACTTTTCCATTATGCAAAATTGTTCTGCTAGAAGACATAGAATTATATAATGTTTCTTCTTTTAAACTTTTCAATTTAAAAATTCCTTTGTCTCTGATACCTTTGTTGTGTTACGAGAAACTTTTTGTGCACCATTTATTAATTTTTGTTACCTGCTTTTTAGCTGCTGTGGAACAAAGTAGGATGTTTTCCTCTGAATGTTTTATCAATTGTAGAAACCGGTTGATTGTTTCCCTAACCGGTTCCATTGACTTTAAATAGCTTTGATAACTTTAATTCACGTTAGAACGAATTCAAAAGACGTGCTCATTGCAACCGAAAGTTCGGTGTCATATTTCTTGTTCAGTATTGGTGTGAAAGTTGACAGATTCTTCAGATGGAAATCATTGAGACTTTTGTTTGTGGTAGATGGTAGGAACTAATAGGTTTCAGCAATTTTCATAACTATAACAACTTCTTCTTTGGAGGACAATTCTCTGTTGTAGATAATCCTGGCACAATTAATGTAAATTTTTAAATCTTTTCTGTGAGTTTCCATCAATGAAGAATCAGTGCTAGGCATTAACTTCTGGACATCCATTTGACAAGACAGGAGAATTTTCTCAACAGATCTGTTTACAGAAAAACCTCTGCAATAACACGCATAATCCCATTCTTATCCTACTCCCACAGTGCTCACAAATTTGCTGTTTTAAAAACTGATTTTAATATTGCCAGACTCCGATGTATGGCAGTGAAACCTGGGCATTGCAGAAGAGAGATGGGAATCGTTTGTGTGCTGGAGAGATGCGTTACTTATGGGGAGTTTGCGGCAAGACACTTTCTGATTGTCTGAGTAATAAAGATGTGTTGCAGTTGTATAATGTGGGACAAAATATTGTTAGTAAGGTGGAGACCAATATTCTTAGATGGTTTGGCCATGTTGAAAGAATGAGTGAAGAGATGCTTACTAAAAAAAAAAAAATTTCAGCCCAAGTGGCAGGAAAGATAGGCAGAGGAAGTCATGGGAGGATCAAATTCAGGAGTGTCAGCATGAGAAAAAGTTTGAGTGTGAAGTATGGAAGGTTTTGTGTATGTCGTGTGATGGATGTCAGTGAAGCCTTAGTTGTGTGTCAAGATCACTGTAAATGGAGAAGTTTGATATGCCAACAGTAAGTAAATAATCAGTTAAAAAATATATCTGGTGGTTTTTATTTCTTTGTGGAGATAACCTCTGAATCTCAGAGAACAGCTTAGTGATATGTATGTATGTATCTGCAACAGTGAATCGTCCTGCTCACTCATATCATACATAGATACATACATAGATGCATGCATACATAGATACATACATATCACTAAGCTGTTCTCTGCAATTCAGAGGTTAGCTCCACAAAAAAGTACAAACTACCAGATAATTTTTCCTTACTGTTGCTGTGTCAAACTTCTCCATTTACAGCGATCTTGGCATACAACTCGAGCTTCACTGACATCCATCACACGCCATACGCAAGACCTTCTATACTTCATACTCATAATCTTTTTCTCGTGCAGACACTCCTGAATCTGATCCTCGCATGACTTCCTTGGCCTTCCTCTGCCTTTCCTTCTTGCCACTTGGACTAAAAGATTTTCTTAGTAAGCATCTCATCACTTATTCTTTCAACATGCCCAAACCACCAAAACATATTAGTCTCCACCTTGCTAACAACATTTAGCTTCACGTTACACAACTTCAACACATCTTCATTCCTCACACTATCAGAATGAGTCTTGCCACAAACCCCGTAAGTAGCACATTTCTCCAGCACACAAACAACTCCTACAATTCTTCTGAAGTACTCAGGTTTGACTACCATACATCGGAGTAGGAACAATTACACTCTCGTACACAGCCATGTGGGACTCTTGAGAACCCATCATTCCTGTGAACACCTCCCAAAGCCACTATGACTTTCAATGAAGAATTCACTCTCCTACTAATTTCACCATCCAATTTATTCTCTCTATCAAACATGCTTCCTAAATATACACACTCATTCACCTGGTCAATCACTGTGCCATTTAGACTTATATTACATTCAGTACTAACAGTTCCTCTCTCAAAAACCATAACTTTGGTCTTTCCCTTATTTATACTCAGTTTGAATTTCATGCAAACTTCGTACATCCGGGACAACATACTCTGCAACTCACTTTTGCTCTCTGCCAACAGGACAGTGTGATCAGCATACAGCAATCTGCAGACATGAATATCACCAAGACATAAACCAGTGTTGTCTATTTTGGCTGCACGCATCCATAAATATATTAAACAGCCATGGTGACATTACACAACCTTGTCTGACTCCATCACTAATAGAAAGCCATTTTGATAAAACACCATACACTTGTACACAAGCTCTACTGCCAGCATACATGGCTTTTACACTATTAAGTGGATTCCCAGTAGCACCATATTCATTCAAAACCTTCCACAAAAGTGTCCTATTTGCTCGGACGTAAGCTTTCTCTAAATCTATGAAGGCAGCAAAAACTTTCTTACCAACAGCCAGATACTTTTCAATCATTGTGCGTAATGCAAAAATTTGGTTAGTGCAGCCTTTTTTACCAGGCATAAAACCACTCTGAACATCCCATACTTTCTCTGATGTCAGGCCCCATACTTTTTCACTAATGACCTTATCAAACACTTTCCCTGGCACACTCTGTAGGCTACTACCACGATGGTTTTTGCAGTCAGTCTGATCACCTTTTCCCTCCTTGTACAAGGGGACAATAATAGCATCCTTCCAATTCCGAGGGACCATTCCTAACTCCCAGCACAACTGGCAAATTTCAGTTAACTAGTCAATTAGAGTCACCACCATATTTCAGCAGTTATGCCGTCAACTCCCAGAGCCTTACCATTCTGAAGAGATCTTAGAGCTTTACACACCTCTTCTGTTGAGATCACTCCTTCAATGTGACATCGCTGCTTCTGCCTCAAAATTACCTTTGCATTCTTGATCTAATAACTCACAGAAGTATTCACCCTGTCTTTCACTTAACTTATTGGGCTCCCATATCATTTCCTTGATCCTATTCTTCACACAACTTACAACTTTGTTTCCCCTATTTTTCCTGTCTCATGTACTTCCAGAAAGTTTTTCTATCTTTCCAAAGAGCCAATTCATGCCTTTCCATCTTCTCCTTTCTATCTTTTGCCTTGCTCTGGCGAACCAGCTTAGCTGCTTCATGCTTCTTACAGTGATATTCATCCACAGAAACCCTATCTTGCAACATCCCCAAAAAGGCTTCCTTCTTTCTCTTTACTGCCTCTTCAATCTCACTATTCCACCAAACATCACCTCTATTGGTACCACTATTGTGGTGCCACAGACCTCTTCAGCAGCAGTGACAAAACAATTCTTAAAACATTCCCACTTCTTTTCTGCATCCTTCTCACATGACTTCAGCTCCTTCAGTAGCTCTCCGAGTTAGAGTAATGCTTATGATCTTCAGAGAGCCTTTGAACCTTTATTCTTTCCATCCTAAGCCTCTTCCTATTCCTTTTCCTATAACCAACATTCAGTTTCACTCGTGACACTACCAAGTAATGGTCAGAGCCAACATGCCATTGTTTATTGCTGTGCATTCCGTATCCCTGATTTTCAGTTTTTTAAAGGTACCTTACTTCCCCCTTCCTCCATGATTGAGCATGATGTAATTAATGCCTTTGAACTCTAGTGGAATTTATTTTTAGTTCCATAATCTCAACTCATAGGAGTTAACTTATATCTCAGATTGTGTAAGAGAGTTTATTTTTCTGTTTATGTGCAGCAAAAAATGTTTTTTTTTTTACTAGGATTTTGTTTTTGCCATATGAATGTGTGTGTGTGTTACTGTTGTTCTCTATACAGTAAAACCCCGATTTTATACTTTTCATGGGACCTGTATAAAAAGTCATATGATGCGGGAAAACGTAAAACCGAGGTCAAGGTAAAGATAAACTTTACAGGCATACGTAATGTGTACAAAACATAGAAACCAATGTACACTAGTAGTAGTACAGCAACTACTAGTACATAGTATATATTGTAGAAACATTTATGTAAGAACCAAAAAATGCAGTATAACTACATATGTAACATTACGGGGTGTTGGTTTGAAAAAAAAAAAAATCATTAATTTCCTTTTGCTTTCAATTTTTAGTGTTTAACTCTAGTAAAGCTTTCTGAATAACTGAAAGGCTTTGAAAGTGTTTTTCTTGAGAATTTTGACCAAGGAAAAAGTTTTTCACAATTTTAATCCATTTAATGCCACTTTGGGGGAAGTGTTGTCATTTTCTTATATTCGATGTAAAGGATTGTTCTTCCGATGAACAATCCATTACATCGGAGAATTGTTGAACCTCTGAAGTTTGCACATTTTCATCACATGCAGCATGCTCTTCAAAATTGATTGCAAGTTCATTGATGTAATCATTCTCTTGACTCAATCGGAATGTCAAATTCCTTTGAATCATTTTCTGTTTCCATAGGAACGTCATATGATGTTGGAAATCTGCCCTCTCCGAAAGAATGAGAAATGCAAATGCTTGTCGCGCTATTTCATGAAGAAGATATGAAATGTATTGTTTTCAATACGTTGATTTTCTGCTTCTATGCACCTTCAAGTTTTCCGGAATCAAGTTCAGCCAGTGCTTTTTTCATTAAGGTGCTTCCACCTAAAATCTCTGCTTTACATTTCCAGTGGTAAAACTGCTTTATATATTTTCTTCACAATTAATGTATTCCTAAGGATGAAAATTTGCACATTGGAAAAACTAACTTTAAGTTATAGCATGAGGTACTTAACATTTGCTAAAACATAACCATAATTATATTAAAAATCAATAATTTTTCTTTGAGTAATGTTCAGACCTGTTAATAGATGGTGCAACCTGTACATTGATGACATCAGTATATAAACAAATGTTGGATTGCTTAATTATGGTTATGTTTTAGCAAGTATTAAGTATCCCAAGCTATAACTTAAAAGTTAGTTTTATTGATGCGCAAATTTTCATCTTTGGGAATACATTAATTGCGAAGAAAAATGTGTAAGTTTTACCATTGGAAACATAAAGCAGAGATTTTAGATGGAACCACCTTAACTGTTTCTGATAAAACCCTTCGGAAGGAGCACATAACCTGGAAATCGCATGGCTGAAGTTTGCTTGTGTAGTTTGGAGGGGAAACTGTATGCACACATTTCGAAGTCTCAAATCAACACGGGCCAAACACTTAATCAATAAATAAGATAATGTTTCACTTTTGCATTCTCATTTTCTTCTCTACATTGTGCAAAACAATCTTGAAGTGTAATTTGTGTCATCCAAGCCCTTTTGTTTGCTTCATAGCTCATAGGGAAACTCTTCACATTTTTGAAACACCGTGATTTCTTAGAATTGCCGAACACCAGAGGTGTTAATTTTTCCATGGTTCGTACGCATCCTGGAAATGTCCTAAAATTATGTTACACGTCCTGGAATTCAATCCATTCCTGCCTTTTTGTCCCTGCGCAATGTTTTGTAGTTGTTACTGATATAACTTATGTCTGACAAATTTTCCTCCCCATCCCCTGCAAAATGCCGATGGTTGTTGGTTTTCTTGTCTGTCAGCAGTACTGAAGCTGTGTTATTAGCATGTCTTCTGTAAAAAAAAAAAAAGAGGGGTTCACTTTGTCCGGCTGAGGACAGCATATCTCTGCAACTATTAGTTCGATTTGTAAAATTCTTTTTGTATTGGGAGGCTTGAAATGTGAAATGATCCTATCGTTCTGTTTTTTTTTTTTTTTCGATGCACAACTTTGCCGCTTGCGGGCGTAAATGCAGATCCTATCAAATTCAAAATACATTTTATTTCATATATTTGCTTCTAAATATTTGATGGAAAAAATTATTTTTCCTTTTGATGCCATTTACATTGAAGGCTATTTTAGTTACAGTCTCATTTTCAAGTAATGCGTAGATTTTCCGCTAGGGGGCATAAAGGTAAATCACAGTTTTCTTGATATCTCCACTTCTAAAAGTTCAATTTGAAACATTCTTCCTACACTGGACACTAAAGCTGAGTTCGGGCTCAATTTTCGGAGTCCGAGCCCTGGTATATCAGCCAGAGCACACCCGAGCCCGAATTTTATATTGCAAGATAGAGCCCGGGCCCGAACGAGCCCGAACGAACCCGAAAAGTAGCTAACCTGTTCAACCATTAATAAAAAAAATCTCCTTTTTTCACACTCCCACTCTCTCCTCCTCGTGCAATTAACCAATGCATTTCTCAAATGGGGAGTGGGGAAGAGACCTCTGTCTATTTTTACAGTGCAACTGTACAATTTTTTTTTTTTTTTTTTTATGGAAGGTTTAACGACCACTGTGAGCAACTCAATGGGCTATAAGCAGTCGCCCGTCCCTAATTTAGGGTCACTGGCTGCAGGGAAGGGAAAGAGTCAGTGCCGTAAGACAAACTCAACATCCATGCCTCACCGGGATGCGAACCCGGACCCCTTTCGGACGAATGATCAGAGGCCATCGCTTAGACCACTCCGCCACCGGGGCGGCACGATTTTCTTTGACCGTTCCTCCACTTGAAGTGTTTCCTCCACTTGAAGTGTTTCGGGAGGCTGGGCATCCAAAATGATCGGGCGGTGCTGCAATTGTATGTTGCTCAAATAATGCTAATATTATCGCGCCATAATGCGCTGCAATGTGTATGTTGTTAAATAGAATTATCAGGGAGCTACTGCGTGGAGATAGCTTACCGACAACAATTTTACCCCCTATCAACTATCCAATATCTATCGTAAAACTAACAGCCATGTGGAATGCCATTTTACTTTTTTATTTAAGAGGCTACAATTCATAAACTTCCGAAAGTTTAGAACTGATTGGTTTATATCGGTGACAAGAACTTTAAATTTTCTTGCGGGTCATATTTAGTTTCCACGGTACAGAAAAAGTATATTACCTTCACAGAAAATAATCGGAGATTTTGCGTGCGCATGTAAAATCTTCCCAACATTTTTTTGTCAACATCATTTTTCATCCTGCGGCGAATGGCAAGTTTACTTTCTTTTTTTTTTTATTATTATTATTATTATTATTATTGGAGGTTTAACGACCACCGTGAGAGCAACTCAGTGGGCTATAAGCAGTCGCCCGTCCCTAATTTAGGGCCATTGGTTCCAGGGAAGGGAGAGAGCCAGCGCCGTAAGACAAACACAACATCCATGCCTCACCGGGATTTGAATCCTGACCCAATTTGGACGAATGATCATATTCATAAGCCATCGCTTAGACCACTGCGCCACCGGGGCGGCAGGTATATACTTAAGGGTATCTTTACGAGGAGCAATAAATTTGCGGGATGTTGATCAGACCAAGTGCGCTAAAGGTCTGGAGCGTCAGGTTATTTGCAGTAACCCTCTACAAACATCTAAAAAGAAGAGAGGCTTCATTTCATCGTCGGCATGATAAATCTGAAAACTAAGCACGACGGAACTTTTTATCCATGTATACATACATACTAACCAGAATAAAAAAAAAAAAAGCTTATTAAAAAAAAAAATACAAGACGATTCCCAAAATTAGCTGAAGAAATTTCACCACGATCTCTCATCTAGAGCAAAAGCATTGGCAGCAATCAAAAAATAAATAATTTTGGTTTTGCATAGATTTCATGAAATGATTCAGATGATGACACAAATGCGGGGAAATCTCGCGAACACTGTAAAACCTGTAGATGTTAAATTTTTATAACAATCGCCAAATTCGTTATCGCAAAAGAAAAAAAAAAGCGTTCCACGGAAGCTCAACTTCCTCTTGTCTGATTTGATTAAATTTAATCAAAAACTGACATGGAAGTTGATCACAGCGTTGTGAGACATCGAAATATAAACATCGTTCATGAACTAATCATGCTTTTTTAAAATATAGAATTCCTTTACTTCAAAACGTGAGTTCAACAATACATGTGTACGCGCGCTTCTTGCGTGCGGGAGGAATGTCGTTCTTCTTCCGGTACCAAGTCTTCGCACAGCCGTGGCCACGACTCAGCATGCTTCACCAATTGCGCTGTCATCGTGGCAATGTACTGGCCATGCACCATGTTTAAAAATTCTTTTCTCAGCGCTCAGGTAAAAGCCCAAGGGGTTTTTTTTCTTCATTTGATAGATTAAACCTTTCTTTGCAAAGAATAATAACTGCAGCTTTCTAAGTGCTGTACTACATTGCCTTTTTTAAGCATTGAAGAAAGGCTCTCTCATTGTTCATAACTCAAAAACTAAAGCAGATAGAAACGTGTGCATTGCCCCAATGAATTCCTTGGTAAAAATTAAGAAAGAATGATGAATTATTTTTATTCTAAATAACGGAGATATTTGCGTTTTTACGCAAAATATGTCCGCCATGCACCAAAATTCATAAAATTATATCTTCTAACCTATCGGAAAAAATTTAAACTTTCGTGGTTTTTATAAGTTGGGAGTAGCTAGCCATTAAAAAAAATCGTAAGAATCGGAGATGTGTTGGTGGAAAATTAATTCAAAATCTGACTATTTCACCCATCTATTATTTTTTTTTAAACTGTATTCTCATTGTTTACTATCCCTTTCTTTACAGCACCATAAAGTGCCTTACTTGCCATTTTTTCAGATACTTGCAAGTATTACAAAATAGTTTCCTTAAGTAATGTATTTTGGCCAAGTGAAAGGTGGAAATACAAAAATGTCCTAATGACATATATATTTGTCGCAGGCCAAATGAAACTCATCTAATTCCATGACAATTCAGCTGAACATATTAATTTGCACTAAACTCTAATTTCCCTAGCTTTTTTTTTACTCAATATAAACTGTAGTTATGGTTATCATAACTTCTGGAATTGAAAGCTAAAGCATATTATTAATCAATGTATCCAAAATTTATCACATCATAAGTCAAGGAGGGATTTTTTATTCTGTTGTCTCTAGACAACAGAATAATAAACATATAAAGATCATTCTTAAAGCATACAGCTTTATGGTATTGTAAATATAATTTGAAATTATAAACATGTTAGCTTTAAATTCTTTGAGCTCAAAATTAGAACCTAATGTTCTAAACCATGTGGTCATAATTGCATTTACACCATAACACTAAGAATTCGTAATTGAAAACAAAAATATTTGTGAACTGAAATAGTACTAGGAATTAAAACTGTGCATTTAAAGGTTTAGGTGAATCGTCATGGAGTTACATGAGTTTCACTTGAATCTTACCAATAGTATCTGGATATCATTTTGTGAACTGTTCACACTTAGTCATCTGGTGGAAATGTGGCATCATTAATCATGAAACGCATATAGCATATTAAGTATGTTATATCTCGTGTGATTCTATCATAAAGTTCACATACCATTGTGTGACCACAAGGTTCTTCAGGAAGACGCTTTGACGCCTGTAAGTTCTGTTTTACACATTCTGTAAAGTGGATACAGTCTGTGGTGCTGCATTAACTTATTCAATTAAAATATAAATCGGTTAAAAGTCCTAAAAATGTTACTCACGGAAGTGTGTGTTCAGTCCGACGTCAGTAGTTATTGAGAGTTTTTGTCCAAAGTTGTATCTTGCTAGATAATTTTTAATTCCTAGTATTGAATAAGTTAATGCACCACCACAGACTGTATCCACTTTACAGAACGTGTAAAACAGAACTTAGACGTCAAAGCATCTTCCTGAAGAATATTAAGCCCATTTATTTTTGTGGTGTAGTCAGCTTAAAGATTCGCCAAGCTTTCGCACTCCACTGGGAGGCTTTTTCAAGGCAATGGTAGACACCTCTCAGGGGAGTGCGAAAGCTTGGCGAATCTTTGTGCTGACTACACCACAAAAATAAGCGGATTTAATGCGCTATATGCGTTTCATGATTATTCAAGTCTGGTGTATTTAAAATAAAGTTTGTGGCATCATTGTTTAAGGGAAGAGGGTTCAAACTAGTTAATAAGTACCAGCTGTTTTTGATAACTTTCTACAGTTAAAAAATTAAAGTTAAATTTTTGAGTGACTTATTAAAAATATTTCTGATGCAATATTCTTTCAAGTCATTTGTCTATTTTCAGTGCTGTAATATCATTACTCCTACTATCTTAATTTACACATACATAATTTATTTTCGAGAAGCTATTAAAGTTGTCTAATTTTTTTTTAATAATATTTAAAACAAAGGAACAAAGGGACAAAAGCTAGGATATATATATATACACATTAAGTGGCACTAGTAATATGTACTGTCTAATCTTCCCATCAGGGGTATCTGCCCACCACAATTGAATAGCATTTTGAGGATCAAAATCTTCAATTGAAGGGCTGTTGCATCTAATTTTCATTAAGTCATTTAAAGTATCAGTATTCAGACATGCCTGATTAATCATTTTTATGAGGTTCATTGTTGAAAAGCCACACTCACAAGGAGCAGTATTACATGGCATTAGATGTAGCAGCTGTATCATCTTAAAAATATTGCCATAACAGTTTTTTTCTTTTTGTTCAGCATATATGCAGCTAAACAGAGATTCAAAGATAATTCTTTTATATTTAGATGACATTATACTTTGTGCAAGGTATGCCAAAGGTTGGCATGACAAAGATTCATATACCATGGCAAAGATCAAATATACCATGGCAAAAATACATTATATCGTGGCAAAGGTTGCTTTAGTAACCTTGACCCTTTGGTCATTCCAGGCTGATCCGTCAGCAGATAAAGTTTCGCTGGAAGCCCACTGTCATTTCCATTAATTTTCAAAGCAGTTGTAGGAACAGTGGCGAGAAAACTGAACTTGATATTCATTTACAAGTGGGTGGGGGAAAAGTTGGACCAAATAGTTGCTCACTTGAGGGGGAAAATCTACTGACCATCATTGGTTACTATATTAAAAAATTTACTAGCCACTGCAAAATATCTGGTCCCCATTTAGCGACTGGCTACCGATATTTGCAAGGGCTGCTGATGTGTAAAGTTTCTTTTTCTCTCTTCCTTTTTTGTAAGGAGTGTTTTTACAAATTAAGAATGCCATCATTGATACCATGTTACTCCATGTTGAAATGTTTGTCTACAGTAACATGCCATGTGTGGAGGATATGTTGATTTGTTGCAAACAGATTGGTAACTGTGTCAGATTGGTATAAACTCCTAAATTTCTTTTGTTACAATTATGCCATGTTGTTTACTATATGCTGTAGTACTAAAACGTGTTAGTAAGATGGGTGCCCACACAACTGACAGCAGAACAAAAAACACTGCAAATGGTACTCAGGCTCTCATACCTGCAACACCACGTGGAAGAAAGCCACTGATTCCTCAGCCGCATTATCACTGGTGAAATGTGGGTGCACCACTGTAAGTCAGTGTCAAAGGCAGCAATAATGGAGGAGAAGCACACATCTTCTGTGAGAAAGGAATTTGTATGATCTGTTGGGAAAGAGTAATGTTGACAGCATTTTGGGATGCCCAGAGCATTCTCCTCTTAGACATCTTGGACCAGAAGGCAGCCATCACTGCCAACCAATATTGCACCACTGTGCAGCAAAAAGTGTAGATGATGTCCTGGGATACTTGCAAGAGGGATGATGCTTTTGCATGACAATGCTCATCCCCACACTGCAAGTGTGAAACATGCCTCATGGAGAAATTTAGTTAGTCCTGTTTCTCCCATACAGTCCAGTTCTTGTGCCCTCAGGCTTCCACTTGTTCAGACCTCTGAAAAAGCACCTTAAAGGAATGACTTGTCTGCAGTGACTTTGATGAAATACCTGACCTGAAGTGAAGTATTGGATACAGACACTTACTGCTGAATTCTGCACTCAAGGTTTCCAAAAGTTAGTGTATTGGTTGAACAAGTGCTTTAACTGTTTTGGTGATTATGTGGAAAAGTAAAATTTGTGTTCTATATTCATTGTCTTAGTTGATTTGTATGTGGCTATAATACAACCTATGTAACTTTGCATCGGAAGTTACTTAAATGATCACCTCTTGTATTTACATCTCCAGCATTGTTACTCAGGACTCTCTGCCCTTCCTCCTCAGTAAAAAAACATCATGAAAGCCTTCAAGAACAGACTGTGTGGATTCAAAAGTAAATCAGAATCACTGATATATATTTACATGTTATAAGTACCTATAGAAAAAGTGATGTACTTTTTTTCATTCAGCAACCTTGTCTGCCCCATTCTGATTTTCTTCAGTCAATAATTCTGTATCAGCCTGTGCCTGACATTAATTATCTGATTCAGAAGACATTTTTGGACTTCTGAGTCAAGAATTTCTACAGGTTGGAAATGCTTCCATTGCAAGTGTTGTCATTTTTTTTTAATTGTGGTTTTAGTCATGTAAAACATTGTGCTTTACATTGATAACCACTCTAGGCATCCCAGCAAGCTTCCGAGCAAATTCTTTCATTTCTTGCTTGGTAGTGGGTTTCATATGGGCATACCCTGGGAATATTGTGTATGTTACTTGTGTTTACTTTTGTGGTTCTTCATTTCATTGAACGTCTGAAGTTTTTGTGGCATTATACAATCTTAACAGCTAGGAAGAGCAATAATTGTGATTCACAAACCAAAGACACGAAACTAAGAAACAATTTCAGCACAGTACAACTCATTTAATTTGATACATGCTGATCTGTTGACGTTTTTCCGATCTCTAAATTAATGGGCCAATATTTTTGGATCGGAAAAACCATCACCAGATCTACGCACTCTCAATGAGAGTGAGATTTTTTGTCATGAGATGATCTCAAATCCCTTTGGCAAGGAGGGAGTTAGAAAAAAAAAAAAAAAATAGATTTAAGAGTCAAGAAAAATCAAGTAAATTCTTTTCATTTATTTTATTTTCTTTCTGATTTCTCTGTGAAGTGTTGATCTCTGTGTATGTAGTTAAATTTATGTGAATAGGTCTAGGTAAGTTAGCCTTGTGATATCTGTTTCTAGTTAAGGGATGTGTAACTAGCTGGGAAGTAGATTTAAGAAAGTTTGACATCATGCTATATTGCTGGAGTTTTTTTTTTTTTTTGTTGTTCTTTCATGCAATGTTTTTTTTCTTCCTTCCATTGCATTTTTTAGTGCACTGTTTACTTTCAGGGAAGAGATATTAGTGTAGTTTATTTTAGTGCAGTATATGATGTAGTGTATATGAATTGATTTGCCTTAGTTTCTTAAGTGTATGGTGCAGTTTATATATGTATAGTGTTAGATGTATCAGTTTAAAATGTTCGGCGTTATTGATCGTCAGGATAACGTAGCGATAAAAAGAAAAAAATTGTAAGGTTGTAGTTCCGTATTTACCGTCGTTATCGCGATTTCTTTTATTGTATTATTCTGTAAGCTTTAATAATTGAAAAGTAATTTGTAAACATATAGTGTACGAGGTATTTTATCGTATTGTAGTTGTATCTGATCAGAAAAAACGCGTGTTTATGCCATATGTCAGTAGCGTGTATTAAAATCGTTGTTGTGTGTATCGGGCTTAATTTAGTAACCTTTCGTAATTAAAATCTTGCCTAGTATTAATATTTAGTTGGTTTTAGTATGAATCTTACTTGGTATTAACTAGTGATCGTATAATTCAGCGACTGATAGAAAAAGAGGGTCGGCGATCGCTCCATAACGAAGTGACTTTCGTAAATTAATTAATTGCGCGTGCGCTATCGTCAAGGATATTTAATAGTCATTTAGTAAAAGAATAAAATTGTGGCTTAATGCATCAGGGCAAAATAACACATCGTTGCGTTATGCTATTTTTTCGTAATTCCTGATCGTCGTACCTGTAGCTAGAGAGAATTCGATTTTTATGCGTTACGAAGTTAATTGTAACGATGTTCGTTAATGTTAGTTAATTTGTTTAATGAATTTTTGTAAAGGTGGTCTCTAAAAGTCTTTGTTCAGAAAGAAAGAATGAAAATGGCTACAGTTTCTGGTGTCGTTTTTCTAAAAGCGATAAATTCGTAGAATGGCATTTGTGAGGACGTTTTCCCAGCTTTACCAGTGCAGAAAGTCCGATTTATTTATGCTCTTGTTTACTTCGAAAAGGCATTTTTCGCTTGGCACAGGAACAAGTCAGGATTTGGGCGGAATTCTGCGAGGTTCACCGCAGCGCCCGTTTTCGTGGGTCAAAGTTCAAGCCTGACTCCGAGAAGATGCGAGCCAGCGATTTCTGGGAATTGCGTCTTTCTCTCCGCCTTCTGACTTAACTTCGGGCCAATTGCCTTCCGCCATTTCGGGCGCGTGCGCAAGGGATTCGGCGAGGAGCGGAGAATTTTTGCGTGCTGCTCGACACTTCGATACCAAACTTCGTAAGGGAGAGTCCCACAATAAAAAAAAAAATAAAAAAATCGAGTAAAGGAGGGAGTCCGCACGACGGACGTCCGGATGCCGAACCTGCCGTAACCTTCCAGCACCGGGAACGTGCGGCCGCGATGGCCCAAGAACGGTAGGAACGATCCTTTTCTTTTCAAATTTTTCCATGGCTCAAAATTTACTCTGCTGCCGAGATGGCGCGAAAAATGCTTGACATCGTCCCGAGGCACTAGCGGGCATTACGCCTCGTAACTCGCTCGGTAACATCGCTGCCGCCTGTCGCCGTGTGAGAGAGAGAAAGTCTCCTCAAAGGCCGGCATCGGGAGTAAGTAAGAAAAAAGAATAAAAGAAAGGAAGGTGAAGAGGGAAAATCCTGCCATGTCTTCATAAGTGCATCAGGCCCCGTTTCCACGGCGTGCCGGCTCTCGTAGCGACAGCACAAACACCAATTCCAATTCGGCATCAAAAGGAAAATTTAAGGAGGAGGAGAAACAAAGAGAAAAAAATGAGTACCACCTAAAATTAAAAAAAAAAAAAAAAAAATTGTGTCTTGATCAGAAATGGAATGATGTAAAAGGTTAAAATTCAGGGGTGAGAAAAAATGGGGGGAAGGTGAAATTAAAATGGGAGGAAAATAGAGAAATGCAAATGTATGTTTGGAATTAATGGTCTGGCCAGAACCAACAAATGTAATATGTCATTGTGTAATTTTTTTTTGTAAAAATGTCTAGTTAATGCCAGTGACCAAAGAAATGGATTGAAGTATATTAATTTTGGTTTTCTGTTAGAACAGGGTTTTTTTTTGTTAGCTCAAATGAGAGGAAAGTGACTTGACATTTTTGTTTGTTTGGTTTTCTGTACTGTAAAGTAAGAAAAAGATTTTTCCAGGTAACTGATCAAAATCAGTGTGTTGTGAAAAAAAGAATAAAATGTCACTCTTAACCATCTAAATCTAAATTGTAAAGAGCATTTAGCTCAAGGTTCAACAGTTATCAGATATGCACATCGAGCATTAAGCTCTTAACACTCTTTGAGTGAATGATCACATCCTTTGATTTTTGTAAGGCAGGCTGATAACCAAATTGTGCCACTTACCTCCCTCATCCTCTAAACCACACAGGTGAAAACTACTTGGTTTGCAGACCAGGGTTTCTGAGAGGATTATTTAGGACTGTTAACATACTCAGGACTCTAAAATTCATAGCTAAATTTTTTTTATTCAGCCTAGCCACCTAAAGTTTCCTTGTATCGAGTGTTTTTCCAACATGTGCCTGGGGGCACAAAATAAATTTATAGTTAACCTGGAACATATGTTTAATCAAATTATTTTGTGTCGTATGTGAATTTCTCTTGTCGGTGGTGGTGGAATCACCTTCCATTTACTGGGAGTTTTTAAGGATCGTACCTGGGGTGTTAGTCGTTGATGAAAAAAAATTCTTAATTGGAGTCCCTAGATTGATCACCGGCCATTTTCTTCTTTTTAAAAATAAAATTGTGTAATATTTGCATTTTTTCAGAAGTAAGTTCATCATCGTAATAGAATAATATCTTAACAATCAAACCACGTCGTATCAATGCTAATAGTTGATTGGGTCTCCTACACAACTGAAAATTGGGTGGTAACCACAAACTTCAGTTCATTGGGAAAGTGTCAAGCAGAAGAAATAGTTCAGTTCAAGTCTTTAAATTATACAGTTCTGTTATGCTTCAATAGGAAAATTTGATCACTAACAGCTCTGGGCTGGCTGGCTACATTTTAGTCCCTTACAGTTCTCATTTCACACTCACTGTTCCATCTGATAAAATAACATGGGCATGAAAAAACAAGGAATACTCACAAGTTATTACTGTCTTTGTGTAGAAAAATTTAATCTTTGTGAATTAACCAAACATCAGCACAGTGGGTTTCACTACTTGATTTCATGCACATACACACATGCCTCTCTCTGTTCAACTAGGAGCAAGTAGGTTGGATGAATTGTGGGGGAAGAGCACCCAGCTGTATGAGTTTTGCAATTACTGCCCCTCATTTGATGCTGCCCACTTGTATTAAATGACCTGTAGTTCATCACGGGTTTTGGAAATGCCAAAAATGAATTTTCTATGTGCCGCTAGAGCTTGGGAGGATTGCTTTAATCTTTCTGCACAAAATTACTTCTAGCCACGGTTCCTTCATGTTTTGGGTATCTTGTCCGACTCGTGGCTGCCGAATTTCATCGTGCTTAATCGCACTACCTGCAGATTTGCTGGCCTCTTAGCATCTTGTGATCCTTTGGTGCGCTTAACTTTTCACAATGGAATAATATCTATCATGCTAGTCACAGCATACCTGTGCATTGGTCTTCCGGAGAATGTGTCTCCCACTGGCTATGAAAACAACCATTTTGGTCTGTTGGTAGTTCTTTTACTAACTTTGCCAGCTTTATACAACCAACCTATTGCTCAGCAGATCGTGGCAGAACTTCATCTTTGTTCCTCACTTTGTCATTTGTAGTCTCTGCCAGCAGAGCGGAACACATACCTTAATGCAGATCTGATGTGTTTTTCCCACCATCGTTTCCATCCACTAAATCCTGACTTATTGCCTCTCTTCATATGTTACATTGTCAAATGTTCCCTCTTGTGCTTGAGTTAATGTGCATCTAACGGCAACCTTATGACTGTTTTTGTTTGAGAATTCCATTCGTGTGTGTTTTGTAATTACTGAAGCCATCTTTCTGGGTCTATTCTCACTATTTTTGTGCATCTTTTACTCCATCTCGACTTTCCCATAGTTCCTACTTGGGTGGTTCGGTAAGGCTCTTTAAGGCAGTGAACGTGTGCCTGCTACTCCCAATAGCTATATGCTGTTTTGTATCATCAAAATGACCAGCTACTCTTTTAATTATGTACAAAATTAAGGAACACATAAAATGTTGCCACCTCCCAATTACTTTACATAATTAAAGTTAAAACTCATAGCAAAATTATTACTGTTCCTCAAAATGAATTGTGTGTAATCTGCCTCTGGCTTATGCATTATACCTATGCATTTTTTAATCCCTCAATGATACTTTATTTCTGTTTGTTTTTAGGCAAAGGCTGTGGGTGATTACCTAATTGTTGGTGTTCACACTGATGGTGCGTATGAAATGTTCTTTATTTTGCTCATGTGTGATATAATTTTTTTATGTAATGTCTTTTTAAGTAAAAAAATGACATTTAATAACTTAAGTGATATTTTGTAGTATTCGGAATGTGCGTTCACTGCCCAGTGGCTTTGTAGTCTGAGGGCCAGGTTTCTGACTAATCACATGAATTGATTTCGGGTTCAAGTTCCAGATGCGATATAGCTGTTGTATATTTGTCCTACATAATTCTCTTCCATCCCTAGAACTAATACCCCTTAGGGATGTGCAATTCCTTATGTAACTTCTCTACTTGGGATGTTGGGGTGCTACATTGTAGTAGAATATCTAAATCGCAACATTAAGCTTTGCCTGATATTTCTAAAATGTTCTTAAAGGGTTTCTTCAAGGCAAATTCTGTCCTATACCTGTAATGTTAATTTGCTCTATATGCATTTTTTCTAAGGCTCTTGCATTCTGGTCTTCAAAATTTTGAGAGCAAATAAATAAAGTCCTTATCTAATATGCACTGTAGCTGTTATTTTAAACAATTTGTCAGAATTTTTTTAATTCAATTTATCTCAATTGATGCCAAATCAGAATACTTCCCAACTGAGATAAATTGAATTAAAAACAAAATACAGTTAAGGTATGTAGTAGCTGTTTATTCACACTTAAAATTTTAAAATTCAGAATGCAATAGTTTTTGAGAAAATGTGTATATAATACATTAATATTGTAAGTATACGATATATTTTTCTCTTGAAGTCACCCAGTAAATGTTGCATGTGAAATTTTAGAATTTTTGGAATGTTAATAATCGTGCTTTTTCTGTATAAAATTATGTGTGGGCATTGTTGTCAGTGAAACATAACATCAGGTAACCACAAACACATTACAATTTTTCGAGGGAGCAAAGGGAACACCTTGTAATGATTGAATTTGCAGAGAGATGGCATTCTGCCCTCGGTATATCGTCAATTGAAATCCCAAGATGCCCTGCGGATATGAATCAGATGTGTAAGCAGTTTGGTATTGGAGAGACATGAAATTACAGTGGTGGTATCAGTGGAGATTATTTATGGGTGTTTGTTACGAATTTAAACTCTGTCATCTACTGCAGAATCAACTCGTCGCATTTGCGTAACATTTGGGGCAGATGCTGTGAATGAATGCACAACTTGGAATTAGTTTTGAAAGTCCTTTTTTTCGTCCTATAAATGAGTGTTTAACAACCACTGTGAGCAACTCCATGGGCTATAAGCAGTCACCCATCCCAAATTTAGGATGAATCCCCTTAAGAAAAGTCCCAGAGTGGTTCTCTTGTCAGCCTTGACACAGAAGCTCTGAAAGTAGCTACTGAGCAGGACAATTCCCAAACATGCCAGGAACTAGCCCAGTCATTTACTGTTAGTGATGAAATTGTCCGAAAACATTTGCATGCAATAGGTAAGGCATACAAATGACAGTGAATAAACAGCGATGTGTGTCAGCTTGTCTTGCATTGCTGTCGCGCTATGATGAGGAACCATTTTTGGCTAGGGTGCTCACATGCGATGAGAAGTGGGTCTAGTACAGCACCCTAAAACGTTTCAGACATTGGTTGTCCACTGGTAACTCAATTTGTCACGTCGGAGCGAGCACTGCATCTACATAAAGTTATGCTGTATGTATGGTGGGCAGCACATGGTGGTGTTCATAATGAACTCTTGCAGTGTCGCCGAACACTTGACAGTCACTTGCATGGACACAACTTCTCCAACTTTGATGAGTTGCAAGCTACCCTCTAAAACTTTTTCTCTTTCCATGATCCAGCATTTTATTGCCATGTCTATATAAGCTATTAACATGTTGGCAGAACGTTGTTGATGCCCACGGTAATTATTTTGATGAATAAGTTGCTTTTCTACCATGTATGTGTTATACTTTGTCTCAGTCTCTGAAAATGGCAAATACTTTTGTGGTTACTTGATATGTTATCAGCTGAATAAATGTTTTATTTTGATTTGCCTGAAAATAGAAAAGATGTTCATAAAGTACTGCCATCATCTGCTACTAATTTTACATCAGCTTTTACCAAATGTAGCAAATATTTTTGTGGTGTTAATTTATAACTGCTTTTTATCTAATCTTATGTAATATTGAAATATGTATCATCACTGTGACAAAACACTGAAGTGTTCCTGGAAAGTAAAGGAGGGGTAATGACTATCTCAGGAACTACAGACAAATCTGTCTCCTATGACTACCGAGAGAACAAGCTGGATTCAGGAGTGGCTGTGGCACTATAGATTAATTATATCCATGTACTGAGAGAACTAATTGAAAGATCAAATGAATATGAACTCCCACTATGTATGACTTTTATTAATTATGGCTTTTGTTTGAATGCAACCATCAGCAGTTATGTCTTTGAAATTCCACAGTAATGAAGACTAACTATCTTAATATGATTAAGTAACATCTATGGAAATGCAAGGGCAAATGTTCAAATAATCAGGGAAACAGCACATATAAAATTTGGCAAAGGAGTGAGACAAGGTGATATCATAGCAGAATATATAAAGAGTGGAAGAAATATATTCTTCTTATAATATGTGGCAAATATGTCATGATAATTATCACAGCAATCAGACGTCGCTGAATTGGCTGTAATTACTGTTTCACACGTGAATCAAATCACATCAGAAAACTTCAAAATTTCATCGCCATGGAGTGGGAATGAAATTTTCAAGTTTTCTGATGTGATTTGATTCACGTGTGAAACAGTAAATTACAGCCAATTCAGCCATGTCTGATTGCTGTGATAATTATCATGATAGCAGAATATCTTTCAATCATTGAACTGGGGAAATAAGGGTATAAAGCTAAACAAAGATTGTTTAACCTACCTTCAGTTTGCTGACAACATAATCATTTTTGCAAGTAACCTCTCAGAGCTGCAGAGTATGATCCAGGAACTTGCTGACAAGAGTTAAAAAATTGGAATTATAGATAAACTTGCAGAAAACAAAATTGACATACAATGCTTTTACAGGTAATGAAGATTTAGCAGTTGATGAGGCAAATTTAGAAGTAACTGATGCATACATACATCTGCCTTGGACAGCAAATATCAAGCACGAGCCCCACATTAAAGAAAAAAATTTAATAGGCATTTAAAACTTGGATGGAGAGCATTTGGAAGAACCAGTAAATACATTTCTCAAGAGCTACTGCAGTGGTTGCTCTGACGTTTTAAAAGTTTTCGCCAACCCATTCGCCAAATGTAATCTGAAGTTGCCATTTTTTTCACTCTCCATCATAAATATAAAAGCCATAAAAGCATTATAATAGTACAAAAATAATAGGTTATATATTCTTTATAATTAAGCAGCAAAATATTATTGTATAGATCCTGAATCCTAATAGAAAGAAATATACACTTATTTCAATTTTGAATTTATTACTACCGGTAAAATTTCTAAAGAAAGAATTATTGACTGGATAAATTTAAAATTAATTGAAAAATTTGGTACTACATTTATTCTGTACCTTAATTCTAAAAATGGCCAATGTAAAAAAAAAAAAAAAAAAAAAACATGTTTTTGCAAAATTGCACTTTATTAGTTATAGAACTTTCATCTAATAACGATTTTCATATGAGTCGTGCAATATTGGTCGATGGTTCACATCAAAAGATAAGAAATCCACAAATATGATCACATTTAAAAGACTATATTAATTTTTAAAATATCCTTGGCATCGCCGCCCCGGTGGCGCAGTGGTCTAAGGCGTTGGCCTCTGATCATTCGTCCGTAAGGGTCCGGGTTCGAATCCCGGTCAGGCATGGATGTTGTGTTTGTCTTACGGTACTGGCTCTCTCCCTTCCCTGGAACCAGTGACCCTAAATTAGGGACAGGCGACTGCTTATAGCCCATTGAGTTGCTCACGGTGGTCGTTAAACCTCCAATCAAAAAAAAAAAAAAAAAAAAATCCTTGGCATCACCAAAGTAAAATTTGATATGACGTCTGAACAAAAACAATCTTTTTCAAAAATTACTTTTTTTAATGACGTTCGAGCAAAAACAATCGAGTATTTTCGCCAACATTTTTTATTCATTGCCAAAACGATTTTTTTTTTTTCACAAATTGCGAAGAATGTGATCGGCAGCACGACCCCTGCTACTGTGTTTATCAAAAAAAAAAAAAAGCACAGATACATGCATTTAACCAAGGTTGATAGGAAAAAGCTCTCTTGGAGCTGGAAAATGACTTGGGTCGATTACATCGTGAACAAAGTAATGACCTTCAAATGGCAATGGGCTGGGCATATTGCTAGGAGAATTGACCACTTTAGGACAACCGTAAATTAGGCTGGAGACTAAGGGACAGGAAAAGGCTCAAGAGATTACCATACGGGATGTGGGTGGATGGAATTCGAAAGCATGCTAGAGGGGCATGTAAGGGACTTTCTCAAGACAGAGTTCTTGAAGAGACTTGGGGAGACCTTCATCCAGCAGTGGATTGAGAATGGTTGTTGATGATCATGATGATGATTGTGGCAAACTCTCAATTTAAAAGACTGAGTGAGAGGCAAAGAAATTCAGGCTCTTTTTCATATTATCTTAATGATGCTTATGTTGAAAACCAGTCACAAAAGAAGAAAAGGAAAGTGTGTATGGCTAGGATTATATCTTGAAAATCTGGATCTGTATGTAGAACCTGTCTTTTGGTTAGCAGTTAGGTTTTCAGGCCTGCAGATTTTTTCTTTCAACTCATCTACACATTGCTAATTATTTAAAATAACATAAGCTCATATCAGTAAACTTTGACGTGAACTAATACTATATTTAAAGAAATGTTCATAAACTTTGTTTTTTATATATTTATACATTTGATTTCTTTAAAGATGAGATTACACATTTTTTATGTAACTAAATATTTTATTTTTTTAA
The DNA here is from genome assembly GCA_039090855.1 of Macrothele yani. Taxonomy (NCBI): domain Eukaryota; kingdom Metazoa; phylum Arthropoda; class Arachnida; order Araneae; family Macrothelidae; genus Macrothele; species Macrothele yani. The sequence continues at coordinate 176,102,286 of CM077010.1, read as the reverse complement.
GGAATTGATCAAAGACTTTGTTTTATGTATTTAAACATTCTACAGCATCTTGACTTTTTCTTTAAAAATGTGATTACTTTAAGAGCTTTTCAGCTTTGTTTTTTATTTTAAGTAATGTAGAAACAGTAAAGGAAAAAGCTGGTTGTGACAGAGCTCAAATGACATATATTAAAAAAGATACTGGATTTTATTCTTCATTGACTGAAAGTAATTAGGTCTCAGGTCCATTAATACAAGTGGAAATAAAAAAAACTAGTGTAAAATCACGAAAAAGAAAAAAAAAATTGTGGGTGATACCTGCTTCAACATAAAAATGTGTTATAATAATATGCACATATTTCTTGATGCATCAAGATTTAAAAACATGTTTTTCATACGTTATTCTTTTTCAGTTAGAACTATTTAATGGTGGTTTTAACTGAAAAAGAATAAAAATGTGTTTGCAATAAAAGTGTAAAGTACAAATTCATTAATTTATAAAACAAACAAAAAAAGCATATTCTACATATTTGTTTGTTCCCACTTTCATCTGTTAAATTCAAGTCCTAAGCATTAAAAAAACAAGCATCATTTTCTTCCATGCCTTTTTTTGCAAGAAATTCCTTTTTTACAGGGCTTTTTTAAAAGTCAAAAAGACAAAAAATGAGCAGTATGTCAAAGAAAGCAAATTAATTCAAAAGTGATACTTGAAGAAAGTTACAGGGATCGCATTCCTCCTAAAATTCCTAATATTTTGTGACCCTCCTTAAATTCCTAAAATTATACCTAAAATTTGCTATTCATCCTAAAATTTTCGTAAGCTTATTTATTAAAAACACAACCGTTATTAACGCCAATAACAGGGTGCGCACGCGTGCTTGAAAACCTGGAAAGTCCTGGAAAATCATGATTACGTTTTCAAGGCCTGGAATATCCTGGAAAAACGGTGTTTTTTTAATGCTGTCTTGAAAAGCCTTGAAATTTGAAATTAGTACTTAAAAAAATGCCCTTTTAGGAAATCGTGTTACTGTTACCCTTTCATTTTTTAAAGTTCCTTTTCTCTGTTCTCAAAAAAACCACAGGCAGCGGTTTCCGACGTGCACCAAATCCTAATTTGGCTGGGGGAAAAAAAGAAAAAAAAGGCACTACTTCCAGTGCAATAAAATTGGATGGTTACTAGTAGGTCGAAGGAGAGCTTGATGTCCGTCCGACAACTGAGAACGGAAGGGGAAAGAAGAGGCATTTAGCATTTGCAGGGGGTCGCGTATGCACCAAGTCAGCTGGCATCCACCAGTGAGGAGTATGCCTGAACAACACATTCATCTTCTTCTTGTTTATGTGCATGATACCCTCCCTCCCCTCAAGAGACTTCCGCTACTTATGATAAAAAATAAGAAAACTATCTTTGCGAATTTTTCACGAAAGTAGCTGAAATTTTTACATTCACTGTAATTGGATTACAGAAGCTCACTTCCAAAATTCCAATTGAATCGGTTTAAAACTTTAAAAGTTAGCATTGGTAATTTTTATTATGTGTGCCTCTTTGGACAGAGTGAGACTCCAGCAAAAGGGTGTTACCATAGCAACGGTTGATTGACAGCTGGGAGCGCCGATCTGAAGCCTTGGGTTGGGAAGAAAGCAAACACCTGTTTATCACTTCCACAGCTCAAAAGGACTAGGAGAATATTTTCAGAAATCCATTTTTCCGAATTTTGAAAATAACACAGTAAAATTTTTACAGTAGTTAAGATACATCACAATAAAGTTCTAGTGCAAATTTCGCCAAATTCCGTTAGGAACTTTAGCAGATGCAAAAAAAAAAAAAAAAAAAAAAAATCCGTTGCATAATCGGATTGAAAAAAAAGAAACAGTAATTATAAATTACGGGAAAAGCAAGTGAATTATTTTTTTTAGATGCCATGGTTTATTTAAACAGAGTGATCCTTAAATTTTTTTTCTGTGATGATATGGACTCTATTTGAATTACAAACATACGTTTTTATTCAGACGTCTGAGTTACTGTTTTAATAAAAAAATCGTCTATAATTAAAAAGTTTTCAATGGATTTAAGCAATATTCAGCAGATAAACAAACGTATTTCAGTAAATTGCAACATCATGACGTAAATTTGGTAATTTAATTTTGTCGAAAATTGGGGAACATTTTTTTTTTTTTTACAATTTCTATTACAGTTAAAGTGAAGGAGGAAATGTGCAACTTGACAGTTCAGTGAGCTGCAGGTGGTGATTTATGGCGATGTGCCAAATGAAAAGAAGCCATTCCATCAGGTCATTCCAAAGGTTGTGTGTGTGGACGCGTCCTCCTGCTGTTTGATCTTAACCGGAATGTTTTTTGAAGGGGGGGGGGGTTGAGAGAAATATCCGTTTCAGCTTTACAGCTTTCACGGCTCTTTTTTTTTTTTTCTTGGTAATAAATAAAAATCATAGTTGCTGCATTCACCATTGATCCATGTTTGCATTTCTTGAATATAAACAGCAGACAATCAGAAACATAGTGTTGGGCGGGTCTTGATGGTCTTCATTTTGCATATGCTGAATTCAGTTCTGTGGGAATAAGGAATGACTTATACTGTGAATATATACAAAACTACATATTTTTGAGCTGAAAAAATAGGTCTACTTGTACACAGTAGCTAAAGTGTGAACTCAGATGAAGACAATCAGACATACGGACGTCTGATTCCATAAAAAAAAAAATCAACATAGTTTTTTTATTTACACTACAGGTAAAAAAGCAAAAACATGTTTTTAAACGTTATAAAGGAAAACGGATTTTTGAAACGCATGACTTGATGATCTTAATTTCTGAAAGTTTCTTTTTTCCACATCCTTTTTTTTTCAATTACAATACACTGTAACAGGATACTGTGTGTTATATCACTTAGAGATATGGCAGATTTTCGGTTGCTGATATCCGCGATCGTAAGCGGTAGTTGCATTGCGATTGTTGATGATGACAAGATAAATACTGGAGTGATGTAAAATGTTGCATAAACTAAAAAATAAAGCCCTTCCCCCCCCACCCCGAACTTTTATGCGGTCATCATAGCTGATCAACCATTTCATTCCATGAACATCAGCACATTTCAATCATTTGAACATTGGGGGTATCTGAAGGAATTCAGCCGTGCTTAAGCGCCCTAGCGCAACGAAAACATGCTAATTTTGGACAGTTCTATTCCCTTCCCCTCTACCATCCCTAATAATTGAGAGTGCATACATTGAGAGTGTTTCAAATATTCTATTTATGAGCTAGTTTTCGCGCTGTTTGTTATGCTTTTATTTTCGAAGAAAGAGAGGGAAAATAAGGAAAAGCAGCTAGAGAAAAAAAGAAAAGCTGAGTTTGATGACAAAATAAAAGAAAATGATGCAGAAATAAATAGGCTTAAAAAAGATAAAGAAGCCTCCCTAGCAGTAATTCAAGAGGGAACAGAAAGAATGAGAAAAGCTGTAGAAAAACAAAATACTGTTGAAATAGCAGTTGCCTCTAACTTGATCATACAAGGTTCAGCTGAAATAAAGAAAACTGAAAGTAAATTAGTTGTGGTGGAAGCAGAAAAAGATAGGCTAATCAGGAAAAGGTTAAAACAATAATATGAAAAAAGTAATTCAGTGAACAATTGTACATAGTTCTTGGTTTTCAATTACCTTTTTAGGATATTATAGTTTAATGTGAAACCTGAAAACTTTACTGTGAAAATCGTGAATTGCTTCTGGTTCAACAGCATATTAATGTTCAAAGTGAAACTTGAATGTGGTAAATATACTTGAATATGATAATAACATGTGAAAAGATAAGAACTGAACATTAGAAGTAAATCATACTTAGACATTAGACGTTATGCAAAAAATTTGGGTGTGGACTTCGACCATATATACTAATGGACTGCGCATTGGCAATAGCTGCATCAAAGCCGCCATGGCTCAAACATTGGGCACGTCATCATCAGACTCCAAATTTCGTGTACAAATGCTGTTATGATTACTAATTTACGCTGCAGAACTTCAGTGTTTTCGGTGTATTATGTGAATGCGCCTCATATATAATGAAAACTCTTCAGGTAAGTTTACTTATGAGCTATATACATGCATGATCGTGTTGTTTACATTTTGTGATTTATAATGTGATGAACATTTGCGAAGAATTTGGAACATGCATTCCATTTTTTTTTCTTAAGTTACTATATTTTTATATCAATAGCTGCAAGTTTCTGGTTAAGTAATTGAACTTTATTGACTTAGGTATTTAATTCGTTTCTTACCCATGAAAAATCATAGAACTTTCTTTACTATGTCGGTCAGAGCAACCATAAGCACAGCAGGTGTAACCCATCTTTTTGACTGTTGTCATGTGATTTTATGTTGGAGCCAGAAATTTTGATGTCATGCGTAGTCTATCAATATATATGGTTGAAGGGTGTGAAGCAAACTCTTTACAATGTATACAAAGTTGTTTTTACTAGATGTATACAAATATACATCTAGTTTTTATTGAAATACACTCCTAAAATTTTCCTAAAAATTCCTAAAATTCTTACCTAAAATTTTCCAGAAGTATGCTATGATCCCTGGTTAAAAAAAAAAAAAAAATCCCAAACCAACCCAACCCAAATTATGGTTGATTAATAAAAAGTGAAATAAGTAGCAAGCTCAACATGATCTTGCTCCAAACTTCCTTAAGTAAAACATTTAAAATATTTCAAAAATGACACATGGTAAAGTTGGGGGAAGATGCATGAAGCAGGGGAATATACAGTATATATATTAGAAAAGTAATAAAATAATAAAACAGAGAGAGAGAATCACTTTAATTAGATTTTTTTTTTCTTTTGCCTGTCTTTAGTTAAAGGAACAAATGCAAACACTGATTTCTAAATTCAGTCCAAAAGGAAAATGTTTAACCAAACTTTGGAAACCTATCCTAGTGCTGGGTGTGATTAAACATAGGCTGCAAGCAGTAAATTATTAGTAACACCTACCTAATAAGAACTTCTTCTATATATGGAAAAATAACTTTATACGTGGCTGAGATATACCGAATACGGTGTGGCCTGCTCTTGGCCATCAAAGCAGCCTTGACCTCAACATGGCATGATTTCAATGAAGTGCTGATATTGTTCTACAGGTATGTTCAGCCAAACAGTTGTGATGGCCTCTGTCAGTTGCCAAATGTTCACTGAAGGAGGATCTTTGTTATGAATGGCTCTCTGAAACTCATACCACAAATGTTTAATTGGATTAAGATATGAGGACTGTGTGGGAGCCATTTTAGCCCTTTGAAGTCACTGTCATGTTCCTGGTCCTGTTGGAAGTAGCACTCTTAACCAGAAGCATCATACATATATACAGTATATATATATATATATATATATATATATATATATATATATATATATATATATATACACCACTGGCGGAAAGGGAAAAAAGAACACCAAGAAGGAGACGTCTGATACCAACAAAATTTATACAGCATAATAACGGAATACAGAGGATAACGTGATCAAAACATTATGGCAAAATACAGCTGTATTTGCTGGTAAACTGAAAAATAACATTTCCATGTAACATGGTTAGTACGAGGTTGAACCGCCATGAACTGCGTCACTGTGCAATTCTGGCATGGAGTCTGTCGTACAGATGTTCGATGTTAGTTTGGGGTATTGAGTTCCAAGCATCCTCAACCTGGACGCGTAAATCGGGGATGGTCGTGGCTGGCCGTGGAGACCGGATAAGTCGTTGTCCCATAAAATCCCACACGTGCTCAATGGGGGACAAATCCGGTGAACATGCAGGCTATGGAAGTTGTCTCACACACTGAAGTGCATGTTTCGTTGCATGTGCCATGTGTGGGCGTGCGTTATCTTGCTGGAAACCACCACTATGGACCAACCTTACAAATGGCACAACAACGGGCTGAATGATGATGTTGATGTAGGAGGTGCTGTTTAACATTCATGTTACAAACACTAGTTATGTATGGGAGTGATAGCTGATCACTCCACACACGAGGAGACCAGGTGTAGGCCCTGTGTGTCGCTGGCGGATGCAAGAAGGGTGGAGACGCTCCCCTGTGCGTCTGCGAACATGCATACGGCCATCAGAGGCTCCCAAGCAGAATCTGCTTTCATCGCTGAACACGACAGATCGCCATTGCGTTCTCCAGTGCAGACGTTAGCAACACCACTGCAGCCATTCCTGACGGTGGGCTGGAGTCAGAGGTACATATGCCAAAGGCACACGTGCACGTAGTTTTGCATCCAGTTGATGGTTGCAGATTGTTCGCACAGTCACCTCAGGTGCAACAGCAGCTCAGATTTGCGTCGCAGTGGATGTTCTGTTTGACAATGCCGCTCTTCTTATGCGTCAATCGGTCCGCTCATCAGTCTGTCTGTGACTCCCGGTTCCACGTCTTCTCGTGTGGGAATGTTCCTCGGACCATCTATACCACCATCGTACCACCACCTATACTTCCCGTTCAATTTTCTCCGCAATACGACGATACGACCACCTGGCCTCGCGGAGTCCGACTAGACGACCTCGCTCAAAGTCCGATAACTGCTGAAATTGTGCAAGTCTTCCATGTCCAGGCATTGCAGCTTCTTCAGGATCTTCGCACGTGTCCGTACGCCGACTACTGATTACATTCACATCGCTACTCCTTAAATATCACCAATGATAATTTGCATATTATGCCATGCTGTGGTGTAAGCGCTCACCGGTTGGTCCCGAAATTAACATCACACCTACATAAACTCTACCCCATTAACATATGTAAATTTCATGATCATCCGCCAATTCCTTCGTGGTGTTCTTTTTTCACTTTCCGGCAGTGTATATATATATATGGGATGTAAGGTCAGGTGATGCGCAACATCACAGCCTCTCCTTGACAAATGTCAACCCCGCCTTCTCCTGGTTCATCCTGTTCCCACTAAAGGGGCTCTGACGACTGCCAATAGCTGTATAACTATACCATCAAGATTAGAGGAAATGCTATCCCACACTCACCAACCCACTTGGCCAGCGTGGTGAGTTATGGCCAAACCCCTCCAAAATGACTTCACAACTTAAATCTTGGCCCCCAGTCTCTGGCAGCTGGAATGTACCTGGCCAAGGCAGCGGCCAGTGCGACATGAAGGCAGAGGGTGCTAAGAATCCCCGGAGGACCGGACTAGGCTGCCATCTGATGCTGACAATGGCTACGTATAATGGACGCTCCCTATCTTCTGATTCAAGGCTTCTTGAATTGGAAGAGGAACTACAAAGGATCAAGTGGGACATCGTCGGGCTAAGTGAGGTAAGGAGAAAAGGAGAAGATTTCATTGAACTGAAAAGTGGACATCTCTTCTACTATCGTGGGACTGATACTGGCAGAACTAGTGGTGTTGGATTTACAATAAACAAGAAACTGAGGGATAAAGTTGTAGAAGTTGAAAGTTCCTCTGACAGAGCTGCACGACTCGTTATCCAACTCTCGAGAAGATACCAGACTCAGACTATTCAAACTTATGCGCCAACCACAAGTCATCCTGAAGAAGAAATTGAAGAATTTTATGAGGAAATTAGTCATCTAAATAATAAAGGTAAGCAACACTTGAAGATAATTATGGGAGATTTCAATGCAAAAATAGGGCAACAGAATGAAACTTCTGTAGGTAAATTTGGTCACGGCAACAGAAACCAGTGTGGAAATACTCTCGTTGAGTTTGCAGAGGCAGAAGGGTTTTTCATCTTGAACTCCTTTTTCAAGAAAAAGCCACACAGGAAATGGACATGGAGACATCCAAATGGATGACAAGTGAAATTTATTTTATTATGTGTAACAAAAAATTCGTCATAGAGGACTGCAGTGTGCTAAACAAGTTCAACACAGGTAGTGACCATAGATTGGTGAGATGTAAGATGCACCTCAACACTAAACTCGAACGTGGCAAGCTCATAAGACAAACAAAATGTATTGACGTAACCAACCTTAAACACCCCAATACCTTCAAGTTGGAACTGAAGAACAGATTCTCTGCTTTAGAAGGCCTAACATCGGAAGAAGTGGATATTTTTGAAGTTAACAGAAAAGTAACCAAAACTCTTATGGAAACAGCAACAAAATTAGCTGGGTCTAAGAACAAGTTGCATGTGAACAAATTATCAGCAAAAACCAAAATGTTGATGCAAAAAAGAAGAGAGATGAGGACAACTAAAGAAGATGTGACTTCGAAAGTGGAATATATAGAGCTATGCAAGACAGTACGAAAAAGTATCACTGAAGACTTAAGGAAATTCAACTGAAAACAATCGAAGCCTAACGATAGCAAAGGGACATCTCAGTAAGGGAAGAAAACAGATTATGGCACTGAGAAAAGAAGATGGTTCTGTAACACGAAATAGAGGCAAAATTTTGACAAGAATGAAAGATTTCTACTCCAAATTATATGAAAGGGATGATACATGTACTCCAGACATCATGAAAGGTACCAGTGTTCTTCCAGTCCTCCCAACAGAAGTTGCACATGCAATCAAGAACATGAAGCGGGGAAAAGCTCAAGGAGAAGATGGAATTACTGTAGACATCATACAAGAAGCAAGTGGAGAAATCGAAACAGTACTCGCCCAAATTTTCACTCGATGCCTTAATGAAGGGAAGATTCCTGAGGATTGGAACAATGCTACAATGATCCTGCTACATAAAAAAGGTGACATTGAGGATCTCAGGAACTACAGACCTATCAGCCTCCTATCAGTGGTTTATAAAATCTTCACTAAAGTTCTTTCACTCTTTCACATCGCTTGAAGGTAACATTGGACATGGCTCAACCGAGAGAACAAGCTGGATTCAGGAGTGACTACAGCACAATAAATCATATCCACGTACTGAGAGAACTAATTGAAAGAGCGAGGGAATATGAACTTCCATTGTGCATGGCTTTTATTGATTATGAAAAAGCCTTTGATTCGGTGAAATAATCAGCAGTTACAATGGCTCTGAAATCCTGCGGTATTGAAGATGCATACATTAATATTATTAATAACATCTATGAAAATGCAAGTGCAAAGATTCGGCTTTTTGAAAATACAACACACATAAAAATTGGAAAGGGAGTGAGACAAGGTGACACCATATCTCCGAAGCTCTTTAATGCCACATTGGAAAATGTCTTTCAATCACTGAACTGGGAAAACAAAGGGATACAGATTAATGGAGATTATCTAACTCACCTTCGTTTTGCTGATGACGTAGTCATTTTTGCAACTACCCCATCAGAGCTGCAGAGTATGATCCAGGAACTTGCTGACAAGAGTAAAGAAGTGGGATTAAAAATGAACTTTCAGAAGACAAAAGTGATGTTCAATGCTTTTACAAGAAATGAAGATTTATCGATTGATGGAGAAAAGCTGGAGATAACAGACACGTACGTTTATCTTGGACAGCAGATATCAAGTGAGGGTCACATTGGTGAAGAAATTAATCGGCGTACAAAACTTGCCTGGAGAGCTTTTGGAAGAAACAGCATAATTTTCAAGAGCAATATGCCATTATGTCTTAAAAGAAAAGTGTTTGATCAATGCATCCTTCCAGTGCTTACGTATGGTGCAGAGACGTGGACCTTAACTAAAAGAGACTTACAAAGGCTGCAGACAACTCAAAGAAGCATGGAGAGGTGCATGCTTGGTGTAACCAGGAGAGATAAGAAGAGGAACTCGTGGATCCGAAAAATGACAAGAGTGGAAGACATCATGATCAGAGTTAAATCCCTGAAATGGCAATGGGCTGGACATACTGCCAGAAGGACAGATCATCGATGGACAGCCGAAATTTTAGATTGGATTCCAAGGGACAGGAAAAGACCCAGAAGAAGACCACATGGGAGATGGGTGGATGAAATTCGAAAGTATGCAGGGGTGACATGGAGGAGACTGGCACAAGACAGACCGTTGTGGAGGAAACTTGGGGAGACCTTCGTCCAGCAGTGGATTGATAATGGTTGACAATGATGATGATGATATATATATATATATATATATATATAGGTGTTCCTGGTTGCTAAGATATCCAATGTGCATCATGAAAACAGATGCCAGACCATTTTACCTCCACCAGCTTGTACAGTTAATGCTAGGCAACTGGGATCCATTGATGCTGTTGGCTCCATATTTGGTCCATCCATCAGTGTGACTCATCACACTAGGTGACCTTTTACCCAGTCCTTTAGGACTGGATAAAAGGTCACCTGGTCTGAAGAAAGCATTTGGTGTCCCCGTGCCTACTTGCAGACAAATGTGATGGTTTTTAGCAGAGACAAGTGGCACATGAAGGGAACGTCTGCTGTTATAGCCCATTAGCCCTAGTGTCCGGTGAGCTGTGTGTGCTGAAATTTTCCTCTTGATATCATTGTTGTACTATGCAGTTATACTTGATGCAACAGAACTTGTCTCATATGCTGAAATTTTCCTTTTGATATCATTGTTGTACTATGCAGTTATACTTGATGCAACTGAACTTGTCTATTACCTTGTACAGTCCTCTTCAGTTGTTGTAGCCCTCAAACATAGACCAGTTGTTTCTCCCTACAGGAAGATCTCTGACTGCTCATTTTGTTGTTTGTGCATCACTCGTACATCCTCGATACAGTTATTCTTGCGTAGCCAAGAAGGTTTGCCATTTCTTAAAATGTTTGCACCTGTTTGCCAAGCACCCACTGTCATGCATCTTTCTAAGTCACTTAGATCAGGAGTGTTTCCCAAATTGTTATCATCTATGCATCATTAACATCTGAATTCCTTGCAGCAAGCTGTTTATAAAGCCATTTCAATGTCATTGAAGTGAGGATTGCATGTGTCTGATTGCTATTGGGTGATCCTAATAATTTGGTACTTCAGTGTACATGGTGTACAGCAAAGTCATGCACCAGCTGCTTCACAACTAAACAGAAGCTCATTACAATGTGAAACCAATGGGATTTGTGTTAGTGCCAGATGGTCAGTCTCATCAGCTCAACTTCAGCACCCCTAGTGGAAATTTTATGAACTTAGCTCACTGAATGGTGAAAATATGACAGAACAAAAATTTCAATTGCAATGTTGGGGAGCCACAAGTGTTTGCTACAGATTGGTCATTAAAGTGGAGGTCAATGGACAAATTCAGATTGTACAATAAAGATGCAAAAGTATTTCTGTGAATCACAATTACCTATAACGATGTCAAAAACATTCTTAAGAAGTTTTTAAGTAAAAACGTGTAAAATAAAAACTAGTTAAACAAATGATCTTGTAAGAATATGAGTATAACTCACCTTCTTGATTTATTCATTTTCCCACATTTTAACATGTTACTTCCTCTGACTGTCCATATCGATTATAAAATTTATTTCTTTGTTTGACAAGTCACTGTATCACTATAACCAATCAAAAATTTACGTGCCTACAATTACCTTAATAAGAGCAATGAGAGTGAACTTACCCTTACCAAGTAGGTCCATTCTCTTAGATAAGCAGACATTTCTTTGCACGTTAACTTCCATTTTAATATTCACGGTTGGTTTTGGCCTTTGGTGCGGCAGTCAAATAAAAGAACATGTTGAAGACAACATAAAAAACCACCACACCAAAGGCCAAAACCAACCGTGGATATTAAAATGGAAGTTAACTTGCAAAGAAATGTCTGCTTATCTGAGAGAACGGACCTACTGGTAAGGGTAAGTTCACTCTCATTGCTCTTATTAAGATTATAAAATTAATGAAAACATCAAACTTCATAATCCAAATTGATCAAGAATATATTTACTAATTAATGTAAAAATGAATGAAGATCAAACTCATCTTTGTTCTGTGGCTTCCTAGATCTAGATTATTATATTCAGACAAGTTAACTTTTTTATGGGATTTATCTAGGTAAATTCTTATTTCTGCAAATTTTCGGAGAGAACTCTTCTCCTTCGCCAGGCAGTCTTTCGTTCAATCTCGGTCACGGTCTTCAGTTATGGTTAACCTTGACGGTTACAGCGATTTTGCAGAATGTGTTGCCAGATGTTAGGCAGTGCAAACCCCTTACAGTCATGAATGATGAAGTTCTGGTATTTTCCAATTTCAAGTCCCTCTTTCAATTTTAGCTTCAGGAAGTTGGATTGTTGTCCAATATCAGTCAAAAGAGTTCCAGTCCATGCAGTGTCCGGTTTCTCTAATGTGTCTGTCTAATCCTGTCTTGTTTGAACAATTTTTTTATTGCTGCCTTGTGTTCCGCGATACGAGTTTCCAGCCTACTACCTGTTTCTCCATGTAATATTTTCCACAGCTGCAGGTTACTTTATAAATGACTCCTTGCATTTTTAACAAGTTTTCTTCTTTTTTAACCAAGTTAGGGCAAAAAATTTTAGCTTGTTGTCTAAACTGGGAGCTAATCTAATATATTTAGTGCTTATTCTCTTTAAAGATTCAAACAAACCTTTTTGATAAGAAATTTTTCTTGTGAACCTGAACTCCTGCTTGCTTGTATATTTTTTGTTTAGCTTGTTTGAGTAATTTATCTATTTCCTTTTTTGGGTAGGTATTTTCTGTTAGCATTATATATATGAAAGAAGCCCACATGGATGATCTGGAAGTAATGCTAACAGAAAATAACTACCCCAAAAAAGGAAATAGATAAATTACTCAAACAAGCTAAACAAAAAATATACAAGCAAGCAGGAGTTCAGGTTCACAAGAAAAATTTCTTATCAAAAAGGTTTGTTTGAATCTTTAAAGAGAATAAGCACTAAATATGATATTAGATTAGCTCCCAGTTTAGACAACAAGCTAAAATTTTTTTGCCCTAACTTGGTTAAAAAAGAAGAAAACTTGTTAAAAATGCAAGGAGTCATTTATAAAGTAACCTGCAGCTGTGGAAAATATTACATGGAGAAACAGGTAGTAGGCTGGAAACTCGTATCGCGGAACACAAGGCAGCAATAAAAAAATTGTTCAAACAAGACAGGATTAGACAGACATGTTAGAGAAACCAGACATCGCTTGGAATAGGACTCTTTGACTGTTAGTGGACATCAATCCAACTTCCTGAAGCGAAAATTGAAAGAGGGACTTAAAATTGGAAAATACCAGAACTTCATCATTAATGACTGTAAGGGGTTTTCACTGCCTAACATCTGGCAAGACATTTTGCAAAATTGCGTAACCGTCAAGGTTAACCGTAACTGAAGACTGTGACAGATATTGAACGAAAGACTGCCTGACGAAGGAGAGGAGTTCTCTCCGAAAATTTGCAGAAATTATAAGAATTTATCTAGATAAATCCCATAAAAAAGTTAACTTGTCTGAATGAATGGGGAGTGGGAGGAAGTAACGTGCTAAAATGTGAGAAAATTAATAGGTCAAGAAGAAAATGAGTTATTCTCATATTCTTACAAGATCATTTGTTTAATTAGTATTTTGGTGAGGGAAGTTTGTGAATTTATCATTTGGGGTCCTAAAGGGGAGCTGATGAAATTATCCCTCTTGCACTTAACAGCAATCTCGTTGCTTCCACATCATTATGAGCCTCTGTTTGCCTGTGAAGCTACTGATGCATGACTTTACCATACATCTCTGTAGGAAAGTATTTCTAGCCCCTATGTTTATGTGATGTTCTTTTACCACAGTTGGTGGTAGAACAAGTTCCTAAAGTTTGTCCACACATTTTAGAAACACCCTGATCCTGAAGTTTAGCAGTCTTGTACCTTGCTTGTGGGAAAGACTTAACCAAAGCACAAATTGGAAAATGGGGCTTTTTTTTATTTATATTTTTTTTGCGTGATTTACACACACACATGGTGTTTTTGTGTGAACCATATGTACTGTTTTCCTCAGTCAAGAAATTCTGAAAACAAAATTGCAAGTGATCAAGAAATTTGTGATCACTCAGAGCTTTGTATGAATTTCAAATTAGGGAGAAGCTACCAGACAGAGGATCAATGGAATATGGGGATTTCACCACCATAACACAAAACTCCATGCTTCCAATATTATTTTCTTGGCCCAGAAACATATTGAATGTGTGCCTAAACTTCTGTGTAGTCTAGATATAATCCTATATGACTTAATTCTCAAACATGGAAAAGGAGCTCCATGGTTGCTTTTTTCCCCAGTTCAGAGGCAGCACTATAAAGATATTTTCTGTAAATTAGTTCCTGCAGATGTTTGATAACTGGAGGTGCATTGCAATAAATGTTTCGAGTTAGAGCTTAGGGTTATATTTGAAGGTGACTCAAGCTCTAAAGACTAATATATTCAATAAATTTCTGTCTTAAGATCAGTCTCACTCTTTACTATAGCAGGTAAATAAAAAATCTAGTTGCCTGGTCTGAGCAACTAAAAAAAGTTTGGAGTAGATTTTCCTACTACAAGAAGAGAGAAAGTCGTGACATGTCGTGTTTCATTCCACTGCTAACCACTGGATGTTGTATTTTTATTACAGAGTGCAAAGGACAGAAGAATATCACTTTAAATATACTACTAGACCAAACCCGTCAAAATCGGCCGTCAGTATTTTTTTGTTATTTTTGAAAATAAACTCATATGAAACAACAAATGTAAACTTTATTTGATTGACAAATTCATTCAACCACTTCAGAAAAGACAATAGTGCAGTTTGTTGATTTTTTTTCTGTTTGACTGAAGGTTTAACGACCACCATGAGCAACTCAATGGGCTATAAGCAGTCGCCTGTCCCTAATTTAGGATCACTGGTTCCAGGGAAGGGAAAGAGCCAGTGCCGTAAGACAAACACAACATCCCTGCCTCACCAAGATTCTAACCCGGACCCTTCACTAACGAATCATCATAAGCCAGCGCTTAGACCACTGCGCCACCGGGGCGGCCAGGTTCGTGATGAGCATCACGACTGCACCCTTTTTCAGTCGTAAAATGTGAGACTGAAGTCCACTGATCTCTATCGTGTGCAAAAAGTTCAACTGAATAGTGCACTCTTTCACTCTCATCTTCAGTCACAACTGTGTTTGTAAATGTTGTTGGAATGAGATTCACGTTGTGAATACTCTTCATTCTCTCTTGTCTGAGACATATAGTTGTGACCCATTGATTGCTAACGCCTACCAGTAAGGCTCTTTACGTTTTATTATTATTATTTTTTTCTGCAGGATAGACATTCTGTTAAGGGTAAGTATGCAATGAAGTATTTACTTACTTTAGGACCGATCATAGAATGCCATGCACACACCAAGTCTGACACTGAACTGAGCGCTTGATGTAGATAAGGGCCGCACGATTCTTCCATTGACTTTACATGGGAACTTCACCGCCCCACCATGCCCGAACCGTTGCCCCAATATCAGTTTTCTCTTCGACATGCATATGTAAATGGTAAGACATTTATTTTGATACCTGAACCATATTTTTAGGTTCAGCCATTCTCTCAAAATAGGTCTTACAGTAAAAATCCTTATAGAATGAAGATATAGATGGCCCAACTCAGTATGTACATTCTAAATATTTTCACTAACAATGGTCAACGAAATGTTTATTTACATCTTTACATAATGGGAAACGTCTTACCTACGTGAATAAATTGGATCGAATGAATATTAAATTGCATATAAACATCACACAGTCCAACGGCATAATGCAATCAGGACTTTGAGAGTGTTCGCGGTTCCGATGAGAAGAACTTTGATACCAATGCCTGCTAGTGTTGCTTTGCGCAATGGTTTGCTCAGAAAAGACTTCGGAGTTTGGATTATCTCAGTCCCTCCATGCTTCCGCCTTCAACGGTGCGCGAGTCAACCGCAGGCGATCGAATGTCAACTGCAAGCTTCTCCCATAGACTTTACATGGGAACTTTGCCACCACACAATGCCCAAACCATTTTCCCCAATCTCATTTTTCTCTTCGACTGGAACATCTACATGGTAAGACCTTTATTTTGATACCTCAACCATATTTTTACGTTCAGCCGTTCTCTCAAAATAGGACTCACAGTAAAAAACCTTATAGAATTAACATACACATGCTTTTACGTCCAGAAATTGGAACCATATGTTGTTTTCTCCAAATGTTGTTTATAGTCAGTGACAGAATGCATTTCTCTGATGGAACTAGCCTCTGGTGATTAGTGACAAAGGGCAAAAACTTCAATCAAAAGAATGACAGAATCGCTAAATTTCTCTAATACCAAGTTCATCATCATCATACCATTTCATACCAATTTCATTATCATCTTAAAACTTGAGATACATGCTTTTATGCATTGAACATTTTGAAAACAGACGCTTAAAACAGAAATGCAAAATATGTAAAAGAAGTTCATATTTTTTTAAACTTAAAAATGGTACATGATTTGTTATCTTAAAAGATATATTTTCCTGAGCATCCAGCTTTTAATACTTGGGCAGGTAAATAATTTCTGCACATGCCCAGATGGGCATGTAACTTTTCAGATATTTTTGAAGCCCTGGTAATTCATTTATACATTTTTTGCAATTGTATGTTTTAATAATTAATGACTTCATGGCTTCCTCTAATTACTTTCAGTACCATAAATACTTATGGGAATTATAGAGGATAAATTTATTAAGGTACAGTACTTCTCAAAGTCTCGATCTATACAATAGATCATCGTGAGACACAGGGACTCCTGACAATGATCTAGTGTATAGATCAAATATTTGAGAGGTACTGTACCTTAATAAATTTATCCTCTATAATTTGCATTAAGTATTTACAGTATATGTTTTATTTTGAATATCAGAGCATCAAAAATACACGTCAAGACTGAGAACTGATTTGAATTTCTCCTGCGTGACCTTCTTGACCTTGACTGCCCTTTAGGTCCCAATTCTGAACAACATAGCCTTCCAAGAATAGAGAGCAATCACTGCCCATCCTGTTTTCTTCATCTCCCGTCTGTCTCTGCTTTCCTTTTCTGTCTGGAGTTTGCCCGCTTGATAAAATTCACAGCAGACTGAGAGAAAGACTATATCATGACCTCTATCCGATTTAATAATTGTGCTGCATCCATATACCTCTCATTGCTAAGCAACACTACACTCAATGATATGCAAAAGAGGGCATTTTATCTGCTTGTGTAAGAATGGGAGAGAATAAGGACTTGACAGCCTGAGTATTTTTGTCTTTGCTATGCTGAAAAAGGTATGTTTTTAAACTCACTGCTGCCATGTTTAAATGTGGTGCAATAAAGAATAATAATCCATGTCATGGTGGTAAAAGAAGCAAGAAAAGGCTGACTGTTTTATCATGTACCAGTGCTGAGATTGGCTGAGTCCTGTCCCAAAGGGTCTTGGACTGCATAATATTTACTACAGTTTCGGCTTGGGCTCAGAGAGAATTTTTGTTAACTGCGATTTTATGTAATTTGTCATATGTGTCTTTAATTACACTTTCCAGTTGGCAAAGGAAATTCTACAACTGGATCTGGGAGTAGAGCAGGACTGAAGATAGCTATTTATTCTGTTTGGGAAGCAAGTTCCATAGCCCATATATTAATGGATTTCTGTGGAAAAGAAAAAGTTTCTTCAAGAATTGTAGATACCATAATCAGAAGGACCAACTGTAGGCACTAGATAGTATATATGACAATTTTACCCCCCTCCCTCCATGCAGCAACTATCTGCTAATTTTATTGAGCAAGGTACATTTCAGTTCAGCCCAATTTTGTAGGATGCCCGACCTCTGGAAGCATTTTAGGAGAAAATGAATGGCTGAAGAAAATTGTGCACATGTGCTATTTAAAAAGATATGTCCCTTCTACACTTCCCCAGTTGAGAAAGACATTGAAGAGGGAGAAGAGAGTGAAAGTATGTAAGAAGAGATTTTTTAATAATGGCAAAACAGGTTAGTCATGGTTTTCAGGCTTGTTTGGGCCCATGTTATATTTCATGACATAAAATTCGGGCTCTTAAAGTTGAGCCCAAACTCAGCATTGTCAAGTACAGTTGTTGATGGATACAAAACAAATTTGCGATTGGTGATTAAAAAAAAAAAAAAATGTACAAAACCGTGATGCTTTGAAAACTGTAAGGTTTTACCTATGTACAACTACACTGTAAACAAAAAGTCCTAGATAACAACGGATGTTTTCAGTGACTGGTTAAAGAAACTTGACCAAAAGATGCATCACAAGAAGCATAATTATCTTATTGTTTATAGATTCATTGTCTTTCTCACCTGCAAAATATTGAGTTCCTGATTAATATTGAAGTCAGGGTTCTACCATAAAATTGCACAAGTGTGTTACACCCTTGAACTTGGACATAATGAAAACTTTCAGCGAGTTTTACAGTAAAAGACAGGTGCAATTAGTTGGGTACTGACCACCTGTGTAATGGTGGCCATGAAAAACTGAAAATCGACATTCTTCAAGCCATGACATTTGTGTGTGGATGGTAGGAAGTCTCATCAGAAACAGTACAAAATTGTTTCACCAAAGCTGTTTTTTCTGAAATATTTTGAACTCAGTAAACTTGCAGATTATATGCAGGAAGGAGAAGATTCTGAAGAAGATATTCCTCTTTCCATGTGGAAATGTTTGACTCGTGAAGAAAGCTTTGCAGATTATACCTGATGTGGTGAAGGACTAGCAACATCATGTATTTTCATTCTTACTGTATTTATAGCAGGTCAGGAACTGGAGAATGATAACAGTGAAGATAAATAACATATAAAGAAAAAGTGCCACCAATTTTTTGGGAAGCTATAGCTTCTTTTGATGTAGTTTGGGCATTTTTTGCAGCCATGAAGTAGTTGATGCAGCTAAAAATTTACTAAATAATGTTCAGTCTTCTTTTTCACCAAATTCATGAAATTTCACACAAGGAAAGATTAATGAGCAATTTACTTGGCACTAATGCTAAATCACCTGGTGGGGATAAACTGCTTCCAAAAGAGCAGTTCTTTTATAAGTGCAGAAAATGTAATAGTGGTGTGTATTGTACATAACATGAAATCTTTTTATAGAATATATGTTCATGTGAACTATGAAGTATATGTATCACGTGGCCCAGATATTAAGAGTGGATTATATAAGTACATGGTACTGGTACAATCTCATTTTATGTTATATACATCATTGGGTCAACCCTCTATAGTATCTAGTCAAAATACACCAACACTCATGATATCAAAAGTAAACGATTGTCAACATAAATCCAATGATTAGTGAATAAATCAAAATTAAATGTCATAACACATTATACATCAGGTGCATATTGTTGAAGGATGGCTTTCTGAGTTTATAATCTTGCTTAGCTGTCATCTCATAGTCTGTCACCATGTAAAGTCACCACTAACTTTGTAGTTATACCTTATGTGTGGAAAATAAGGCAACAATGAAGTTATAAGTGAGGAAAATTGAAGACCGGGATATCGAAAACAGGATTATCTGTACTAAATCAATCTCCTAACCATCATTACAGCCAGCAGGTTACTTTTGAAGTTGACAATAAAATAATACTGACCAATGCCAAATGAACAATGAAACATTTTTAAAAACACTAAAAATGAAGTGGGATGAGCTTGACAAAGATTAACGAAGTTGGTTAAAATCCATTAAAATCTTCTAAAGTAGGGTTAAAATATATTAAAACTTCAATTCCAGTAGGTTGAATCCTGGTATATCCTCAAGAGCATATTGAAACATGATAAAAACCTATACCGAAGTATGGTGAGTCACGACAATCACACATATATTGAAAAAGGACGGCGTTGACCACGACGACACTCGTTCATTTCCGACCGGTTTCGACTGTCTTAACTTCAGTTATCAGAACTTGTCTTCTAGTGCAACTGCACCTGTTATTTATGTTGACAATCTTTTAGTCATTATCTTCAGTCATTATCAAGGCTTGTCTTCCAGTGCAACTGTACCTGTTATTTATGTTGACAATCTTTTACACGTCAAGAGCGGTTGCAGAGTTGCAGTCTGGGGGGGGGGGGTAATAATAATAATATTCGATAAGCTTATGTAAACTATTAACTATAGCATGTAATAACTAATATTTCATGAAATTTAGCTATTTAAATTAAAATTGTTTAATGTATATTCTAATTTAATTATATTAATTAAATTAACATTCATTAATTCAATTAATCATTAAAAACATTACTGTTTATTCCCACAAATAAAATCAAATGATGAACTCCAGTCTTCGGTGAAAAAACCATGAGGAATAACCACTCACTCACCATAAAGATCATGGTAACTTCCAATGACCACACACTTCCAACACGTCATTCATCGTGATGTAACTGGGCTTCCACAGGTTTACAGACTTCTTGCTTACGCTTCTTATTTTCGGGTGTGAAACATCGTTTTTTTTTTTTTTTTTTTTTTCTTTCCCTTTGCCTTATAAGATGTTACTATAATGCTTGTCAATTCGATAAAAATCACACATACAACTCATTCATACAATTCAAGTAAAAACTATGTACATAAACCTTACATTCACAGGCGATTAAACCTTGGTCAACTCTAATTATGGAACTCCTCCTTCTGTTTCACAACCTCTGCTACTCCCACTGCAAGTGTCACACCCATTCAGCCCCGCACATCCAATCCTCTAGTACTCTTTCGACAGGTCCCTGTCATCATCAGGAGGCAGGTGTGTCTCACCCGCCCACCACAGCTCAAGTGAGCAGAGCCATCGAGGCCTGGGCTCCAGTCGCTATCTCTGAATCGTTGTCTCTGGCGCCATCTATTGTCCCTGCTGCTCTTTTTTCCCTCTTTCTTTTTACGCTGCTGTTCAATTTTTATTAGGGCTTTCCATTGTTCGTTTAGGTTACTTGGCTCATTAATGTTGCATAATCTTGATCTGTTTTTTTCAATTAACACTGATTCTGCATATAGCGACTGGAGCCCAGGCCTCGATGGCTCTGCTCACTTGAATCAATTAACACAATTTTCAATTAACACTGATTTCAGAGATAGCGACTGGAGCCCAGGCCTCGATGGCTCTGCTCACTTGAGCTGTGGTGGGCGGGTGAGACACACCTGCCTCCTGATGATGACAGGGACCTGTCGAAAGTACTAGAGGATTGGATGTGCGGGGCTGAATGGGTGTGACACTTGCAGTGGGAGTAGCAGAGGTTGTGAAACAGGAGGAGTTCCATAATTAGAGTTGACCAAGGTTTAATCGCCTGTGAATGTAAGGTTTATGTACATAGTTTTTACTTGAATTGTATGAATGAGTTGTATGTGTGATTTTTATCGAATTGACAAGCATTATAGTAACATATAAGGCAAAGGAAAAAAAAAAAAAAAAAAAACGATGTTTCACACCCGAAAATAAGAAGCGTAAGCAAGAAGTCTGTAAACCTGTGGAAGCCCAGTTACATCACGATGAATGACGTGTTGGAAGTGTGTGGTCATTGGAGGTTACCATGATCTTTATGGTGAGTGAGTGGTTATTCCTCATGGTTTTTTCATATATGAATTGCACGTAAACTATGTGCACTTTGCAAGAGGTTAATACCTTAAAAGTGCAAATATAATAATCCAGTCTTCGGTTCTTCATATTTGCAAATCTGTTAATAACATTGTCCACTGATATGAAGATTTCTCGATGAACATGAAGAAGGGCAAGGCCAACCAATCTCTCTTGCGTCAATGTTGTTCTTAGCCATGTTTTCAACCTTTTTAATGCTGAAAAACTCCTTTCACTTGAAGCAGTGCTTACTGGGAGGGTGCACAATAATTTCAATGCAGTGCTGATACACGGATATAAATCTTTATCGCAACGTGAAAAAGTTGCTACGGCATTACTTGGTAATTCTTCAGTTTTCCATTTTTCAACCCACAGGTCTATCTCGGACTTGAATTTGGACACTAGGATTTCTTCTTTTTCTGCAACAATAGGGGCCAAATACTTAGAAATGTCTTCCCCAATTGTCGATATTTCCGATCTTGACTTTTTCATGATTTTTGATGGTAATAGGGAATTAGATGCTAAAGAATTGAAAATAGTAGAGGGGAATCTGAAATCAAGGTCTTGAATCACATTTTCTAACAAAGGGATGTAAATGGTGATTCTGAAGTAATCTTCGGCACTATCAGTGATGGCGTTGCACCTATGTTTTTGATTTTTGACTTTTCTAGGGAGGAAAACGGATAAATCCAACTTTTCATGTAGCTTTGTAATTTCCACATATAGAGCGCTGAACGTTTGTTTTGTGTTTTCTCTCTTTTCCTTTAACACTGATATTACATTTGGGATCAGTTCTTTTGCTACTTTAGTGTCCAAATTTTTCTTTTGTAATAACTTACTCACACTTTGAGTAAAGTTCAACGTAAAAGACAAGCAATACACAGCAACTATAAAATTTGTAGTAAACATAGTATTCAACAGAATTTGCGCTGAAGATGATGACTGGCTATCTTTCCAGCTGGCCATCAATTCCAATGCGCTGACAATTTCGAGAAAGTATGTTTTAAATCTCAAAATCGCTTCATGCCTTTCTGCCCACCTAGTTTCACACAATTTCTTCAATTGCTGGTGACCAGAGTTTTCGTCCATCATAACTTGTTTCAGAACTTTATTCCGCTTTGGCGAGACATTAAAGAAATTTATTCTCTCTTTAACTGTGCCTATAGCATTGCGGACATCTTGGACAGAACTGGATTTCGAAAGCGATAAATTTAAAGCATGGCTGTAGCAAGGGCATTTAATAGCATTTTTTAGAGACTTCTGCAATTCCAAGACAGCTTTTTTCTGATCTGAAAGCATAACGCTTCAAGTGTCAGTGGCTATAGCACCACAATTATTAAAATCGATGCCAGATTTTTGCAAAAAAGAAAGTACAGTTTTTGCGAGTACTTTTCCACTAACAACATGTTCCTCTTTGAAGTCTTCGAAATTTTCGTTATGAATATCAATAAATGATACAAAATCTCCCGAAACTTGAAATGCTTTTTCATCAAAATATCTGACAATTATGGACATCTGTGACCCCCGACTAATATCAGTAGTCTCGTCAAAAATAATTCCATGCTATTTGTTTGTTTTAATTTTTATTAAGGACGGAGTTCAAAATTTCATCTCCACAACACTTAATTAGTTCATTTTGCATGGTGCTGCTCGTGAACTTGTATTTTCCATAAATGGTTTTAGCTTCTCATCACCACTTGCAACACAATACCGTAACAATTCCCAAAAATTACCTTCATTTAGATTTAAGGGACTTTTGTCATTATCGTCAGAAAATTGGTCATCAACTGATAGAAATGACATTTCGCCATAATCTTTGTGGCCACGCAACGCTAAGTTTTGACGTCCCAAAAAAATAATGGACTCTATTATTGGAATCAACCTTTCCCGGTTCTCCTTGTTTTGAAGCTCACTGGCTGAATCTAACTTCATCAACACTCCTTCCTGAGGATTTTCATATATTTTTATAAAATCTGAAGCAAAAGAAACAGATTCTTTATGGTATTTATTTTGCTCGTGAACAATTAAATCTCCATCTGTGCCTAGTAATTTAGAATATTTATCCAAAGGCACAGTAACTAGTTTTTTTAATGGAGTGGCTTTGTTTATTAATCCATATTCACTGGAAAACAAGAGACAATACTTGCAAAATAAACCTTTAAGTTCGCATGAATGCGTTAACCAATTAAACGAACAGAAATGCTTTTGAGAGAGATAGCATTTCACTTCTTTATTATTTTTCTTGTGCACTGAAAAAGGATAAATGAAATTTTTACCTAGAGTCCACGCGCATTTCAGAATACTTAATTTTTCATTATCTGTTATTGAAGAAATGCATTGCTTCTCAACGTAGAAACCCACATCAATTTTCCCATCAAATAGAGCAGGCTGAGGTCTATCTGTCCCTGTCGCCAGTTCTACAAAAGCGACATCCTTTAGCACGTGCATATTTGACGTGGATTGAGCTTCACATGAATGGTGCTGTTGTAACTCTTCAGTACTTGCTGAAACCGAAATTTCATCTTCTTCTCTGCCACTCAAAGTCAAACAAGGAACAGATTCACTTTCACCACAATCTTCTTTCAACTTTTTGAAGAAACAATCTAACATATTTTTTTGGCGTTTGCTCATTTTTTTTTCTAAAAGCTACTGGCGGTCAGGAAAACTAGCATTCTCATTCACTACGTGGGTACTGGGCTGGGAATGAAGTCGAAGGTCATATGACACACACGATCAAGAAGGAAGCTTCGCTGTGACGTAAAGAGTGACCTCTGTCGGTAAACTTCAGTTGGCGGTCTAAATGGTAGTACTGAGAAGCCCACAGTAAAGGGACAGCGCATGCATAATGCATGTTCTTGTTCAGCAGTTGGGAGTCTCGTGTGCTTTTTTTGAACAAAGAATGTATTTTTTTGAATTAACTCCATAATTAACGTCCGCGAAAGCGACATCATTTATGTACTTGAAACCAAAGAAAACATTGGGAGCAGCGCGAAGCTGTTAAAGACTCGTATCATAAACAGCAGAGATGTGCACTCTTTTAAAACGCGCAGAAAGGGTGGGAATGGCGTTGGTATTTTGTTTTCATCCTGTAATGCAGGCTTTCCAAACATACCAATTGGACTGTCAAGTATGGCGGCGCTGCTGTCGTGCGTTTCACATTAGCCTTATTCCCTATGGAGCTGATTGGAACCTTTTTTTTTCCACCCGTTATAAATTCTTTGCTCCAGTCACCCAACTCACCCCTAGATAAAAAGGACATTGTGCTGCCATCTTTTGGTTTAAAAAATATACAGTAAGTTGAATTACAAAAACTGTCAAAAATTTTTCCCTTATATCAGTCGTTCCGCATGGTTTATATATTTTTTTCTATTAAACAAAAATAAATTTTTACCTTCATTTTCACAAGTCTGGGGGTATTTACCCCTATTACCCCCCCTTCCCGTAAAACCGCCATTGTTACAGGTGCAGTTGCACTGGAAGACAAGTCTTGATAATGACTGAAGTTAAAACATCGAAACCGGTTGGAAATGAACGGGTGTCATCGTGGTCAACCCCCTCCTTTTTCAATATATGTGATTGTCATGACTCAACATACTTCTGTATAGGTTTTTATCATATTTCAATATGCTCTTGAGGATATATCAGGATTCAACCTACTAGAATTAAAGTTTTAATATATTTTAACCCTACTTAAGAAGATTTTAATGGATTTTAACCAACTTCAGTAATCTTCTTTGTCAAGCTCATCCTGCTTCATTTTTAGTGTTTTTAAAAGTTTCATTGTTCATTTGGCATTGGTCAGTATTATTATTTTATTGTCAACTTCAAAAGTAACCTGCTGGCTGTAATGATGGTTAGGAGATTGATTTAGTACAGATAATCCTGTTTTCGATATCCCGGTCTTCAATTTTCCTCACTTATAACTTCACTGTTGCCTTATTTTCCACACATAAGGTATAACTACAAAGTTAGTGGTGACTTTACATTGACAGACTATGAGATGACAGCTAAGCAAGATTATAAACTCAGAAAGCCATCCTTCAACAATATGCACCTGATGTATGTGAGTTATGACTTTTAATTTTGATTTATTCAGTAATCATTGGATTTATGTTGACAATCGTTTACTTTTTATATCATGAGTGTTGGTGAATTTTGACTAGATACTATAGAGGGTTGACCCAATGGTGTATATATAACATAACGTGAGAAACAGTATGTACCGTACTGTGTACTTATAATCCACTCTTAATAAAATGAAATCATTTTTTGGATTTTCAAAGGTAAGATTTCTTTTCTTGTTTCATATTAGAAAATATGAAATTGTACAGAATTTCTTAACTTAGTTTATGTAATGAAATTAAAATAAAATTAATGCAAAACATCAAAATAAACATAGGTTTAAGGTAGCAAACAAAGTATTCATATGTGTGTGTATGCCTTGCATTATAAGTTAGCATAATCTAAAATTACAAGTTTTTTTTTTCCTTTTTTTATATATTTTCATAGGAATTAAAATTTTATAATATTCAATATTTTGAAATGTCTTGTGTTTTTATGGCCATCTCCCAGAAAAACATATAACTGAAGTTCCATTGTACTTAAGTCCAACCATATCACTGTTGTTTTTATTTTATCTTTTCATAGGTAGTAATTTTTTTTTTATGTGCACATTACTTGATATAAGCTGCTTTAACCAAATGTAACACAATAGAAAGCTATTGTATTTTGTATTATTATTATAACGGCCCTCGCTTCATTCTAGCTCTTACTCATCAAAATCCTGACGCAAGAAAAACAGTTTATTCCGCTAAAACGATGTGGCGTGGGACCTCTGTAGGGCTGGTTAATGAATGCTTGAAAAATTGCTTTCCCATCCATGCACTAGGCCCGAACGAACTTTGTGTCTCCCTTCAACTGTCGCTGCTACTACGCGATTGAATCTCGGTCACTCTCCGAAAAAACTTCTCCGACGTACAATCCAAAGCCTGACGTATCTCATCAACTGTCTCACTTCCACAACTAAAGTAATGTCTGTTCTCCCTTAAGACTTAAAAAAAAAAAAAAAAAACTCATAAAATTTCTGATTTAATCACCCATTGGACTAACTGCCATGCCCTTAGACTTGTGTTGCACTCCTTAATGTGCCCTTGAGAATATCCCCACGCCACACAAGACAGGTACAATCACTTCAAATATTTATGCACTAAGCCTATTGTAATTTGAATAATCTGGTGTATCAGACAGCAACGGCCGCAAACATGCTGAATTCATCTGCTCTGCCAGAAAATGGCACGGACAAAGAAATTCTACTTGGGAATGTACATAGGCATACATCATAGTGAGAATAATTGGCAGTGAAACACATAAGACACAAAACATTAGAATAATTCTTGATGTCAACATATAATGCATAAGTTACGTAAAACTTATAAGTGGTGGGACATTTCGGTAGTGACTTTTACTTTCATCCTCCATGGAATGAAACACGTGTCATGAAACGTCCCACCACTTATAATATTTACGTAACTTATGCGTGATATGTCGACATCAAGAATTATTCTAGGCATACATATTTACAAGCTTTTTTTTTTTTTTTTGGAACTCGGGGCTAGCAAATCTTACAGTTATGCTTTTTTATTGCAGCGGAAATCACAAAACATAAAGGCCCTCCAGTCTTTACAGAGGAAGAAAGGTACAATATGGTTAGAGCTGTCAAGTGGGTTGATGAGGTATGTACACTACTTTTTATAACTATACCAGTTTAGTATCTGAAAAACAAAATGGCTCTCGCCATATCATTCTGTCCATGTGTGGTTTTCTAATTTTTTAGCTGAGGTTTTTCAAACTTAAAGAAAACAGAATTTACAGGTTGGATGTTCCAGAAAAATTAAGAGGATGCCACTGTGTTTTTCACAAGCACATTTTTTGACATAATAGTAGTAACAATGAATTCAATTTAAAATGTCCTGCCATGTTACAGTGTCAGATAGAACCATATCATCAATTTTTTTTTTAGCTGTACTGTACATAAATGCCACCTGTTGGGATATTCTATATAGAATATTCATGTGAAAAACTGGAAGTTCTTGATATGACTCTTTTCATCTGATATGTTGCTGTTTTCTCCAGGCAGATTTTTGGAGAGTTAGGGCCCGATTTTCCTTAAGTTTCGCCTGTCGAAACCATCAAATATCTACGCATTCTTATTCCAAGAATGTACTTTCACATACTTACTCTTTTCTTTTTTTGGTTCCTTTCAAAATTCCTTCTCTTTTTTTTTTTTTTTTTTTTTTTTTGTAGGTGTACACGAATGAACAAACGCCCATGAAAGAAAAAAAGGGGTGGGGGGTCAAGAATAAGTTGTGTTAATTAAAATTGCATTATTCTTCATTCGTTTATTCTTGTCAAAATCTAGGCTTGTGATTACCTTCGTTTTTCATCATTTAGCTTCGTGCCTTTCTTTTTTATTATTCTCGTGGAAAATACAACGTGTGTATGTCGTCATGAATTCAATTTTTTTTTCCGTGACAAATTGAGTAAATTTTGTGGTTAGTGTACGTGCATTTAATGTTTACAGCAGTGGTGGCCAATCTTTTTACATACCATGCGCCAATTTTTTCACGCACGAGTTCAGATGTGCCATACTACTCAAGTTTGGATTTGAAAAATAGGGATAGGGGTAGGACATTCTTCGCTTAGAGAAGGAAAAGGAATAACTCAATCACGCAATTAAATTAATTTACACCAGTTCAATAGACATGTTTATGGGAGCACCAATCTACAATAGTCAGAAATGATCTCTTTTGTTTACAGACAGAATCAACATTTTTAAATGATTTAATTATTGTATGTAAAACAATATCTATTACAGCTGTCATTACTTACCATTAATGAAACTTTTGAGCATGTTTGGATTTCGCTAGTCTTTCAATGTTTGGTGTTGAATTTGTTACTGAGAGCAACAGAGAATTCTTCAAATTTGAATCAGTTATTCGCGACCTTGTTTTGCTTTTAATCAAGTTCATGGACGAAAATGCTTGTTCACATCTGTATGTCGTTCCAAAGCGAGATATATAACTTTTTGCAAATTTTCTTAGCTCTGGGAAACGTTCACAGGGTAATGAATGCCAGAAATTATGTCAGAATCATTTTGATCTGGAAAAAGCTTATAAAATTTCATTTTTAATAATGACTTTGTTTTTAAATCAATCACTTCCATTTGTATGTTACTAGGCATCTGCATTACGTTTTGTTCACTAAGTGAAAATGGGTTTATAAATGCAAGCATGCAGTTTTCTTCTTTAGCAAAATCATGAAAACGACTTTCAAATGACCCTTGCAATATCTTGATTTTTTCAATATATTTGGTCAAATTGCTATTATCCACAGCACATTCACTCTGCTCTTTCAAGTGTGGAAATTGAGTCAAATTCTCATTTTCTAACTGAGAGATGAACAGTTTTAATTTCATTTTAAATGAACTGATGCTGTTGACTAAGCTGGGAAATAATTTATTCTTGCCTTGTAGTTTTAAATTTAGATCATTGAGATGGCTAGTAACGTCAACTAAAAATGCCAAATCAAATAGCCAGTTGTTGTCCAATAATAGGATTCTTTCATCAGGTAGCTCATTTTCCTGTTCTAAAAAATTAGAAACAGCATTTTTCAATTACCAAAATCTACTCAGAACCTGTCCTTTAGAAAGCCAGCGTACCTCGCAATGAAGGACAATTTCACCATATTCCAAATCTAACAATTGACAGTATTCTCTGAATTCTCGTCTGTGTAATGGTCTTGCTCTAATTTTATTCACACATTTTACAACCGGTAGCATAATATGCTGCATATTTAAAGCTTTCCCACACAGTTGCTCTAGGTGTATAATGCAGTGATATTTAAATACAGGACGGTTTAAAAAATTTTCAAGCAAAGTTGTAGTGCCATTGACTTTACCCATCATTGACGGCGCTCAGTCTGTACACACAGAGTTTTCTATAATCTAATTTTAGATTTTCTAGGCATGATTTTACTTTTTCAAATATGTCTGATCCTCTCGTTTTACCATGCAATGACTCCAGACTGGCAAGTTCTTCAAAGACATGAAAATTATCAATCCCTCTTATAAAAATGGTTAACTGGGCAACATCACATGTGTCCGTTGATTCGTACAAAGCTAGAGAACAGAAAGTACAAGAATGAACAAGGTCTTCCAGTTGCTGAGATACATCCTGAGAGAGTTCCTCGATACGTCTCGTAACTGTCTGCCTTGATATAGCAATTTTGTCTGCTTTCCTTTCAATACCTTTATTACCAAGATGGCGTGCAAATATTTGGAGACAAAGCTTCACAATTTCTTCCCCGTCAGAAAAGGTTTTTTTTTTTTCCGCCAATGCTAAAGCAATTTCATATGACGCTTCTGTCATCGCCAAGTCTTCACAACTTACTTTAGCAAATATATTTTGTCTTCTTCGGATTTCTTCCTTTTTCTTAGTCACATATTCTTTTCGTAACTCAGACCCAAAAACCAGCTTCATTTTTTCTTCTTTGTTAGTCTGATGCTGTGTTTTATAGTGTATTAAGATCATGTCTTCTATTATGTGAAAGAGTACTTTCACAAACAATGCAAAACGGTTTTCCTGATGGACTTGCTATAAATAACAACTCATTTTCCCACTGTTCGTTAAATTCACGCATACTATCACTTTCTGCGCTTCTTTTGCTCATTTTCTTTTGCTCTGTGATGGATAAAAGGAATTTAAAAAAAAAAAAAGAAAAGTACAAAACTCTAAAAATCTAAATGTTGAAAAAGAGCAAATAGATCACAAGTACGTACGTCGTATTACAGTCGCAGAATATCAATTATGTGGGATTTGAATTCTATGTTCGCGTTAAGAAACAGTAGTGGCTCTTTTCTTCGACAAACATCATATATATTTATTCTTGAATCTGTCTTTCAATCACTCTCAATACAAAGACCACGCTAGTACACTCAATAAAACGCTCTCGCAAAAACCCTGCTTCAAACTCCACGCCACGATGGCTCACTTAGTTTTTTCTGCCAGAGGGCGTAGCACTCGTGGGGAAAAAGCGCTCTGAAATAATGTTTCTTAGTGATGTTTACTGGCGACTTGCCAAGGTCAGCCACCCACGGCACAGCGTGGTGTTTGAAGCAGTTTTTGCGAGAGCGTTTTATTGGGTGAATCGCACCGTTTTCAATCGTACCACATCTCACTCGCGCAGTTTCTCTCTCTCTTACACACACACACACACACACACACACACACTGTTCACATCCTTCAGTTGTAAACTGTCAAAAAGAAATCGACTGAACTGATGAGTAAGAAGGCTGAATGAATTGAACTGAGAGCACTCAGGTGTTGAAAATATGAAGATGGATAAATTCAGTTATGGCACCTGCTTGAAAAGAATAAGTTGGCGCATGCGCCACAGATTTGGCCACCCCTGGTTTACAGTAATGATAATCATAGTGAGGTAGAATAATGATAGTGCTTGGATAATTGTAGAAAATGTTTTTTGTACTAATGCTTTAATGTATCGTATTAACCTTTGGTGTAGCCTAGTGATAAATTGCATTCATTCTTTTAACCAATAAGAAATTTAATATTACCATAGGAATTATCATAATGTATTTAAATTTTTGCATATGGCCGGGATATCTGTACACTTGGAAACACAACTATTGTTTCTACTGCATTTTAGTTTCTTGTGTACGTTGTAAAATACAATAAGGGAAAGAAGGAGTTCGTTTTACAGCTCTCTCATTTTTCTTCAATATTACCCTGCTAGGAAATTAAAGTTATAATTGTGTATGATATGTAATACTGTAATTGTCGAGCGATTTCAGAGTGTATTTCTTATTTTTAACATTGAGAAAGTCATGAATTCTTTTCTGCCATGTATTTCTTTTCATTGTTCCTTTGGGTCGCCAGGAAATAAGTGTTTCGTGGAAATTCGAGGGTAACTTTGTTTTAACCTTTGCCCTTGTTCAACTTCAGGGATTCCCAGAACTGATCAGAGGTCAGCCAGTTTAACCCTTACACCTCCGCTGTCGAAACCGGGCGAAGCAGGTTTTACCCCCTTTATGTGGTTGCTAAGGACCGGGTGAGTCTGCCGTTGGCCTTTGTCCAGTGGAAAATAATGTTCTCGTGCTCCTTTCCCCACCTACTTTGGCATCTCTGCTGTTAGGCGAGGAGAACTTTTCAGCCAATGAGAGCTTGCCAACACCCTACGTTGACAGAGGTCGAGAAGTCTGTGGCTCTGACACGCTCTCACTCGCTCTCACTCATTCGATGCTCTCTCGTTACAATTCTGCTGCAGTTTGCAGATAATTTTTTTTTTTTTGACTGATTTCCTGGAAAAGTGCAGACGCTTGGGTCTGCGTGATGTCGTCCGAAATGTCCTCTCACCAAAGCCAGCTTCTCAATTCATCATTCGTCCAGGAACTGATATAAAAAGTTCTTCCTGAGAGAAACACTAAAAGGCCGAGGAACACCAGACTCCGAAGGGACCAAAGATGGCGTCCCAAGGGCTATTGATGCATCCTCCGGCCACAGCTTGACCTCATGGGTACCACCCGCCAGTGATCCATATCGACCCAGATAAAAAAATTACTGGCGCCTTCCTCCACCGAAAAAGAAGAAAAAAAGGCGAGAAGATGATACCACGGTGGCCTTCATACAGGTGATACATTTTTTTTGGCCATAATGTAGGCACCCCTTCTACTTACACCAGGACCCTGAAGGCAAGGTAAAGGCAAAATTTCCTTTTCATTGTTGCCGCCGATAGAAAAAGGCAAGTAGCGTGGAGTTTTGCAAAAAATAATGAAAAAAATCTAAGCTGGTATAAAGTATTTGTGATATTAGCAGTTATAATTCAATGTGGAGAAGGCTAGGGAACAGTCTAAGTTTCTTTATCTCATGTTGGTGAATCTTAAGGTCAATATTAAGGCTAAGGTCATAAAAATGATATCATCATCATCATCATCATTGTCAACCATTATCAATCCACTGCTGGACGAAGGTCTCCCCAAGTTTCCTCCACAACGGTCTGTCTTGTGCCAGTCTCTTCCATGTCACCCCTGCATACTTTCGAATTTCATCCACCCATCTCCTATGTGGTCTTCTTCTGGGTCTTTTCCTGTCCCTTGGAATCCAATCTAAAATTTCGGCTGTCCATCGATGATCTGTCCTTCTGGCAGTATGTCCAGCCCATTGCCATTTCAGGGATTTAACTCTGATCATGATGTCTTCCACTCTTGTCATTTTTCGGATCCACGAGTTCCTCTTCTTATCTCTCCTGGTTACACCAAGCATGCACCTCTCCATGCTGCTTTGAGTTGTCTGCAGCCTTTGTATGTCTCTTTTAGTTAAGGTCCACGTCTCTGCACCATACGTAAGCACTGGAAGGATGCATTGATCAAACACTTTTCTTTTAAGACATAATGGCATATTGCTCTTGAAAATTATGCTGTTTCTTCCAAAAGCTCTCCAGGCAAGTTTTGTACGCCGATTAATTTCTTCATCAATGTGACCCTCACTTGATATCTGCTGTCCAAGATAAACGTACGTGTCTGTTATCTCCAGCTTTTCTCCATCAATCGATAAATCTTCATTTCTTGTAAAAGCATTGAACATCACTTTTGTCTTCTGAAAGTTCATTTTTAATCCCACTTCTTTACTCTTGTCAGCAAGTTCCTGGATCATACTCTGCAGCTCTGATGGGGTAGTTGCAAAAATGACTACGTCATCAGCAAAACGAAGGTGGGTTAGATAATCTCCATTAATCTTTATCCCCTTGTTTTCCCAGCTTAGCGACTGAAAAACACCCTCCAATGTGGCATTAAAGAGCTTCGGAGATATGGTGTCACCTTGTCTCACTCCCTTTCCAATTTTTACGTGTGTTGTATTTTCAAACAGCCTAATCTTTGCACTTGCATTTTCATAGATGTTATTAATAATATTAATGTATGCATCTTCACTACTGCAGGTTTTCAGAGCCATTGTAACTGCTGATGGTTTCACCGAATCAAAGGCTTTTTCATAATCGATAAAAGCCATGCACAATGGAAGTTCATATTCCCTCGCTCTTTCAATTAGTTCTCTCAGCACGTGGATATGATCTATTGTGCTGTAGCCACTCCTGAATCCAGCTTGTTCTCTCGGTTGAGCCATGTCTAGTGCTACCTTCAAGCGGTGTGAAAGAACTTTAGTGAAGATTTTATAAACTACTGATAGGAGGCTGATAGGTCTGTAGTTTCCGAGATCCTCAATGTCACCTTTCTTATGTAGCAGGATCATTGTAGCGGTGTTCCAATCCTCAGGAATCTTTCCTTCATTAAGGCATCGAGTGAAAATTTGGGCGAGTACTGTTTCGATTTCTCCACTTGCTTCTTTTATGATGTCTACAGTAATTCCATCTTCTCCTGGAGCTTTTCCTCGCTTCATGTTCTTGATTGCATGTGCAACTTCTGCTGGAAGGACTGGAGGAACTCTGGTACTGGTATCTTTCATGATGTCTGGAGTGCATATATCATCCCTTTCATATAATTTGGAGTAGAAATCTTTCACTCTTGTCAAAATTTCGCCTCTATTTCTTGTTACAGAACCATCTTCTTTTCTCAGTGCCATAATCTGTTTTCTTCCCTTACTGAGATGTCCCTTTGCTATCTTTAGGCTTTGGTTGTTTTCAATTGCTTTCCTCACTAGTTCACAGTGGAATTTCCTTACGTCTTCAGTGATACTTTTTCTTACTGTCTTGCATAGCTCTATATGTTCCACTTTGGAAGTCACATCTTCTTTAGTTGTCCTCATCACTCTTCTTTTTGCATCAACATTTTGGTTTTTCCTGATAATTTGTTCACATGCAACTTGTTCTTAGACCCAGCTAATTTTGTTGCTGTTTCCATAAGAGCTTTGGTTACTTTTCTGTTAACTTCAGAGATGTCCACTTCTTCCGATGTTAGGCCTTCTAAAGCAGAGAACCTGTTCTTCAGTTCTAACTTGAAGGTATTATGGTGTTTTTTAAGGTTGGTTATGTCAATAGATTTTGTTTGTCTTATGAGCTTGCCACGTTCAAGTTTAGTGTTGAGATGCATCTTACATCTCACCAATCTATGGTCACTACCTGTGTTGAACTTGTTTAGCACACTGCAGTCTTCTATGACGAATTTTTTGTTACACATAATAAAATCAATTTCACTTGTCGTCCCATTTGGATGTCTCCATGTCCATTTCCTGTGTGGCTTTTTCTTGAAGAAGGAGTTCAAGATGAAAAACCCTTCTGCCTCTGCAAACTCAACGAGAGTATTTCCACGCTGGTTTCTGTTGCCATGACCGAATTTACCTACTGAAGTTTCATTCTGTTGCCGTTGCCTTATTTTTGCATTGAAATCTCCCATAATTATTTTCAAGTGCTGCTTACCTTTATTATTTAGATGACAAATTTCCTCATAAAATTCTTCAATTTCTTCTTCAGGATGACTTGTGGTGGGTGCATAAGTTTGAATAATCTGAGCCTGGTATCTTTTCGAGAGTTGGATAACAAGTCGTGCAGCTCTGTCAGAGGAACTTTCAACTTCTACAACTTTATCCTTCAGTTTCTTGTTTATTATAAATCCAACACCACTAGTTCTGCCAGTATCTGTCCCACGATAGTAGAAGAGATGTCCACTTTTCAGTTCGATGAGATCTTCTCCTTTTCTCCTTACCTCACTTAGCCCCACGATGTCCCACTTGATCCTTTGTAGTTCCTCTTCCAATTCAAGAAGCCTTGAATCAGAAGATAGGGAGCGTCCATTGTAAGTAGCCAAGGTCAGCATCAGATGGCAGCCTAGTCCGGTCCTCCGGGGATTCTTAGCACCCTCTGCCTTCATGTCGCACTGGCCGCTGCCTTGGGCAGCTATATATATATATATATATCATCATCATCATCATCATTGTCAACCATTATCAATCCACTGCTGGACGAAGGTCTCCCCAAGTTTCCTCCACAACGGTCTGTCTTGTGCCAGTCTCCTCCATGTCACCCCTGCATACTTCCGAATTTCATCCACCCATCTCCCATGTGGTCTTCTTCTGGGTCTTTTCCTGTCCCTTGGAATCCAATCTAAAATTTCGGCTGTCCATCGATGATCTGTCCTTCTGGCAGTATGTCCAGCCCATTGCCATTTCAGGGATTTAACTCTGATCATGATGTCTTCCACTCTTGTCATTTTTCGGATCCACGAGTTCCTCTTCTTATCTCTCCTGGTTACACCAAGCATGCACCTCTCCATGCTGCTTTGAGTTGTCTGCAGCCTTTGTATGTCTCTTTTAGTTAAGGTCCACGTCTCTGCACCATACGTAAGCACTGGAAGGATGCATTGATCAAACACTTTTCTTTTAAGACATAATGGCATATTGCTCTTGAAAATTATGTTGTTTCTTCCAAAAGCTCTCCAGGCAAGTTTTGTATGCCGATTAATTTCTTCATCAATGTGACCCTCACTTGATATCTGCTGTCCAAGATAAACGTATGTGTCTGTTATCTCCAGCTTTTCTCCATCAATCGATAAATCTTCATTTCTTGTAAAAGCATTGAACATCACTTTTGTCTTCTGAAAGTTCATTTTTAATCCCACTTCTTTACTCTTGTCAGCAAGTTCCTGGATCATACTCTGCAGCTCTGATGGGGTAGTTGCAAAAATGACTACGTCATCAGCAAAACGAAGGTGGGTTAGATAATCTCCATTAATCTTTATCCCCTTGTTTTCCCAGCTCAGCGACTGAAAAACACCCTCCAATGTGGCATTAAAAAGCTTCGGAGATATGGTGTCACCTTGTCTCACTCCCTTTCCAATTTTTACGTGTGTTTTATTTTCAAACAGCCTAATCTTTGCACTTGCATTTTCATAGATGTTATTAATAATATTAATGTATGCATCTTCAATACCGCAGGTTTTCAGAGCCATTGTAACTGCTGATGGTTTCACCGAATCAAAGGCTTTTTCATAATCGATAAAAGCCATGCACAATGGAAGTTCATATTCCCTCGCTCTTTCAATTAGTTCTCTCAGCACGTGGATATGATCTATTGTGCTGTAGCCACTCCTGAATCCAGCTTGTTCTCTCGGTTGAGCCATGTCCAGTGTTACCTTCAAGCGGTGTGAAAGAACTTTAGTGAAGATTTTATAAACTACTGATAGGAGGCTGATAGGTCTGTAGTTTCCGAGATCCTCAATGTCACCTTTCTTATGTAGCAGGATCATTGTAGCGGTGTTCCAATCCTCAGGAATTTTTCCTTCATTAAGGCATCGAGTGAAAATTTGGGCGAGTACTGTTTCGATTTCTCCACTTGCTTCTTGTATGATGTCTACAGTAATTCCATCTTCTCCTGGAGCTTTTCCTCGCTTCATGTTCTTGATTGCATGTGCAACTTCTGCTGGAAGGACTGGAGGAACTCTGGTACTGGTATCTTTCATGATGTCTGGAGTGCATATATCATCCCTTTCATATAATTTGGAGTAGAAATCTTTCACTCTTGTCAAAATTTCGCCTCTATTTCTTGTTACAGAACCATCTTCTTTTCTCAGTGCCATAATCTGTTTTCTTCCCTTACTGAAAACAGATTATGGCACTGAGAAAAGAAGATGGTTCTGTAACAAGAAATAGAGGCGAAATTTTGACAAGAGTGAAAGATTTCTACTCCATATATATATATATATATATATATATATATATATAAATTTTAAGAAAAAAGTTAAAACAAAAATGTTAGCAAGCAGGAAAAATAAAAGAAAAAGCAAACAAAATAAAAATTCAATGTGAATAGCTAAAAGGGCTAGCAGTGCACTGTAATTTTTTTTTTTTTGAGCCTGAAAACTAATCATAATTAAATAATGAGTGTGTAAACATTGTGTATGGGCATATTATATGTGTCATTAAAGAAAAGAAAATTGTTTGTTGAAAACCGACAGTTTTGATTAAGGTTGGCTGTGTTCAAAATTTACATGAAATGTGTTTTTTTTTTTTGTTTTTTTTTTTGTAACCTGAAATAGCAAAATTTACACCATTTTATTTATGTTGGTGAAATATTACTGTGTGCTCATTCTGCTAACGATAACACCAAATGTAAAAACAAGTAAAATTGTATCCAAGGCATAAACCTTTGGAATCATTCTTCATTATACCCAAAATCAAAATTTATTTTGGACTCTAAATACCTTTTGGAAATTTCTGGGAAACTGTAAGAAAATTACGGCTATGATTAGCCGATATTGTCAAGAAAGCAAAAATTAAGCTCAAAAATCATATTGGCCAAAAACATGTTTTTCAAATAAATGCAGCCGAAGTCGGCTTTTCAAACTTGCACACATGAGTCAGTACATGTTTTGTCTTGAATTGCCTGTTCTTTGACACTGCCAGGTGAACAAAATCACCCCTGCAACTGGTAGGGCTTACCATAGGAAACGCTCACTGGGTAAGTATTTTGTCTGTCATTTTCGCCAGTGCACTTCCACTATTTTGATCATGTGCCAAATTTAAGAAGATTAGTTCTAATATTTTTTTCCCTTACATTTCTGGTGTGCCTAAAAGGCTTACAAATTTTGGATCAATTTCACCAAAATTGTATTTTTTTATATAAAGGAATTTCAACCACTTATACATTTATATCAAATGGTTTCCCGTGACCAGGATTTTGCCATTTGGCAATGACAAAGAAAGGCAATAACTGACTCATATAATCTACAAAATTTTGAGCAGCTTTTTGTAAAGGGAATTTTGAAGACGAGAGAAGGCAGTGGTGAAAATTTTGGTTGTTTGAAATAAGTATTTCTTACACTTTGGGTATGCTAAACAAAAAAGGATATTTTTTTTTAGATGTTACAATATAAAGATATTCCCAGCTCAATTTTTAGTACAATATTAGTCAAACTTTTGATATTTTACCATTATTTAGAAACTTAGCAGTATTTGAATAAGAGTAAGCATAGTGTATTAGTAGTGTCATTTAGTAAAGAATTTTAGTGTAGGTGCATAGTCGTATTTGCATGTGTTGCATTTTAGTATAGTGTAGTAAATTTTTTTTTTTTGAGTTCCAATCATGGGCAAACAGAGGTGTTCAGCTTTACCTGAAACAAGCAGAAGAAATTTTAATCTGAGTCACCCTATCTCAGTGAACACCATTCCCACATTTTCGGGTAGTTCAGAAGGAGTGCCAGTTAGAGAATTTCTGAATTCTGTAGAATATACAGCTGAAATAGCTAAATATTCAGAGGAAGAGAAGCTATTTGCCACCGAATACAAATGTGTAGGGAAAGCTAAGAAATTTTGGAGAAATTTAGTACCCAGGGTTAGACAATTGATATATGCTATAGTAAAGCAATGTTTATTGGCCGAGTTCTCTTCTTCAAATTCAATGCCCATGATAATAAATGAGTTTACTGCTTGTAAACAGAACTCAGGAGACAGAGCGAATCTGTTTGATTCCAAGTTACAGGAAGACAACAGTAGGTGTAAGAAAAGTTATTTTGGGCCTGTCGCACATGTGAAGAGAAGGAAATATGTTAAGGAGGTGACAGAAAATTTCTCTCAGCAGACAAATAAAGGTAGAGATAAATTCCCTGTTAGAGAAAGGTTAGATGAAAAAGTGTTGAGAGAAAGAGAAGAGAAATTAGAAAGAGACAGAATAGAAAGCTTTAAGGAATTAGAAAGAATAGTGAGAAAGCGAGAAGCTAAGGGGAGACAAGAGCATTTAGAAAGAGCTAGGCTAGAACAAGAAAGGTTGGAGGAAAATATGTTGAAAGAAAGAGAAGAGAAATTAGAGAGGGATAGGAGATAGGATAGAAAGCCTTAAGGAATTAGAAAAAATAATGAAGGAAAGGCAAGCAAAGAAAAGAGAAGAGCACTTAGAAACAGCAAGGTTGGAACTGCAAAGGCTTCAGCAGTTAGAGAAAGCGAAGCTTCAGCAGTTAGAGAAAGCGAAGCTTCAGCAGTTGGAGAAATCGAGGCTTCAGCAGTTGGAGAAAGAGAGGCTTCAACATTAGAAAGAGAAAGGATTCAGAATTTAGAAAGTGAAAGGCTTAAGCAGTTAGAGAAAGAGAGGGTTCACCAATTAGAAAGAGAAAGACTTCAGAGGTTAGAAAATGAAAGGCTTAAGCGGTTAGAGAAAGAGAGGCTGCAACAATTAGAAAGAGAAAGGTTTGAGATGGTGAGAAAGATTGAACTGGAGAAAGAAACTAGGGAAAGAGAAAAGATTAGAGAAAGCCAGGAAATTTGACGATTATGGGCAAAACACGTAACAATATTAACAAAGAAAGGTAACTTGATCACGCTAGTTACGTTAACTAAAACTTTTACAAAAAGTTCGTAAGTTGGAAGCTTTCGACCTTATCTTAGGTCTTCATCACGCCAATGGAGGACTAAAATTGTTGCCAGATTCTACATTTGAATTTTTCCTATTTTTGTTGCCAAAACTTAGAATTGATCTCCAGATCAACGGAATGTAGAGAGGAGATTCGGAGTTGCAAGTCATTGAGTTGAAAATAATTTCTATGCTTTCACGGTAACGGAGGGCAAAACGATTGTCAAACGAAGCAATTCGTTTTGCTTCGTTCCAGTGGGGAACTGCAGATGTGTCTTCCATTGTCAAAATAGACAAGGCAGTGTTGGGATTGCCTTTCGAAACATCTTTTCTGTGTTCTAAAATTCTATGGCTAATGCTCCTGTATGTGCTTCCAATGTATAAGTTATCCCCAGTAGAAGAAGAGATAGGAATGCAGTAAACTCCTGGGAGGTTCAGGCTTTCAACTTTGTCCCTATCCCTTTGTAGAAGTTTCAAGATGTTTGGGGTAGATTTAATGGCAAGATGGTAACCAAAACTTCTAAAAAGGATCTGTAACTTATAAGCATAGGAAGGATGGTAAGGAACAGAACCATCTGCCGCTATCCGCTATCCGTGACCTGCGTTCCTCCATTGCTAAAACTGAACTTTCCTGCTACATTAGCTACCAATCACTGGCTGCTACCACTCATCCTGCTTTGCTTGATATTTTCATGGTTCGCATCAACCAAACTCTCTCAACAATAGAAGTAAAAGAATATGCTCGCCATACAAAGAAATTCAATTTTCTACTCTCCAAGCAAAAAAGTCGAGCAACATCTCCGTCATCAGCCTCTACTGACAAGCCAAAGTATGTAAATCTTTCTTCTGTCACTATTCCTCCTAGCTTGGATAAATTCTTATCATTAGGCCCAAAATTTTCACCTGCTCTTCCTATCAATCTTCCACAAACTGTTTCTGTTATAGAATCAGCCATCCACAGAACTGAGACTGTTCAGCAGCCTATCCTTCGTGCCAACGCTGCTGTTATCTTATCCAAGCAAAATTCTGTGCCAATCAAGTACTCTTCCTCTTGTTTAAAAGAATTCAGGTCATTTATTCAAGAAAATGACCT
Organism: Macrothele yani; assembly: GCA_039090855.1. Lineage (NCBI taxonomy): Eukaryota > Metazoa > Arthropoda > Arachnida > Araneae > Macrothelidae > Macrothele > Macrothele yani. Next base: position 176,061,409 of record CM077010.1, on the reverse strand, counting down.
AGCCGTATGCAAAGCAGATAAAGTTGGTTGCCCAGTCATCATTGGTAAAGAAACTCTAAACCAAAAAGTGCTTTCTTTTCTTACATCTGCTAACTGCATCCCTTTACAGTCAGACACCACCAACTCACTCAAAAACTCAGTTGACAGATTAGCTAAGAAAGAAACTCTTCAATCCTTCCTTGGTGATATATCACCCCCTCCTTACTTCAGAACTCCCAGGCTCTTCCTGCAAGTGAAACTGCATAAAGCTGGTAACCCCATCAGACCTTTAGTGGAATATTCGTTTTCTCCAGCTGTAAACCTTGAAAAGAGATTGGTCCACAAATGCAAATCCCTGGCAGCCAACCATCCTCATACAGTTGTCTCTACTTCAAACTTCATCCACAACCTTCCTAATTCCTTTCCCCCTTGTGATAATCTGTATACTCTTGATGTAGAATCTTTGTTTCCCTCTGTACCATATTTTGATTCCTACATGCTCCTCATGAAGAAATTGATTCTTCATTTTGAACCCCCGGTCCTCTTATCAAAGATCTTTATGATTGTTTCCACACTATTCATCAACACAGTTGTTTTGTTTTCAACAAAATTGTGTATAGGCAACAATCTGGTCTCCCCATGGGCTCACCTCTTTCCCCTCTGCTTGCTGAAATCTACATGCAACATATTGAAGTTTCCATAATTCCTCTACACCCTTTTCAACCTTCCCTATGGTTAAGATATGTAGACGACATTTTCATTAGCTGGCCACATTCCGAGTCTGAGCTACAGATACTGATCAACTCCATTACAGAAAAATTTCCTTCCATTAAGCTCACTATATCTAAGGAAGTAAATCACAAAATTGATTTCCTGGATGTATCTATCTGCAGAAACGCTGATCTCTCCATTACTCGTTCCGTCTATCGAAAACCTTCTGCAGCCACTAACATCATTCCCTACAAATCTTGCACCCTGCATCTCTACAAGCTTGCAGCATTGAAGTCCTACATCCACAGAGCTCATATCATTTGCAACAACCAACTCTCTCTTCAAGAAGAACTCTCCAAAATTTCTACAATAGCCCTCTCTCATGGTTTCCCTGCTGTTACAGTTAACTCCCTCATAAAGAAATATGAAAACCATTCGAAAATCGAATGCCTCCTTCCTCACAAGAAAGAAGACCTGAAATTCTGTGGTTCTGTTCCTTACCATCCTTCCTATGCTTATAAGTTACAGATCCTTTTTAGAAGTTTTGGTTACCATCTTGCCATTAAATCTACCCCAAACATCTTGAAACTTCTACAAAGGGATAGGGACAAAGTTGAAAGCCTGAACCTCCCAGGAGTTTACTGCATTCCTATCTCTTCTTCTACTGGGGATAACTTATACATTGGAAGCACATACAGGAGCATTAGCCATAGAATTTTAGAACACAGAAAAGATGTTTCGAAAGGCAATCCCAACACTGCCTTGTCTATTTTGACAATGGAAGACACATCTGCAGTTCCCCACTGGAACGAAGCAAAACGAATTGCTTCGTTTGACAATCGTTTTGCCCTCCGTTACCGTGAAAGCATAGAAATTATTTTCAACTCAATGACTTGCAACTCCGAATCTCCTCTCTACATTCCGTTGATCTGGAGATCAATTCTAAGTTTTGGCAACAAAAATAGGAAAAATTCAAATGTAGAATCTGGCAACAATTTTAGTCCTCCATTGGCGTGATGAAGACCTAAGATAAGGTCGAAAGCTTCCAACTTACGAACTTTTTGTAAAAGTTTTAGTTAACGTAACTAGCGTGATCAAGTTACCTTTCTTTGTTAAAGCCAGGAAATTCTGCACATTGCAGCAGAAGCAGAGCAAGAGAGTGAAGAGGATAGAAACTCAGGTAACACATGAGATAGACAGAGAAATTCCTTACTCGGAAACACGAGTAAACAATCGGGTTGTGTCAGCGGTGATAGAAGTTGAGGTTGCGGAATCTGCCATGTGTAAGGACCTTGATGTCACCAACATGATTTCGGAAGACTAATCGAGTCAAACAAAAAAAGACAGAATTGTTGATTTAGTTGAGTGTATGAGTGGAGATAGTATTCCAAGGGTTGAGTCACCTGCAGAAGTTGATAATTGTGAGGAATTATGTGTAGTCGAGGAAGTTAGTGAACTCATTTGTGATGAGATTTCAAGTGTGCAGTGTGACAAATTTTGTGAGGGGATAGAAGAGGAATTCACTCAGCAAATTGATTTTTCAGAGGATAATAAGCAGATGGTAGAGGTTGTAGCTAATACAGAAATTGTCGTCGGGGAAAACACCATTGTTGAAAGTGTAGATGAGGTTCGGGATTTGAAACAGAGGGATGAGTATGTCAAATGGGTCAAAATTTGGATCTATTTCATTTGTATGCTTCTCATTCATGTTTTGTTGCCTGCAAATTCCTTGTCTAGCTTACAAGAGAAATGCAGAGGACATACCTCAAACCTTGAGCCAAGTGCCAAGGGGAGACAATTCAAGATTTGTTGCATATTGCACAAATGTACCAGATGAAGTGGATTTGGATATGACTAATCTAAGGTTTCAGCAACTTTTGCTCTGGAACGTGAAAAGGGTGAGGTACAAATACTCTTGAAAAAAAAAAATGAACATTTTGATGACTGATAGAATTTTTTTCTTTCATTCTGAGTAGCCCTTTTCGATAATGATTGGTCTGGAAATGGATACGAGTTTAAGACAGTGTAAATATTTGTTTACTTTTTTTTTGTGTGTGTGTGTGTGTGTGTGTGTGTGATGTCATAATGAGTTACTTTGTTTTCTTGAGACCTTACGTTGATGTGTGTTAGTTGTGATTTTTTGTTGTAACAATTCAAAGGTCTTGAGAGATTTTTTTTTCCTTTCTGAAAAAAACAGCAAATGAAAGTTGATTTATATGATAATTCTTTTTTTTTTGTTTGGGATTTTGTAATTATATTTTTGACATGTTTGAGCAAGGTGATACACAGTAAAGTGAGTAGCATGGGATGTTGAGTATAGGTTCAGTTCAGCAATTAATGTGAAGGTGATGAATGCACTCCAGGAAGTGTGAATAGTTCCATAAAGAATGAGTGAGTGAAGTTTCGCATTTCAAGATGGAAATAATGTTGATGTTTACTTCGATTTCGAAAGGTTATTTGCTTCAGTTGTATTTTTGTTCAGATTTTTCAATTTACTTATTAGGTGTGTTTCAGTGTATTTTTGTAGTTTAGCAGTATTGAAGCAAATGACATGCCAGTATTTTGGGATGTAAATATATTGAATTTATGGAACGTTCATTTAAGCGAAGCAGCAAATTTAGGCTGAACTTCGACTTTTTATTTTGGGAGGTGCATATTTTGGATGAAGGATTGCTGTTTTTTTTTTTGCTAGTTGAACTTAATCAGTAGTTATTCCGTCAGTTAAGTATTATTTTGTAATTTTCAGCATCATCGGAGTTAGTTGATATCTTGTATTTTATCAGTTTGCTTAATTTTGGTATAGCTCTTGTGGTTTTGTTGTCGTTTCGTGCAATGTGTGTGTGTGTGTTTATTTTCCTGCATGGCTTGGCTCATAGCCCGCGCCATGCTGGAACTTCCGTTGTTGTATTTCCGGTTTGGAGCGATCACTGGAGAGAAGTTTCTCTTACGCTCTGATTAGTCGACGAGTTTGTGTTGACATCGCACGGTATTTTGGTAGCCATCGTGTTCTCTTGAGCACACGTGCGTTTGTTGTGGTTTGATCATTGTCATGGTTTTTCAGTCTTCATTCAGGATGGGATGTATTGATGTGTTGCTGTTTTCTCCAGGCAGATTTTTGGAGAGTTAGGGCCTGACTTTCCTTAAGTTTCGCCTGTTGAAACCGTCAAATATCTACGCATTCTTATTCCACGAATGTACTTTCACATACTTACTTTTTTTTTGGTTCCTTTCAAAATTCCTTCTCTTTTTTTTTTTTTTGTAGGTATACACGGATGAACAAATGCCCAGAAAGAAAAAAAAAAAGGGGGGGGGGTCAAGAATAAGTCATGTTAATTAAAATTGCATTATTCTTCATTCTTTTATTCTTGTCAAAATCTAGGCTTGTGATTACCTTCGTTTTTCATCATTTAGCTTCGTGCCTTTCTTTTTTATTATTCTCGTGGAAAATACAACGTGTGTATGTCGTCATGAATTCAATTTTTTTTCCGTGACAAATTGAGTAAATTTTGTGGTTAGTGTACGTGCATTTAATGTTTACAGTAACGATAATCGTAGTGAGGTAGAATAATGATAGTGCTTGGATAATTGTAGAACGTGTTTTTTTTTTGTATTAATGCTTTAATGTATCGTATTAATCTTTGGTGTAGCATAGTGATAAATTGCATTCATTCTTTTAACAAATAAGAAAATTAATATTGCCGTAGGAATTATCATAATGTATTTAAATTTTTGCATATGGCCGGGATATCTGTACACTTGGAAACACAACTATTGTTTCTACTGCATTTTAGTTTCTTGTGTATGTTGTAAAATACAATAAGGGAAAGAAGGAGTTCGTTTTACAGCTCTCTCATTTTTCTTCAATATTACCCTGCTAGGAAATTAAAGTTATAATTGTGTATGATATGTAATACTGTAATTGTCGAGCGATTTCAGAGTGTATTTCTTATTTTTAACATTGAGAAAGTCATGAATTCTTTTCTGCCATGTATTTCTTTTCATTGTTCCTTTGGGTCGCCAGGAAATAAGCGTTTTGTGAAAATTCGAGGGTAACCTTGTTTTCCTTTGCCCTTTCTTGTTCAACTTCAGGGATTCCCAGAACTGACCAGAGGTCAGCCAGTTTAACCCTTACACCTCCGCTGTCGAAACCGGGCGAAGCAGGTTTTACCCCCTTTATGTGGTTGCTAAGGACCAGGTGAGTCTGCCGTTGGCCTTTGTCCAGTGGAAAAGAATGCTCTCTTGCTTCTTTCCCCACCTACTTTGGCATCTCTGCTGTTAGGCGAGGAGAACTTTTCAGGCAATGAGAGCTCACAAACACCCCACGTTGACAGAGTTTAAGAGACTTCTGTGGCTCTGACACTCTCTCACTCGCACTCACTCACTAGAGGCTCTCTCGTTACAATTCTGCTGCAGTTTGCAGAGAATTTTTTTTTTTTTTTGACTGATTTCCTGGAAAAGTGCAGACGCTTGGGTCTGCGTGATGTTGTCCGAAATGTCCTCTCACCAAAGCCAGCTTCTCAATTCATCATTCGTCCAGGAACTGATATAAAAAGTTCTTCCTGAGAGAAACACTAAAAGGCTGAGGAGCACCAGGCTCCGAAGGGACCAAAGATGGCGTCCCAAGGGCTATTGATGCATCCTCCGGCCACAGCTTGACCCCATGGGTACCACCCGCCAGTGACCCATATTGGCTCGGATAAAAACAACTGGCGCCTTCCTCCACCGAAAAGAAAAAAAGGCGAGAAGATGACACCACGGTGGCCTTCATACAGGTGATACATTTTTTTTTTTTTTTTTTTTTTTTTGCTGTAATGTAGGCACCCCTTCTACTTACACCTGGACCCTGAAGGCAAGGTAAAGCAAAATTTCCTTTTCATTGTTGCTGCCGATAGAAAAAGGCAAGTGGCGTGGAGTTTTGAAAGAAATAATGAGAAAAATCTAAGCTGGTATAAAGTATTTGTGATATTAGAAGTTATAATTCATTGTGGAGAAGGCTAGGGAACAGTCTAAGTTTCTTTATCTCATGTTGGTGAATCTTAAGGTCAATATTAAGGCTAAGGCCATAAAAAAAAATATATATATATATATATCTTTGAAAAATACAATACACGCCAAATTACGTAAAACAAAAGTGTATTTATAAAATCTATATATATATATAAATTTTAAGAAAAGGTTAAAACAAAAATGTTAGCAAGCAGGAAAAGTAAAAGAAAAAGCAAACAAAATAAAAGTCAATGTGAATAGCTAAAAGGGCTAGCAGTGCACTGTAGTTTTTTTTTTTTGAGCCTGAAAACTAATCATAATTAAATAATGAGTGTGTAAACATTGTGTATGGGCATATTATGTGTGTCATTAAAGAAAAGAAAATTGTTTGAAAACCGACAGTTTTGATTAAGGTTGGCTGTGTTCAAAATTTACATGAAATGTTTTTTTTTTTTTTGTAACCTGAAATAGCAAAATTTACACCATTTTATTTATGTTGGTGAAATATTACTGTGTGCTCATTCTGCCAACGATAACACCAAATGTAAAAACAAGTAAAATTGTATCCAAGGCATAAACCTTTCGGAATCATTCTTCATTATACCCAAAATCAAAATTTATTTTGGACTCTAAATACCTTTTGGAAATTTCTGGGAAACTAAGAAAATTACGGCTATGATTAGCCGATATTGTCAAGAAAGCAAAAATTAAGCTCAAAAATCATATTGGCCAAAAACATGTTTTTCAAATAAATGCAGCCGAAGTCGGCTTTTCAAACTTGCACACATGAGTCAGTACATGTTTTGTCTTGAATTGCCTGTTCTTTGACACTGCCAGGTGAACAAAATCACCCCTGCAACTGGTAGGGCTTACCATAGGAAACGCTCACTGGGTAAGTATTTTGTCTGTCATTTTTGCCAGTGTACTTCCACTATTTTGATCATGTGCCAAATTTAAGAAGATTAGTTCTAATATTTTTTTTCCTTACATTTCTGGTGTGCCTAAAAGCTTACAAATTTTGGATCAATTTCACCAAAATTGTGTTTTTTTATATAAAGGAATTTCAACCACTTATACATTTACATCAAATGGTGCCAAGTATTAATTTATATCACATCCAAAGTCACCATTTTTTTCAAATCATAGGAAAAGTTAATGCTTGTTACGCCCCTTGTGGAAGAAAAATTCTACACAGGGAAAAGCTGGGAAATATGTGGCATGTGTTGTTCACCTGTGTCCAACCTGAAAATGATTTCCAGATCCATCTTTTAGAAATATTGATATGACTAAAACAATTATATGCCTATGCCATCTACCAGAAATGTGCACATAAAAGTCAGAAGTGTATTAACAATATTGGTCAAGAAAAATACAAATCAGGTGAAAAAGTGGAGAAAATCTTGGTTTGGCTTGCTCACATTTTTTAATATTTCTGGAAACAGAAAATATTACATCACCTTAAAGAAATATATATATATATATATAATCTCAATGATTATGCATGCACATACACAGAGAAGCTTATCTGTCAGTAGATAAATCTTGACAGCTGTGAATTTTGGAAAATAAGAAATATGTATTAAAAAAATCTGACTTGGGCTTGCTTTAACCTGATGCAAAAATAATTCATTACCATCATCTGGAAATAACTATAATGAAAAAAGTGCAAATATATTACTTTGCTATCTGGCATAAAATAGTGCATCAAGAAAAGTAGAAAATATACAGTTAATCTTGGTTAATGATTACACCTAATGTATGAGGGTGGAGGGTGGGGAATTTCAATCGAGCTTCTATTAGTAAAAGTGTCATAGCCACAAGAATAAGATGTACAGAGTTATAAAATAAGAGCATCAATTTTGACTGCGGGCGGTCGTAGTGAGCGATGAGTTTGCCTCCTCGGGGCGCTCCGTGATAACAATGGCACACACAACAGCAACTAGGGCCTCTGTGAATCTTGGAGAGGTGCAAGCTAGTTCTGTGTGACATTGGCGAAAAGACCCCAACTCACTTGGTTTTGTTCCAGAATCCTTAGGTTGAATGACCAACTGGAACCCTCAGCTGTGGGCTAATCCCCCACACTGATGGACTTACCCGATTAAAAAGACAAAAAGAAATCAATAACTGGACTCAAGTGTGGGATATGGTGGACCTACCACACTTGAGAAGTACGATCCACCACGGAATCGACCTGGACTTTCTAAACGGCGTATGAGAAAGCAATCTCGGCTGAGTGAATGTAAGATTGGTGTATGGAATACTAGAGGTATAAATGGCAAGATGAGTGAGGTGGTTGAGGAGATGAATAAGTATAGACTGGATGTGTAGTGTGTAAGTGAAACCAAAAGAAGGAAATTGGGGTAGAAGAAGTGAATGGCACAGTGAGTGTGTGGTCTAGAGTATTGGATAATATGAGAGGACAGGCTATTGTAGGTGTGATTTTAAGTGAAAAGATGAAGAACAACTTGATTCACTATAGTTGCATAAGTGAGAGAATTCTCTGGATTCGTTTGAAAGTGAAACTTCAGAGAATTGTAATTGTTGTAGTGTATGCTCCTTGTGACTCGGAACCTTCTGATAAGAAAGAAGATTTCTGGAATGAGCTAAAAGCTGTTTTGAGCCCATTTGGTGCTAAAGAAAAAGTTATAATAGCAGGAGATTTCAATGCTAGAGTAGGTGTGCAGAATGCAATTTCTGACAATGTTCTGGGTAAGTTTAATGATCCTTGTGTGAATGATAATGGTGAAAGATTAATTGAACTCTGCATTGAGAATGATTTGTGTGTATCTAATACATTTTTCAACCACAAGTATATACACACATATACTTGGGAAAATCGTACTCTTGGTCAAAATAGTGCGATAGATTTTGTTGTTTACGATCAGCGTTTGAAGCACTTAGTTGTTGACACCCGTGTGATGAGAGGTGCGGATGTTGGTTCTGATCATCACTTGGTAGTGTCACGAGTGAAACTTAATGTTGGTTGGAGGAAAAGGAATAGGAAGAGACCCAGGATAGAAAGAATAAAGGTTGATAGGCTCCTTGAAGATCATCAGCGGTATTCTGACTTACTCAGAGAACGACTGAAGGATCTGAAATCTTGTGAGAGGGATGTAGAAAAGAAGTGGGAATGTTTTAAGAACTGTGTTGTTACTGCTGCTAAAGAGGTCTGTGGCACCACAATAGTGGGTAACAATAGAGGTGATGCTTGGTGGAATAGTGAGATTGATGAGGCAGTAAAGAAAAAGAAGGAAACCTATTTGGGGATGTTGCAAGGTAGAGTCTCTGTGGATGAATATCGCTGTAAGAAGCGTAAAGCTGCTAAGCTGGTTCGCCACAGTAAGGCAAAAGATAGGAAAGAGAAAGTGGAAAGGCATGAACTGGCTTTTTGGAAAGATAGAAAGTCTTTCTGGAAGTACATGAGACTCGGGGAAAAATAGGGGAAACAAAGTTGTAAGTTGTGTGAAGAATGAGATTGGGGAAATGATATGGGAGCTCAATCAGTTAAGTGACAGATGGGGCGAATACTTCTGTGGGTTATTAGATCAGGAGAGCAAAAATGATTCTGAGACAGATGCAGATGATGTCACAATGAGGGATGAAAGCACAGGAGGGATCTCAAGAGAAGTAGTGTGTGTAAAGCTCTAAAATCACTTCAGAATTTGTAAGGCTCCAGGAGTTGATGGCATAACTGCAGAGATGTTGAAGTTTGGTGGAGACTATAATTGACTGGTTAACTGAAATTTGCCAGTTGTGCTGGGAGTTAGGAATGGTCCCTCGGGATTGGAAGGATGCTATCCTTATTCCCTTGTATAAGGGAAAAGGTGATCAGACTGAATGCAAGAACTATCGTGGTATTAGCCTACTGAGTGTGCCAGGGAAAGTGTTTGGTAAGGTTGTTATTGAAAAAGTACAGGGTCTTACATCAGAGAAAGTGTGGGATGTTCAGAGTGGTTTTATGCCTGGTAAAGGCTGCACTAACCAGATTTTTGCATTACGCATGATGATTGAAAAGTATCTGGCTGTTGGGAAGAAAGTTTTTACTGCCTTCATAGATTTAGAGAAAGTTAACGACTGAGTCAATAGGACACTTTTGTGGAAGGTATTGAATGAATATGGTGTTACTGGGAATCTACTTAATAGTGTAAAAGCCATGTATGCTGGTAGTAGAGCTTGTGTACAAGTGAATGGTGTTTTATCAAAATGGTTTTCCATTGGTGCAGGAGTTAGACAAGGTTGTGTAATGTCACCATGGCTGTTTAATATATTTATGGATGCATGCATGCATGCGTGAGGCCAAAATAGATAATAGTGGTTTATGTCTTGGTGATATCCGTGTGTGCAGATTGCTGTATGCTGATGACACTGACCTGTTGGCAGAGAGCAAAAGTGAGTTGCAGAGTATGTTGTCCCGGATGTACGAAGTTTGCATGAAATTCAAACTGAGTATAAATAAGGGAAAGACCAAAGTTATAGTGTTTGAGAGAGGAATGGGTAGCACTGAATGTAATGTAAGTATCAATGGTACTGTGATTGACCAGGTGAGTGAGTTTGTGTATTTAGGAAGCATGTTTGACAGAGAGAACAAGTTGGATGGTGAAATCAGTAGGCGAGTGAATTCTTCTTTGAAAGTCATAGCTGCTCTGGGAGGTTTTCACAGGAATGATGGGTTCTCTAGAGAGTCCTGCATGGCTGTGTGTGAAACAGTAATTTTTCCTACTCTGATGTATGGCAGTGAAACCTGGGTACTGCAGAAGAAACATAGGACTCATTTGTGTGCTGGAGAAATGCGTTACTTACTTTGGGTCTGTGGCAAGACATTATCTGATTGTGTGAGGAATGAAGATGAATTGCAGTTGTGTGATGTAAAGCAAAATGTTGTTAGCAAGGTGGAGACCAATATGCTTCGGTGGTTTGGCCATGTTGAAAGAATGAGTGATGAAATGCTTACTAAGAAAATATTTTCAGCCTAAGTGGCAGGAAGGAAAGGCAGAGGAAGGCCAAGGAAGACATGGGTGGATCAGATTCAGGAGTGTCTGCATGAGAAAAAGATTGAGTATGAAGTATAAAAGATCTTGTGTACGGTGTGTAATGGATATCAGTGAAGCACGAGTTGTATGTCAAGATCGCTGTAAATGGCGAAGTTTGATACAACAACAACAATAAGTAAAAATATCTGGAAGTTTGTATTTCTTTTTGGAGCTAACTTCTGAATCTCAGAGAACAGCTTAGTGATATGTATGTATGATGTATCAATTTTGACATACACATGACTATTAAAAGATGAGTGAGATTTCTTAAAAAACACGGGATACAGAGGAAACAGTAGGGGGGGGGGGGTGCATGCAATCAAACTTCTAGAAGTAAAAGCACCATGATTGTAAGCATAAGATGTACAGACAAAGTTACAACATAAGAATATCAATTTTGACATATGTACTTATGGATCTTAAAAGTTGTGTAAGATTTTTTTTTCTAAAAAGAAAGGGAGACAGGGGGAATAGTGAAGTAGCCAACTTCTTATCTGTTACTTTTTCATTATTCATGGCATTTAACTGAGGGGCACTACAGTAGGAAGTAATTGTATTTAATAAAAATAACTGATGGATTTATTTCTGTTGTTGTTTAGGAGGGAACTCAAGTATACAATTAAAACACTTATGTTGTGCACAGTAACCTACACTAATAAATCAATGGATTTTGTTCTATTCTATAAGGGGTTTCATTTGATTCTGCCATTATCATTATCAGCTGAGATTCCCAAGCATGTATGCTGTATTCCGTACACTTTTTGTTGGTAGTTTTTTTATGTACATGAAGTAGATCAAGCATGTGCAGCTTTTGTTTGTGCTTCTATCTAATTTTAGCTTTGTGTTTCCTTCATCATCTTTCGAACTGGTGCTTTTTAATCTTTCCTGTGCACAAGTTTGTAGAGTATGTGTGTATTAGTAGAGTTGAGCTGATGGATTTCGCTACATCACCATTTGCCTGTTTTTGAATTTTTCCATGTTCTAAGGGACTGTTACTGTCCTGGGGAAAAATAAAATACGGGAATTAAAAAAAAAATTGTATTGGCCACTCTCTCAGAATTCAAAATTGAACTACACTCAGATGATATTTGGTGTTCTCAACAACTTTGCGTTAACAAAAACAAAGCAAAATATGGAAGGGGTAATTTGTACAGCTGCAAATATTTTATTAGTACCAAAAATTTCATGCAGCTGCTATTTAGATACAGTTAATACAAACTTTTTTTTTTATTTTGGAATTTTAATGTGATTATCATAATAGGTCTCAATTCAAATTGCTTTTCTTATTAAAAAAAGTATTTACTTCACCATTAAACTTTAGTTGATGACTAATAATGTCTGTAAAAGTAGATAAAATTGTTTGTACATACAGAGTGGACAGAAATCATAGGATACCTATCTGGTAACAGGTATGACCATCTTTTGCTCAGACAAGGGCAATCACATGGCAAGGTATTGATTTCATTAGGTGTTTATACACACAGAGTGGACAGAAATCATAGAATACCTACCTAGTAACAGGCAAGCCCATCTTTTGCAGACAAGGAGAGTCACATGGCAAGGTATTGAGTTTATTAAGTGTTTATACACACGGAGTGGAGTGGACAGAAATCATAAGATACCCACCTAGTAACAGGTAAGCCCATCTTTTGCTCAGACAACGGCAGTCACATGGCAAGGTATTGAGTTCATCAGGTCATGAAAGTGTTCTACACATATCTCCACCCATGCTTGCTGCACCACTGTCCATAATTCTGTTGCATTTTGGGGAGGGGGATCCAAATCCAGAATGGATCTTTCCACACCATCCCAAAGATTTTCCACAGGGTTCATGTCTAGTGAATGGAGATGCCATTCCAGAATGAGAACTTCCATGGTGCTCTTCTAACCATGTTCTAGTCGCTGCGGATCTCTGGGGTGGTGCAATGTCTTGTTGGAGAACTCCATTGTCCTGAGGGTTCATGATGACCATGAACAGATGCAGATGAGATGGTCCACAAGGAATGATGTGCATCGTGCATGACCTTTCAGAGATGCCTCTAGACATACCAGAGGTCCCAATGTGTGCCAGTTGAACATGTCCCAGACCGTAACCAAGCCTCTACCAGTGTGAACAGTTCGTTGTTGATACGCCAGGTCCGTCGCTTCGTGTGGTTTCCACCAGATCCTCACTGTCCAGTTTGCACAAAATAACTAAGTGGGACTCATCGGACCAGGAAACCTGTCTCCAATCATTCAAGATCCAGTGCTGATGTTCTTTTGCTCAGTTCAGGTGTACAATCTAGTGATGTGGTGTTAGCAATGGGATTCTGGTGAGTCGGCGGCTTCCATAATCTATTGTGGCTAATAATCGCCTGATGGTCTTGGTAGAAACATTTCTGGCACCTTCCTTGTTAAAGTTGGTTGTGATTTATGCCACTGTCGCTCTCCAGTTGGTTGTAACTACTGTATATGAGACAGATGTCAACAGCTGTGCTCATCCACCAACTTTCTTCACTCACAGTTTTGTCCATGATGTGTTATTATTCTGGAAATAATGTATTCCTGACACACTCTTGATACTTCCGAATGGAAATACGGCAATTGAAGCGTTTGCAGCAAAAGAAAGGCAGCTCCATTTTTGTTCGATTTTTACTTAACATTTATTAATGTAAGAAAAATATGCCAGATCGATTGGTGCAAGAACGAGGGAGATCGAATAATAAATGTGAGATATTAATGTTTTGGAAGCTGACCCCACCACAGTTTGGTGCAAGTATGATGCATGCTAATGAATAAAATTGTAATATTTTATTTGTTTATTAAGAAAGAGATTTGTAATGTTGTTTAGCGGTCATTAAACAAATTTTATTAATATTTTCTTTTTCTACCCTTTACTAAATGCAAAATTTAATGAAATTTATGGCATTTTGGTGCAAAAGGGGGCAGCTCCAATTTTTTTATATTTATCCTGTATTCATTTTAGGAACAAAACATTCAGAAAATACCTGTATTTATTGGAGTTAATGTTTTTATGGTAGTGAATGTTTTGCCAACCTCAGTTAAACCGTATTTTTTATGAACAGTTTTTTCTTATTTCCCACAAAATGTCGAAAATAGAGCTTCCCTCCTTTTGCTGCACGCTACTCAATTGCTGTACCATCTCCATGCTAGAGTGACCTTTGTGTCAGAAGCCCACTATCGTCTCTCTTTCAAAATCTATTAACTCAAAATCTATTAACTCAAAATGTTTAACCATACTGTCATCGAATTACCATCTATGTGAATGCAGCGAGGTTCTTCTACTTAAATACCTGCCAAGCGGTGTGTTTGTCCACTAGCGAGAGGGGTGGCAGCGCCACGTTGCCCAGGACCGGTTATCTTTGTCCTCTCGGTATGTACACACACACGCACATGCATGCAGGCAGGCAGTATCGTGAATTTTAGATTTTCTGACCCACATACTTTGTTTCTTGGGATTTTTGTTTTTCACTTCTCCCTTTTCTTTTTTTCCCCTTTATTTGATTTAATTGTAAATCAAATATTACTTAGATGAATTCAATTTCTTTGTGACATTTTAAAATGTGAAAACTGTTGTTCATAGCTAGTTTATTTTGTGCAAATTTAGGTTATGTAAGGAACACCATACATAACTACCGTAGACACTTTGGAAAAATATGGATGTGATTTTTGTGTTCATGCAGGTAAATAAGAAAAAAATTAGTTCTCTTCAATTCATTTTATATTTTATGAAAATAAGTGTTCAAAAATTATCTGCATTACTTATTTATTTAACATGAAAAGCAGATAATAAAATTCATCAATGTACAGCATGCCACTTCAGAGTTCTTCACGTGTCCTAGGTTACTGACCCATGGTTTAGGATGTAGTCCAAAAGTAGAGTTCATGACTACAGGCTATTCCTTTAGCAAATATCCTAAGTTAATCTTCATAAGTAACTGAAGTTTTACAGACTACTATGTGGCTGATTTCAGTTGCTTTTCTTTTTCTTTGTATTATTACACCACTTTATTTAATTTTATTAAGTTTATTCAATTATTACATACAGTCGGACCTCTATGTATCGAACTTCTGTGCATCGAAATTCTGTATACATCAAAATTTGGTGAATCACGGTTACCATTACATAGGAAAACTGTTTCTATGTATTGAAAAAAATTCTATATAGCGAATTTTTTTCAAGATAAATGAGGATTTTTCTCCCTGTAGTGACGATGTTGTATGGAAAACTCGTGAGAAATAATAGAACAGAGATGTCGCGAGAGAAGAAGGAAAAGGGATCAAGGTAATTCCAACACCAATGGGTCACCTAATAGAAGAGGGGTATTGATTCCACACTGCTCTTATCTCTTTCCTCAAGTAACATTCCTGCTTGAAAAACAGGTTTAGTTTATTTCAGTTTCTCTAACAGATGGTGTGTGCTTCCAATTTTTTGTCTCTTTAATCCTCTAACCCAAGGTCTGTGTTCACGATGTCAAAGAGAAAATGTCTGTTTTGTGAAACGGTGGAGTTGTAGAAGAACGTGGACAGTGGAATGTGCAAAAAGGATATTGTGGTTAAATTTGGTGTTCCCCAAGTACAGTGTCGACAATTATAAAAACTGGGAGTTTGTTATGAAAACCTTTGAAGATGTCGGACCTGAGAGGAAGCATTCTAAAACATGTTATTTTGGAAAAGTGGAAGACTCTGTTTCAAAGTAGATTAATATTGTTCGTGACAAAAACTTGCCAAGCTCAAGTCGTCTTATAAAAGAAAAGGCAGAATTTACCAATCATTTGGGGCAAGTGGATTTCTAAGCTAGTTCTGGTTGGTTGGTTGGATAAATTTAAGAAGTGACATGGCATAAAAAGAAAAGATTGTTCTCAGGGAAAGTTGAAGCTTGTGTAATGCCGACTGCAACCAATGGAAAAACACGGTTTTGAAGAAGATTTTAGAAGAGAGCACTTCTGATAACATTTTTAATGTCTACGAAACAGGACTTTTCTTTAAATGTTTGCCAAACAAGACTCTTACTTTTAAAGACTACGATTGTGATGGAGGTGAAAACTGCAAAGAGACAAGTTTTGGTGGGCGCTAACATGAACCGCAAAGAAAAACTGAGATTATTGGCAATAGGAAAAGGTTAGGCAACTTAGATGCTTCAAATTCATGAAGTCTTTACAAGTTACTACCATTATGATAGAAAGGCATGGATGAGAAGAGATATTTTTGAGGAGTGGATTTAAAATTTCAATAAAAAATTGATTATGCAGAAAAGAAAAATTGTTCTCTTTGTAAACAATTGCCCAGCCTATCTTAATGCAGAAAAGAAAAATTGTTCTCTTTGTAAACAATTGCCCAGCCTATCTTAATGCAGAAAAGAAAAATTGTTCTCTTTGTAAACAATTGCCCAGCCTATCTTAATGCAGAAACAAAACTATCAAATATGATGAAAATTGCAATTCATGAGGCAACCTTATGGGTTGTCTTATATTATAAACATGCTTTTGTTTAAAATATACATAATATCTAAGGTATTTTACCTGATATTGTCAAAGTATTTCGCACATTGTTTGCTCTGTGAGGCACGTGCTCCTGGCCCGAGAGGTCGCTTCTTACGGACCTTTGGTTAGTTATAATAAAAAAATTTGCAGAAATAAAACACTTAGGTTATATAGGTTATATATTTTCAGTTCCACATTCATTCATACGCACAATCAAACGTTTGAAATTTACTATTAAGTAAAAGATTTTAGTAGAAAGAGTTATACTCGTCTGGTCAGGAGACTTCTTACAAGGGTTCGTTGTTACGGCGAGCGCTTTCAGCGGTGCACAACCACCATCTTCTGGCCACTGTTTCTACACGAGGGTTCCTCGCGTGTATGTGGTTTTTGGAGTTGCATGTCGGGAATCGATGGGAATGTTTGCTGCCTGTGTATGTGTTAGGGGATTTTGTTTCCAATGTGTCGCCATCTATTGGATGAGTTGGTAGGTATCAGTCGTAAGTACAATTCTTTTGTGTAGATATTTTTGGGCTATTATTGTTTGTTCGTAGAAACAGGTGTATTTTTTTTTAATTTATTTATTGGTGTGGTTTTTTGTAATGTTCTTTTTTCTTTTTTTCTTTGTGAATTTTTTGTGTCTAGTGTGGTGGGGTCTTGTAAGTTGCATATTTTCTTTTTTTTTGTTCAATTATAACGCTTTCAGAAATCCTTAATTCTTTTGTGTGTGTGTGGGTGGTTAGTAATTTAATATTTTCAAAATCAGGGTATTGTTTGTTTAAAACAGTGTTGGATAAGAGCAGTTTTTCTTCTTTTTTGTTCCAGTTTTTTATATGTTGATGTAGTCTTTTCATTAATCTATTTTTTGTGCTGCCAATGTATGAAATGTGGTCTTCAGAGCTCTGTAAAGCAATAGGAATTTCATATACACCTGCTGATTGTAGTATATTATTGTTACTTTTTTTCTTTATAATTAAGTCACCAATATTCTGAACTGAATGTCCAAAAATAATGTTGTTTCTTCATTAATCTTAAAAAATTTCCACTTAGTCCTCTAATAAAAGGGAAGGAACCTGAAAATTTGTATTTCTTTTTTGGGATGTTTTGTGTAGACTTTTAATTTCTTCTTGTATTCAAAGATCAACTTTTTAACAGTTTTTGTGTCATATCCAAATTGTTTGGTTGTGTTAATAATTAATCCATTGGATTTCTTCTT
This sequence comes from Macrothele yani, assembly GCA_039090855.1. Classification (NCBI taxonomy): domain Eukaryota; kingdom Metazoa; phylum Arthropoda; class Arachnida; order Araneae; family Macrothelidae; genus Macrothele; species Macrothele yani. Next base: position 176,044,007 of record CM077010.1, on the reverse strand, counting down.
CTCTGTGTTTTCTATTTGAGGAATGTGTGAAGGCTCTTTTTACCCAATTCCTAATACCATTTACTTTATGAGTTTTTAGGTGTTCAGATTGATATGGGATCATTATAGGTACATAGGTTGGTTTTCTAAAAACCCTGTATTCAAAGTTTAAGTCTTTTTATTATTTCTATATCTAAGAAGGAATTTTTCATTTTGTTCAAATTCTAAAGTTAATTCAATCTCTGGGTAACAAGTGGTAAATTTATTCTTCAATATTTCAAGTTCTTGTTTTAATTTAGATAATATAAAAATGTCGTCGACGTATCTACAATAAATGATGGGTAGGTTTGGTAGTTTTTTAATAATTTTGTTTTCTATATCACTAATCATGAGTGATATAGAAAACAAAATTATTAAAAAACTACCAAACCTACCCATCATTTATTGTAGATACGTCGACATTGATTTTTATATTATCTAAATTAAAACAAGAACTTGAAATATTGAAGAATAAATTTACCACTTGTTACCCAGAGATTGAATTAACTTTAGAATTTGAACAAAATGAAAATTCCTTCTTAGATATAGAAATAATAAAAAGACTTAAACTTTGAATACAGGGTTTTTAGAAAACCAACCTATGTACCTATAATGATCCCATATCAATCTGAACACCTAAAAACTCATAAAGTAAATGGTATTAGGAATTGGGTAAAAGAGCCTTCACACATTCCTCAAATAGAAAACACAGAGAAGAAGAAATCCAATGGATTAATTATTAACACAACCAAACAATTTGGATATGACACAAAAACTGTTAAAAAGTTTATCTTTGAATACAAGAAGAAATTAAGAGTCTAGACAAAACATCCCAAAAAAGAAATACAAATTTTCAGGTTCTTTCCCTTTTATTAGAGGACTAAGTGGGAAATTTCTAAGATTAATAAAGAAACACAACATAATTTTTGGACATTCAGTTCAGAATATTGGTGACTTAATTATAAAGAGAAAAAGTAACAATAATATACTACAATCAGCAGGCGTATATGAAATTTCTATTGTTTCACAGAGCTCTGAAGACCACATTTCATACATTGGGCACAAAAAATAGATTAATGAAAAGACTACATCAACATATAAAAAACTGGAACAAAAAGAAAAAAACTGCTCTTATCCAACACTGTTTTAAACAAACAATACCCTGATTTTGAAAATATTAAATTACTAACCACTGACACAAACGAAAAAGAATTAAGGATTTCTGAAAGCGTTATAATTGAACAAAAAAAAAAAGGATAAAATATGCAACTTACAAGACCCCACCACACTAGACACAGCATGGAAATCACTTATAAAAAAAAAAAAAATTCATAAAAAAAGACAAAAAAAAAAAAGAACATTACAAAAACTCACACCAACAAATAAATTTAAAAAAAATACACCTGTGCTCATCCAATAGATGGAGACACATTGGAAACAAAATCCCCTAACACATACATGCAATGACCGACATGCAAATCCAAAAACCACATACATGCGAGGAAACCTCTTGTAGAAACAGTGGCCAGAAGATGGTGGTTGTGCACCGCTGAAAGCGCTCGCCGTAACAACGAACCCCTTGTGAGATGTCTCCTGACCCGATGAGTATAACTCTTTCTACTAAAACCTTTTAATTAATAGTAAATTTCAAACGTTTGATTGTGCGAATGAATGAATGTGGAACTGAAAATATATATGTTTTATTTCTGCAAAACAAAAATTTATGACTAACCAAAGGTCCGTAAGAAGGGACCTCTCGGGCCAGGAGCAAGTGCTTCACAGAGCAAACAATGTGCGAAATACTTTGACAATATCAGGTAAAATACCTTGGATATTATGTATATTTTATCAAATATGAATTTGATTTTCCTCCCCTCAAACACAACTTCAGATCTGAAAATTCATTATCTGAAACACATTCTCAGAAGACTTATCTGGGTCTTAGAAAATGCGCATTTTACAGATAAGATTATTGATCTGGTATTTGTATAGCTGAACTAGCTAAGGTGTGGCAAAATGATGTGTTAGAATCGACAGTAAAACAATTGCTTTGCAAAAGTTGGCTTCATGGAATCGCCTCAAATTGAAAAAAAAAAAATATGTTGCCACAAGTCGAGCAAAGTCAGAAGGTCTTGCAGACCAAAGGTCTTTTATCAGGGAAGGAATTTTCTGTGATGAGAGTTCTTTGACATCGACGAAGACATAATTGTTTTACAATACTCATCAGAAAACAACTTGTAATTGTACCAATGGGGGGGGGGGGGGGGCATTGACCCAGTACCGCAACTTAAGGTCTATTGTGCATCCCCAGCCCTAATCTCGAAAGAGACCAGATGCACGAGCAAAAGCAAGAATGCTCTTGACTGGTACTAAAGAGAGATCTCTTGGCCTCAAGTTACGAGTACCAAAGTGTTCAAGCCTGAGTGCTGCAAAAAGTCAGTCACAAAGAAGATGCAAGGAAGTCTCCTCTTCAAGATGGCATCCTCTACAAAGGGAATCCTCTTTCACCCCAATCAAATTAAGGTGCCTATTAAGACGACAGTGTCCTGTAAGTAGACCAACAATCTGTCCAATATCCTTTCTTGGCAGTTTAAGGAGCTCCTTACAGTGGTGGCTCGTGGTTGAAAAAATAGGTGAAGAGCTACAAGAGCAATATGAAAAGATATCTACTGTCTTCAATGAAAATCACTATATGAGGACTGACCTATGTTTTGTATATTAGATCAATTCTTTTTTTTAAAGCTGCAAATTTGTCGATTATGTTGTCATAGAATGGTTGTTTCTTCGTGAGCATCAATAAAATATCTTTCTGAACAGAAATATTTGCCAAAGAAGCAAGTCTGTCTTGAGAAATAGTGATTCGTCAGTAAGTTTGTATTCTTTTAAGGCAAGAAAAACTTCTTTCCACTGACCCACTTGTAGATGGAATGGTTAAAATGAGGGCAACCAATTTATAAGCTTCTCTAAAAATTTCTTTATCTTCATGAAGCACTCTAAGTTCTTGAGTCGATATCTTCCTCAATTTTTCGTTGGCATGTACAAGACTCAGTTCATTTTTAAGGTGCTGGAGTTTAGTAAATATTTTTTCATAAAAATGTTGTAGATTTTCAAAAGCGTGAGAGGGAAAGCTCGACTTGTTCGAATTTGGTTGTGTCAGCAAGACAAACAAATTGAAGTTTTTTACAGTCTTGAAATCTTATATCCATTTCCATCAGAATGTGGTCTAAAATTTCAAAATACAATTGTTTATAATTTTGAAAAATTGTTTCTTGTGTAAGAGCAGCATATTCCCATTTAGATCTGCTTATTTCTGTGATTTTGCTAGCTTTTCCAGTGTTTCAAATACTTCATTGTTCCTTTTATGACTCAAAATTTCACTAGTTTTTTTTAATTTGAGTTACACAGTAGTTTATGTCTAGTGATTTTTTTCCTGCAAAATTTCGAATAATAGATCGGTGGGGCCAAAAATTTCATTAAATACTATTGCCAAAAATGTAAATTCAAAAGTGTTCATATCATTTAAAAACCCCTTGGCAAGTTGAATTGTTTTTTTGTCTGATTGCTCACTATTTGTCAGAAATTCGAATACTTCCTTCAATTTATTCCAATCTTCAACAATTACACTTGCTAACTTTGAAGTGGAGGACCATCGAGTTTCCGCTATGGTTGGTATGCGTCTTGCAGTTGTAGATGTGAGTGTATAAGATCGCTTCACTGAGTGGTGAAAAAACGAAGGAATATTCCAGTGAGGCTTGTGTAAAATATACAACACTTTTAAATTTTAGAAAAACTCTGCTGTAATACAAGGTTCAAACGATGTGCTAAGCAATGAACAAAAACAGCTTAGAAGCTTTATCCTTGATTTTTTTTCTGGAGCCCATTCAAGTGTCAAGACATTACACTTGCCCCATCGTAACATTGTCCTATTAATTTGTGTTGATAATCGAATTGTTCCAAAATTTTGTCTAGCATTTTGTATAAAGCTTCTGACGTTCGATCTCCACTCACGTCGTGGAAACCCAAAAATCGCTCAGCCAAATACACCTTCCGAATCAACAAATCTTATTAATAAAGAGCACTGAGAAGTCTGATTTATGTCTGTAGTGTCATTAACTTGAATAGAAAAGCATTGAACTTCATTTTTAACATGATCATTTATATATTCAGAAATACATTCAATTAATTCATTTTGAATATTTTTTTGAGCCACGTGTGAAGACATTTTTTATCTTTTCGTATTGATTTTGAATTTCTAAAGGACTACTTGATATCAACAATGAAAGTAATTCCTTGAAATTTCCACGATTTATCGAGTCCATGCTTTCGTCATGGCCACGGAATGCTAGTTCTTGTTTGCTCAAATATAATACTGCATCAATCACTGTCTGCAGGAAAAGTCTATTTAAACAAATGTTTTTGTTGAAATGCATTTTCAAAAGCCTAGCATTCTCCCTCAGGGCATTGTCAATGGTGGTCTGATTTTTTTCAAAATTCCTTAGCATTAACTCGCATTTCAGGTGTTTGCTAGAATCACCATGTTTATGAAGTGAGCGTGCTATATTTAATAAATTTGAGAATCCGTCTTTATTCCACGCCGAATGTTTATTACTAAAAAGTAAGCAGGGCCAACAAAATAATTTTTGTAACACATAAATACTACAAAGCCATTTATATTCAGTAAACCAACAATTTTTTAAATTAATATTGTAAGATTTACCGCTCTTTTTGATTTCTTTTTTGGCAACAATTGTCAGTGAATCCATCAGTTGTCCTTGAAGTAAAATGTCTCTTTTATCTTCATCTTTCCACCGATTAAATTACAATGACAAACAATGTTGTTCACAGGATACATACTTTAATTAAAACTATCACAAACTGTTAAACTGTACACTAAACTACAGTAACAGCTAACCTTTTTGACAAATTATCACAAAGCACGAAAAAACAAACCCCTTTCGGAAAGCATGTACCACAACACCGCAAGATACCCTGGGTAAACCGTCCCGTTTCACCGTGATCTCCTTCGAAGGTCACGATTCCATCTGCAGAGCTTCGGTGCCGAAAGCTAAAACACTTCACTTGCGCGCCAGATAGGGGAGGTTGACGTCACGGTTACCATAGCAACTTGGTCGAAAGCTGCAGACTTCCAAGGGTTTTCATTTCGGCTCTTCACTTGCACTGTTTTGCGTATTGAGGACTTGTTTTCCGTGTTGAACGTGCTATGTGAATTAATATCTAATCAAAATTTTGAGTATTTTGTAACACAATAGAGACAAAAAAAGAATGTATTATACAAATTACTGAATAAAACTTTATTTTAAGTAAAATAGGTGAAGAGGCACTTCACCTCAAAAGCTGCCACTGGCTCCTTAGCTCTGAGGCAAGGGTCCTTGATTAAGTTCCTTTGCCTGCCTCTTTTCCTTGGTAGCATGCCAGAGGTCAAGCTGCTTAGTCCTCAGCAGTCTTTTAGTTAATCCTCTAGCCACACCAGAGGCGAGCCTTAATGCAGATTCTGGACCATAAAAAGCCTGCTCTGCCCCCTCTTTATCAAGAAGGTCAGCTTTCTCATTACCTACAAAACCCCTATGTCCTGGCACCCAGAACAGTTGCACTTTGTTCCGGTTTGCCAGTTCAGTTAAGGTCTGAAGGCAGTTCCAAACAATTTTGGATGAGATGCGGCACTGACAAAGTGCAAGTAAAGCCACCTGGCTGTCTGAACAAATCTGGATACGCACATTGTGATACCCTTTGATCAGACATTCTGAGGCACATGCCAAAATAGCATACACCTCAGCTTGGAACACGGTAACCTGCCTTTCAAGGCTTTGGCATGAACCATAACCTCTGGATAGGTAATACTCCCTGCTCCAACTCTTACATTTGTCCTGGAGCCATCAGTAAACCAAACAGTTTCACCGCTGCACCCAGGGACAAAGGATGTTTCCCATTCACTGCGACTAGGAAAGTTCACACTGAATGTTTTATCGAAATGATATTTTACTAGCATGTTGTCGGTTCCCATTTGAAAAATGGGCTCCTTACAAAAATACTCCTGAATAGACTTGGTATGGCTGCCAACCCACAACGAGGGTCTCTACATGCCATTGCAGCATAATCTATATGCCCCCATAATGGCCTCACCCTGAATATGAAGGTGAAGTGGCAGAATATCAAAAAGCAACTCCAATGCAGCTGTTGGAGTAGTTCTCATTGTTGCTGATATACCTATGCAGGCCAGCCTTTGTAACGTGTTAAGTTCAGCCTGCACCGTGCAGAGGTTAACTCTGCACAGGCTTTTTGTAAATAATGAAAATGGAGGTTAACTCTGCACCACCACTTCGTTGAGCAATAAGTAACCATAGGTCTTATGGTGACCATAGTATATATCCAGTGCAAAATGCTCGGGTTAAGACCCCAATTTGCCAATAGCACCTCTACATGACCAGAACACTATCTTGGCTCTGGCAATACTAAAATGGCACAAATAAAACCTGATACTGAGTTCTGTTAATCAGTGTTATTCTTGTTCTTCAGATGGGAAAGGCAGCAAACTTAAGAGAGTTTGACAAAGGCCAAATTGCAATGGCCAGACAACTGGGTCAGAGGATTTCCAAGACGATAAGGGTTGTGGAGTAGGGTGCTCCAAAAAAAACTTTTTTTTTTCAAAACCGTTCTCCCTGGCCATTTTCCCATTTCTGTAGCATATATAAGATCTCACAAAAACTTTGAATGTAATCGGAGCATTTTAAGCCTTACAGTCACTAATTTTCCAAAATGTTTGCACTCCGTGAATGGCTTTGATAGGTAGAAATAAAACAAATATGCAAATTAGTAAATTATAATTGTTTAATTAATTGAATAATCGATACAACACAAATCAAACTAAAGTTTTGTAAATATTTTTCAAAGTCTTTTTAAAATCAGGGATATTCTGACTGATTTTCAACCACCTGAAGAAGAAACTGCCGTTGTTCTTCATCCTTTCTGATACTTTTCGCAAAATCTTGTATCAGCTGTACTGATCTTTCTGCCAGATCATTCACGACTTTAATGTGACATACGAATGCTTCGGCTTCTAAATAATCAGGATCCAGACTCCACTGACTTGGTGGCTTATTCAACCAATGAGAATTCAAACCAAGCGCTTGGAAAATGAACCACGACTTTGGGCTGATTAGGGACACCAACCTAGTAGATGAGTTGAGTGTTGGGAAAACAGGAACTCCTCTTTCCAATAGATGATCTGTTTTCACTTTGCAAAGTTAACAAGAAATTTGAAGCTTTTCAGCTTGGAACAGGCTTTTTGTAAATAATGAGAATGGATCTATCTCTTCAGTCAGATACCAAAAATGTCTTTCCAAAGCCGTGATAGCAGCAGCAGCAGCAACGTCTGGATCAACCTCACGGTAATCATTCGGATCATGTCACAGTTGAAGATCGTTAACTGGAGCATCTACCCCAATAAGAACTGACAACCATGCTGTTACATAAAAAAGTGCATTGAAGAGACATATGCATTTCAGCAATTTCATTTTGACAGCATCATACTTCAGCTGATGTCCAAATGCATACATCTTTGCTGAATAGAGGACAGTAGGCATCCAACGAGCATGTAGGCATCCAACGAGCCATGTTCGCTGGATGTCTACTGTCCTCTATTCAGCTATATGTCCTTTCACTTTAAATATAGGCACTGCATGCATGATGCCAAAATAGATAATATTAGTTTATGTCTTGGTGATATTCCTGTGTGCGGATTACTGTATGCTGATGACACTGTCCTGTTGGCAGAGAGCATGAGTGAGCTGCAGAGTATTGTCCTGGATGTACAAAGTTTGCATGAAATTCAAACTAAGTATAAATTAGGGAAAACCCAAAGTTATGGATTTTGAGAGAGGAACTGTTAGTACTGAATGTAATATAAGTTTAAATGGCACAGTGAATGAGTTTGTGTATTTAGAAAGCATGTTTGACAAAGAGAACAAATTGGATGGTGAAATTACTAGCGAATGAATTCTTCATTAAAAGTCATGGGTGCTTTGGGAGGTTTTCACATAAATGATGGGTTCTCAGGAGAGTCCCGCATCGCTGTGTGTACGAAAGTGTAATTGTTCCTAATCTGATGTAATGGCAGTGAAACCTGGGTACTACAGAAGAAACATAGTTGTTTGTGTGCTGGAGAAATGCATTAGTTACGGGGGGGGGGCACAGGCAAGACTCGTTCTGATTTGTGAGGAATGAAGATGTGTTGCAGTTGTGTAATGCGAAGCAAAATGTTGTTAGCATGGTAGATACTAATTTGCTTTGGTAGTTTGGCCATGTTGAAAGAATGAGTGATGAGATGCTTACTAAGAAAATCTTTGTAGCCCAAGTGGCTGGAAGGAAAGGCAGAGGAAGACCAAGGAAGTCATGAAATGATCAGATTCAGGAGTGTCTGCATGAGAAAATATGAATATGAAGTATAGAAGATCTTGTGTAAGGCATGTGATAGATGTCAGTGAAGCCCGAGTTGTATGTCATGACCGCTGTAAATAGAGAAGTTTAATACGGCAACAGTAAGTAAAAATTATCTGGTAGTTTGTATTTCTTTGTGGAGCTAACCTCTGAATCTCAGAGAACAGCTTAGTGATATGTATGTATGTAGAAAGTTCTATTTTTTTTTAACATATCTTTGGAAAGTAATGTGGCAAGGGAGGATTGGTGATATCTATCAGGCAATTGAATCTTGTTACTTCTGCAGCATACACAGTATTGCATGCAGGAGGAATAGAGAGAAATGCAGATTAGTTCTTTTGTCAAATGTATTTAGCTCTTGTTTTACATAAGGGCCATTTTCCATTCTCATTGCTCAGCAGTTTCTTCTGCAGCACAGTGATATTGAATCTATTGGAATTGAGGCATCATATATAGGTTGTTGTGGATCATACATGCTACATTACAAAAAGAAACTTAAGAAACACATAAGCTTTCGACCCAGCTTGGGTCTTGATCGCCTGTGAACATTTGGAGCTAGACTGGTTGACAGATTTAATGTTTCTTTGGAAGGTAATAATAAAAAGTTAGTAACAATCATGATCAAGTTCTTGATCATGGTTGTTACCAAACAATAGGAGGGATTTCCAAATGATAGGGACAAAATAAGGACTCGGTATTGCAGGTTGAAGAAGTTAATATTTCAATTCTCTCCCGAAAAAACACCACGAAAAAAATAGTTGTAGAGGAATGAAATGGCGGCAATACATTTGTATAGGTAACATATTTAATCGATTAAGGTTTCAAGATCACAGCTTATTGTAGGCGCGAGAAGAGCCATTTTAAATGTGAAATGCTGGTACATTAATAACCGGTGTAACTGCCAGAATGTTGAATGCAAGCACGCAAACGTTCATGCATTGTGTCGTACAGGTGCTGGATGTCAGTTTGTGGGATGGAGTTCCATGCCTGTTGCACTTGGTCAGTCAATACAGGGACGGTTAATGATGGTTGGGGGTGAAGCTGGAGTTGTCATACAATTATGTCCTATACGTGCTCGATTGGTGAAAGATCTGGTGATCTAGCAGGCCATGGCAACATGACACCATGACACTCTGTAGAGCATGTTGGGCTGTCATAGGAAATTGCTCCCCAGACCATAACTCCAGGTGTAGGTCCAGTGTGTCTCTGCCGCAGGCAGGTTGGTTGCAGGCGCTCACCTGCGCTCCTTCTAACAAACACATGGCCATCACTGGCACCCTCATCAGAAAACACAACAGATCTCCACTCTGTCCTCCAATGAGCTCTAGCTTGACACCACTGACGTCGCAAACGGCAGTGGTTTGGAGTAAGTGGAATGCATGCTACAGGGCGTCTGGCTCGGAGCTGTCCTTCAAGTAACCGATTTGTAACCGTTCATTGTGTCACTGTGGTGGCAACAGCAGCTCGAATTGCAGACGCGGTACGATGCGCCACGACCATACGCCGCACACAGCGGTCTTCCCTCTCAGTAGTGCCACGTGGCCGGCCGGAACTCGGTCTTCTTGAGGCAGTACCTTCCCTTGACCACCACTGCCAACAATCATGCACAGTGGCTACATTCCTGCCAAGTCGATCTGCAATATTGCGGAAAGAAGATCCATCTTCTCGTAGCCCTATTACATGACCTCGTTCAAACTCCGTGAGCTGTTGATAATGGCTTCTTCGTCTTTTTAAAGGCATTCTTGACTAACATCAACGCACTACGTCAAATCTCAACGATAACTAACACTCACGAATGTTGCAGCGCGTATTCACAGCAAACCTGCTTTGCATGTTCCGAGGCGCTACTAGCGCCACACGTATGCGCCGAGCACGAAATTTGCAGACATCATCTTACAGATGTACTCTCACCGCCTACCAACTGTCGTTTATCGTTTATCTAACACAACCCCTTCTTGGTGTTGGGATTTTTTTTTTCCGTCAATGTATATATAAAAAAAACATGTCTTCATCAAAAGCTGATGTTGTGAAGAGGGAATATTTATAATTTTGTGAATCTTCTAAAAAACAACTGAAACAGTTCAATCCTAAGGAGGACAAACTTGATCACTTCCTGATGAATTTACTACAAAGTGCAAACCATGACTTTATCTAGTTCTTACAGAAGCTGCTATGCATGTTTCATGGCAATGCTGCAGTTGAAAGAGGCTTTTCTTTAACAAAGAACTTTTAATTGAAAACTTAGAAGAAGATGCAGTTATTACAGAAAGAAGTGTTTACAGTGCAATAGAATTGTTAGGTGGTTTAGCTAATAGTGAGAAAGAACTGAATGTGGACATCACAAAATCCAAAATCAATTATATTAACTGTCAAAAATGCTTCATCAAAAAGAGTAGACAGATGCCTTAAAGAAGAAGAAATCTGATAAAGATGAAGTAGCCAATTGTAAAAGGAGAGCAGCCCAAGAACTAAAAGAACTCAAACATAAGAAAAGGAAGGTTATAGAAAAGGCAAAAGAAGAAGCTGAAGTTCTAGATTCTGAGATAACAAGTTTGGCTGAGTTACTTAAACACAGTCTTTCACTGTGAAATTTCAGTCTATAAATTTTGTACATTCATAGTTTTTATATTGCCTTAATAAAAACTTGTAAGTTTTTACAGCATTACCATGTTGAAGAATTTGTGTATAAATAGATGTAATGATAAATATTTCGGAAAATAGTCATACCCCATCCTAGATGAGAGTTGAATGTTTTTATTTCTTTAAACACATAGAATTTGGTGACTGGCATAGTGCAAGTCATACATAATTACATTATTCATGTTAAGGAATTTTAGTGACATAAGAATTACATTTAGCTTTCATCTCAACTGAGTTTCCGGTTGGGGTTCATTAAAAAGCATTCCCCCCGCCCCGTATAGCCATTTTAGCAGCAATATTATAGACACATCAGTTTTGCCTAAACTATTGTCGCATGGAATTGAATTCAGTGTTTGTAAAAATATAAAATAACCTGTGATCTCAAGCCAAGGGTACTAGATTATGAGTCTAGAATGGTTGTCATTGTGCCACGCATTATCGAGAAGTCATGAATTTAACTGAAAAAGTCATGAATTTGGTTCATTGGAAATCAGTAGACACCCTGTAAAAGTTGCAGGAGCAACTTTTGAGTTGGCTGATGCTACAGTTTTTATGTGGCCACTGTTGGAGTAAGACTGTGTGAGTGGAGCGTGTCACAGAAGTTGCAAAATGGAGCAAAGAGCGGTGACAAAATTTTACTGTAAATTAGAGAAAACTGCCACCAAGACCTAAAAAAAAAGTTTACAGCAATCACTATCTGTGTTGTGCACAGGTGTTCCACTGGTTTTCAACATTTAAAGATTGGAGGGACTCCCTCGAGGATAAACCGCATACAGGACATCCAGTTTCTGCACGGACAAATGAAAATGTGGTAAAGGCTAGTGATATTGTTGCCTATGACAAGCGAATAACCACTAAGCTACTCACTGAACAGCTTGGTGTCTGTAAGAAAACGAACAGCCAGGATAATTTTAGAAAACGATCTGCACAAGAGGAAGATTTGTTTGAGGTTTGTGCAGCACAAGTCAATGCACCTGCCCACTGTGCATTGCCTGTGAAGCAGTTTCTGGCTTTGAAGTGGATCTGTGTGATTGAACTTCCATCCTACTCACCAAATTTGGCTCTCGCAGACATTTTTCTCTTCCCAAGGGTGAAATGTGACTTGAAAGGAGAGCGCTTCAGTGACATTGAGGACACCTAACGAAGTATGACTAACAAGGAGGTTCCTGTTCAGGACTTCCACTCTGTGCTTTCAAACACCTTCATGAAAGATCTTATTGTGTGGAGTTGGAGGGAAATTATTTTAAATCTGTGTAAGTGACAATTCAAAATATAGTTTTGCCACCCCAGTGGCTCAGTGGTCTAAGCTATGGCTTCTGATCATTTGTCCAGAAGGGGTCTGGGTTCAAATCCTGGTGAGGCATGGATGTTGTGTTTGTCTTACGCCACTGGCCCTCTCTTTTCCATGGAGTCAGTGACCCTAAATTAGGGACGGGCGACTGCTTATAGCCCATTGAGTTTCTCATAGTGGCCGTTACACCCCCAATAAAAAGAAATATATATATATATATCATCATCATCATCATTGTCAACCATTATCAATCCACTGCTGGACGAAGGTCTCCCCAAGTTTCCTCCACAACAGTCTGTCTTGTGCCAGTCTCCTCCATGTCACCCCTGCATACTTTCGAATTTCATCCACCCATCTCCCATGTGGTCTTCTTCTGGGTCTTTTCCTGTCCCTTGGAATCCAATCTAAAGTTTCGGCTGTCCATCGATGATCTGTCCTTCTGGCAGTATGTCCAGCCCATTGCCATTTCAGGGATTTAACTCTGATCATGATGTCTTCCACTCTTGTCATTTTTCGGATCCACGAGTTCCTCTTCTTATCTATATATATATATATATATATAAATGTGAAACTAAAGAGCAAATTTTGAACAAAGAAAAAAAAAAAAAACGGGGAACGAGAAGAACAACAATTACCACTTTCCAACCACCCGAAGCAGGCAAGCTCCAAACGATGGAAATTTAACTAACAGAAGAATGCAGGGAAGCAATCTAGCTATTCAAAATATTTTTTACAATAAGTCTTGCATTATCTCCTGATTTTAAAAAAAAATCACTATCTAAATTACAGGAAAGTTTCATTTTTACCACGACAAAGCAAATAATAATTTTGCAATTATTTGCAAAAAATTATATTTTGAATTAATTTCAAAAGAAATACATAATAAAGTCACCTATATGCCTACTTCAGCTTCCAGTAAGGAACTAACGGCATATAGTTATGAGCCTGAATTTCCTTATCTCTTTTTGCTTCTGCAAAATTTCATAAGGAACCAGTGAAATTCAGATTCATAGCTAGTGGTACCAAAAGTCCTAAAAAAGTAATAGATCAGTATTTTGAATCAGTTTTGAAGAAAGTTTTAAACATTATTAAATCCAAAGTAAACCTAACATGTAAGAACTTCTGGATTATTAAAAGCAATGCTGAGGTCATTTCGGAAATTCTTGATAACACGCCAGCAGAGGCTAATTGCTATGACTTTGAAAACCTGTATACCAGCCTTCCGCTAGAAGACATTATCAGTACCCTCAAGTTACTCTTCAATGAAATTCAAATCTCGAACATCATTTCGGAAAGTTCTTGGCATACGCTTCTAAATTGTTGTATTAAAAATAACTTTATCCTCTACAATAACAAGTTTTTCAAACAGGTTAATGGAATACCTATGGAGTGTTCACATTCCACGAGCATATGCAACTTGTTCTTGTTCTTCAAAGAATTTCAATTCATGAAGTTAAATTCATCCAATCAGGAAAGTTACTCTCATACCCACAGGTACATTGATGACCTACTTTACTTTAATAATTCAGGAAATATTGAAAAAGACTTTGCAGCTATTTATCCTATAAGCCTTAAACTTAATAAAACCAATGATAATAACCAAGTGCTTGATTTTTTGGATTTAGCTATAAATCTCAATGCAGGTAACCCAACCATAAGCCTTTATGATAAATCAGTTTAAATTTAAAATTGTCAAATATGGTATGTGGTGGAGCAATATTTCCAATAAAGTAATTGAAAATGTATTTACATCACAAGTACTAAGGATTTCTAGAATATGCAGCTTAAACTCTGAACTAGAAAAACGTGTTATCATTTTAATCGAACAGTTTCTTGAAAACCAAGTACCTAAAAACTCCTTAAAAATTGCATTAAGAAAAATAGTTCTCAAACATAGAATTAAGATGGAAGGCTTAATTTAATTTAAATCTTGTTGACCGAATGAATTGTCTAAATTAAAGCTAATTTTTAGAGGTATAGGCAATGATGTTGTCAACAATCAATAGAGGAACCTATAATACAATATTCTTTCCCTCTCCTTTGTCAAAAAAAGAAGTTATAATTAAAAATTTACACAAAAAAAGCATAAAACCCATAAGAAAAAAATTCTTAAAAATATTTATGAAAATAAAAGACAAAAAAAATAGTAATACTAAAATTTCAAAGGTTTGGGAGGAATGCTGCTAATTAGGTTATATACTCTTTGAACTCTTGGGAGCAAAGACAAAATGTCCCTGCTCACAGGAAGAGCATTTTAGTATTTTGGTCTGCACTGAAAACTTGTAGCGGTTTTTTCAGAGCATTAAATCTGCTTTTTGAAGTTTGCTCAAGGAACTTCACTAGTTACCTCCCAGGAAGGTTCTAAAGTTGGCCGCTAGATGCTGCTGCAATGAACATGCCCCCTGCAATTAGTTTCTTGCACCCCAAAGGTGTAGTGGTTTGTAACTTGCAGTTCTCAGGCATGGTAAGTCATTTTTATGTTTTGTTTGCTGATTCTTCTAATTTAACTTTTATTTTTTCCTGGAATTAATTTTTTTGGGGCTGTTTTTCTCTCTTTGAAAGTTGGTTATTTGCTTTGGCCACGCTTCAAGTTTCCCGCGAAACTTTTAGTAGCATTTTGTGTCCCTTTGTAGGTTTTACAAAAGTTCATTTTAGTGGTTCTGAGCCTTCCTGTGGGCTAAAAGATTAGTACAATATTTTGTAAATATGTGAACTTGTAACAGCAAAGCAACACCTCACATGTAATCTCATCTTTTAACTGATGCAAGTCATTTTTTATTTTTTTATTTTTGTAGGAATAAGTGAATTTTTGTTTTTTATAAATTTGCACTAAACTTAATTTTAATGTTTTCTTGTGTGTCTTGGGCATATAATTTGCTTCTCTGTGACTTGCAACCTACTAGCCCTTTGGTATTAAACTTTTATTTTTCTAAAGAATTTATTTTTTTATTTAAGAATTTTTTGCTGTGGGTATTGGGCATTTACCTTCCCATTCTGAGACATGCAACTTGGTTATTTGGGTTCACTCTCGGGATTTGCAACTGTAAATTGCTCCTTGGGCAACGTTTGCTTCCTTTTTCCCTAAATTTGTTGCTTGGTTCCTTTCTTTTTCAAAATTGTAATGTTGCTTTTTTTGTTTTTTATTTTATTTTTTCTGGGGTTTCCTGTTTATCTTTTTGTCTGGCAGGATTAAGGTTTCACTTTTTCTGTGACAAGCTTAAAGATGCCCTTTCAGTACCTTTCATTGGTTAGATTTTTCTTGATTTTTTTAATACTAATTTCTTACCTGGTTTTGTGTTTTTTGGGGAGCTCGGCTCCCTTTTTATTTTATGTGTGATTATCTTGGCTGTTGTGCGGCTGGGCAACGTGTTTTAGTTTGCTGGGTTTAGGTTTTTTTTAGAAATCCCTTTTATTTTGACAATTTTACCCCTAAATTTGATCAGTCCTTATAGCAAACTGAAATAACAGAAACCCACAATTCTCTGGTCTCAGTAGATTAATGAGTGATTTTCTTATTGCTTGCCCTTGACAAAGCCAACAGAGGGTCAGTCATTAATATGTTTCCCTGCATTCTTCTGTTTGTTAAATTTCCATCGTTTGAAGCTCGCCTGCTTCAGGTGGTTGGAAAGTGGTGATTGTTGTTCTTCTCGTTCCCTGTTTTTTTTGTTTTTTGTTTTTTCTTTGTTCAAAATTTGCTCTTTAGTTTCACATTTTTATATTATTTGATCTTCCTTCTATGCAGCCTCTAGCACTTTGGAATTTCAAATTTTTTTCCCCTTTATATGACTTTGCATATATATATATATGCATTTTTCCCCTTTATATGACTTTGCATATATATATATATATATATATATATATATATATATATATATATATATATATACTTAAGAGCAAAACTGAAGACTAAGGAAAAATTTAAGAATTTAGAACGAAGGGTGCAAAATAACCTGAAAATCAAAACGCGCAACGCAGCAGTTTTGAAAATTCAGAATTCACATTCTATAAAGATACCTAAGCAAAAAAAAAATATACAAATATAATTTTGACTCACACCTAGTACAACATAGAAAAGGTTATGTATCTACCTGTGTGAGTAAAAGGAGAAAAGAAAAAAAAAAAAAAAAAAAAAAAATAAAACAACTGAATGTAGAAGGTGTCGAGAATACTGAGCCTTGGCTTTATCAAGGACCAGCAAAAACTCTGCATTTTCTCACTAGGTATCTTTATAGAATGTGAATTCTGAATTTTCAAAACTGCTGCGTTGCGCGTTTTGATTTTCAGGTTATTTTGCACCCTTCGTTCTAAATTCTTAAATTTTTTCCTTAGTCTTCAGTTTTGCTCTTAAGTAACTAATTTCAATTTATTATTTAGCAGCTCATGCGCAAATTCTAGTTGAAATGTTTTATTATTTTTTATTTTTTATTATTATTATTATTTTTTTTTTTTTTTTTTTATTACTATTTTTTTACTTGAGGTTTTTTTCATTTTCTAATTTTTCTTTTTAGTATGTTTTGGATGCAGCTTTTTGGAGTGTAGTTTATACTCGAGTTTGGTCTTTTCTTGGACTGCTTATTTCTAAAAGTTTTTCCTAGTTGGTTTGCTCAGAATTTGTATGTTTTGGCCCAAGTGGAGTTCTAAGGACGATGAAAGGATTGGAGGTCAGCTCAGATATTTTAAGTCCTCCCGCTCGGTTAGGCTAGCACCCTTTCCCATAGTGTATGAACTCGCTGGCAAAGGTAATCTAAAGTTATGAAATGACAAACGTTGTTTGACATGTAAATCTGCAGATCCTAACCTGTATTCTTCTGTTGAGGATAATTGCTCCAACAAGTTTTGCAAAGCCTACAATACCATCTATAAGCTCACCTGTACTGTCTGCAACCTTAGCTATATTGGCCAAAGTAAAAATCCTCTTCATCTTAGGATTAATGGTCACAGGTCTCTAGTAAACAAGTTCTCTAATTCAGGAGTGAATCCCTCCACAAACGCCAACCAGTACTCTACCTTTGAATTAGAGCATTTCCATACTCATGGTTTTGACAAAGTGAAAATAGAGGTACTACATATTATCCCTGACCTCTATGCTCGGCTAGAAACTGAATCCCTTGAAATTTTGCAGCATCAGTCTCTTTATCCCTATGGCCTTAATTCCACTCTATCTGACAATAAGCATAATCAGCATAAATTTTCAATTCGTGAACTCTTCTTTCTTGTTAATAATAAGAGCTGCTCTAGAGGTAATAGAGGACAGAGGTTATTTCGCACATCAAGCAAAGTTGATTTTGCTAACTTGCTAAAAACTCTGGAAAGCTTTAAAACTGGCACTAATTTTGTTAAAAAATACTTACAAAATTCTCAAGTCCTTCAAGCACTCTGTCCTTAAATGTTTTTTCAAATTCTGGAATGAAACTGCTGACCATGTTGATAAGCATGTTTTTGCTTTGGTTCTGGACATTCTTAAACATATTCTTAAAGATAAAATTTCTCTTAAAGAATTTTCCAGTAATTTTGTTACCATCAGGTTCCTAAATAAAGCCTACGATAATCTCAATGTAAGGAAGCTGTTCTACAATAATGCAATTTTTTTTTCCCATCCACAGGCACCAGTCTATTGTAAGTTTTAAATATGTTAAGACCTTAGGGTCAATAGTTAAAAACTACAAACTTAACTCTTCGAGCTACATTCCTGTAATTACTACTTGTTCTTGTGATGAACATAAAGAAACAGTTCACTATGATAAGAATTACAACCATATTATCACCGGAAACTTGAGTTTTGTTGAAAATGAAAAGCTTAGGAATTTATTAGAGTATGGCTCTAAATTCAGACCTTCCTTCACAATTTCCAAAGAAAGGATTCTTGAGAGCTTCACTCAAGATGTAAATAAGTACATCGTAAAAACCAGTTTAACGTACAATCAGCCTATTGAGGCCTTCGCAGAATGGAAATATAATATAATCAATAGCTTCACCGGTGAGTTGGCAGGTCTGGACTTTTGCTTCGACAGAAATCTCTTTTCTCTGGAGAAGCTAAAAGGTCACTCTCCAAACTACAAGACCAATTTATTTTTACCACTACGGATAAAGCTAGCAATAATTTTGCAATTATCTGTAAGAAGTTCTATTTTGAATTGTTAACTATGGAACTCAATAATATAGTAACATACGAGCCCGTAAGTTATTCTACCAAGCAGTTAGAAAATCGGTTTAAGGCATTCTTCAAGAAACTTAAAATTCCGCAAACTAGAAGATATGGGCCTGAATTTCCATTTCTTTTTGCAACGGTTAAGTTTCATAAGGATCCTGTGAAGTTCAGGTTCATAGCTAGTGGAGTAAGGAGTCATAAAAAGAAAATAGATCTTGCTTTTGAAGATGTCTTAAAGAAGGTTTTGAAACACATTAGAAACTGTTCTAACTTGATGTACAGAGATTTTTGGATAATTAATAATAATGCAGAAGTAATTTCTACTATACTCAAAGTTTGTCCCCTAGATATTAATAGTTATGATTTTGAAAACCTATATACTAATCTGCCTCTATCAGATATAATCACTACCTTTAAAGAGCTGTATGCAGAATTTAAACTTAACCAATTTGTTGATGTAGGAACTTGGAACTCTTATCTCAATTGCTGCATAAAAAATAACCATATCTTATATAATAATACTTATAAGCAAGTGAACGGTATTCCAATGGGAACATCAACGTCCACGAATATCGCTAATCTATTCCTGTTCTTTAAGGAATATAAATTCATTAAAAATCACCCCACCTGCTCAGATAACTACCTTTACACTTTTAGATATATTGATGATCTGCTGTGTATCAATAATTCCGAAGTTATAGAGAGTGATTTTGATAATATCTATCCTAGCTCTCTTAACTTATGTAAAACCAACCACAGTAATCAGGAACTTGAGTTCCTAGACTTAAGCATTAAGCTCAACAGAGGTAACCCATCTATTAGCCTCTTTGATAAAAGAGCTAATTTTCCTTTCAAAGTAATTAAATATCTACACTGGAATAATAACATTTCAACCAAAGTTATTGAGAATGTACTAATTTCTCAGGTCCTAAGAATTTCAAGAATTTGCAGCAACAATTTGGACTTCAATTACCACATTAATATACTATTAGAAAGTTTTCTAGAGAACGAAATTCCTTCTTCTTTCATCAAAAGAACTTTAAGAAAAATTATTCTGAATAATAGAGTAAGGTTGGCAGATCTGCTTTAATTTTCTACACAGTTAATAATATGATTCTGACCAATCAAAGCCGTAAGGAAGTTGGCTAGAGGATGCCTATTAACTACCTAAAGGAACCTTAGTGCTATGGATATGACGGTCCTATTAAAACAAAAAATTAAAATAATATAAACAAAATCACAAAAAAGCTTAAAAATCTGTTTATAAAAGAAAATAAAAACAAATAAAAAAGAAAACTAGTTATTCATCACTAGGATAGCTATACTAAAAATAGTAAAACCAACATTAAAATTAATAAGATTCTGATTAATCTATAGAAGCTCACTAAGGTGATTTAATACATGCAAAGATTATTAAATAAACTGCTCGTGTATTTTATAATATTTCTCATGTATTCTGGAGAGTTAATTCTGCACATTCTGATCATACAGATCCACAGTCTTAAGTTTATATTTTTTTTCTCTGGTTAAAATCTCCGCGCGTTGGTTTCTTGCTGTATGAGGAGGCCATCAGCCCCACCCTCACTGCCCCCCAGCGTCTAGGGAGTGGCGGAAGAGGTCAGCCATGTTCTCCTCTTGTGAGGAGAAAAGTTTTTGTAACACAAGAGGTAAGCTCTCTTCCTTGTTTTTGGGCTCTAGGTTTTATAAGTTCAATGTTAGTACTTCATGTACCTTTTCTCTGTATTTTTTTAGCTTTTCAGCTTTTAAGCATTGGTTCGTCTGTTAACATTTATGCGGGTTTTAACTCTTACTTTTCTTTGTAACTTTGAGCGTCTTTTGTGGTACCTAGGAACAGAAGATGGCTAAGCTTGTTCCTTTTCTATGCGCTGTTTTTTCAAAGTAGTTAAGTTCTTAATAACTAATTAATTATGCACTTAAAGCACTGCTGAAATACTTTGTACATATTGCAACTAACTGTTTAAGGTATATAACTTTCACAAAGTTTTCTTTAGTTAATTATTATCTTTAACTTATTCTCGTTTTCGTGCTGTCATAAGTTGTAGAGTAGGGGGTTTTAGACTCAAGTTTTCTTTCAAAAATCTGTTCGTTATAAATTAACATTTCCTTTTTTAATTGCAATGTAAAATTTGTTTTTCAGGTTTAAATTCTCTCTCAAACGAACTTGGAATTTCGTTATAGCTGAAAATCATTTCTATTTATTATGTCACTCTCACAGCTTGAGTTCTCTTTAATCTTCTTCTCTCTGTTTAATAGTAACAGATGAAGAGCATGGGTCGGGCCATGAAGGTTAATGGATGCAAGCGAAATTGTTAACTAGTGCTAGGTCATGCTACTCTACGGAGGACATGACTTATATATATATATTTTAAACTATTTTAGGTGGGAATGTTACTTGCATCTATGGCCTTGCAGAAACCCATTTCCAACTAGGTCTTTGTGGAAGTGAGAAAATGCAGAGTTTTTGCTGGTCCTTGATAAAGCCAAGGCTCAGTATTCTCGACACCTTCTACATTCAGTTGTTTTATTTTTTTTTTTTTTTTCTTTCTCCTTTTTACTCACACAGGTAGATACATAACCTTTTCTATGTTGTACTAGGTGTGAGTCAAAATTATATTTGTATATTTTTTTTTTTTGCTTAGGTATCTTTATAGAATATATATATATATATATATATATATATATATAGTGTTTCATGAATATAATAAAGCAGAAGCAATAGGCCTTCATGAACTTAGTGTTTGCTTTAAACAACGTGTTTTTTCAATTCCAAGGCTGCTTCTATAAGCAAAGATGTTGGCTAGCACTGGGTTCTTCATTAGCACCTCTCCTAGCAAATTATTACATAAGTAAAAAATAGAAGAGGCATTCCTATTGAAACCTTCAATTTTCTGCATGTATACTAGATACATGGATGATATCCTTTTCTTCATAGATCAAGATTCTAGTGGATACTCATAAAAAATTCTAGAAGGTTTTAATTCCCAAGATGAATCTTTAAAATTCACTTTAGAAAAGCAAAACGAAAATAAGCTAAATTACCTAGATATTCCTTTGAAGTGGGAAGGAAAATATATTACCACAGAATTATACAAGAAGCCTACAAATACAGGAAAAATTTTAAATTATAAATCAGATCACGCTCATTATATAAATAAAAATGTAGCTTTACAATTTAAAGAAAAAGTTGAAAAGCTGAATTCATCTTCAGAAGCTAAGAAAAAACATAAAAATAAGTTAAATTCAATCTTATTAAAAAATGATTACCCTTCAAAAGAAATTCGTGAACTACTGGAAGAAAATCCTACTAGGAACAGAACTGGCACTACAGACAAAACTAAAGAGAAAATTGAATATTTATTCAGAAGAAAAGTCACTTACCACAAGGGACTGTTTGAAAAACTGAAGACAATCAGCACTAAATATAAAATTAGGTTAGCATTACTTTACATTACATATCACTAAGCTGTTCTCTGAGATTCAGAGGTTAGCTCCAAAAAGAAAGACTAACTACCAGATATTTTTACTTACTGTTGTCATATCAGACTTCTCCATTTGCAGCGATCTTGACATACAACTTAGGCTTCACTGATATCCATTACACGCGGTACACAAGATCTTATATACTTCATACTCATAATCTTTTTATCATGCAGACACTCCTGATTCTGATCCACCCATGTCTTCCTTATCCTTCCTCTGCCTTTCCTTCCTACAACTTGGGCTAAAAAGATTTTCTTAGTAAGCATCTCATCACTCATTCTTTCAACATGGCCAAACCACCGAAGCGTATTGGTCTCCACCTTGCTAACAACATTTTGCTTCACATCACACAACTGCAATACATCTTCATTCTTCACACAATCAGACCGTGTCTTGCCACAAACCCCACGTAATTAACGCATTTCTCCAGCATACAAACGACTCCTATGTTTCTTCTGCAGTACCCAGGTTTCACTGCCATACATCAGAGTAGGAACAATTACAGTTTCATACACAGCCATGTGGGACTCTCTAGAGAACCCATCATTCCTGTGAAAACCTCCCAGAGCAGCTATGACTTTCAATGAAGAATTCGCTCGCCTACTAATTTCACCATCCAATTTGTTCTCTCTGTCAAACATGCTTCCTAAATACACAAACTCACTCACCTGGTCAATCACAGTGCCATTTATACTTACATTACATTCAGTGCTCTCGGAAAGGTCATGAACGATGCACATCATTCCTTGTGGACCATCTGCATCTGTTCATGGTCATCATGAACCCTCAGGACAATGGAGTTCTCCAACAAGACATTGCACCACCCCAGAGATCCGCAGCGACTAGAACATGGTTAGAAGAGCACCATGGAAGTTCTCATTCTGGAATGGCATCTCCATTCGCTACACATGAACCCTGTGGAAAATCTTTGGGATGGTGTAGAAAGATCCATTCTGGATTTGGATCCCCCTTCCCCAAAATGTAACAGAATTATGGACAGTGGTGCAGCAAGCATGGGTGGAGATATGTGTAGAACGCTTTCATGACCTGATGAACTCAATACCTTGCCACGTGACTGCTGTTGTCTTAGCAAAAGATGGCTTACCTGTTACTAGGTGGGTATCCTATGATTTCTGTCCACTCCACTCCGTGTGTATAAACACTTAATAAACTCAATACCTTGCCATGTGATTGCCCTTGTCTGAGCAAAAGATGGGCATACCTGTTACCAGATAGGTATCCTATGATTTCTGTCCACTCTGTATGTACAAACAATTTTATCTACTTTTATAGACATGATTAGTCATCAACTGAAGTTTAATGGTAAAGTAAATACTTTTTTTAATAAGGAAAGCAATTTGAATTGAGACCTATTATGATAATCACATTAAAATTCCAAAATAAAAAAAAAAAGTTTGTATTAACTGTATCTAAATAGCAGCTGCATGAAATTTTTGGTACTAATAAAATATTTGCAGCTGTATAAATTACCCCTTCCATATTTTGCTTTGTTTTTGTTAACGCAAAGTTGTTGAGAACACCAAATATCATCTGAGTGTAGTTCAATTTTGAATTCTGAGAGTGGCCAATACAATTTTTTTTTTAATTCCCGTATTTTATTTTTTCCCCAGGACAGTAACAGTCCCTTAGAACATGGAAAAATTCAAAAACAGGCAAATGGTGATGTAGCAAAATCCATCAGCTCAACTCTACTAATACACTCATACTCTACAAACATGTGCACAGGAAAGATTAAAAAGCACCAGTTCGAAAGATGATGAAGGAAACACAAAGCTAAAATTAGATAGAAGCACAAACAAAAGCTGCACATGCTTGATCTACTTCATGTACATAAAAAAACTACCAACAAAAAGTGTACGGAATACAGCATACATGCTTGGGAATCTCAGCTGATAATGATAATGGCAGAATCAAATGAAACCCCTTATAGAATAGAACAAAATCCATTGATTTATTAGTGTAGGTTACTGTACACAACATAAGTGTTTTAATTGTATACTTGAGTGCCCTCCTAAACAACAACAGAAATAAATCCATCAGTTATTTTTATTAAATACAATTACTTCCTGCTGTAGTGCCCCTCAGTTAAATGCCATGAATAATGAAAAAGTAACAGATAAGAAGTTGGCTACTTCACTATTCCCTCTGTCTCCCTTTCTTTTTGGAAAAAAAAATCTTACACAACTTTTAAGATCCATAAGTACATATGTCAAAATTGATATTCTTATGTTGTAACTTTGTCTGTACATCTTATGCTTACGATTATGGTGCTTTTACTTCTAGAAGCTTGATTGCATGCACCCCCCCCAGTGTTTCCTCTGTATCCCGTGTTTTTTAAGAAATCTCACTCATCTTTTAATAGTCATGTGTATGTCAAAATTGATACATCATACATACATATCACTGAGCTGTTCTCTGAGATTCAGAGGTTAGCTCCAAAAAGAAATACAAACTTCCAGATATTTTTACTTATTGTTGTCGTATCAAACTTCGCCATTTACAGCGATCTTGACATACAACTCGTGCTTCACTGATATCCATTACACACCGTACACAAGATCTTTTATACTTCATACTCATAATCTTTTTCTCATGCAGACACTCCTGAATCTGATCCACCCATGTCTTCCTTGGCCTTTCCTTCCTGCCACTTGGGCTGAAAATATTTTCTTAGTAAGCATTTCATCACTCATTCTTTCAACATGGCCAAACCACCGAAGCATATTGGTCTCCACCTTGCTAACAACATTTTGCTTTACATCACACAACTGCAATACATCTTCATTCCTCACACAATCAGATCGTGTCTTGCCACAAACCCCACGTAAGTAACACATTTCTCCAGCACACAAATGACTCCTATGTTTCTTCTGCAGTACCCAGGTTTCACTGCCATACATCAGAGTAGGAACAATTACTGTTTCATACACAGCCATGCAGGACTCTCTAGAGAACCCATCATTCCTGTGAAAACCTCCCAGAGCTGCTATGACTTTCAAAGAAGAATTCACTCGCCTACTGATTTCACCATCCAACTTGTTCTCTCTGTCAAACATGCTTCCTAAATACACAAACTCACTCACCTGGTCAATCACAGTGCCATTTATACTTACATTACATTTAGTGCTACCCATTCCTCTCTCAAACACCATAACTTTGGTTTTTCCCTTATTTATACTCAGTTTGAATTTCATGCAAACTTTGTGCATCCGAGACAACATACTCTGCAACTCACTTTTGCTCTCTACCAACAGGACAGTGTCATCAGCATACAGCAATCTGCACACACGGATATCACCAAGACATAAACCACTATAATCTATTTTGGCCTCACGCATGCATGCGTCCATAAATATATTAAACAGCCATGGGGACATTACACAACCTTGTCTAACTCCTGCACCAATAGAAAACTATTTTGATAAAACACCATTCACTCGTACACAAGCTCTACTACCAGCATACATGGCTTTTACACTATTGAGTAGATTCCCAGTAACGCCATATTCATTCAATACCTTCCACAAGTGTCCAATTCACTCAGTCGTAAGCTTTCTCTAAATCTATGAAGGCAGCAAAAACTTTCTTACCAACAGCCAGATGCTTTTCAATCATCATGCGTAATGCAAAAATCTGGTTAGTGCAGCCTTTACCAGGCATAAAACCACTCGAAGGTTTAAATAACAAAATTAAAAAATACTTACCATTCCTAAAACAAAAAGAAGAAAGTACTTTACTCCAGGGAGGAGTTATTTATAAAATCGAGTGTTCGTGTGGATTACCCTATGTAGGAGAAACAGGATGACCACCAGAATTAAGGAACACAAAGCAGCAATAAGGAACATCTCAAATAAAACAGGATTAGACAGGCACATACAACAAACTGGCCACAAAATGGACTGGGACTCCTTAAGTGATCAAACATCAATTCCACGCAATTATCCGGAAATTAGAGGAATCCCTGGATATTTACAAGACACAAGGTGGCAACATCAATGACCATGCTGGATGGAAAATCCATCAGGCTTGGTCGCCAGACCTGTGGAAGTAGTAAGTAAGACGGAGGAACTCCTGATGAAGATCTAGTGTAGAGATCGAAAATTTGAGAGGTAATGTACCTTAATAAATTTATCCTCAATAATTCCCGTTAAATTTTTATAATACTACTAATAACTTTTGTCTCATTACTTAACTGGCACACTGTGTATATCATCATCAACTGTACTCAATTCACCACTAGATGAAGGTCTTCCCAAATATCTTACACAACTCTGTCTTGGGCAGTTATCCTTCAGATCACTGTGGGCCAGCATGCTTTCAAATTTCATCCACTCATCTCCCACATGTTTATCTTTGGAGTATTTTCTTCCTTGTTTTTTTTCAGTTGTCCAATAGTGTTCAGTTCTTTTAGCAGTATGAACTACCATTGCCACTTGATAGTCTTTACTTTGATTATGATGTAATCAACTCTTTTCCTTCTCTCTCTCTCTCAGTTACAGAAAGTATGAATCTCTTTATGCTTATTTGAGTCGTCCTCAACTTTTGAATGTTTTGTTTCAGTTAAGGTCCATGGCTCTGACCCATAGGAAAAAAATTAAACTGGAAGGATGCATTGATTAAACACTTAAGATGTTATAGTAAATTGCTCATGAAAATTATTCGGTTTCTTGTAAATATACTTCCGTTCCAATTTCGTACACCTATTTATTTCTTCTTCTGTGTGGCCCATGCTTGACATCTGTTCTCCGAGGTAGATATTGGCATCAGGTACTTCTAAATGTGTCCCATCAACCTCTAATTCTTCAGTTCTTGTTAAAGAACTGTATATCAGTTTTGTTTTCTGTAAGTTCATCTTTAATACCACTTCTTTACTTTTGTCAGCAAGTTCCTGGATCATACTCTACAGTTCTGAGAGTACTTACAAAAATGACTAGACTATGTCATTGGCAAAGCCCGAGGAGGGGGGGGCTTTCCATTAATCATTATCCCTTTGCTTTTCCAGTTCAATGAGAGAAAGACATTTTTCATTGAAGAGCTAACAAGATGCAGTGTCACCTCCTTGGGCACAAATTTTTCATTGGTATGGCTACTGTCTTTCAAAACTTTCTGAAAATAGGAGTTAGACAGAGTAAATATACAGGGTGTCTCTCTTGCTACTGAACCTGGCATTTCTTTAATAATATTAACACCAATGAAGACATTGCAATGAAATTTGAAGTGGACTTGCCCTATTTCGTGTGAAATGTGATGGCATCACAACATGTGCTGGAAGTGGCCACCAGTTGCGTCCAGACAGTCCTTGCCAGTACATCCACCATTACTGCCTAAATTTCTTCGGTGATGTTTGCTTTCAAGGCACCTCTGGTGGTTCACGGTTTCTTTTGGTAAACTCTCCCTTTTAGATATCCCCAGTAACATAAATTATGCACTAATGGATTAAATACAATTATGTACCTTCAATCTTTAGTCCACTTGAGGCACATTGTTGGTGCGTAAGTTTTCTTTGTTTATGGAATTATTGACACCTCTCAATACATGTCGTGTAATTCCAAAAATAATTCCCTGGGAGACGAAATATTAGTTTTTTAATTTTTTCTTTTATGCACCTATGTACAAACACTATTGCACTCCAGTTCTAGCTGTTTAAATACAAAAACACTATAAACATGTTGATGCACTGTCTTATTTCATCAATGTTCTCTGTACCTATAGTACTAATAGTTCATTTGAGGTTTTAAAATTTTTATCAATAAAAGTCATATTCCAGCTATGTTCACCGCACCTGTTGCACCAGTAGTTAAACTTGAAGTTTTAAATATTTGAGTGCAAAATCCAACAAAAGTTTAAAATCATGGTATGCTTGAGATCACCAACCCTTCCATCAAACACCTGTTGAAGCTTTTCGGCTATTTTTAGTCATCCTCGATACATCAGTCCAAACTACGATGTTGCAGACTGCCAATGTGCACTAGATGATTCCCTACGGGGTCTCTCTACGTGTGCGAAAGGGCTACAGGATCACGTGCTCCTCCCTGCATTCCTAAGTTTCATGTTTTTCCTTTTTCTGGTACTGTGCTGCCATCTATATTTCATTTGCAGTCTAATTTTCCTATGTTTCTTTCATACCTTTTTTGGGGGGGGGGGAGAGGAAGGATTATTGCTCTTAAATATTATCATTCTGTCATTCCATAAATGTTCCTATTTCAGCATGATAGCAAGTCAAAAGATCTTATTTTGCACCTACAGCTTTGAAAAGTGTGCCAAAGAATGCACATTCTGTGCTTGTGCACTGTCAGTGACTGTTTAGCATTTGGCATGGCTGAAACCAGCTGACCATAACTCCTGTGGAGAGATACCATATTCACACTGATAAAGAATACATTCATTGAACAGCATGCTAAAATTCAATGGTGCTGTGGAACTTTAAAATCCTTTTCGATTAAGTTGAAATTTTTTTAGATCTGTTGTGCTATTTTTAGGTGGTAAGACCGGAAATTTTTTTTAATTTCTTTGTCGTTTTAATCGAATTGTGTTCTAATATATAGTGTATTTATATATGTAAACACGTGTATAAATACATCGCAGCACATTAAAAAAAATGAAGATAAAGTTGACAATTGTGAGTGTAGTACCAAAATTGGTTATGGCTTAAAGTGGGAAAGGTGCTGTAGAGTGAAAAAAAATTTAGTCTTAGCAATACCTCCTAGTTTTTACCCAGAGTCACTTTGTTTTGATCCCTTTAGAGTTTTTTTACATGGCATGTCCTTTAGTATTCGAACCTTTCCACTTTCATTTTCATATATATTATTAATAGTATTAACATATGCATCTTCAGTACTGCAGGATTTCAAAGACATTACACCTGCTGATGGTTTGGTGGAATTGGAAGGCATACGTAGTTGGGCGTTCACATTCATTCAGTCTTTCAGTTAGTTCTCTCAGTATGTGGATATGATCTATAGCAGTGTAGTCACTCCTGAATCCAGCTTGTTCTCTTGGTTGAGCCATCTTCAGTGTATCTTTCAGGCAAAGTGACAGTACCCAACTGATAGGTGGCTGATGTAGCTCCTGAGGCCTTCAAGGTCCCCTTTTCTATGTGGCAGGATTACTGTTGCACTGCCCTCCTCCCCCCATGTCATCAGAAATTTTTCCTTGTGAAGGCATCTTGTGAAAAGTTGGACATGGTATCTGTTTCTTCACCGATTTCCTGTACAATTTCCATGTTAATTCAATCTTTACCCGGAGCTCATCGCTGTTTCATGTTCTTGATTGCATTGGCAACTTCTGCATTGAGAACTGGAGAAAGTGTGTATGTGTTATTTTGTTTGTAATAGATGCATCATCCTTTTTGTGTAGTACTCTCCTCAAAGTCCCACGCCCTATTTCTTGTTACAGAACTGTCTTCTTTTGTGAGTACTATGTTTCCTTTCATTACTGAGGTGACTCTTTGTTTTCTTCAGGCTTTGGTTGTTTTCAATTGCTGTTTTCCATATTTGACACTTGAATTTCCTTATGTGTTCAGTAATACTTATTCACACTGTCTTACGTGGTTATATATTTCTTTCTTTCTTTCTTTTTATTGAGGGTTTAACGACCACCATGAGCAACTCAGTGGGCTATATAAGCAGTCTCCCACCCTTAATTTAGGGTCACTGGTTCCAGGGAAGGGACAGAGCCAGTGCCGTAAGACAAACAGAACATCCATGCCTTACCGGGATTTGAACCCGGTCCCTTCTGGGACGAATGGTCACAAGCCAGCGCTTAGACCACCGGGGCGACTATATATATTCTGCTTTAGAAGTTACATTTTCTTTATTTATCTCCATTTCCCTTCTTTTTTGAATCAGTATTTTTATTTGTCATGTTATTTTCTTCCTGTGCATTTTATTCATAGTGCCACCTATTTTTGTTGCTGTTTCCATAAGAGCACTGGCAATTTTTCTGTTAACTTCACAGATGTCTACTGCTTTTGTTCTGAGACCTTCTAATGCAGAGAATTTGTTTCTCAGTTCTAATTTGAAAGCTTTACAATTTGTTTTAAGATCTTATACAGTTGAACCCACATACAACAAGCTTGCATAATAGAAAGTTCTGTATAAACCGAATTTTTATGGATCCCTTGAACCACGTAATATTCTCCATTGCTATTTTAACTGCATATTATGAACAATGATTTTTCGATAGACAGCATATATCGAAGTTCACCTTGGTTATCAGCAAACAAAATAAGTGACGTTCACTCCGATTTTTTCACTGGAAAATAAGGATTTACCTCCTGTTGACAACACTCAGTGGTTCTTACAAATAGGTCAGTTCTCATGAACATGAGAATATTTCAGTTGCATTTTTACTACCTCACGCTTTCCTCCTCATGCTTGCTAAACATACATCTCCTTGGCAAATGCTGTCTTTTTCCACTCCCTTGCCACCTTTGAATAACTGAATCTCTATTTAGAGGATCTTAAACACCACATCAGAGGAAGTTGAAAAACATTTAAAACAGCAACCATGATAAGCACAAAACAAGCAAGAATTGGCTGATATATCCGATGTAACAGGTAAAGTTTCAAATTTTTGGCACTTACTTTCGTTTTTACATTCATTAAATGATTTGCTTATTGTGGATCTCACTTTATATCATTTTGTAGCATTAGTTTTCAATTAGCAAGTATTATTTACCTTTGATTAATTGATAAATGGTTTATGATTACAACAAAAAATAGCCCATTTTTTTATGCATTCGATTGTAACAAAGTTCACTTATATTGAACATTTTTTACTTTCCCTTCAACTTAGTTATATACAGGTTCGACTACATCCAGCGAGAAAATTGACCTTACTGTGTGCATTTTTTGCTTGACATACCAGATTGCATGTATTGCATTGTGTGAACATTTACTGTTTAATTAATAAATGCAGTAGGAACTTTTTCAGTATGTATCTTTCTTATTTTAGGTTAGATATTGAGAAGTGAAAGAAATTGCCTTGTACAATGCTCTTTTGAAGCGTAAACTAATTGTATGGGTTTCCTGTTTTTTACTGCACAGCGTTATATTCCTTAAATTATGACTCACATTTTTGTGTTATTAATGTGCTGTGCTTGCATTTAACATTAATCGCCTACAATTTAAGTATTCAGTACCTCTTCAAAGATTTAAATTTTTAAGACATGCTGTATCTTTACTTTTCAAGCGCATTTTAATGTAATGATTATGTAACTAAATTTGTTTTTAGTGGTCTTTTATCCTAGTCATAAGTTTTGAGAGAGTTTTAAGCTATGTATAATTGCTCATTTATTCGTGTTTGTAAAATCATTGTTTTTGCTCCAAAAGGGAATGAGTTGAGCTGATTTTATTAGATATATGTTCTACTGTGTAGGAAATACTCTTCACACAGTAGATCTTTTATGTTGTATGTCATAGCTCATTCTGTGTAACATTTACTACACAAAACAATTATATTATTTTGAATACTATATGTACAAGGATTTTATATCAGTGAGAAAATTATGTAAAAAGTTTTCTCCGTATTGTTTACCAAGCAATTTTGCAGTTTTTTCAATCTTATCTCATTGTAGGCATGATTGTTATTTTGCCAAAATTAACAGTTCAATAAAATTATGTACAGTTTTATTGCCTGGTCTGACATTTGTTGATTGGAAAACTGACACCTATACTAAATCACTGACATTAGCTGTTGAAAAGTCCTCAGTGCTAACAGTCAACAAAAAATGTGCAGTAATAAACCAATATATTAGCATTGTGTATACCCTTAATACGTAAGGACACTTACCCCTGGTATCCACACTATTTGAGAACATTTCTTGCACATGATGTTATGCAAAGCCAAGAGAGGTGCACGTTCGTGTTGGCAAAGAATTAATAGAAAAAGAACAATTAATCCACGGCAGAAGAAAGGGGGGAAAATAGAATGAAGAAAAAATAGTGTAAGAGTTGTAAAAAAAAAAAATTATTACATCAGGACAAGAAAACACTCGTTTATTGACACCAGGTGGAGCCTCTGCGGCGGTATGTACGTGTGATCATGGGCATAGCCCGAAGAAGAACATGGAAGCTTCAACATCAATTTGTCTGTGTTCACCGGGGAGATCGGTGATTGCTCCTGATGATGCTACAAGTGGTACTGAAAGGCCTTGAGCTTCATTGTTTTGTGCGGCAAGAGAGTTATGCGAAGTTTCTTAGAGATTGATGACTTGTGTTTTTAGGACAATTTTTATAGTGTTTTCACCTAGTTTTTGCATGAATATTTGAAATGCGTTACCTTTGGTTTGTCGAAATTCTTTTGTCATTTGGTATTAAGTAGATATTATATATGCTGCTGCTAACTTTGTTCCTTGAGTGTTTTTGATGTTTTTGTACAAATTTTCCCTTGGTTCTCATGTGTTGCATATTAAGTGATTTATTTCAATTTTTTTTTTTTTTTTTTTTTTGTGTTTGATAGCTTGAATGGTTGATGAGCGAAATATTGTTGGACTGTTTTGTATTTTTATGAATTTTCATACTGTCTGGGAAATTTTGGTTTACGACTATTCTGAATGATTTTAAGGTACATTGGGGGCTTTCAATGACTTTCTCAACGTTGCGTGTTTGAAGAATTCAGTTACGTGTTATGGTGTTGTCATTTTTAAGTATTTTATGTCAAGGATTGTGGATGAATGTGCACCTCTCTCAGCTTTGCATAACATGTTCAAGAAATGTTCTCAAATAGTGTGGATACCAACGGTAAGTGTCCTTACGCATTAAGGGTATACACAATGCTAATATATTGCCATACACCTATTTTACAAGTACTATTACAGTGCTACATGTTATCTTAGCAATTTCGAAAGTTGTTATGGCACAGTTGTTTCTAGCAGTTTAGTAGAATAAAATCACCCAAACATGAAGAAAAACAGTATATAGTGTAATGTGCAAGTTGTATATTGACTATGGCTGAGTTTAATTCTGTTCATCACGTTTAGAATAGATGCATGCTCCATTATGGTTGGGCACTTGCACTTAATTCAAATGATACAAAGAACAATGTTCTGCCCAGGAATTAAACTATGCTTACTGTTTTAGTTGTATCTATATGAAAATATGGTTTAGTTCAACATGGGAATACAGGTTCAACACCAATACATGGTGTGTACACTCCTTGAAAAGTCCTTGAAATAAAAAAGTTCATTTTCAAGTCCTTGAAAAAGTTTAAGGCTCCATAAATAGTACTTGATTTATTTTTTTTTTAAAGTAATGATATGAAAGAGCATATGTAAAGTAATTGTTTGTACTAAAAAGTTTTATAGGAGATTTCCGAATAGTTCTGAAAAAACGCAAAGCTCAGAGCTTGCGTTCAACTCAGGGAAGTGCATGGACAGCTAGTACCTTGTCTAAGACGTCACCCATGGGAGTAAAATAAGTGGAATGATGTATTTGCGAATCATGATGGGCTTCTGTTGATTGGGATTAGGGATGTGCTCTTGCTGGAGGGTGAATACGAAAATAATGTACCCTTTTAAAATATTCCATAAAATAAAATGATTTCAAAAAATACCAAAACAGAGGAGCAATTTAAAGTTAATGGGGAACATGCGCACTGTGGACAAGAGACTTTCAGATAGCAGACTTCGACAGATGGTGTGAAGTCTCCGTTGAAAATGCCAGGGTAGAGCCTAGGTGAAACGCGCGTCCGGTGATTGAGACTGTGGACGGTATGAGGTGGTGTATGTAACGATTTTAACTGGATCCTTTTAAAGCTTTTAAATTTTTTATGAACCTGACCAAACTTTGAAGACTTCCTCATCATTTCCAAGAGAGTGCAGCATTGACGAGATAGCCCTAAAGGCCAAATACGACGTGGAACTTCAAGTTGTATGTAAATAGTAAATCTTAACTCAAGAATTCTTAATTATTATCTGGAAACCTTTACCCATTCAATATGATGTTGACATAGCCAAAACGGAGCTAACCCTAACATCTGGACATATCTGAAGTAGGGTACAACTTACAACGAAATGGCTCTCGAACTAACCCTAACAACTGACCATATTGAAGCAAGATTCAACTTTGGACAAAGAAACTCAATAACTACTGACGCTGGACGGAACACGCAATTCCGTAAGTAACATCTTTAGGACTTCTAACCGATTTATATTTTAATTGAATAAGTTAATGCACCACCACAGACTGTATCCACTTTACAGAAAATGTAAAACAGAATTTACAGACATTAAAGCGTCTTCCTGAAGAACCTTGTGGTCACGTATTTGTATGTGAACTATATGATAGAATCACATGAGATATAATGTTAATGAAATACACCAACAGGGCGTAACAGGCAGGTCATTGAAGGTATGCCCATCCCAGCTAAGTTTCATGGTTTGAATTTGCCAAAGTACCTACTGGTCGATCGACAGCACCCACATATGATAATTTGATTTTAAAAAGTGCTTGAATTTATTTTGCTTGGAAGAGTACAAGCATTGCCAGTGGTGGAAATGGGCCGGAACGCCGATCCGGGAGCGAAACCCCGCGTTCCGGAAGCAAAACTCTACGTTCCGGCATTCCAAAAGCAAAACCCTGCGTTCCGGCATTCTGTTATCGACACCAATTAATTTTCATAAAACATCCGACATTCCGTTATCGACACCATTTAATTTTCATAAAACATTTTTTTATTTTCCTCTAATAAAGCTCACTCGCCATTTGTGTAGGTACTACCGAAGTTGTAGCTGTAGTTCTCAAAATATTTTCTCTTCGCCGTCTGGCGTCTTCCTTTGTGATTTCCCGCCATGGTGACTACAGCAACGCCGCTTAATTCCACGATGAGTGCAAAGTGTTTGTGTGAGAACGAAGGTCATGACAGGAGCTGATTGCTCGATGACCTTGCAACCTCTCTCCGTTCTTGGCATAAAATGACTTCGCAGTCCCTGTAACCTGGCAACGAGCTTAATTACTGCATTCTACACATGCTGTCACTTCAACTCCAACTCCTGTCGTGGTAGGACGTGACTTTTTGACTGATATTGTAGTCGTTGTTGTAAGTTTTAATTTGTTCTTGTGTGAGAAAAGAAAACAACTGAAAATAATGAAAAGAACACTAACAGATTTCTTTGGGAAAAAGATGAGTCAAAAGGAAAAGAAAACAGAACTCGGGAATTTGGACCCCCCCCGTTCAAGCTCGGACTCCGTGTGAAGTATCACCAAGAAAATCGCCAAAAATACAACAGTCAAAGGAAATCACTGCATCAGGAAGTTCATTAGAAGAATCTGAATCTCGACAAAGCTCAACAACAAATGGTAAACCCGAGTGTTGGACTGAGGATCAAAGTAAGCATTTTTTGAAAGAGTACTCTTGACTTGTTTTTAAAAAATGGGTGTTTAGGATGGGCCGTCAGTAAAACCGCCGGGAATATGAACGTTTCAGAATTTTTAACTGGTGCAAGGCTTTCTAAGGAGTGGATAGATTGCAAAGTTAGATCTACGGCTGACGATAAGAAGCAAAATACGGCTCTAAGGATTAAAAAAAAAAGGAGCACAGAGAAAGTCACGCTCATAAAGAAGCTTCTAAAATGAACGCAAAACGTTCTGAAGGCATCTTTGAAAATATTGTTGAAAAAATAAATAAAAATAAAGTGGACAATACGTACAAAATATTCAATACTGCATATTTCATTGTGAAGAACAATAGACCTTTTGCCGATTTTCCTGGTTTGATTGATCTAGGAAGACATGTACGGATATTTGCGATTCTATAGGAAATGACATGCGTAAAAAGCTCTGTGAAGAAATCGTCTCCCAAAATATAAAGTTCGGTATCTTTGTGGATGAGTGCACAACTGTAAGCCGACTCTCAGTACTCATAATCTGCATAAGAATGTCCATAGATCCGGATGATATAAATGCCCAAACTCTATTTTTTGACTTGGTTGAATTACACGATTTGAAAGCAACAGCAATAACTGAATCAATTATGAACTGCTTGGTGAAGTACTTTCCAATAGAGCTTGTTAAAAATAATCTGATATCTTTCACTTCCGACGGAGCTGCAAACTTTGCAGGTTCCATATCTGGTGTGGCTCAACAGCTTAAAAAAAATTCCCGAACTTATTTTACGGCACTGTGCAAATCACAAGTTAGAACTTGCTGTCGGGGACGTAATTAAAGAGGTTTACGGCATACAGAGTTTTAAATCATTTTGCGATAAATTATACTCTTTGTATCACGCTTCAACAAAGAATGCTCGTGAGTTGCATCATTGTGCTGAAGAAATTGCAGTTCTGTTTTCTTCAATCGGGAGAGTTCTTGGAACAAGATGGGTCGCATCTAGTGAGCTAACAGTATCTGCTGTCTTTAATATGTTTCCAGCCTTGGCTTTGCATTTTAAAGCTGTATCTGCTGATGCTTCAAGGGATAGTAAAGAAAGAAACATGTTTTCTGGCTTACTGAAAAGACTTACGAGCACATGCTTCCTGGAAAATTTGGCACTAATGAAAACCGCCTTAAAGGAACTTAGTTCATTGTCACTGCGTCTTCAAGGAAATTCTGTATCGTTACCAGAAGCACATTCGCATATTTCCCTTACAGTGAAAGTTTTCCAAGGTTTAGCTGATGGTGGTTTTGACGAGTTTTATTTAGTAGCATCAGATGCAGTAAAAATTATGGTGTTCAAAGGGGTGGACTTACATTCAAGGGGATATAAATCTGACGGGGAAAATAACAAGTGTTCAGTTTTTTCGGAGCGTTGCTAACAATTTATCTGCCAGATTATTCAGCAGCGAGGACATTGTTAAACAACTTCAGGTTTTGTATCCGTCTTTTTGGCCGACCGACATAGATATTTTATATGGAGAAGGAGAGGTTCTAAGTTTATGCCGAATATTCGGATTGGAAGAAGAAAGGAAAATCTTTGAAGAGTTCAGACATTTCAAAGAAACCAAAAAAGTTTCACATCATTTAAAAGTCTTATTAAAATCTGTTGCTGCGGTTGCTATATCAACAGCTGAGTGTGAAAGAGGTTTTAGCACCATGAATTTGATAACTGATTTAAGAAACGCTTTACACGTTACACACGTCAGCAACTTCATGTTCATAAAAATAAACGGACCTCCTTCAAAGATCTTCAATCCCGAGCCGTACGTACGGAAATGGTTGAGTGACGGAAGGAGAAATGCAGATTTTTTGGCTTGCAGAGAACGTGAAGAAAAGATGCAAGAAGACTTGTTGAAACAAAAACTTTGGAGATTATTTTAGGAAATGATTTTTTTTTCAAATCGAAGTTATAATAGTTATTGCAGCTAAATAAATGGATATTTTAGGCAAAGCCGAATTTCTTTACTTTGCCACCCCATATACAGTAGTTACTTACATACCTCTGCTTCAAATACGAGCTGATGTTTTTCTCCGATGTTTATTTGAGGACACCTCCAAAAAGGGTGATACCTTTCATTGCACTGGCACACATTCGCGTGGTCTTTCTCATAAGAAACGTACTTCTGAATAAAGAAAACAGCTTTGACTTTAGCTAAATGTGACTATTTCATTTTAAAGTTCAATAACGAAATTTCCTTATATGGTTTTATGTGTACAGCAAATGTGTTTGCGAATATTAAATTTTTAATGCATTCACTTGTACCGTTGTAGTATTGTCGCCAAAACTCGTTGAAACTGCGTTAAGCCTTTCTGACGAATTCTGACTATGGAGTCAGAAATAGACAAAACGTTGAGACATCATTTTGACGGGTTTTGGCGACAACACTACAAGTTGTATGTTGTGTTCTGGCAGCGAAAAATTCCCATTTCCACCACTGAGCATTGCAATATGCACTGAATGATCAATGAATGATGATGATCACTTACTAAATATTTTGTATGTCCTCCTTTTTACCCACAGCACAGCAGCATTCCGATGTGGCATCAATTCAATAAGATGCCGGAAGCAGTTGGGAGGTATGGCCAACAAAGCTGTGCATAACGTGGCTTCAGTGGAGGTGATTGGTGTACCCAGACGCCTGACATGCCGTTCCATAATGTCTCACAATGTGCTCTATGGGATTGATATCGGGGGAGTTCAGAAGCCGATCAACAAGCTGGAAGTTCTGAATTGTGTTTCTCAAGCCATTTCTGCACAACATGGGACCTGTGGCTCGGTGCATTGTCATCTTGGAAGACACCGTTGCCTTTTGGTAAAAAGTTCAACACTGCTAGGTGTATAGAGTCAGCAAGCAATTTGTGATAGTGGAGTGCTTGCTGTCTCATTATTGTTCTACATGCACCAGGGATCTAAGTTCCTGCCAAATAAACATTCCCCATACCATACAACCGGCTTGCACTGTGGAGACCATGCAGGATGGATCGAGTTCCTAGTGTTGTTTGCACCAAATACATACACGGTCATCAGATCACCACACTTTTTTTTTCCAGTCGCCAGACATCCAACTTACATGATCTTTGCACCAGGCGAATTTTGTGCTGATGAACCATGGTTAGGAGATGTCATAGGGGTTGTTTGCTGTTATGGCCCATATATTCAAATGTGCGATACATGGTCATGACAGATATTGTTCTAGGTTGTACTCTATTGTATTGGGCTGTCAACTGTTGAACAGTGCAGCGTCTGTTGGCTTTTACGAGTTATTGGATCCAGCGCAATCAACTTTTCACTGTCCTGTGCAGTTTTGCCTCCAGGTTGTTGTTTGATCATTTTCACACCAGTCCTGATACACTTTAACTACAGTGGCTTGCAAAGAACCCACCGGTTCTGCCGTTTGGGAATTGGAGGCACCTGCTCTCCGAGCTCCCACAATCTGTCCATAATGTTGAGTGGAGCAGTAGGTAGTAAAATTAAGAGCATTATGGGTAAACAGAAGGATTTATCAGCTTTTGAGAAAAAGCTGATAAATCCTTCTGTTTACTCATAATGCTCCAAATTTTACTACCTACTGCTCCACTCAACACTCAACATTATACATGCTACCTCAGTGTTTTAAAAATGTAAAAATGTTTTAAAAAACCTGTACTTGAGAAGAGCTCTTAAATATTGAAACATATGAGTAATAGCCAGATTAAACACCTATCAAGTTTATACTGACTTTGTAAGGTAAGCAAATGCTATTTTTCATTGTTCGTTGTGACAGTTTTGAAATTATATTGACTTTTATCCGAATGTCATAGTTATGACAAAAATTTAAACATGTGAAACAGAACTTTATAATAAATATAGGGAAATATTTACAGAGACTCCAACTACTGTGGATTCTCCGTAGTCACTACTGAAATCGTCGGTCCACTAAGGATTGCGGAAAGTATTGGATATACTATCGGGAATCGAAAATCTGAGTGAAATCTTTAACGATGCGAGTAAAGTTTATTTTCATGGTTTCTAGATTCTAACATTCATTAAACA
This sequence comes from Macrothele yani, assembly GCA_039090855.1. Lineage (NCBI taxonomy): Eukaryota > Metazoa > Arthropoda > Arachnida > Araneae > Macrothelidae > Macrothele > Macrothele yani. The sequence continues at coordinate 176,004,531 of CM077010.1, read as the reverse complement.
TTTTGAAGAGTGTTTCTGGAATGTTTTCAATATCGTTGCATTTCTTCCGTGATTTTTCAATATGTTTTGGATGTCTAAGCACCTCTTCTGGCCATGTGCAAAGTTTTCATGCCCATAGAATTCTGGAAACGTCCTGAAATTTTAGTTCCCTTTCCAGATCTTGGAAAGTCTGTAATTTCTTGTATTTTTGCTTAGTCCTGGAGTAGTACTAGAATTTTTTCCTGTAATGAACACATTTTTGTTATTCATTGCGGGATTTTCCATTCTTTTTGGGTTTTGAAAGACTACCATGGACAACTTCCAGTTTGTTTAAGCACTTACTGTTAGCACTTGTTCTCATTGGAACATTTTTTGAGGTAAACTAAAAGAAAAAATATACTAGTAAATACACAGTTGACGTGGATTAGGAACATCAAATAGAAGTTGTCGTTCTTTCCACGTTTATAAGTGAGTCACGGAAAAATTCTCATCCGCTGCCACCGGGAATCGAACCCAGGATCTTCCAGTTGCGCGTCGGATATGCTTCCACTGCACCACAGCGGCCTAGAAATTCTCCAGACTTACATACTTATAAATGTGGAAAGAGCGACGACTTCTATTTGAAAAAATATTAGTCATTCAGTGTTTCCCACAAAATGTCTTCAATTTCTGAACAATTTTTTAAGCAAAAATTCACTTTTCCGTGAATTTACACTCATTTTGCTGCTCTGGTAATTTGATTTTCTTTACAGAGTGTGTAACACAATTTTATTCATTATTACCAAAAAACTGTGAAAAGTACATATTTTTGCAGTTTTGCACTACTGAAAAAAGTTAAAAACTACTGATTTTTTTAGTGTTTACTACCGAAAATTTCCAATCAGGGTTGGAATCTCTGTATTTATAATGATCATATTGTAAACTGTTAGTTTTTATTCTTTTAACATAAGTATATCTGTGTGCGTATGCCTGATAACCGTAGTGAATAATAGCAAAACTAACATGGAGTTACAATAATGGATGTAATGAGTAATGGTTATAATGAACAGTATTTTTCAGTCCCTTGAATCTCAAAAAGGGGTTTCACTGTATTTATAATAATATTCCTTATAAATTCTGAAATACGCAGTGCAATATCATGCGAATGTCCTTAAATTTTTTTATTTATGTATTATGAATAAGGTTGGCAGTTATGACTTCATATGAGTTGTTTTCAGCCTCTTATAAAATGTGCTTATGCAGCACCACAAAACATGTTGAGTTTTGGACCCAATGACAAGCTACTCTGTCACTTACCACACATTGACCAATGAGAATAGAACTTGTACACGACACCCTAATGAGAAGAATACGATGTACCTGAAAGTCATGTGCAGTTGCACTTCGTAGTGGCCATCTGCAGAAGATGGCTGCAAACCTTGCACACTGAAATGCATGTAAGAAATTTCAGTATATCAGTGGAAACTACTATATGCTACTAGTCATATTTCCGGCCGTTTTAAAGTTTTTTTAAATTCTGATATTTTCATTTTTTTAAACTTTGTAACATTTTGTTTTCATGCTGCAACTTATGTGGATGCCAATCATGTACCCCCCTCCCATTCTTTTCTGTCATGTTGATTTATGAAGCTATTGATGGACTTTAAACTTACCACTGTCTTTGTCTTTTTGAGATTATTAATATATCTTCCATTTCAGAACTTTTTGAATACAAATAATATTATCTTTTCAACTTCATTTTTTACTTGAATGATTTTTATAGCGACAATATCATTTGTCCTTTCAATAATATACACTATATTGACAAAAGTCACCGGGCACCTAGAAGAGAAACACAACATAGCATTTATTGACATACATTAGTATGGTGTCAGTCCAACTTTGGCCTTATTGCATGCACTGACTCTTTGAGATATGCTTTCGACAAGGTTTTGGAACACAGCGATAGGTATGCGCTTCCATTCAGTACATAATGCTGCTGCTAACTGTTGCTTAGTACTAGGCTTTGGTTCCAAACTTCTTATGTGGCGCTGTAATTCATCCCATAGGTGCTCTATGGGGTTAAGATCGAGGCTCTGTGCTGGCCAGTCCATGCACGATACGGAATTATCGTCAAATCATGCCATAACAGTCCTTGCTTTATGGCTCGGTGCATTATCCTGCTGGTAAAAACAAGGCTCAGTTCCATAGTATAGCCACAGAGTTGGTAGGGCATAATTGTCCATAATGTCGAGGTAGACGTGCTGGTTAACAAGTTTCTCGACGATGACCAATGGGCCGTGACCATAGCACAAAAACACCCCAACACGAGTATACTGCCAGCTCCAAACTTGACCGTTTGTTGGTAAATAAGGTTTCCTCAGTTGCCGCCATACCCACAAATGGCCATCATACTGATGGATTGTGTATCTGGATTAATCAGTCCATAGGACCCGTTTCCATTGATCTACGGTGCACGATAAATGTTCTTTACACCATGCTAAAAGACGAGTAGCATTCCGAGTGAAGATGAAAGGCTTATGAGCAGCCGCATGACCACGATAACCCATGGAATAAAGTTCTCTGTGAATTGTACGTGTACATACCAAGGTTCCAGCATTTTTACTCACCTAAACACTTAGGTCTTGTGCAGTACTCCGTCGATTAGCTGGAACGACTCTCCTGAGGCTTCGACGTCCTCTATCACTGATTTTCTTTGGTCTGCTGGTACGTTTTGCTGCTTCAGGATCACCATGTATCTTCCACTTTTTCAGTACATCGAAAACAGTTGAATTGGGTATGTTTAAATGCCTCTTGGTTTCTCTAATGGACAACCCACTAATATAACACCCAACAATCTTTCCTTTCTCAAAGTCAGTTTTCTCCCGCCACGACATTTCCACTCAACCTTTCAGTGCGATATGATCGCGGTCAGCTGCAGGTTTGATTTTTATACCGTTGGCAGCTGTACCGTGTATCTTAACAACGCAGCGGATCCATTCATTTGCTTTTGAAGGGGTGTCTGGTGACTTTTGTCAATATAGTGTATAATGGACTTTCACTCTTTTCTTTTATGATGGTGTTTTGAGGCATGGATCTTTTTAAATTTTAATTCTTACACAGGATAGCACACGAGCAATGTCAATGAAGGATAATGTTCCACAACACTATCAGAAATGTGAAAACAACCCAACAGCAATCAGATTATTTTGATTCCCCACAGGAGGGGAAACAGCAGTTTTCAACCTCTACATATGTCCCTGAAATAAACACTTTAAAGATTGTGTTTGAGCAGAGGGTAAATAACTGGATGTTAAGCAGCAAAATCCCTATGCAGCAAAAGGCAATATACATGTTATTCCACTAAATGTTTTATGGGATTTCATTTTAGAGTCTTGGAACAATGTTAAAATTGAAATTGTGATTAAGTCATTCAAGAAATGTGGGATATCGAAATTCATTGGATAGAGAGGATTATCTTTTATGGAAATCGGATGACAAAAGTGCAGCATATAATTTAGATGCTGAATGGGACCTCATGTGATCGTGTGATGGCAGTAATGGCACAAGATGACAGAAGAGAAATATTTGATTCTGACAATGGAATTAAAGGGTGGCAGGTAGCTTGGATGTTATGAAGATGTTCAAAAGGTATGTTTTTAAAATTTATATTTTACATGCTGTTTTGCATTACAAAATATTTTTTCATTTTTTAGTTCAGTTCTTGACAAAATCTGTCGGAGAATAGTTTTTTTTTAATTCATCATATAAGGTGACCAAACATTTCTGGATGATTATTCAGATCTCAAAAAGTTGACTAACATGCTGTGATATATTATATCCTCTGATTCCTACCTGCCAGTAACTAATTTTCAGAACAATATTCAGCCGAGATTTCACATCTACCTAATTTCAAAAACTCTGGTGTACCAAAATGTGTATTCCACAACCGGAAGCTGCACTGCAGAAGGTATAACATGCCAGATAGTCATTATAAATCATTCCAAAAATGGACCTCTTTCCATATGATACTTAATGCTAAAATAATAAACCCTGATACAATAACCAATCATCCCAGAAAATTAACAATCTTCTGCAATCATAGCCACCATTAGCACTTAAAAAGTCATCTCACTAAAGAGGCCAAGGTTTTAGAATTAAATGGGGAAAAAATCCACACACAGACACGAATCTTTTTGTATTATTGGTTTGAAAACCAACATGCATACGTGCTACTAGCCAGCTTAAATAAAACTTCATGTTTTATCACATAAAGCTGAATATAAATTATTTAAGAATTCAGAACTTTTGCACAATTTTTCATCTTACCTAATCTTAAGACTTTTACAGAATGTGGTTACTGTGAAGAAATAAGAAACTAAATAAGAAATGGAAGTAAATAGCCTATAAATACATTGTTGAATTGCTAAATTGAAAACTTGATGGCATTGTTATTATTACTATGTGGCTCTACTGATCTATATGCTTCTCACACTTAACACTACCAGTAGTAGTAGCTGTGTGAAATGCTAGAGATTTAGTTCTAAAGTACCTAAATTTAAACCAACTGTTTCCAAGGATGATATTTCCTCATTTCTGCCCTGACTTACTGAAATCTAACAACTTCAAACTCTCCTAACAATAGTCCATCAACATAAAGGACTCTCCTGGTCCCAACAGCATGTGGATTGGAAGCAGTCAACCTAGTCTGATGAATAAGGATATGTACTCCATTCTGTTGATGGTTGAGTCTGTATTTGGCATCAGCAGCATGAGGCTATGGATTCCCTCATGCATGGCATCAGCAGCATGAGGCTATGGATTCCCTCATGCATGGCATCAGCAGCATGAGGCTATGGATTCCCTCATGCATCTCATCAGCAGCATGAGGCTATGGATTCCCTCATGCATGGCATCAGCAGCATGAGGCTATGGATTCCCTCATGCATGGCATCAGCAGCGTGAGGCTATGGATTCCCTCATGCATGGCATCAACTATCCAGGCTGGCCAGTTCTTGTCACAGCTCTTTTAAATGTTGTCCATGGAATTAAAATAATTAACTGCCTTTCAGTGGTGCCTTGAACTTCAGGAACAAGAAGTCATTGCATGGGGTTAAGTCTGATGAATATGGTGGGTGCAAGAGTATGCAGACTCTTTTGCTGGCCGAAAACTTCTGTATAATGAGCGCCTTGTGTCTTGGTGCATTGCCCTGCAAGAGGAACTAACTCCTACCCTCTTGATACTGAAACCGCTCACATCAGATTCTCTGCAACAAATATTTGAAAGCATTCAAATAGTAGGATACAGTAACACTTTGTCCAATAATGAAGAAAATACTTTTACTCATGATTTATTACGTTATAAGAATAGTAAGATCTTTCGGCTGAAACATCAGCCTTGTTCACACCAGTAGCAAGCATTCATGTGGTTGACATCATTTTTTTAGTCGTTGCCAGTAGATATTTCCAAATAAACGGGGCATTAAAGGGTGTGTCCGAATTACAGGAGTTTTTATTGAAGAAAATTTCAATGTTTTCCCTTTGGCACAATGAAATTTTATTTGAGAAGAGTGCAATCCTTTTGGTGCAAGTCCAGTTTGGAGAGGCAGAGGTATCTTCACTTGTCAGAAGAGAGCAGAAGTAGGAATACTTTTTCTGACATCTGCATGATTTATAGTACATGCTACAAGTGTGAAGAAGGCTGATGTTTCAGCCAGTAGATCTTACTATTCCTAACGTTCAATATATGTAATAAATCATGCGTGACAACTCTACTTTGCAGCATCCTCAAATAGGCTTCCTTCTTTCTCTTTACTGCCTCTTCAATCTCACTATTCCACCAAGCATCACCTCTAATGTAACCCACTATTCTGGTGCCACAGACCTATTCAGCAGCAGTGACATTACAGTTCTTAAAACATTCCCACTTTTTTTCTACGTCTCTCTCATAAGACTTCAGCTCCTTCAGTTGTTCTCTGGGTAAGATACTGATTTTCATTGTCCCGTTCTGCCAATCTGTCTTGGCTCCACGGGGACTTATTGAGCACCTTGGATGTTATTTTGACATGTTGCGACAATTATCCTGCCTTGAGACGCCGGTTCGGACCCTGGCCACCCCAATGGCCCAGAGACCAGCCCGCGGTGACGTGCTGGCAGGCGACCTAGTATACCTTGTCTGGGTTCCCGCTCTGTCTGGCGGGATAGGTCGTTCATTTATTTAGCATTGACTGGGAGATTCCTTGCCCTCGAACTTTTTTGGGGGAATAATTTCCCTTTATTATTTTTCAAAACACCTACACACATCAATTACACTGTCCTCATGCTTAGGACTTACAACATTGAGAGATTTAAAGAGTATTTACATAGTATGTACACTGGAGGGATTTTTGTCTGCTTTCCTACAGACTTCTGCCCTCATTCCTCTTCCGAATCGCTTTCGGTGTGCACGTTCACCTCCTGCGTTTCGGTCCCCGTTTGATTGGGGAAGATGGTATGTTGCTGGAGGGTTAGCCTTTCAACCAAGGCTATTATCCTCCTCCTGTTAACGGAAGATTGGATGAGCAGATCCAATCTTCGCGTTCTTTGCACACCTGGGATCAGTGTGTTTCTCCATTCGGCGAAGCCACTGCATTCAAGTACGCAGTGTTCTATGCTTGCCGTTCTCTTTCCACAGGGACAAGTGCAGTTCCTGATGGCAAATCTGCCTAGGTATTCAGGGCTGATGCCATGGCCACTGAGTACTTGATTCAGGAACTTATTTGTCTGTGCTCGTTTGGTCGAGACCTTCGGAAACACTCTGTGTGTCTTCCGCCCTGTCTCTCCCGTGTCCCATCTGACCTGCCATTCGGTCATGGTCCGACGTGCTAATGCTGCGCGAATACTCCTTCGCGGCGTTCTGCATTGCACGTCGACCGTCTCTTTCAGCGTGGCTGCCTTCGCCAGCTGATCTGCCCTTTCATTTCCTAGGGTTCCGACATGGCTTCGTACCCAGTGGAAACTAACTGCCCCATCTCCCTCTGCCCTCAAGAGGGTTTTGATCCTCTGGACGATGGGGTTTCTTCCCCTGAATCTACTCAGAGCCTGCAGTGCTGCCTCACTGTCCGAGTAGAGTTTTATTCTTTCGTCACTACGCCTGGGGAGTGCCCAGGTGAGTGCCGTCTCTATCGCCAGAAGTTCTGCCTGGAAGACAGAAGCGTTCTGTGATAATTTCACGCTTCCTGCAGTGGCTTCGTTCCCATCCGAGAACGCACAGAAGCCTGCCCCCACTTGTCCCTTCAACTTTGAGCCGTCCGTGAACAGCTCATGCCCAACTCCCGTGGGTTTCTCCTTATCCCACGGTGGGCAAATTTCCTCGGCAGGGTGGATCTGCCAGTCCACGCTTTCCATCTCCATGTCGGAGGCTCGATGCGGCGCACCGAGAAGGTAGGCGTCCTCGCCTGACCTTAGGCAGTGCATTGCTGCCTCCCTTTCCGCTACTAGGTCTGCCGGCTCGCACCCCGCCAGCACTTGGAGTGCTAGGGTCGACGTTGTGCGAAAACAACCGGTTATCCCTAGTAGGGCCAACCTTTGGATTTGGTTTATCCCCTTCTTCATTCTGACTGTGGGAGTCCACCATGCTCCACTTGCATACGTCAGAATTCTTTCAATTCCTCTCTGATAGATGGCCTTCTTGGTTTTGCCCGTTAACCTCATGCCATTCAATCTATTGAGAATCACCGTGCACCTTGTTCTAAGGTGCCTCAGGTGTGGCAGCCCTGATAGACTCTGATCCAGGACCACACCCAAGTATTTCATTTCACGCACCGCCTTGATAGTGCACCCTTGGAATCTGCACTGAGGTGGTGTTTTCATTACTCCTCTCTTAGCTATTGCTAGCAGAGTGGTCTTCTCAGGAGCGAAGCACAGTTTGCTTTCTCTGCTCCAATTTTCTAGCACATCCAAGGCGCTATGTGCTTCTCTTTCGATCACGCGTCTCCCTGAGGCGGAGACCACGAGAACGAAATCGTCCGCATAGGCTTGAATCTCCACTGCGGGCCCCAGGTCTAGGTTCAGTGCTGAATCAGCAACTATATTCCACCAGAGCGGCCCGGAGTTGGATCCTTGCGGACACCCTCTATGGTACGAATGCGAGGATTGCCCATTCCCCACTTCGAACTCGACTCTTCTATCAGACAGGTAGCTGCTGATCAGTTTGAACAGGTTCCTTGGACAGCCAAGTTCTTTAAGTCTGGTTAAAACCATTGGCCACCAGACACTGTTGAATGCCCCCTCACGTCTAGTGAGATGAAGCAGGTATGGAGCCCCTCCGCTTTGTTCCTCTCTGCCCTCTCTCGGAGGCTGCGAATTGCCTGCGTTGTGCAACGCCCCGGAAGGAAACCGAATTGGTTCCTGTTTAGCTTTCCCTGCTCCATGAGAAAGCCAAGCGCTCTGTTCGTTATGAGCTTGTCCAGCACCTTGCTCCACGCCGAGAGGAGGCAGATGGGCCTATAGGCTGCGGGATCATTTTTGTTCTTTCCGGTCTTGTTGAAAAGAACTAGCACCGCTGTTTTCCACAAGTCTGGGAAGATTCCCCTCCCAAGGCATTCGTTTAGGAGCGCCACAAAATACCCGGGATTTGCATAGTAGATTTTTTCTCTGGGTAAGTCAGAATAACGCTGATGATATTCAGGGAGCCTTTTAACCTTTATTCTTCCCATCCTGGGCCTCTTCCTATTCCTTTTCCTCCAACCAACATTAAGTTTCACTCGTGACACTACTAAGTAATGATCAGAACCAACATCTGCACCTCTCATCACACGAGTGTCAACAATTAAGTGTTTCAGACGCTGATCATAGACAACAAAATCTATCATACTCTTTTGTCCAAGAGTACGATTTTCCCAAGTATATGTGTGGATATACTTGTGGTTGAAAAAAGTATTAGATACACACAAACCATTCTCAATGCAGAGTTCAATTAATCTTTCACCATTATCAATAACACAAGGATCATTAAACTTACACAGAACATTGTCAGAAATCTCATTCTGCACACCTACCCTAGCATTGAAATCCCCTGCTTTTATAACTTTCTCTTTAGCACAAAACTGTCTCAAAATAGCTTTTAGCTCATTCCAGATATCTTCCTTCCTATCAGAAGGTTCCGAGTCACAAGGAGCATACACTACAACAATTACTACTCTCTGAAGTTTCACTTTCAAATGAATCCAAAGAATTCTCTCCCTTATGCAGCTATAGTGAATCAAGTTGTTCTTCATCTTTTCACTTAAAATCACACCTACACCAACCTGTCCTCTCACATTATCCACCATTCCAGACCACACACTCACCATTCCATTCACTTATTCTATCCCAATTTCCTTCTTTTTGGTTTCACTTACACACAGCACATCCAGTCTATACTTATTCATCTCCTCAATCACCTCTTTCATCTTGCCATTTATGCCTCTAGCATTCCATACACCAATCTTATATTCACTTAGCCGAGATCTCTTTCTCATACGCCGTTTAGAAAGTCCAGGCCGATTCCATGGTGGACTATCCTTCTCAAGTGTGGTAGGTCCACCATAAATCCCACACTTTTTCTGATGTAAGACCCTGTACTTTTTCAATAACGACCTTACCAAACACTTTCCCTGGCACACTCAGTAGGCTAATTCCACGATAGATAAACTGGTTTATGTCTTGGTGATCTCCATGTGTGCAAATTGCTGTATGCTGACGACACTGTCTTGTTGGCAGAGAGCAAAAGCGGGTTGCAGATTATGTTGTCTTGGATGTACGAAGTTTGCATGAAATTCAAACTGAATATAAATAAGAGATAAACCAAAGTTATGGTGTTTGAGAGAGGAGCGGGTAGCACTGAATGTAATGTAAGTATAAATGGCACTGTGATTGACCAGGTGAGTGAGTTTGTGTATTTAGGAAGCATGTTTGACAGAGAGAACAAGTTGGATGATGAAATCAGTAGGCGAGGGAATTCTTCTTTGAAAGTCATAGCTGCTCTGGGAGGTTTTCACAGGAATGATGGGTTCTCTAGAGAGTCCCACATGGCTGTGTTTGAAAGTGTTATTGTTCCTACTCTGATATATGGCAGTGAAACTTGGGTACTACAGAAGAAACACAGAAGTTGTTTGTGTGCTGGAGAAATGCATTATTTACGGAGGGTTTGTGGCAAGACATGTTCTGATTGTGTGAGGAATGAAGATGTGTTGTAGTTGTGTAATGTGAAGCAAAATGTTGTTAGCAAGGTGGAGACTAATATGCTACGGTGCTTTGGCCATGTTGAAAGAATGAGTGATGAGGTGCCACTAATAAAATCTTTTTAGCCCAAGTGGCAGGAAGGAAAGGTAAAGGAAGGCCAAGGAAGTCGTGGGAGGATCAGATTCAGAAGTGTCTGCATGAGAAAAATTCGATACGGCAACAGTAAGTAAAAATTATCTGGTAGTGTGTATTTCTTTGTGGAGCGAACCTCTGAATATCAGAGGACAGCTTAGTGTTATGTAAATATTTTTATCATTTTGGGTTTCTTCATATTACATGAAATGACCTTTCGACCTAACACTTTGTCCATTAGGCATAAACTCTTTGTGCATGATTTTCTCATTATCACAGAAAATACTCAGCATTGTATTGATTTTTGAACTTTCTTGATAAACTTCTTTTGGCTTTGCAAGGGTTTGTCATCTTCCTCTCCTCACTTTGTTTTGAGATTGTATTGAAAGCATTGATTCATCATATATTATAGAATTCAGGAGTTCAATTTGCTTTTGGCAACTGAGTTTTGTTCCAGAATCCTTAGGTTGAATGACCAACTGGAATGTCAGCTGTGGGCTAGTCCCTCACATTGATGTACTTACCTGATTAAAAAGACAAAAAGAAATCAATATCCGGACTCGAGTGTGGGATATGGTGGACCTACCACACCTGAGAAGTATGGTCCACCACAGAATCGACCTGGACTTTCAAAACGGTATATAAGAAAGAGATCTCGGCTGAGTGAATGTAAGATTGGTGTATGGAATACTAGAGGTATAAATGGCAAGATGAATGAGGTGATTGAGGAGATGCATAAGTATAGACTGGATGTGCTGTGTGTAACTGAAACCAAAAAGAAGGAAATAGGGGTAGAAGAAGTGAATGGCACAGCGAGTGTGTGGTCTGGAGTATGACGATTATGGGCAAAACACGTAACAATATTAACAAAGAAAGGTAACTTGATCACGCTAGTTACGTTAACTGAAAACTTTTACAAAAAGTTGGTAAGTTGGAAGCTTTCGACCTTATCTTAGGTCTTCATCACGCCAATGGAGGACTAAGATTGTTGCCAGATTCTACATTTGAATTTTTCCTATTTTTGTTGCCAAAACTTAGAATTGATCTCCAGATCAACAGTTGATCTGGAGATCAATTCTAAGTTTTGGCAACAAAAATAGGAAAAATTCAAATGTAGAATCTGGCAACAATCTTAGTCCTCCATTGGCGTGATGAAGACCTAAGATAAGGTCGAAAGCTTCCAACTTACCAACTTTTTGTAAAAGTTTTCAGTTAACGTAACTAGCGTGATCAAGTTACCTTTCTTTGGTCTGGAGTATTGGATAATGTGAGAGGACAGGCTGGTGTAGGTGTAATTTTAAGTGAACAGCTTGATTCACTATAGTTGCGTAAGTGAGAGAATGATCTGGATCCATTTGAAAGTGAAACTTCAAAGAATTGTAATTGTTGTAGTGTATGCTCCTTGTGACTCAGAATCTTTTGATAGGAAGGAAGATTTCTGGAATGAGCTAAAAGCTGTTTTCAACCAGTTTGGTGCGAAAGAAAAAGTTATAATAGCAGGGAATTTCAATGGTAGAGTAGGTGTGCAGAATGCAATTTCTGACAATGTTCTGGGTAAGTTTAATTATCCTTGTGTGATTGATAATGGTGAAAGATTAATTGAACTCTGCATTGGGAATGGTTTGTGTGTATCTAATACTTTTTTCAACCACAAGTATATCCACACATATACTTGGGAAAATTGTACTCTTGGTCAAAAGAGTGTGATAAATTTTGTTGTCTACGATCAGCATCCGAAACACTTAGTTGTTGACACCCGTGTGATGAGAGGTGCAGATGTTGCTTCTGATCATAACTTGGCAGTGTCATGAGTGAAACTTAATGTTGGTTGGAGGAAAAGGAATAGGAAGATGCCCAGGATAGAAAGAATAAAGGTTGAAAGGCTTCTTGAAGATTATCAGTGTTATTCTGACTTTCTCAGATAACAACTGAAGGAGCTGAAGTCTTGTGAGAGGGATGTAGAAAAGAAGTGGGAATGTTTTAAGAACTGTGTTGTCTCTGCTGCTAAAGAGGTCTGTGGCACCGCAATAGTGGGTAACAGTAGAGGTGATGCTTGGTGGAATGGTGAGGTTGAGGCAGTAAAGAGAAAGAAGGAAGCCTATTTAGGGATGCTGCTAGATAGAGTTTCTGTGGATAGATATCGCTGTAAGAAGCTTGAAGCTGCTAAGCTGGTTCACCAAAGTAAGGCAAAGATAGGAAAAAGAAGGTGGAAAGACATGCATTGGCTTTTGGGAAAGATAAGAAGTCTTTCTGGAAGTACGTGAGACTCAGGAAAATTAGGGGAAACAAAGTTGTAAGTTGTGTGAAGAATAAGACCGGGGAAATGATATGGGAGCCCAATTAGTTAAGTGAAAGATGGGGTGAATACTTCTGTGAGTTATTAGATCAGGAAAGCAAAGATGATTCTGAGACAGATGCAGATGATGTCACATTGAGGGATGGAAGCACAGGAGGGATCTCAAGAGAAGTGTGTCAAGCTCTAAAATCTCTTCAGAATGGTAAGGCTTCGGAAGTTGATAGCATAACTGCTGAAATATGGTGGTGACTCTGTAATTGATTGGTTTACTGAAATTTGCCAGTTGTGCTGGAAGTTTGGAATGGTTCCTCGGGATTGGAAGGATGCTATTATTGTTTCCTTGTATAAGGGAAAATTTGATCAGACTGAATGCAAGAACTGTCGTGGTATTAGCCTACTAAGTGTGCCAGGAAAAGTGTTTGGTAAGGTTGTTATTGAAAAAGTATGGGGTCTTACACCAGAGAAAGTGTGGGATGTTCAGAGTGGTTTTATGCCTGGTAAAGGCTGCACTAACCAAATTTTTGCATTACGCATGATGATTGAAAAGTATCTAGCTGTTGGCAAGAAAGTTTTTGGTGCCGTCATATATTTAGAGAAAGCTTATGACCGAGTAAATAAGACACTTTTGGGGAAGGAATTGAGTGAATATGGTGTTACTGGGAATCTACTTTATAGTGTAAAAGCCATGTTTGCTGGTATTAGAGCTTGTGTACGAGTGAATGGTGTTTTATCAAAATGGTTTTCTATTGGTGCAGGAGTCAGACAAAGTTGTGTATGTCACCATGGCTGTTTAATATATTTATGGATGCGTGATGCCAAAATAGATAATGCTGGTTTATGTCATGGTGATATCTGTGTGTGCAGATTGCTGTATGCTGATGACATGTCCTGTTGGCAGAGAGCAAAAGTGATTTGCAGAGTATGTTGTCCCGGATGCACAAAGTTTGCATTAAATTCAAACAGTATAAATAAGGGGAAAACGAAGTTATGGTCTTTGAGAGAAGAACTGGTAGCACTGAATGTAATGTAAGTATAAATGGCACTGTGATTGACCAGGTGAGTGAGTTTGTGTATTTAGTATGCATGTTTGACAGAGAGAACAAATTGGATGACGAAATTAGTAGGCGAGTGAATTCTTCATTGAAAGTCATGGCTGCTCTGGGGAGGTTTTCACAGAAATGATGGGTTCTCAAGAGAATCCCGCATGGCTGTGTATGAAAGTGTAATTGTTCCTACTCTGATGTATGGTAGTGAAACCTGGGTACTACAGAAGAAATATAGAAGTTGTTTGTGTTCTAAAGAAATGTGTTACTTACGGGGGGGGGGAGGGGGCAAGACATGGTCTGATTGTATGAGGAATGAAGATGTGTTGCAGTTGTACGGTGTGAAGCAAAATGTTGTTAGCAAGGTGTAAAGTAGTAATATGCTTCAATGGTTTGGCCATGTTGAAAGAATGAGTGATGAGATGCTTTGTTAGAAAATCTTTTTAGCCCAAGTGGCAGGAAGGGAAGGCCAAGAAAGACATGGATGGATCAGATTCAGGAGTGTCTGCATGAGAAAAAGATTATGAGTATGAAGTGTAAAAGATCTTGTGTGTGGCGTGTAATGGATATCAGTGAAGCCCAAGTTGTATGTCAAGATCGCTGTAAATAGAGAAGTTTGATACGTCAACGGTAAGTAAAAATATTGAGTTGTTTGTATTTCTTTTTGGAGCTAACCTCTGAATCTCAAAGAACAACTTACCTATATGTATGTATGTATGTATGTTAATTGACAGATCGTCTAAGACTATTCGGAGTGTTGCACTTCAATTGTTGCTAATGATTTCTCACACCTTTTCATGAGGTATGGCATTCAAGCCGTTTTTGCCAGGCTCGGATGTTATCATTGTCCAGGCCAAAAACCTTTATGCCCGATAAAAAAACAAGTGAGCAAGACAGGCGATTCTCTCCATACACAAGCTTCGTCATTTGAAATATTTCCACGGCACTTTCGCCCTGTCAAACAGAAAAATTGATGTTTGTGTTTTGTTCTGTTGCCCCTTCACTACACAGACACAGGGGAAAACGTGCAGTTCAGCTTACTCTTTGATCTCAAATGGTGGCAATTTCTACTGACCTTCACTGCAGTGCTCAAAGAACAATTGTTTTTTTTTTTTTTCATTTCGTGCTTACTTCTCATAAATGGCATCGCCAGCACTCTTCTCACAACAGTCTCGTTCCCCAATTGCTGTAGTGCATAAATGTTATTTTCTGTACTGAAAGGTTGTGGCACTACTTGATGCTATAACCTTTGAATCAGTACATGTAAACTTGGAGGAAAGGAATGAAGTTCCTTGTGATTAAAATTTTACATGCAGCATTATTAAAATTTGATTCTCTTAAAATCATCACTTAACACAAAGAAAAAAGCAATGCAGTTTTTTGTGAAGGTATTGTTGTGATAAAATTTGAATGTGATTCTTTTGAGATCATTGTGTCTGGAATAAAACATTTTTTGCTGTCGATGGAAAGTTTTGGTGCAGCTTTTCAAAGCAAAACAGAATTTTTGGAGTAGAAATGTGTCACCTTTTCCCCAACATGCCAGAGGGAACTTGGAAAAGAGTTTTGTGAAGAGATCTCTGGGCTTGGGGTTTAGATTTTAGCATGAGCAACCATTGTATCGTTGATGGGAAAGGGGCAATCACCAGGAGATCCAATGATTTCGAGTATAATAAATAGTTATTATTTTAAGAAAAAGGCTGATTCAACTGCAGTTTGTACGAACACTTCAATACAGTCGAATCTGCCTAAAACGGAATCTGTCCGAAGCAGAAATCTGCTTAAAACGGAAAAGTTTTCAGGACCGCTGTAATGTCTATGGCATGAACACATTACTAAAGCGGAATTTATCTAACGCAGAAATGGAAGCCATATTTTAGGATGCAGGAAGAGAAAAACCTGCTTAATGCAGAATCGCTTCTAAATACAGTAGGTAAACCAACAGGACCCCTAGTCCCAGGAAACCGGTTTTCTCGCCCTGCCATCGCCGACGCTGACACTAGGAGGGCGGGTGGTGGAAACAAAGAGGAGAAAGGAATTTCCAACAAGAAATGAGCGGTGGAGTTTGAGGAGCTGATAAGCGAAGCCTGTTGGAGCGAGGAGGTTCCCCTCCTGGCCTGGCAGACAGACTCCGAAGTCCGACCTCCAACTCGGACAGTGACGCAGTGCATGTTAAACACGATCATGTTAGCATGCTTTCTCCATACGTAGGTGTAAAAAAAAAAATTCCAAATTATATTGAAATCACAATAATATGGCCAGCAATAGTCGTAAGCCGTACAACGTACTGACCCTTGAGCAGAAAATGAAAATTATTGAACAGCATGACAATAGTGTTTCGGTTAAAGAACTATGTGAGCTTTTTAAATGTGGTAAAACCCAAATTTACATGACACTAAAAAAGAAAAGTGAAATAAAAGAAGAATGGGCTGAAGGTTCAAATTACAAAAGAAAAAGAATAGAAAACGAAGATATCGATGACATAGTATGGACATGGTTTGTGGGTGCACGTTCAAGAAAGCTGCCAATATCAGGTCCGATTTTACAAGACAAAGCTCTTGAAGTAGCAGAAAAGTTGGGGAAGAATTCTTTCAAAGTTTTGAATGGTTGGTTGGTAAGTTTTAAAAAAAGACATAGTATTGCCTGTAAAGTTTTTTTGCGGCGATAGTTTTTTTTATGTTGATGATAATGCAGTAAACATATGGAAGGAAAATCTCAAAAATGTAGCGTGTGGATACAAATCACATGATATTTTCAACTGTGATGAGAGATGAGACAGCATTGTTTTATCGTGCACTGCCAACAAAATCACTCTGCGTATCAGGAGGAAAATGTATCGGTGGAAAACATGCAAAAGAACGTCTCACTGTTTTTTTCTGCTGTAATATGGAAGAGTTTGAAATGCCTCTGGTGATAGGAAAAGCGACAAAACTGAGATGTTTTAAAAACATCAACATCAAAGACCTCCCAGTGATATGGAAGGCAAATAGAAAGTTGTGGATGACAGCAAAAATAATGGAGGTGTAGCTTCACATGTTGAACAACAAAATAAAAGAACAAAATAGGAAAGTCACTTTATTTTTAGACAATGCTACTTGTCACCCTCGTATTGCATTGACAAATGTCAATTTAACATTTTTACCAAGCGTCACTGCATCTGTAACACAACCACTCGATCAAGGAGTAATTTACACTGTGAAAATGAAATATCGAAAGCTCCTTTTGCGATCTGTCATTGCTAGTATGAATAGCAGCAGCAGCGTTAATGAGCTTGCAAAATCCGTAAGCATATTAAATGCAATTAATTGTCTAGCTAAAGCTTATCAAGATGTTTTGCCCCTCACAACACAAAAGTGTTTTCACAGAGCAGGATTCGTAACAGATGTTTGTGATGATACTCTGCATTTCAACGACGAATTTCTGAAACATTTATTGAACAAAGCTACGTCAGAAAACATACAAGCGCATGAATTCGTTAACTCAGACAGTGACGTTTGCACTGTCTGAGTAACCCCAGAAGAAGTATTCAAGGCATGTTAAGTCTGGCATAAGTGGTGTGATGACGAACGTCATTGCTGAAATGGGCGGGGCCCCCATCATGCTGGAACCACATTGCACGGAAAAACTCAGCTATCCACATTGAACTAAGCCATCCTACTACCTCTTTGGATGGTTTACAAATGACGGTATCCTGAAAGAACGTATGAGCAGTTTCACGGCCGAACAACGCCATCTACCGCATGATGAAGATGGCGTTTGCGACCCTGCATTGCTATATGATTCTGATTTGTCTTTGTGCAACCTACCCCTCCCAGAAGTTTGTACACGCTTAGTTGAATCACCCTGTATATTATTTAGGTATCTGATTTATGTATTGTCCATGAAGGGTTTTACTTGGCTACATGATTGTGTCAAGGTTAAGTTTTTAGATGATGGATGTAGTATGTATGATAAACTAAGCCGTAATAATTGTACTTTCAGTGTAACTGAAAGTACAATTTATTATGGCTTAGTTTATGCCACCTTTACTGGGCTTCACAAACCAGAACACCCACCTTTGGATGTATAGGTGTGATATGGTATTATTGCTGTAAGCAGTTTAATTCTTTTAACATTTTTGCAAAACTCTTTCTGAGCTTGCACATGAATTTAGTGCTTCTTTCTTAATTTGCGCATGAATGTAAAGTTTCTTTCCCAGCTTGCATGTCAATTCAATTTTCCTCTGCGTTCGAATTAGGACATTGCTCCCAACAGAGGATTTTCACATACCTTCTCTCATTATCTCCAGTATGTGAGTGACATAATTCTTCCTGTTGTTCTATGATGGCTTCTTACAAGGTTGATATTAACTAATGTCCTCAACCAACTGCACTGACATAGATTGGCCCGTGTTAAAATCCTATTATTTCACCTTTGATTTCCATACACATGTCTGTACTGATATTGCAGTAAATTTGTAGTGAGAAAATACTGTTTTAGGTTTGTGAGAAGTGAGTGATATAGATTTTAACTCAAATACACAAAATAAGAATGTGAAAAACAAAATGTTGAATATCTGCTTTTATTGACTTCCAGTATCACAGGTTAACACCCTGTAAACACGAATATAAACAGTATTTCTCCAATATGAAGACCAGAAATAACCGCTTTTTATTTTAACACAAAAGTTTATTCTTGACTAGACTTTTGTTTTTCACATTAAGTACAAAGATTAAATATGTCAGAAATCTTCCTTAACATTAGAAGATTAGATAACCTTTCCAACAGTTCTTCACCAAAAATTTCTGTTACAGGAAGATATATCACAAAAACGGAAAGAGTTCTGGCAAAGTATGATTTATTTAGGTGTTAAGTGAACAAATCTATTCAAAATGACACACATGCTCATAAAATGTGCTTAAATTTTTAAGTAAAACTGAACTGTAATTAAATTGTTTTTTTCTGTTATGATCTACCTAGATAAAATATTTATTGAACAATGGTATTCAGATTTTAATGTTTAAACCATGAATAACTATTTAACGGAATAATAGATTCACTCAAAATTGGTTTCAGTAATGAATTGTAGATTTCAAGGGATGAGAATTTAGAATCAAAAATTGTTTATTGCATAAATGTTGGGAGAAACTGGTACCATTTTCATTTGGTGTACACAAGTGTATTGATCTCTCTCTCTCTCTCTCTCTCTCTCTCTCTCCCTCCTTTTTTTTTGGGGGGGGGAGGGTAATAGTATTTCCCTCCAAAACGTTTTCCAGTTCCTCCTTTTGATTTTTACATTTCTGAAGATTTTAGACCATTACTCATCATCCACTACTGCTGTAAGTAATATTTCATTCCTGAGTTAATTCCATAATTTTGTGAAAGACCTAGGTCCAAGACTCAAAATCAAGTACAAGGAGAAGAATTAATCATACTTGTATTTTAACAGAAACATGTATATTTGTGTGATTCAACTGTATTGTTGGCCATGTTAATAACTTCTTCAAAATAAGTTCCTATAATAAGACTGTTATGTAAAATATCACTTCTGTTACTCAATAGAAACAGTTTTTTCCATCAAGTAATCGAAAGTGTACAACTGAAATATAAGGTATTACAAGGTTTGTTCAATAAACAAGATGTATCAAAATTAATGTGCCAATGTGCATGCACATTCTCTAAAAGATACAAACATTATTTTTATCATCAGATGACTCTGTGCTCATTCATTAATTAGGAGTGGCTGCTTTGTTGTCAATATGGTCACATGAGGAAGTTCAAAGGGTTGTAGGTCCAGTGGAAATACATCACCAGTGGGTGAAAGTTTATAACAAAAGTATCACGTCATGGAAGCAGCTGTAGAAATCATGCAATGGCTTTTCAAAACATAGGTCACCCAATGACTGCCATTTTAAACACCATTATAGCACAGGCAGATGCTCTTTATTCATGAAAGTAGACACATTTCAGTGAGAGAACGTGTCCACAAACTACAGATTTCAGTGAGCAGTGTCCACAGTGAGTGTTCTGTATGACCAACTGCATTATTGTTAAGGGGGTGGGGAGGTTAACAACCACCGTGAGCAATTCAATGGGCTATAAGATAAGGAGTCGCCAATCCCTAATTTAAGCCCACTGGTTCCCGCGGGAAGGGAGAGAGCCAGTGCTGTAAGACAAACACAATATCCATGCCTCATCAGGTTTCAAACCTGGACACATCTCTGACAAATGGTCATTAGCCACTTAGGCCACTGCACCACTTGGGTGGCCCAACTGCATTATCCCAAAGTTTGTGCAAGGTGAGTGCCTAAGAATCTTGTAGAAGAACATAAGGCAGTGCCCAAGAATCTCGTAGAAGAACATAAGGCAAAATGAATGGGTCTCTCTGTGACACATTTACTATGCTGTCATCAGCAAGGTGGGGCCTTCTTGCAGCATCGAAAATGAAACTTGGGTGCATTATTCGACCACAAATGAGCATCCGTAATAACGACACACCCATCATCTCCATCCGCCAAAAATATTAAGACATTGATCACTATAAAACATGGCACATGGCACTCTTGGGACTGCCAATGTGTGCTTCTGATTGATTTCTTGGATCATGGTGCAAATGTAACAGCTGCGTAGTATTGTCAGACAGTTGACATGTTGTGTTATACCATTCATAGTCAAAGACTGGGGATCAGAGGTGGTGTACTGTTACATGATAATGCCAAACCACATGCGCCCAAGGTGTGACTGAGTGGTTTTGGCGATATGTTTGGGAAGATTTGGAGCACCCTTCCTGGTTCCCTGACCTCATACTCTGCAATTTTCATCTGTTTGTACCTCTCAAGAAACACATGGCCTGCGAACATTTTGCTATGTGTGAGATAGGCAGTAACGGCATGGCTGCATGAATGGGACCTTAATTTCTTCTTTGCTGTCATACATGCTTTTTCACCATGGTGGGACATTTGTATAAATCCCTAAATGACTTATGGTAGACTAAAGAGCATATGCAGTTACCCTTGTGCTCTGTGTAGTTTGTTCAACTCTATAAATGATTCTGAATGAGGTCATTTTATTTTTTGAACAACTCTTGTATTTTCATTATTTTGTAGCCCAAAAACTTTGCTGTAATAATAGCAAAGTTTTGGATGAGATAATCTAATATACATACAGAAATTCACATGTTTTAATTCCAGGATGTCCATTCTCTACATATTTGTTAAGCTGTAATATTTCATTGTGACAGTTTGATAAGGCATCACTCAACTTTATGACATCTCATATGAGAGAACTTCAGCAGGCAGCACAACTGTCTGTCTGTGGTGACCTCATTTCAGAAACTTGTATTTATCTTGTCAATAAATTGTACGAAAACTGGGAATTGAGTATTTTGTACAATCCTTGGATCAGTTGGTTCTATTGTGCTCTATTATTTCACTATTGTAGGTTTTTACTTCCGATTATGCTATTTGCTGTAGATTGGGGAGCTCGGCAAATGCTCCATTTCCGTTAAGTAAAGCATGAATGCCAAATTATTAGGTTTTGTATTTAGAAATAATATTTGTTGGCCAACATTTGATGTTTGAGCAAAGAGCTGCAATAGTGGATTGTAACTAATTCACTACTGCATCGTTGCAAGAGGTACTAGTTTTATCCTAAGCATCTTGAAGTTCGCAGGAATAGTCTGATCTGCATCTGATATTTCCTGAATCGGAGTGGTAGACTTTTGAAGCATTAGTTTTGTCCTGATTTTAGAGTCGTTTATTTACAACCATTTTATAGGAAGGTGCCCAACATGACCCAAGCCTAGAAGGTAAGACACTGCAAGTTTTACATTTTCATTATTGATATTTATTTTACTTAAGTCTATGATGACCTCACTAGAAAAATGAGATCACATGACACCATGGACAATTCTACGCAGGCACAGAAAGATAGCATAGAGAAATAGAATGTGCTGATCTATTCCATCTTGTGTTACATAATGTAAATACATCAAAGGGCCAAAACATTATGATCATCACCAGGGCCGGCTGGACCATAGGGGCAAACGCGGCGGTCGCCCCGAGCCTTTAGGGGGCCCCACAGTTTAGAAAACAAAATAATTTTCGGAAAAAAAAATTAACTGCATTTTTTTTTTAACTTTTGGGGTGCAAGGCCTTTAAAAATATATTTTTGAAGTTTCTTGTTTGTTTCCAATCTCCCTATTTTTGAATACGGTTACCGGAAAAAAAAATCCAAGGAAAAAAGATCCACGGAAAAAAAAGCCAGGATAAAAAAACCAACGGAAAAATGATCCAGGGAAAAAAAAGCCAAAGGAAAGAAAAGCCAAGGAAAAAAAGTCCATGGAAATAAAATCCAACGGCTTTTTCATGTAGGTTGGTTAGAGCCGCCCGGGTGGCTCAGTGGTCTGAGCGATGGCCTCTGATCATTCGTCCGAACGGGGTCCGGGTTCGAATCCCTGTGAGGCATGGATGTTGTGTTTGTCGTACGGCACTGGCTCTTTCCCTTCCCTGGAACCAGTGACCCTAAATTAGGGACGGGCGACTGCTTATAGCCCATTGAGTTGCTCACGGTGGTCGTTAAACCTCCAATCAAAAAAAAAAAAAAAAAACCAGTAAGAAACTTAGGGGTCATATAAAAATTTACATAAAAAAAAAAGTTCTTACTTCTGAAAGATTACAAGGACACTATAATTTGTTTCCATGGACGTTCGAGCAATTGGGGGGCGTTTAAAAATTTCATTTTTGTTTCTTGTGTCCACTTTCATGTTGGTTGACCTTGTAAGAAATGTAGGGGTCGTACAAAAATTGCACTTTTGATTTTCTTTTATCCACTTCCATGTTGGGTGGCTTTATAGGAAATTTAGGGGTCGTATAAAAATTGCATTTCTGATTTCTTTGTGTCACTTCTATGTTTGGAAGCTTAAGGGATCGTATAAAAATTCATTTTCTGATTTCTTTGAGTCACTTCTGTGTAAGAAGCCTAGAGGGTCGTATAAAAATTGTCATTGGATTTTTTCCCTGGCTCTGTTTTTTTCCTGTGGATCTTTTTTCCATGGCTTTTTTTTTCCTAGATTCCTATGTTCGTCGTACGAACACTGAGATTAGCAGATTCGAAATGATTTTTGTAACCACCAGAGCTGGCTGGACCACCGGGGCAGTTGCCCTGGGCCCCGCGTTTCAAGGGCCCCCGCAGTTCAGGAAATAAAAATATAATAATTTTCCGTGGAATTTTTTCGTATTCATAATTTTTATCTTTTACTTCTTGTTTTTTTCCGATTTTTTTTTTTTTTTGGTGCTGCGCTCTTAAAACAATATATATTTTTATTATGTGTTTTTTTCTCTCCTGAGCTTTAAATTACCCCTTCGAAAAAAGTTATCGGCTTTCGTCACACGGAACCACCGTAATTGTCCCGATACTCTATTCAATGACTGTCCGGTCCCCCCCCCCCCACACACACACACAGACAACACACAAGCACAGAACATTTCGTCGCATGTTCAGCCTTTTGGCATAAAACAACTTCCGTCCCCAATTGTCTTTCGTTTCTAACGGAAGCTGCTCATCAGTCGGAACACCGAAGATAAGAGGGGTGGTAAATAGGAAAATCAGGATTTCGGACAATATGGGATCCTCTAGCATTCACCCCAATTTTAGACCATATGTGGTCTGTTATGACACCCCTGCGCCCTCCGTCCTCTCCCACTCCTTATCTTTGCGGTGTTTATAAGCCCTAGCCGGCGCCGCAAGATTTACAGCAGTGTATCATTTGATTCTTTGTCGGCACAATTCTTTGTATTCTTGGCTTTTAAAAGAAAAATGGTAAGCGCAATAAAACTGGGTGATTGGAATTCGTTTCTTGTACAAAAATTAAATGTGTTTATGTGTGGTATGGGGGTAGGGGGCTTTACAGAGCTATACTTCACAAGCAGGCCAGCAACACAACGGCTTTCTAAGAAGTTTTCCTCTGGCCGTCCCGGTGGCGCAGTGGTCTAAGCGATGGCCTCTGATCATTCGTCCGTAAGGGGTCCGGGTTCGAATCCCGGTGAGGCATGGATGTTGTTTTTGTCTTACGGCACTGGCTCTCTCCCTTCCCTGGAACCAGAGACCCTAAATTAGGGACGGGCGACTGCTTATAGCGCATTAAGTTGCTCACGGTGGTCGTTAAACCTCCAAAAAAAAAAAAAAAAAAAAAAGGACTTCCTCAGTCTTCTGAGTCTAAAACATTGTCGGTGATACACAGTTCACCTGACTGCAGGCGGGTACGCAGAACTGGACACATTGCAACTGTTGTTCATATATATATATTTTTTAATATTTCATTTTCAGTAAGAAATTTCCATGATTTTCGGAGCTAAGACTAAGCGGAGAACTGGCCACAAAAAATTTAAGGGGTCGTATAAAATTGCGTCTGGGCTGCTCCTTGACCCCAGAACACAAGATTGGTTATGTGACGCACATAAAATGGCCGTAATTTCGTATTTCTTATTTACGATATTTTTCTATAGGCTATAACTAAACAAATTCTCTGCGAGTATGAGCAAACCCAGGAAACTTGTCGGAGGGGGGGGGGCTTAAACCCTAAAATATGAAATATAAAAAATTTCTGGTCCGATCGGGAGAGTATTAGCCATTACAAGCTACAAGTCATCGAATCGTCTGAGGGCATCTGCTGCCTCAGGCAACTAGTCGGGGGGGGCAATACCAAAAGCGTGAAATATCCAGAAAT
The DNA here is from genome assembly GCA_039090855.1 of Macrothele yani. Classification (NCBI taxonomy): domain Eukaryota; kingdom Metazoa; phylum Arthropoda; class Arachnida; order Araneae; family Macrothelidae; genus Macrothele; species Macrothele yani. The sequence continues at coordinate 175,980,197 of CM077010.1, read as the reverse complement.
TCTCTTCCGATCGGGAGATCTTCAGCATTTACAAGCTGCAACTCGACAAATTTTCTCAGCGCATATGCACTCTCTGGAAACCTGTCGGCGAGGGGGGGGGGGGTTAATACCAAAAGTGTAAGATATGAAGAATTTCTCGTCCGATCGGGAGATTTTCAGTATTTTTTAACAAACTGCAACTCCGCAAATTTTCTGTTCTGAGCGCATGTGCCTACGCAGCAAACCCGTACCGGGGGGGGGGGTATTTCAAAAGTGTGAAATATGAAGAATTTCTAGTCCGATCGGCAGATTTTTGGCATTTACAACTGGACACATTATTTGAGAGTATGTGCCTACTCAGCACACCTGTGTGTGTGTGGGGGGGGGGATACCAAAAGTGTAAAATATGATTAATTTCACGTCCGATCGGGAGATTTTCAGCATTTAGTAGCTACAACTCGACGCATTATCTGAAGGCATGTGCTTACTCGGTAAACCTGTCGGGTGGGGGGGGGGTAGAATCTCAGCATTTAGCAGCTACAACTCGACACATTATCTGAAGGCATGTGCCTACTCAGGAAACCTGTCAGGGGGCGGGAGTTGTAGCTTGTAAATGCTGAAAATCATCGGATCGGACGAGAAATGCTTCATATTTTACAGTTTTGGTATTACACCCCCCCCCACCACCCCCCGACAGGTTTCCAGAGAGAGTAGGCACATACGCTCAGATAATATGTCGAGTTGTAACTTGTAAATGCTGAAAATCTCCCGGTCGGACGAGTAATTCTTCATATCTTACAGTTTTGGTATTACCCCCCCGAAGGGTTTGTAGATTAGGCACATGCCCTCAGACAATGTGTCGAGTTGTACGTAGCATGTAAATGCTGAAAATCTCCGGATTGGACGAGAAATGTTTCATATTTTACAGGTTTGGTATACTCCCCCGACAGTATGCTGAGTAGGCTCATGCCGTCAGAAAATTTGCCGAGTTGTAGCTTATAAATGCGGAAAATCTTCTGATCGGACGAGAAACTTTTCATATGTTACACTTTTGGTATTACCCCCCCCCCCGGACAGGTTTCCAGAGTACGCACATACGCTCAGATAATGTGTCGAGTTGTAGCTTGTAAATGCTGAAAATCATCTTCGGATAGGTCAAGAAATTCTTCATATTTTACACTTTTGGTATTAACCCCCCCCCCGGTTTGCATACTAGGCACATGCCCTCAGAAAATGTGTCGAGTTGTACGCAGCTTGTAAATGCTGAAAATCTCCCGATCGGACGAGAAATGTTTCATACTTTACAGTTTTGGTACCCCCCCCCCCCCACACACACAGGTTTTCAGAGTAGTCACATGCGCTAAGATAATGTGTCGAGTTGTAGCTTGTAAATGATAAAAACCTCCCATATCAGACCAGAAATGCTTTATATTTTACCCTTTTGGTATCCCCCCCCCCTCAAGTTTCCTGAGTCAGCACATGCGCTCAGATAATTTGCAGACTTGTAGTTTGAAAACCCTGAAATCTTCTGTTGAAATGTACGTCATAAAAAAAAAAAAAATTCTAAAAAATTACATTAATTATCGTAATTAAGAAAAGACGAAATTACGGAAAATTTACATGACTCAGATAACCAACCTCTGGGGGTCGTGGGCATGAAGCGGTCAAAAACGCAGTTTTTATACGATCCCTTAAAATTTTTGTGGCCAGTTCTCCGGGTGGTCAGTTCTCCGGTGGCCAGTTCTCCTACACCAGACTGCAGGCGTTACTAAAACGGAAAATATTTTTTTAATCTATTATACGTCTTATCTCCACCTCAACCCAACCAAACCAGCAGGTATAATTATATAATCATGGCTAGCAGAGAAAGAGATAGAGGAAGGAAATACTTGTCTGGAGCAGGGAAAAGGCGAAATAAGAAACGAGCGGAAGAATTAATTGAAGGACAGAAAGAAAGGAGCAATGGATCGATTCATGAAATTGAAAATTCCTCCACCCTCAACGGAAACCTTGCAGTTGAATCCGATTTCGAATTGTTCTTCATTCGAGGAGAAAGATGTAGAAATGAACATTTTCCTCGAAATGCAAGAACCAGAAAAAGAAAATAATATTATTTCTACCAAAATTGAAGGACAAACTCAAGCTGATAGCTTAAATTTAGATATCATCAGGGATCCAGCTTTGTGGCCCAAAGAATTTACGGCCGATCAAAGAATATCGGTTGTTCGAAGTGGTCCTAAACAAATAATGAACTTTAAATTCCCACATGATAAGAAGAAAAGATGTTTTTCGTCCGTGCACTAATTTCGACATTTAAAAAATGGAAAGTCAATAAAAAGAAGGTGGCTACTATACTCATCCTCTTCCGACACTGTTTTGTTTTTGTTGCAAGATATTCAGGGGCTCATCTCATCGTTCAGCTCTTGCTCATAATGGATTAAATGACTGGAAGCATTTGGAAGATCGGCTAAAGGAGCATGAAACATCAGCATTCCATCGAGAATGTATTCAGACATGGTTTGCTTTAGAAAAGAACTTGAAAACGGAAGCTACCATTGACAACAATCACCAACGTATTATGGAAAACGAGAGAAGGTATGTAAAGATTTTCCAGCGTTTAATTGAAATATTTATTTAGCAAACCGAAACATGGCATTTAGGGGTACAAATGAACACTTATTTGAACCTAATAACGGTAATTTTCTCGAACTCATCGAATTGCTTTCCAAATTTGAACCAGTAATGGAGGAACATGTTAATCATATTGTGAAAAAAAAAAAAGTAAATAGGCATTATTTATCCCATTCAGTTCAGAATGAATTAGGAAATGCTATGGCTGAAAAAATTAAATTGTTAATCAAAGACCGGGTGACTGAAGCGAAATATTATTCAGTCCTTCTCGACTGTACCCCAGACATAAGTCACCAAGAACAATTATCTTTTATTATACGGTTTGTTCATATCAGAAATAAAAATGCTGAGATAGCTGAACATTTTATCAACTTTTTAGTTGTATGTGACACCACTGGAAAAGGGCTGGCGGAAACCTTAAAAACAGAGTTAAAGGAACAAAATATAAATTTTGCCAACTGCCGTGGGCAGGGATAGAATAATGGCGCCAATATGAAGGGAAAAAATCAGGGCGTTCAAGCTCTGATAATAAAAGAAAATCCTCGCGCTTTTTTCGTGCCGTGTGCTTGTCATAATTTGAATTTAATACTTGGTGATATTGCAAGATCTTCCACACGGACAATAAACTTTTTTTGTGCACTGCAAAAAATGTATACACTATTTTCAGCTTCGACTACAAGGTTGGATGTTTTCAATAAACATAACCCACTTATTTCTCTCAAACCTTTGTCTGAAACTAGATGGGAGTGCCGTTTAGACAGTGTAAAAGCTGTTCGCTTTCAAGTCCAAGGCGTTTGTAATGCACTAACCGAACTCGTTCAAGTCACCCCGGATATTAATTTGAAAGTTGAAGCCCAGTCTCTCTTTAAAATCATACATAAATATGAGTTCATACTTAGTTTAGTAATATGGTATGATATTTTGGTACAAGTTAACATAACTGGTAAAATACTGCAAAAACATAATGCTGACATGAATGTTGTGGCACAGCACTTACAGCATTTAGTGCAGTTCTTCACTGAATTCCACAACAGTGGTTACGATAAAGCAACTGCAGAAGCTAATGATTTAGCAAAATCTTTGAATATTGCTGCTGAATTTGAAATTAAACGCGTCTCTCTTAAGAGGAAACTTTTCACGTACGAAAGTAATGACGAACCATTAAATAACCCTAACGATTCGTTTAAAATTGAATATTTTTTTAAATTGTTGACACTGCCCTGGCCTGGTTTCATAAACGTTTCGAAATTTATAAAAATTATACTAGTGCATTTGGTTTCTTAAGCAATATACCAGCTTTGAAAAATGAATGTAAAAAAACTTTGCGAAACAACTGCATGGCACTTCATAACCGACTGACGGACGAAGATTCCTGTGACATAGAAGGCAGTGAACTTTTTGAATAGCTGCAATATTTTTGTAATGTTATTCCTGAAAATTTCAGTTCACCACTAGAATGCTTAAGATACATTTGCAAAAATGAACTAGAAGACATTTATCCAAACATTTTTATTTCGCTTCGAATTTTTCTAACACTTCCTGTAACAGTAGCGTCATCAGAAAAAGTTTTTCGAAATTGAAGCTCATAAAAAAACTATTTGCGGTCAACGATGAGTGAGGAAAGATTAAATGGTTTATCAACATTATCAATTGAAAACAATCTGTGCCAAGAAATAGATTTTACTGATGTTATTCATGAATTTGCTACCAAGAGATCGATGGGAGTTTGATAATTATCCGGCAGTCTCCATCTCCAAACACCATAGACATAAGCAATGATACGTCTCAAGGTCAAAGGTACGTGTGATTATTTATTTATTTCCTGTCCTTTTATTTTCGATATCACCTTAATTTTAAATCAGTTATATCTATCCACGGATGCGTTTTGTGGTTGTTTGGAATTTTACTGAAATTATACAGAGAAATAATAATAGAGAACAGTCAAATATAGGACATTAACTAATCACATCTTAAGTGCCATCTATTAAAAATACAATGGTAAATCATGAAATACGAAATACGATAGATATTTTTATGTGTAAACCAGTTCCGAGAAACTTTTCTGAAATAGTACACTGGGTGTTTTGTTCTTCAGTATAAACATTTCCCTTTTTTGCATTTTTGCGATTCCTTAATTTTATTAAACAGTTTGTGTGTACACCCCAGACTTAATTTAAAAAATTAAAAGGAGTTATATCACAGTTGTTTTTGTCTATATTTGAATACTAATTGTTCAGTAACTTAAAATATGAAAAAGTTATATATAACTTAAAATATGAAAAAAACATATAATATATATATAATTGTCAATTACTTATTTGTCAATTACTCCATTTGCTACATGCCTACATCGCAAATCAGTTGCTAAAATAAATATTTAAAAAAGATAAAAAAAAAAACTTTTTAGCTAATTTATTTCGTTTTATTTTGGAGTGGCCCGGCAGCGTTAGAATATTGACAAGAAAAAAAAAAAAAAAAGGATGATTAACATTAAATGATGAACATTTCACTTCCAATAGAAACCTAACAAATTTTACTGAGATTTGAATTTTCAGTCATGCTGCCCGAAGGTTTCCTAAACAGCGTTTGAATGTACGACACAGCCGACACTGCACCTTTTTATATTCGCTACGCAAAATATTGTCCAATTTTGCATTTCAATGTGCTTTCACTGATTTCAAAGCGGCGTTGATTCTTAAGGGGTGTACACACATCCTAGCCAAATAATTTGGAATCTTTGACTGTCAAGTCTTTTGGGTTACAACGAACGCTGTAAATAGCGAATCAGCAGTTTGATACAAGTGCAGCTCCGAAATAAAATTTTATAAATTAACAAAATCTGTCTAAATTCCCTACAAATTTTCCGGAAGTCTATATATAGACTTCCTTAAAATATATATCGTATTGCAGTTCAGCAGTACGATATATATATCGAATGGATGTAGGTAAAAATACCCCCGGAGAAAATACCCCTGAAAACTGAAAAGCGGAAAAAATACCCCCAGAACAAACAGTTCACTGCAACTGCCACACAGGAACACTGATGTGTGGCAGTGTTCCAGTGTGACAATTTACCGGCAACCCTACCACACATCTTTCATAAAACTTGGCCGCAAAGGTTCAGAGGGGGGGCTATGAAGATTGCCGTTTCTGGGCCTATATGGAGAAATGAATTGGGAACTCCAAACGAATTTCGCGAAAACGTCCCTTGTAAGCCAAGCGAGAAGTGAGAATTGTACTTTAATTTGAAGAAATAAATTGCCGAGAATCCGAGGTACACTTTGTTAGGGGGGGGGGCTCTACCTGGAACTTCCGTAATATTATATTCTGGGCCGCTGGAGTCTTATCAGTGTATCCAGGAAGTTCCCCTTGAAATGTCCGCGAGGTCCATGAGGGGGGCTTTCCCCAAAATGTTAAAATGGACGTAGAGCTGTAAACATTAGTACCATGCTTTATACAATGATTCTGTAAACGACCATGAATTTTCAGGAGGGTGGGGTAACCCCCCCCTTTTTTAAGAGCTATTCAGGGGTAACATCGAGGATATACTGACCGACTCTAGAGGTCCAGAATATAAAATTACGGAAGTTGGGGGTAGAGCCCTCCCCCAAAACCAAGTGTACCTCGGATCCTCGGCAATTTATTTCTTCAAATTAAAGTACAATTCTCGCTTGGCTTACATGTAACGTTTTCTCGAAATTCGTTTGGAGTTCCCAATCCAGTTCTCAATATAGGCTCAGAAATGGCAATCTTTATACCCCCCCTCTGAACGTTTGAGGCCAAGTTGCTGAAAGATGTGTGGCAGGGTTGCCGGTAAATTGCCACACCAGAACACTGCCACACATCAGTGTTCGTGTGTGGCAGTTTATTTCTTCCGGGGAATTTTTTCCGCATTTCAGTTTTCAGGGGTATTTTCTTTGGGGGTATTTTATTCCCCGGGGGTATTTTTACTGTTTACCATATCGAATATCGTATTGCTGAACTGCGGATGTTGAACCTATTGATTTCACTAAATAAATAGGTTATTATAAAATTGTTTCACTGCATAGAATTCAATGTTGCGTTGGCCATGTCTGATTTCAGAGCAGCAACACTGAAGTATGAAGTATCATATTTAGGAAAATACTGTTTTTCTTAAATTCCTGTTTCATCAGCAATTCCTTTATTAAATTTAAATACCTATCATCATCACAGAACAATATTCGATTCTTTCTTGGGGTATCTACTATCTAGAACATAAAATATATATTTCCGCGTCAGTATTGTCTTATTTATTTATTTTAGTTAATTTAATTTTAGGTCGATTGCATTTTATTACGTGCAGCAGGTGTAAAAAAATAGGTCTTTTTTCTGCTCTAAATAAGAGGAAGTAAAAATCGAAGTTATCGTCTTCCTCCCAAAGGCGAGGGCGGGGGATAAAAAACATTAGAGAAATTTTCAGGGATTGCTGTAAATTGTGCCTTTATCTCCTTATAAGGATTTTTTTTTTGTTAAGAATCATCATAAATCATCACCCCCCCCCCCCCGGAAAGAAAATCATAGGTTTTAACACTCTTTATTGTCTCAAACCTTTTAATTCATGTTTCAATATTATTGTGTTTTTTACCTGAAGCTTAAAATAAATATTTCTTTGGGGCGATTTTTTTTCTTCATGATAATTTTGATGTGTTTGTTAGTGCGATGGAGGCTGGAGGGACTTTACGGCGGCCATGTTTCACATAACTTTAAAATGTGAGATTTTTCTAGGCCCCCCAATAAAATTTTGCCCCGGGCCCCGCAAAAGTTCCACCCGGCCCTGCCTGTGACTCGAGGTAGAGAGAGACCATAAGAAGTAGAAAAGAAAATCATACAAACATGTTGTTAACTACACTATTAAAAATTTGTAGTAGGTTGCATCAAAAAGCGGTGTTACACCAGCTGCATCACTTTTGAGGAAAAGGTAAACCATTGTGTGATGCATGAAAAACAAAAAAATATGACGCATTTATGCACCACGGTATGGTGTCCAACCTGAATGGTGCGAAGTTGCACCCATTGCATCATGTTCATGCATCACACGATGGTTTTCTTTTGCCCAAAAAGCGGTGCAGCACCACTTTTTGGTGCAATCAACTGCAAAAGTTTCAACAGTGTAAGATTTTGTAGACTTACGGAACCCGCGACGGCAATGCCCACACAGCCTCAGATCTGTGTATAGCCATAGAATATTTTGCTATAATCACAAAGTGAAAAATGAAAAAAAAAAAGGGAAGTATCCTTTGTTATGTTTTTTTCAGCACAGTGTGGAACACGCAAAAATAAGAAGCTTAAATGCTCTCATATTTTACATTAATGCGGCGTTAAGCCATCTCATTTCATTGTCACCTTAGCCTATATAAAACACAATTAGATCTAAATTATTTGCTATTAGACAGCTAAAACTTGATTAAAGATTCGGACAGTTTAAACAAGAAAAAAATGGCAGATTTACAACTAAGACTAAACTCACGTTTTCATGAATGGCGGTGAATGTAGCCAAGTGGCTTGAAACCCAGACCTATTTCGAATCCAGGTTAGACACGGTGCTGTGTTTCCTTTCTCTGGAAGGAGTGGTGCCAAGTTAGAAACAGGAGACTGATCACAAACAGAGCATCTTGGGTTGGTTGTAAATCCTATATATATACACCGATGACCACCTACCTAATAAGCTGTAGGACCCTCTTCAGCCTTCAAAATAGTGGACACTCGGCGAGCCATCGATTCGATGAGGTGGCGATAGATTATAGATACAGTGAAACCTCCGAGTAACGATCACGGCTCGGACCGGGAAAAAGTGACCGTTGTTGGGAGGTTAGACCTAAGTTAACACTGGTAGTGCGTTGCTTTGGAACAAAAAGAGAATTTTTGTACAAAACTTATGAACAAAGAAAACGATTTCACAGCTTTCTCTAAATGCAAAATGTTGAATAAAACTCAAAATAACAATTAAAAAATTCATTGGGTAGGGGATTTTAGGAAAGTATAGTGTTTCATTCGATGTCTGAAACATCCCCTTGGAAACAGCAAGCTAACTGGTAAAGTACAGGGTACGCTAAGGGAAAAAAAGAAAAACAAGAATGCTGGGCAGTGAAGTCGAACTGCACAGTTAGCTGGTCGCGAGCCGAAAAATAGGAACAGAACCCTCAGGGACCAAACAAAGAAATACCTTCACCAAGAGAAAACTTTTCAAGCAACAACACCCAAGCTCCCCAACACCACCACCAGGTTGCAACTGAAACATACAGAGGAGCTGGAGCTCGCTTCACATCGAAATAAATTTTAACTCCTTTTCACATAAGCACACCAATGTACCAGCCGTAATCCAACCATCCTCTTCGAGACATACTTCCTTTAGCAAAACTTATTTGCCCCTATACTATATCCCAATTACTGAAGGAACTCGTTTCTAAATGATTAGGTGTCCGTAAGATCTCTTTTGAGACTGATTAGGGTATCCGTTGGCCGCTGTTCAGAGGTTTCGTTGTTCGAAGGTTATCCTTATAATGTTAATCAAATGGCAGCTGTCCTGTACCAATCAAAACTTGCCGTTGCTCGGAGGTTTCTGTTGTTAGAAAGTGCCCGTTAATGGAGGTTTCACTGTATACACGGTCGTATCGGAATAATATGACCACCTGCGGAATCACTGTGTACCCGCGCAGGTGCGACTCATGGTGCACATGACATGGTCGTCCACACAGATATATAAGGGCCGATCTTAAGCATCTAGAAACGCCAGACTTCGTGGGTTGTTCGCGAGGTTCTGTAGTAAGGGTGTATCAAGAATACACCGTTGGCACACCCAGTACCTCCCGACGTCATAACTGTGAAGACCCTAAGGTCATACACACACAAGAGGAGAAAGTCGCCTCCGTTAACTGGTAAAGGGCAATCGACGCCTGAACTATGCAGCAATTGACAGCACAAATGAGCACTGGGGCACCCAGGTACGTGTCTCCGATAACAATAGAGCTAACCCTGTATGACGAAGTAAATTTCTCCAAGCCGGGCATCGAAACTGGGTTCCCTCACTCCGGAGTAAGTCGCTCTCCCAACTGAGCTACGCGGACGTATGCTCTGCTTTCTATCTGCCTTTATCTCATGTGCTTCCCCCTCCCCCAAAAGAGGGCCGGGGATGTTGCTCACCGTTCAGTCTGGACCATGTGTCGCTGTAGGCAGTCATCCCATGAAGAACGTGGATTTGAGAAATCCCAGTTATTTTGGTGTGTGGAATGTAACATCACACACATTTATGTTTCGAAGTGCTGAAGAAGGGATTCTCTTATTTTTCCTATCTCGCGGTGTGGAAAGAACATCACACCATTGGAAGAAATCTAACAGCCGGGTCAATTGGGAAGTTTGGGCGCCAATAAACGAAGTAAATTTCTCCACTGAATTATGGTAGACAGCAACCTGCTAATAGCCGCTAGCCAAATCTGAAGTTGATCACAAATCCTGTAGAACATCGCATATTATGGGTAACGGGTACTTGATAGCTTTAGTCACAGCATTCAGTTCCCAATAGTCTATCACAAAACGATGCTTTCCAGATTGTTTCTTAGGAACAAGATAAAGCAGGTGTTGCCCAAGGGCTAAGTGATTCCTTAATAATCCCCGAATAGAGCATGTCCTGAATTTGTTTTTGCAACTCAGTTTTTTTCTGTTTCGGACATGGATAAGGCTTACATGCTATGGGACTAGCCCCCTGCGTATCAATGGTGTGATGCACCACCTGTGTGAACCCTGGCTTGTCTGAAAATAACCCAGGTCGGCTGTTTAAAACCTGACCAAGTTGGCTCCTGTGCTCAGGTAATAATCTCTTGCTCGCAAGAACTGCAGAAAAATCAATAGGCTCTTCTTGTGTGGGAGGACTAACCTCAGGCATTAAGATTATCCCATGCTCAAAATCAAGCGTAAGTTTAAATATTTTAATAAAATCCACCACCAGAAGGAAATCAATGGGTAAATCTTGGAGCATTGGAAAGTATGGGAAAGTTGAACCTTGCCAATCTTGACAGGTAAATAAACTGAGCCAGAGATTGAAAAAATATTATTGTCAGCACCTCGCAGACATTCCTGGAGGGCTCGACACAAGCATTTGGAAAGGTTGCAGCAGAGAAATCAAAGGTTAAAGCAGAAATGTCTAACCCAGAGTCTATTTTAGTGGATACCACCACTCTACCCAAAGTGCCAAGAATATCAGGCAACTGCGGAGCTTGAATGTTTAAAAAAAGAATATTGAGATGCAAGGAGATAAAATTGACCCATCTATCTCCTGTGGAAGTTTAAATTGGAGTGAATTTTATTAGTATGTCTTGGTTGACTTTGAAAATTTGCAGAAGCACCAGAACGTGCTGAGTGGTAAAAACGTACAGGAGAGGCAGCATTAGTATCACTAGGCTTTCCCTGCCCACCCCCTCCCTCCTCCGCAGCAAGGTGTTTAGGAAATGTTTGGTCCACCGGGTAATAATTATTTCGGGGACGAATACTTTGGCTATTATTCTGGATTACAAACGTAGAGTCAGGATATCGCACCTATGGTCCCGTCGATGCGGCGGCACGTATCTACTCTGCTGGTAGGGATTACCGACTCTTGCTTGATAAGCAGTCTGTCTGGGCTGATTGAAAAATTGTCCTTTTTGGGGAAAGTTCTGTTTATGCTGCTGATAATTCTGTCTCTGAAGAGGTTCTTGGACCTGCCTGTGTTGGTAGTATTCTTGGACCTGCCTGTGTTGATGGTATACTTGGACCTGCCTGGGTTAGTAGTATTCCTGGACCTGCCTAAATTGGCGGTACGCTTGGACCTGAGGTAATGGGTTCTGTGAAGATTGCCGTTTGCTGTGCCGTTCCTCAAAAACTCAGACGAGCTTCAGGCACTCGTAAACGGAGGCAGGACGTCTAATTTCTAATAAATCCTGCAGGAAAATGTCCGGCTGCTGTAGTAAAGTATGAATAACGTCAGACCCGACTGCAGCGAGATCCCATAATTTATGAAGCCTAACTGTTTCCAGAGCATACGAGTCGAGACTAACTGACTCCCGCTGTCTCATGGAAAACAGTTCTTGAGCAAGGCCGGCCTTATTTGTGCCAAATAGAAATAATTCCAAAAATTCAGCTCTAAATTGCTGATAAGATGGTTCATCCGACGCCACTGTTTGCACCAGACCTTAGCAGTGTCTTGGAAACATGTGCCAGCAATAGGTATACTTGACAATCCTCAGGAACATTGTACAAATCGAAGTGATCTTCGAGATCCTCAAGAAACCTAAGCGACCCGCCGCTTCCCTGAATACGATTGAACCCGCATGGGATACGTAATGAGCAGGGATTTTTCTCCTTCTAACTGCATGGGGGTGTGGGGTGAATTGCTGTTGAGGTACTGAAGTTGAAGTACGCGGCACATGATTTTCGTACCTTGCGTATTCACTGTCCGATAAATCTGAACCGCAGGCCTCGTACAGTGCTAAAGGAGAATTAGGTGGTACCTATAACGCTGAGTGCGTGGAGTATTTCCTGTAGAGATATTAGGCACACCATTATGTCTATAGTAGTCAAATAGATCGAGAGGATCCGTGATATTTGCCCTTTTTGACTTCTTCTATAAATCTGTTCGAGCTGTTTGGGCGCCAATATGATAAGGTAAATTTCTCCATCATTTTTGTCCACGCCGGTCATCGAATCCGAGTCCCCTCACTCCGGAGTAAGTCGCTCTCCCAACTGAGCTACTTGGACGTATGCTCTTGCTGCTATCTGCCTTTACCTCATGTGCGTCCTGTGGCACAGGCACGTCACACCTGTTACGCATGGGTCTGCGGAGCTGACGCTGCGTCAAGACGCCCATGGTACCCTAGGTCCATCGGCAACGACGCCTGCAGTTCGCATGGAACTACCGTCATTGGACAAGGGAAGAGTGGGAAAAGGTAGCCTTCTTCGACGAATTAAGGTTTCTGCTCCACAGAAGTGACGGATTGTGGGGATACTGCGTCAGACAGACGAAAACCAACATCCGGACAAGTGCAGGCCGGTAGGGCAGGGTAGATGTCTGGGAGATGTTTTCCTAGTGTGACCTGAGACTGCTGGTACCACTGCATGGGCCCCTGAATGCCAACGGCTATACCTGTTTATCCTCTCAGACCACATGCAACCCTTCGTGTTGTTTTATCCTAGTGGAGACGGTGTCTACCAACTGGAAAATGCGCCGTGCTACGTCGCTAAGGGTGTGCGTGGCGGGTTCCAGGAACACGAAAGCGATATCTCTCTTCTCCCTTGGCCGGCGAAATCGCCCGACCTCATCCCAGTGAGCACTTCTGGGACTATCTGTATCGACAGGTTGGACGTCCGACCTATAACCACGTCATATCTGGTACCTCCGTGCTCTGCTGCTGTCCGAATTGGCACGTGTGCCTTGGGCAATCTTTCAATGTCTCATTGCATCCATGCCCCTCCATCTTGCGGCTATTATCCGGGTCAAGGATAGTTATTCCCATTATTAGGTAGGTGTTCATATTATTCTGATACGACTGTGTGTGTATATATCTATATATATCTACATATGGTATTCCGATATGATCTGCACATTCTTCAAATAATTTGTGTGTGTGTCAGAGACCTGGACGTCAAATCTTGGGCACAAAGTATCAGGTCTAGAAATTTGAAGAAGCGGGGACGAGGTGGCCAGGTTCACGTACGCTAACCCCTGTCTAGATTTATCGCCCTCCCCCTAAAGGAAAACTTGCCCTCGAAATTTGTGTTGTTTGGGCTTCAATAGGACATTAAGATTTTCGTCTGTATCTTTTCCTTATAGCAGTAAATTTAAAAGTTGTCATCGGAGGCTAAATTCAGGACATCCATCCTAATGTTTTTCTGATTTTTCCCAGAACTTCTACGAAGGGTGTCAGTTGTTTTTGTGCGAGTGCCATCAGATTCAACGTTTACCCATCATTAGTTTTCTTATAGCAGTAAATTAAAAGTTGTCAACGGAGGCTAAATTCAGGACATCCATCCTAATGTTTTTCTGATTTTTCCCAGAACTTCCACGAATTGTGTCAGTTGTTTTTGTGCGAGTGCCATCAGATTCAACGTTTACCCATCATTAGTTTTCTTATAGCAGTTAATTAAAAGTTGTCATCGGAGGCTAAATTCAGGACATCCATCCTAATGTTTTTCTTATTTTTCCCAGAACTTCCACGAAGGGTGTCAGTTGTTTTTGTGCGAGTGCCATCAGATTCAACGTTTACCCATCATTAGTTTCTGAGTTCAATTTTTAAAAAGAAATTTCACCGGAAACATGGGCTCCGATTACAAAAATTTTCAGCCGCTTTCTGCCAAAATTTTACAATGCCTATGGAAATAATTTTTTTTTTGTTGAAACTAGAAAACCGAAAAATTAGGAGACGAAGTAACGGTAAAATCATCAGATTTTCAAAGACATAAATGTTGCTACACAGATGACAATTCGCAAGGATTGTCATCTGTGTAGCAACATTTATTTGCTCGTTCTTGTGTACGTATTATTGACCTGCCACAAAGGATGGAATTAAGAGGATGAACGCATTGCTCTAGATAAAAGGGCTGGCTCATACGGCAGATTTCAGTTGTCCCCGGAAGTTGCGGCTGGTGACGTAGCTGGGATGCATCGCTGAGTGTTAGGAATCGCGTTTGCTTTGCTCTGTGCGGAGAACTCTGATGATAAATACAACTACTGAGCTGCCGAATACGAAACAAATGGTGAAATGATTTAAAAAAACAAAAGGAGTGAAGCAGAATATATCATTGATTGTTCCCTCGTTTATATATATGTGTATTACTTCCATCAAACGCGAAAATAATGCTTTTTTGTTAATAACAAAACTTCGGCTACTGTAATTTTTGTGAAACGTTTCAGATACTCAGGTGTCCATTTAATTTGACTTTTACCCTCTACAAGGTAGGTTACATGTGTTTTTGTAAGTATGTTTCGAAAGCATTTGTCATATTTTTTTTCAATTTTCGATTTTTCGTATTTTGGTTTTTTTACCTTAATTTTCAGTTCTCTGATTTGTTTTAATAAAAGCCTGCGCGAACGATATCATCTTCTGTCTCTCCTAGAAAAGTTTGAAATATCCTTTTTTTTCAGATAGTTAAGCTCTTTTTCCGTTATAGATAATTTGTCATTTAAAAATTTTACTTTATTTTTTGGAGCATATCACATTTCACGCAGAAAATTGTCTCTTCAAACCTCGTCTACTGTAATTTTTGTGAAACGTTTCGGATATTCAAGTGTCCATTTAATTTGACTTTTACCCTCTACAAGAGAGGTTGCCTATGTTTTTGTAAGTATGTTTCAAAAGCATTTGTCAATTTTTTTTTCAATTTTTCGTATTTTGTTTTTTCACCTTAATTTTCAGTTCTCTGATTTGCTTCAATAAACGCCGGCGCGAACGATTTCATCTTCTGGCTTTGCTAGAAAAGCTCTTTAAAATATCTTTTTTTTTTTTTTTCCTGTTTTCAGAAAGTTTAGCTCTTTTTCCGTTATTGACAATTTGTCATTTAAAAAATTTACTTTCTTATTTTAACATATCACATTTCACGCAGAAAGTTGTCTCTTCATCTTATGCAGGTTGAATTGGGGCCACATTTTATGCAAAAGACCTTTGTTTTGGGACTAAGATTTTTAAGTCTATCAAAAGCATCATGCAGTATTTTTCTCCTTTATCTTTCACCTCTTGCAGTGACATTTTCAAAGTTTGATCTCGGTAAATTGACTGTTGGTATAGCCGCAGATTTCAATATCTTTTTCACTGGCTAACCAACCAGGCGACTCATTATATCGTCTTCGTATTTACTATTTAAAAAGTTCTCACTGCAAATTCTGGCATTTTTGAAATTAAAAGAATCTGCTCTACAACACCTGTTAACCCAGTTTTTTGTAACTACTGGGTCGTTTCTAGGGAAACAGTGAAAATTTATGTTTCGCCCTTTCGTATTCCCGCAGGTATTTCGGCACGTAGCAACAGCGCAAGAAGCCGTTGTACGAAAACGATGTGCTAAAAAATTAAATAAAAAACATTCGTTGTCAGAAATACAACCTAATAAACAGCAGATAGCTAATGCGACAAACGTGGGTTAACAGCATCCACCGAGCGCTTTACATCGCGCACTGATAAGTATCCCCGTGACGACACTGAGCGGCACAGAAAGACAAAGCGATGAGCCAGCCCTGGATGAACGGGGGCCGGTTATTCAGAAAGCATATGCCACACCTGTGAGGAAAGATGGGGGAGTCGAAAGGGGTAGTAATCCTCTGTAAAGCCCTGAGTCTGAGTAAACCTATAAGCTATTGAAATGGCACTGTGGTAATCCTTAATCTAAATAGGGTAGGGTTTGCCCTTAGGGCATAACAGGGTGTTTTCCCGCGGATTCCACTTGTTAGAATTCGATTGGACACTGCGCTTTATTTCTGGTAAACAGTCATAGTTGAAAAGGCCAATCACATTTCAAGATTTATCTCAGTGAATACCAGATAAAACTGTGCCTGCTTTCACTAATATAATCTGACATTTTCCTTTGAATCTCTATAAGTGGTGTTTAGCTGTCTTGTGCTCCAAAGTAAGGAAGATTTTAGCTGTGAAACGTCATTATATTTTGCATTCCTAAAGCATCAGTAGGTACGTACCGTTTTATGCATGTATTTTTATATTGCTTCGTGCTTGTCCTTACGTTATTTTATAACATATTCATTACTTATCTTCTCGTTATGTTTTCTTCCTTGTATCTGATTAATGAATGTTATACTACCAGAAATTTCAAGGGGAATCGATTTTTTTTTTTTTGTTGAAGCAAATTCCATTTTAGAAATATATTTGATGTTAATCACAATTTTTATTCTATGGTAACCTTTTTGACTTGGTTTAAAACAAGATTTCCGAATTTTTTAAAACTACATAACATAAACGAAAAATAAGCATTTTTCGTGATTCACCTTGATTTATAGAATTGTTAATTGGGTGAAATTCTATATAAATTATAATTCCTGATTCTTAATTTTTATATATGATCCAGTATTTGTCACTAGAAGAACAAAATGATATTTATTTTAAATAAGTTGTTGAAACGATGTTAACACAACGTTACATTCAGCAAGTTTTTTCGAGGGGGCAATTACAAATTGAGGGGGCTGAAACTTGTTGTCTGGTTATAAACATATAATCACAGTTTTTTTTATATACTACATAATGCATATAAAAATTTTAAATAAAGTATAAAAATTTTCTTATGCTCGTATATCGCAAATTCCAAGAAATCTGCACATACAAGTGACTAAAAATGTTGTACCTTTGCATTAATTCAGTAATGCAGCACAGATTTCTCCATGAAGTAGTGTAAAATATTGAGGACGCTAGCAAGATAACGCTGTGCTGGAGAAAATTCCCCCCTCCTCCAAACATTAATAGTGGTAAAATTGTCCGCGCCTTACTACAAGCGTGTTTCTGATTATCAAGGAAGCGGTACAGTGTTACCTGAAAACGTATGGTGTGAACCATTCCCCAGCATTTGGTTACAGCCATTTTAGATTATTTAGGTTAGCACATAGTAGTAAAAAAAAAAAAATGCTAACTAATCGTTTGGACGGCAGTTTGAGGTATCTCGTTTTTTTTTTTTGTCACCACTTCCATTTTCTTTTAAACCACCCACCGCCAGGAAAAAAAAAACTTTTCATAGGAATAATTTCTAGTAATTTGTTATTGTTAAAAATCATATAGCAAATACTTTGTTGTATTGGAAGCACCAACGTGGCATTATCTATGGATGTAGGTAAAAATACCCCTGCAAACTTAAAAGCAAAAAAAAATACTTCCGGAGTAAATACCCCCAGAACAAACGGTTTACTGTAAACTGCCGCACAGGAACACTGCCACACATCAGTGTTCCAAAAAAACACAGGAACACTGATTCCAAAAAAACACAGGAACACTGATGTGTGGCAGTGTTCCGGTGAAGCAATTTACCGGCAACCCTGCCATACATCTTTCAGCAACTTGGCCACAAAAGTTCAAGGGGGTATAAAGATTGCCGTTTCTGGGCCTATATTCAGAACTGGATTGGGAACCCCATACGAATTTCGCGAAAACGTTCCATGTAAGCCAAGCGAGAATTGTACTTTAATTTGAAGAAATAAATTGCCGAGGGTCCGAGGTACACTTGGTTGCGGGGTGCTCCACGCCCAACTTCCGTAATTTTTTTTTTCTGGGCCGCTGAGCCTGTCAGTGTCTTCAGGAAGTTCCCTTTGAAGTGTCCACGAGCTTTGCGGAAGGAGGCTTTCCCCCAATTTGTTAAAATGGACGTAGAGATGTAAACATTAGTACCATGCTTTATATAATTATTCTGTTCACGACCACGAATTTTCAGGACCCAAGTCTCTAAGAGCTATTCTGTGGTAACATCGAGGATACACTGACAGACTCTAGAGGTCCGGAATATAAAATTACGGAAGTTGGGGGTAGAGCTCCAAACCAAGCACCTCGCATCCGTTTTACAGGTTTCACCAAATTTCTGCGGGAGGGGGGAAGGGCATCATAGTTTGCCATTAAACACAACATGAAACATAGAAATTGCGAGCAAATCCCTTAGCTTGAACACTTGTCTGCGCTCTTAGAAACTTGGGGGAGGGTGAATTCACCCAACTCTCCTGAAAATTCGTGGTTGTGTACAGAATCATTATACAAAGCAAGGTTCAAGCTCTACGTCTATTTTAACATTTTGGGGGAAAGCCCTCCTTCCAAAGCTCACGGACTTCAAGGGGAACTTCCTGGATACACTGACAGACCCCAGCGGCCCATAAAATAATTTTACAGGAGTTCGGGGTATAGTCCCTCCTCCAACAAGTGTACCTCGGATACTTGGCAATTTATTTCTTCAAATTAAAGTACAATTCTCACTTGGCTTACACGGAAGGTTTTGGCGAAATTCGTATGCAGTTCCCAATTCAGTTTGAATATAGGCCCAGAAACAGCAATATTTATAGCCCCCCCCCATTTTGAACTTTTGTGGCCAAGTTGCTGAAAGATGTGTGGCAGGGTTGCCGGTAAATTGCCACACCGGAACACTGCCACACATCAGTGTTCCTGTGTGGCAGTTTACAGTGAACCGTTTGTTCTGGGGGTATTTTTTCCGAGAGCATTTTTACTGCTTTTCAGTTGTATTTTCTTCTAGAGTATTTTACCGTTAGCTACACTGAGGCTTAGCAGTATGCATGGGTAGTCGGTATCCAGAAGACTGAAACAAAGCTGAATGCCAGCTTTCTTTTTCTTTGATTGGAGGGTTAACGACCACCGTGAGCAACTCAATGGGCTATAAGCAGTCGCCCGTCCCTAATTTAGGGCCACTGGTTCCAGGGAAGGGAGAGAGCCAGTGCCGTAAGACAAACACAACATCCATGCCTCACCGGGATTCGAACCCGGACCCCTTTCGGACGAATGATCAGAAGCCATCGCTTAGACCACTGCGCCACCGGTTACCGGAAAAAGATCCACGGAAAAAAAATCCAACGGAAAAATGATCAAAGGAAAAAAAAGCCAAGGAAAAAAGACCATGGAAATAAAATCCAACGGCTTCTTTCATGTAGTTAAACCAGTAAGAAACTTAGGGAGTCATATAAAAATTTACATAAGAAAAAAAAAGTTCTCACTTCTCAAAGATTGCAAGGACACCATGATTTGTTTCCATGGAGGTTCGAGCAATTGGGGGCGTACAAAAATTGCACTTTTGATTTTCTTGTGTCCACTTCCATGTTGGGTGACCTTGTAGGAAATTTAGGGGTCGTACAAAAATTGCGCTTTTGATCTCCCGTTCCCCAGAAATTTGGTGAAGTCTGTAAAAGGGATACGAGGTGCTTGGTTTCGAGGGCTCTAACCCCAACTTCCGTAATTTTATATTCTGGACCTCTAGAGTCGGTCAGTGTATCCTCAGTTGCCCCTGAAAAGCTCTTAGAAACTTGGGGGGGGGGTTCACCCCACCCTCCTGATGATTCGTGGTTGTGTACATAATCATTATATAAAGCATGTTACTAATGTTTACAGCTCTACGTCCATTTTAAAATTTGGGAAAGCCCCCCCCAGCTCACGGACGCTTCAAGGGGAACATCCTGGATACACTGACAGACTATAGGTGGCCAGAATATAATATTACGGAAGTTGGAGGTACAGCCCCCCTCCCGAGTGTACCTCGGATCCTCGACAATTTATTTCTTCGAATTAAAGTACAATTCTCGCTTGGCTTGGCTTACATGGAACGTTTTCTCGAAATTCGTTTGTTTGGAGTTCCCAATTCAATTGTCAATATAGACACAGAAACGGCAATCTTTATAGCCCCCCCCCCACACACACACCCCATGAACTTTTGTGGCCAGTTGCCCTAAACTCAAATGTACCGGCATGAAAATTCAGACAAACAAAAGAGTTCTTTCCCCCCGCACCTTCGAAAACTGCAACGCTGAAAAAATTGTCACACATTCAAATGTGTTCTTCGGAGGAACAGCAATTGGTGCCCGGCCCCTTAATGAAAACCATGTGGCTAGAACCCCCCCCTCCTTAATCCGGCCCTGGGTCGATCATGTAAATGGATAACTGTTTCGTTACAGTTGGATTTTATTTCCCTGGCTTTTTTTTCCGTTGGCTTTTTTTCCACTGGCTTTTTTTCCCTAGATTCGCGCCACCGGGGCGGCAAATGCCAGCTTCCAAAATATATTGATGTATTGCAGTGCAAACATATCTACTCTGTGGAATTAGGTTTTTATGGCGGAAATATTCCTGGTTTTCAGTGTTTGAAAAAATTGCCCCTTCAGCAAGGACTGTTTAATACATAGGCGCAGACTAGGGGGGAGGGGTCGGGCAAGGTGAATCTTGTCCCTCCAATAATTTTACTGAGGGAGCAGTGCCCACTCAGTATTTTTCGTCCTGTTTAATTAAATAATCACTTGAGCCCCGTAAGGTGGACCAAGCTCCATCTTATGAGGCCAAAGCGATTTATTTCCAAAAAATGAACAAATAAAAAATAAGTAAACTATTGTTCCATATTCAACATTGCTCATTTGATAAGAAACTGCGACGCCCAGGTGGCACAGTGGTCTAAGCAATAGCTTCTGATCAGTCGTCCCAGCTAGTATCCCAGTGAGGCACGGATGTTGTGTTTGTCTTACGGCACTGGTTTTCCCTGGAACCAGTGACCATAAATTAGGGACGGGCGATTGCTTATAGCCCCTTTAAGTTGCTCACGGTAGCTGTTAAACGCCCAACCAAAAAGAAAAGAAACTGGATTGCCAGCAGCAGCCCGTATTGTGTTTGACATGTTCTCGAGATAATTGTTTACAAGAATTGTCAAAAATAAAATAAATAAAAATACAGGATCGTATAATCTTTACCGCCTTTATTTATCCATTTATTCTTTGCGCTTTTTGTTCTTTGTTTAACTAACCCAGCTGATTTGTCATTTTTTTTATAAACGCTTGAAAATAAAATCTGCCTGGATATTTTTACAAAAAAAAAAAAAACACAGGCTGAATTTTATTTTTAAAAATATTAATATATTCAGCAAAAGAATATTTGTTTCCTTGTCCAATTGCTGATGAGCAATTACAATTGCGTTTTAAAATATACGTCGAATCTTGTAGTTCATCTTTTTGCTTTTTTTTTTTTTTTTTTAATTTTACCCCTGACAATGGGGTAGATGTGCCCCTACCACGTCTGATCTCTTCACACTTGCCCCCTCAATAATTTGTTGAAGTCGGCGCCCCTGGTTTAATGTGCTACTGAAGGATGATAGAAATTTCAGATTGAAGTCCATGTGGATGGGTTTTTTTATTATAATATTTTTCCTCGTTTTCTTAAGGTTTTTAAAGCTGTTGTAAGGGCAAAATACATTATTAATGTAATGTCAGACATTCGACATCATTTTCGTGTTTTATGTGATTACGATACAAGGACTAGAATTGGAAATCGAGCGACAAAAGAAAGAAGCAGCACGTGTTTTCTCGTTTCTAGGAAAAGAACTTCTATTCTTTGTTTTTCCTGCAATTTAAATTTACTAAAAGCCCTTTAGGCTAATGGGTTTCCGATGTATTGCAAGACTCCAACATGGCCTTTGCTGTCCGTTGGAGATTAGTTCTTGGAAAGGTCAAGGTCGCGATAGGGGCAGTTAGGTGACCTTCGAACTCCGCAACGAAAGCTGGGTGTCGGAGCAAACGGTATGATGAAAGAATGCCCACGGAAAAAACGCCCACTTTTCGAAAGTAGGAAAAAACGCCCACAGACAAAATGCTCACGAGAAAAATATGTGATCGACTGATAAGTTTATATGTCTGTTATAAACGGTGTTCGGACAACTGGTCACAGACTGCTGGCCAAAAAACCGTTAGGGGTCATATAAAAATTGCGGTTTCTTGGCCACCTCACCTACATAACGAAAATGGGTGTAGGAGAATTGGCCACAAAAGTTCAAGGGTGTGTGTGTGATGGGGGGGGGGGGGGTGTAAATATTATCGATTCTTGGCCTAGATTGAGAATTGAATTGGGAACTCCAAACACATTTCAAGAAAACGTTCTCTGTAAGCCATGCGAGAATTACAGCATAATTCATGTATGTTTGGAAAAGGACCCTAAGGTGGGATCTTTTAATAACGCTGCACTTTTACGTTGGTACTAAATATTTACATAACATGTCAAGTTTGCAATATTTTTCTTTTAATTCACATGCGAAGAAAAAAGTGTTGAATAGGCTTAGGCCTACGGCCTATTAAATTAATGTATGGATTGAATGTATGGTGCATAAGTAGAAGCGCAATATTATTGACAATTAATACAGACATTTGACGTGGAATAGGAATAGCTGTGGTGCAGTGGAAGCATATCCGGCGCGTAACTGGAAGACCCTGAGTTCGATTCCTGGTGGCGGCCACTGAGAATTTTTTCGTGACTCACTTATAAACGTGGAAAGAGCGATGACTTCTGTTTGATTATTGACAATACTTGTTATGTAAATTTTACGAATATGGGAATGACGGAACGAAAACTTTTAGAAGGGCCTAAACGTTAGTCCTAATATTATTTTCTGCCTGAGTAATACCGTAATATTAATAATTTGATGTGTTACGTAAACGTTATGAATATAACATCGTTAGAATAAAAACTGTTAAATAGGCCAAGGCCTAGGACTTATGACTTAAGGGCCGCGGGTGGCCTAGTGAAGAACCAAATAAGATTGTTTACTTTCAACTTCCTACTGTAGAGTAGCTATTTTCTTAAAAAATTCCAGTTCGGCTTTACTGTAATAAATTTGTGACTATTCTTATTTTTTAAAGTAAGGTCTTAATTTTTATAAAACTATGCATGTTTGTTATTTAACTATATCAATTAAAAGGGAAATCATTAAAAGTCAGATTATTTTATTTATAAATACTTGTAAAGTATAATGCATTTAATTGTAAAAGCGATTTTCGTAAAAGGCGCAATGTACAGATATAACTTTGTGTAATGTGCTTTCTTTCCACTCTTGTCTCTTTTGGAAATCTTTTGTACGGCGAGCGGAGGGGGGGGTGGCATCTGTCTTTCGTCAAAGTGGTGCTTTGCAGCTGCAGCTGGAACGTTTGCCAGCGACCGCACCCCAAATAACAAGCGATATATTTCATTTAAATTTATCGGTTGGCCACCGGTCAGGGTGTGTCTTCCCCGTGAGTAGTATAATCTCAAGTTACAGGCATACTTCTTTTCTTCCCAGTGTAATGAAAAAAATACGCATGCACTCATAGCTTCCTGGGAGTTTTCCAAAGGACAACTAAAACAGTTAATTTCTACATGACGGGTGTAGGAGAACGGGCCACAAAAATTTTAAGGGGCCGTATAAAAATAACGTTTTTGACCGCTTCGTGCCAACGATCCCCAGAGGTTGGTAATCAGAGTCATATAAAGTTTCCGTAATTTCGTCTTTTCTTAATTGCGATAATTAATGTAATTCTTTATAAGAAATATTTATGATCTACATCTCAGCAAAAGATTTAAGCGTTTTCAAACTACAAGTCGGCAAATTATCTGAGCGCATGTGCTGACTCAGGAAACCTGTCGGGGGTGGGGGGGGGGGTAATATCAAAACTGTAAGATTTGAAAAATGTATCGTCCCATCGGGAGATTTTCAGCATTTACAAGCTACAGCTGGACAGATTATTTGAGGGCACGTGCCTACTCAGCAAACCTGGGGGTGGGGTGGGGGAATTATATGATAATTGTGAATTATATAGAATTTCTTGTCCGATCGGGCGATTTTCAGCATTTATGAACTACAACTGGAGACATTATCTCCGGGCATGAACCTACTGAGCAAACCTGTCGGGGGGGGGGGGGGGGGGGGTTAATACCAAAAGTGTAGAATATGAAGAATTTCTCTTCCGACCCGGAGATTTTCATCATTCACATGCCTTCAGATAATGTGTCGAATTGTAGCTGCTAATTGCCGAGAATCTCCCGATCGGACGAGAAATTGTTCATATTTTACACTTTTGGTATCCCCCCCCTCTTCGCCGACAGGTTTCCAGAGAGTGACATGCGCTAAGAAAATTTGTCGAGTTGCAGTTTCTAAATGCTGAAGATCTCCAGATCGGAAGAGAAATGCTTGATGTTTTACGATTTTGGTATTACCTCCCCCTCCCCCCACCCCGACTAGTTTCCTGAGGCAGCAGATACCCTCAGATAATTCGACGTGTTGTAGCTTGTAAACGCTCGAAATCTCCCTATCGGACCAGAAATTTTTTATATTTCATATTTTAGATTTTAAGCACCCCCCTCCCCAGACAAATTTCCTGGGTTTGCACATACTGTAACATCACAGACACTCGATCACAACACAAAACATTTATTACTTTACACAAAAACATAAACTGGAACACACTCCGCGGTATAAACCGAACTTGTTGTCTTAGCCAAAGCTCGCCATGTCCTCCTCCTTCGATATCTCTCTCGCAACTCTCCTCATCACTCACCACACGCTCAAGTCATTAAATGTCAATGTATCCTTCCGCATTTTTGTGCGTGGAAGTCGTACTTTACAATACTCGCAGAGAATTTTTTTATTTGTAGTTTCTAGAAAAATATCGTATAGCAGTTGGCTTGAAGACAACGGTGAATCATTACTATGTTTTTAAATAAATGTTGCATAAGACTACCACGGCTTTCAGGCCAACACCATACAACCTCTACAGTCCATCAGTGCAATCCGAACTTTCCTCTCGTATTTGTAAGGTTTGCAGAAAATATTTTACACATCAAATTATTAATATTGCGGTATTACTCAGGCAGAAAATAATATTAGGACTAACGTTTAGGCCCTTCTAAAAGTTTTCGTTCCGTCATTCCCATATTCGCGTTATGTAGGTGAGGTGGCCAAGAAACCGCAATTTTTACGTGACCCCTAACGGTTTTTTGGCCAGCAGTCTGTGACCAGTTGTCCGAACACCGTTTATAACAGACATATAAACTTATCAGTCGATCACATATTTTTCCCGTGAGCATTTTGTCTGTGAGCGATTTTTCCGTGGGCGTTTTTTCCTACTTTCGAAAAGTGGGCGTTTTTCCGTGGGCGTTTTTTCCGTGGGCATTCTTTCATACAATCGGAGCAAACGGTTTCTCAGAATTTCTGAATAAACAGTTAAGTTAGGTGACCTTCGAACTCCGCAAAGAAAGCTGGGTGTCGGAGCAAACGGTTTATCAGAATTTCTGAATAAACAGTTAAGTTAGGTGACCTTCGAACTTCGCAACGAAAGCTGGGTGTCGGAGCAAACGGTTTCTCAGAATTTCTGAATAAACGGTTGAGTTAGGTGACCTTCGAACTCCGCAACGAAAGCTGGGTGTCGGAGCAAACGGTTTCTTAGAATGGGAAGGGGGGGGAGCAACAGCGGAGGCTCGTTGTCTGCCTCTCGCTATATAGTTCATCACGCCTCAGGCGATAGGGAGTGGTGGGCGCGAGGCTCGATATTCTGTTAGTTGAGAGTCAGAGCTTAGGGAGAGGAGTGCGTGTATGCTGCTCGGTAGGAAACTAAATTTGCGTCCTCGTGGATGGACGGAAATTTAGTGTTTTTGTGACACAGGACGTTGCAGGCTCTCACAAGCGCGTTGAGATTCTGTGCAAAAGAACGGACAGACTCCGGCCGGTATTACTAGGAAGAACAATAAAGTGTTAGCAAGGAGAGCTGCACGACGACGAAAATGCACGTGTGAAACAACGCGCAACTGACTTCTTGCCACGAACGAAGTCTCCGATATACAGCCTAGGCTCGGACAGCATTTCTTTAAATAATAATTAAATTTGATTTAAGTTTAGAAATCTGTGATGGATTCCTTTCGAGACCTGTCTCTTCGTTATTCATTCCACTCTCCTCCCTTGATCAGCAGATTTTATTCTAACAAAGCTGAGGGAGCAGAGGGCCTGTTTGACCAATTATTACAAATTATTGGTTATCTAAATAACAGGAACCTTGACCTATTGTCTGTGGGGTGCGTGCTCCGGTGAACGAGCTTTGATTATAGAGCCTTGCAGGACTTTGGATTACCTAAGGCATGTGAAGCATTTACGTTCGCCCCTACAGCTGTAAACTAAAACAATTAGGGATATCGCCCAAAAATCCTACGGTGGGGCGTTCATGGATTTTTTTTGGAGGGGGGGGCTAAGCACCCACGAAAAGATGCCTGAATACATCACTGTGTTAACAGCTCTTCGAACTGATTTTCTTGATAATTTTTATTTACGTTACATACAAAATATGCATCCAAATTTGCAGTCTTTTCTGCAGAAAACTTTGTCCTATCCGAAATTTAAAAAAACTAAGCATTTTCGTCTTCGTGAGAACTTTGGCACTAAGGCTACATTCCAATAAATTACCTGTCATAAGAAAAAACAAATGTGATTAAATTTTCATAAGTAAAAATAAATATGGTTATATCAAACTTTTTTCTTCTTTTCATTTCAGTGCTTTGAGCTATTTTCTCTCACGTATCTTGAATTTAGGTAAAGCGTGAACGGTCTAAGTGTGTGAAATCTAAAAGTTTTAAAATTCATTGAGCAGAAAAGATGTATCTTATCATTTCTCTGAATTTTAAAACGTGTTTCTTAATTCCGCAGACGTCGGCGTTCTCCACTTTAAATAATAAATTGATACAATTAACGAGTAATACGGTGCAAGGAAATTTGTCGGAAGATGTTAGAAATAAAAATACTGAAAACGTTGTCACGTTGCCCCCCCCTCCCCCAAAGAAGAAAGCTACCAACTGTTTATTCAGAAATTCTGAGAAACCAACGTAGCAACAAGAATGCAGTGTTTCGTTCCAGATTTACGGTAGGGTTACTCACTTCCAGAAAGTGAGACAGGCAGAATTGAAGACAAGATTCAACATCGTCATCTTTCCAGGGTGTACGAGTAACCAGGAACCGAACTCGACAGTTTCGGGACCGGAGGAATCTCTCTGTTCCTTTGTACAGTATGTGAATGCATGATTCTTTATGGACCCGAGACCCACTGCACTCAGAAGAAAAAAAAATTTTGCAGAAAAATAATTCTATATATTTTTTAGTGGTTACAGCCGATACTTTAGTTCTACTTTTTTCTTTCAACTGTTGATTTACTTTTAAAGGATATAATCGTTCCTCACCTTAATTTCAATTTTATGCATTGTATAACACGCAGAAGTGCGATCCCGTTGGCTGAGTAATCAGAGGCGCGAACTTCTGGCTGATCAAAAGGCCGGGCAAGATCCACCTTAAGGCTTGTGTCTTGAAATTACAAACCATGTGTCTGCTAATAGTTCTAGATTTTCACAGTGTTTCTAAATCCCTGGAAAATGATAATAACATTAATTACAAACTGTAAAAAAAAAAAAAAAAGGATGTGTTTTTTAGCAGCAAAGTGAGAGACTGTCTGCTTATAGCTCAAGATACTCACAATGTTTCTAAATCTCCGAAAAATAATAATAACAATAATAAAAAACCGCAAAAAAAGATGCATATTTTTGAAGTAATATGTATAAAGGTTCAGACAGGGCCAGATTAAGGCCTTAGTGGACCCCTTGCGAAGACATCTTTGTGAACTACCAAGGCTACGACATCTGAGAATGCCCCCACGAACTTATGACAGAGAATCATTATGAAGTCCGTTAAAACGCGAAACTGTATCAGTATGCTGGTGATAATTAATACGTAGCGCATTGTTCAATCTCATAAATTACCTGCAGTGTTGTCATAAAAAAAAAGTCAGTGTTTTGCACCCTTTTCAGAACAACATGAGGTAAAAGCTTAAAATTCCTAGATTTTGTCTTAAAATTTTTATTGATTTAGCATTGTATACTTTTCTTGGTGCACCTTTTTTGTTATGTAAGTTTCAGCTTTTTCACCATGCATGCTGGGGAAAAAGCTGAAACTGTCCGCCGTTCTCGCTCTAAGTACACTGGAGCAGTGATGTAGTTCTAAGGGGCAAAGTGCCTTAGCAGTAAAAACAATCCGGAAAGAAGACCCTCAAAATATTTGAAAACAATTTAAAATTTTATTTGTTGTTTTCAGCACATAGTACTTTTTTACTACAATTATGGTTTTTTTTCATCAGTTACATAATTTAGAAAATCTTAAAGAATCTTACGTAAGAGCTAGATGCAGTGAACATGAAGTTTCATTTTAAATATTGCTCTCCCATGCTACAAGATTTCACATATTCAGTGTGAATAATACGAATCTGTCACACTGAATGCATGTGATAAGGCTGCTTGTGCTAAGATTATGGGGAGGCAGATATTTCCCCCTCTGTTTGTTTGTTTAGGGTTTAAGCCTTAAAGAGCACCTAGGCCCATAGGCAGTACTCCATTTCTTGTTTGAGGCGATTGAGTCTGGAGAGGAAAGAATGCCAGCGCTATGGACACTGCCCATACTTCATCCGGGATACGGGCTCGGGCCCGGTGCGAGAGGTATTATCCAGAAGCCAGCGTCTTTGACCACTATGCCATCGAGGCATCTTCCTGTATTACTCATAAGGAATCACAGAATGAGCTATGAGGCTTCTTTTGCTGAACCCGCTGAAGAATTTAGTAGAAATCGCCACCTCAACTGTGTTTTGTACTCAGCCTACGTGCCTGTATGATTCTTCTGTGTTAATTTTCTTCATAACTGTGCGGTCTTAACCTGAAAAAAATGTACCAGTTATAACTTCATATTGAAAACTGCCGTCTTGACAAAAAACAGTTCCTATTCTCTTTATATTTTAAAATTTGTGATTCGTGAGAAATCCTGCTGCGTGATACAAATATTGAGTCTCTTCCCTGCAGCACTAACACTGGGTAAAGGTATGAGTATGATTTCATATAAATCCCAGTAGTCCCTAATTCTGAGTACATGATCAACTAAAAATACTTCTTCGCCCCACTTTTCTGTCCAAGTAATCATGAAAAGTACCTCAGCGCCGCTAAGGTGCGCACAGGAACATAAGACGTTTACTCTTAGTGAGTCACTACGTTAAAATCTTGATAGTTGTGACTTCTACTTTCCGATCGATGGGGTATTTATTAGCACAAATCTCGGTATTATTATTAAAAAAGCTTTGTCTATACAAAAGTACAAAACGTTATGGTATTCCGTTTATATGACATAAATATATAATGAAACAAATATAATATGAATATGATCGAATATTTGTCTTCTAATTGTCTCATTGTCTTCTAATTGTCTTCAGACAATTGTAGATTCTAGTTATTGAAAATATTTGAAAACTGAAAATAATTTCGGTTTTCAAATATTTTACTTCTTTTTCTACATAAATATATAAGCTGTGTACTATTTGCGATGGAGAAGCATGCCTCCTGGTCCCTTGGTAATGGTGGGCCCCTAGGCCATAGCTCCGTTAGACCCCTCCCCTACCCTCCACTTAATCCGGCCCTGGGTTCATATATGGTTCGATAAATAATTTTTATCGAAGCACATCTGAACCCAAGGCCGGATGATCTATCTCTTAAGTGATGTCATTAACATCACGAGTTGTCAATTCAATTTAATAACAGTGTTTGGATCACATACAATGAGGATATTTTACCTTTCATCCTTTGTAGAGAAACAGGAACTTATTATGTAATTAAACTTACAGTAATACCGTATTTTTTTTGGTATTATCCTGTACCTTAACAATAATTTTCCTGTCAGTGACAAACATAAGCGTCGACTATGATGACGGGGAGGGTACAAGGTGAGTCTTGGCCCTCCAATAATTTTACTTAAGGGAAGGGCCCACCCAATATTTTTCGTCCTGTTTAATTAAATAACAGCTTTGACCCCATAAGGTGGATTTATGGAGGCCAAAGCGATCAATTTAAAAAATTAATAAATCACAAAATAAGTAAAATATCTTCCTCATATTCAACATTGTTCATTTGACAGAAAACTGGACTGTGAGTCCCGTATTAATAGTGTTTCACATGTTCGTGTGATATGTGGCAAATGTTTAAAACAATTATAAAAAAACCCCAACAGAAATGTCTAATTTCTGGCTTTTATTTATCCACTTATTTTTTACGCTTCTTATTCTTTGTTTGAGCAAGCCTGCTAATTTCTCATATTTTTAATAAACATTTGGAAATGAAATCTCTGAATATTTTTTTATAAAATCCCAAGCTGAATTTTATTTCTAAAAATATAAATATTCTGCAGAAGGGTAATTCTGTTTCCTTGTTCATTTGTTGATGAGCAATTACAATCGTGTTTTAAAAATATACGTCCAATCTCGTAGTTTATCTTTTAGCCTTTGTGTTTTAGGATGTCTTTTGTAAAAAAAGATCGTGCTTATGTTATCGGTTTGTCCGTCCGTCTGTAGACACGAAATCTATGCAACTAACAGTACGATTTGAAAATTTCTTTTTGCATTAGAAAGCTTCAAATGCGTGAATGATGATCCTTTATTTTGTTTTTGTTTTTTTTACGATGCCCAATTTCTCCACTGTAAATGTAGACGATATCGAATTCAAAATATATTTTCAGGGTCGGTTTTGGCAGGTGTGCAGTGCGTGTGTGCACGCAGGCGACCAAATTCCAAGGGCAGCCGGAGCGGCCTCTTTCGGTGGTACATTTGTCGAACCACCATTTTCAGAATTTTTACTCTAGACTCGCGTTGGCAACGCGAGTTTTACCTAACGGTGAAAAAGTTCAAGGAGCTTGGTTAATCTATTGTACAAAATCCAATATTGTGTTTTGCTTTTGTTGCAAGTTGTTTGCTTTAAAACAAAACAAAGTAACAGATTGTCAGGGGTTTTCAGATTGGCGATATTTAACTACTCATTTATCGCGGCATGAAGCAAGTGTAGAACATATTCAAAACCGTAAAAAGTGGTATGAATTAAAAACACGCCTCGACAACAGTTGTACGGTGGATAAAAAACAACAACGGCACTTTGGGTCTGAAAAAAGACGATGGCGAGCCAATTATTGAGAGAATCATTGCAATTGTCCAGTTTCTAGCACGGCAGTGTTTAGCTTTCAGGAATGAAAATGATAAATTATATGAAGCAAACACTGCGAACTTTTAAAAAGCTATAGAAATGTTAGCAAAATTTACTAAACTAAAAATCAACCTGCTAAAAGTCATATGCCTTATTACTTCAAAATGAAATCATATCTGTTTTAGCAAGTGGCATAAAATCAAAAGTCAAGGAATTTGTAAAGAAAGCAAAATATTTTTCGGAAAATCTCGACTGCTCGCATGATGTCAGTCACATTAAACACATAGCGTTTGTAGTTAGAATTGTAAATATTGACAATTCTGATGTTGCAGTTAGAGAATTATTTCTTGGGTTTTATCCACTTTCAGACACTACGGGGAAGGATTATGTAATTATCTTCTAAGTGAACTGTTAACAGATTATGAACCAGATATTCAAGATATGCGTAAACACGGTACGATAACGGGGCAAATATGCGTGGTAAGCATAATTGCTTGCAGAAGAAAATTAGGAGTATAAATCCTAGGGCTTTTTTTGTACCTTGTGCATCCCATTAATTATATTTAGTTGTAAATGATGCTGCCAAAGTAACATTTGAAACAGTTAATTGTTTTAACATTATCGAAGATTTGTACACATTTTGTTTCTGCATCCCAAGAAAATGAGTTTGCAGTTTAAATCTACTAATATTACTAAAACGCAATATTAGTAGATTCAAACTGAAATCTCTAAATTATATAAGTTGGGAGAGTAGAATAAAAGCAGTGCAATCTCTGAGATTGCAATTAGGTGAAGTCATCAAAAGTTTAAATGATCTAATAAACGACAATTCCAGAGACATTAAAACAAAACATACAGCTCCATATTTGTTAGATCGGATTACGTCTTTTAAGTTCATCTCCTCAATCATTATATGGAACAATTTTCTGTCAAAACTTAATGTAAGTAAAATGTTTCAGTGCCATCAATCCAACATAAATGAATCTCTTAATGTTTTGAGTGTGCTTGTTAAATTTATAAGTGCCGCCAGATCTGATGAGGCATTTAGTAAATACACTGCTGGCCACCCAAAATGCAACACCAAGAAGGAAGCATCCGATTGGCCTGAAATTCGCAGCATGCGTCGCCCGCGAGAGGACATGCAAACGATTAGCATTGCAGGGCATATGCAAAAAAATGTGCACCCGGCCATCACCCCCTTGTAGCTTACAGAACTCGGTGTAGTCTTCTTTATAAATATCCCTTAACCGGATACAGATATAAATTTACTGTGACTATCGATGAAGCATGGATCGACCACTTAAACGACTGCAAGACAAACACAACATCCCTGCCTCACCGGGATTCCAACACGGACCCATCTCAGATGAATAATCAGAAGCCATCGCTTAGACCACTGCGCCACCGGGGCGGTATTTAATTTTTTCTTCTGTAGGTTTAACGACCACCATGAGCAGCTCAGTGGGCTATAAGCAGTCGACCGTTCCTAATTTAGGGTCACTGGTTCCAGGGAAGGGATAGATCCAGTGCCATAAGACAAACACAACATCAATGCCGCACCGGGATTCGAACCCGGACTCATCTCGGACGAATGATCGGAAGCCATCGCTTAGACCACTGGGCCACCGGGGCGGCCATTTTGTTTTTTAACCCTCTGTCTTGAAAATTCACTTTCGGAATTAATGTCTGTTAAAATAAATTTTCTTTCTCGAAATTAACAAATTCGGGTAGCCGTACCCCGGTGGCGCAGTGGTCTAAGCGATTCTTCTGATCATTCGTCCGAGATGGGTCCGTGTTCAAATCCCGATGAGGCATGGATGTTGTGTTTGTCCTACGGCGTTGGCTTTCTTCCTTCCCTGGAACCACTGACCCTAAATTAGGGACGGCTTATAGCTCACTGAGTTGCTCGCAACATCCAATAAAAAAATGGGAGAGGTTATTGACATATAAAAGTCAAATAAATAAAAAATATGTAAATATGTTTTGTTAATCGTCGGATGGCGATTGGCCACTGTGGCTCGATGTCGGCAGGGTCGTATAGAATACACAAGGCTATGGCATTAGAAAGATGAATTCCCTCCATTTGTG
This sequence comes from Macrothele yani, assembly GCA_039090855.1. Classification (NCBI taxonomy): domain Eukaryota; kingdom Metazoa; phylum Arthropoda; class Arachnida; order Araneae; family Macrothelidae; genus Macrothele; species Macrothele yani. Next base: position 175,947,003 of record CM077010.1, on the reverse strand, counting down.
ACGTCACTCTAATGTTACACGGATTGATAGGTTAGTCTCGTGATGAAGTCACACACGCAGCGTTGAGAAACAACCGGAAGCATTGGTTTCCGCGTGACGTTATTAAAGAGGCATTTCATCTGTAATGCCGTGGACTTGTGTGTTCTCTAGACGGCCATACGTGGAGCCAAGCGGACTTGGTGAAACGCTCCACAGTACTTACTCACAAGTCGTTCGAGATTTTCTAATTTCGATTTCCTCGAAGACGTTTAAAAACCGCGCTTTTTTCTCTCCCTTTGCTCAGCAAAAGTTCATACGATGGCTTATCTACAAAAACAGTATAATTGAAATCCGTGAGAAGAACGTCGTAAGGTTGTGAAAACGTGAGTTTGTCGGTGAAGGAGATCGAACCAGCGCTCCTCGCTCCGAAATGAGTTACTCTAACTGATCTATAGCTGCAGATGTGTCATATTGACACGTGCTTCACCTCTGTTACGAGGTTCTCTTGTGCGTCGCTAGGACAATGAAACAATGCGCCCTTTAATCGCATAATGTAAAACAAAGAAAAAAAGCACCTAAATTTGTGAAAGTGTTATTGAATTCAATATTTTGTGATATTCGAGAAACAGAATCAAAAGTTCAGAACGAAAAACAAGCACTAGCTTATTTCCTCAAATAACAGGGGATGGAAGAGAGGCTTAACGGGCGATGAAAAATGTAAGATGTAATCCTTCAATAATGAAATTAGTAACTATGTTTTTCTTTATTTTCAGAAATCTTAATTTGAACTGCGGGAGCAACAAAATGGGTTCTCAGCGTATCTCTAGACTGGAAGAATTAGCTCTGAAAAGGGTTTTCAATGATATATTTCGACATGGCACAAAATTTCACGACGATCCGGCGTATTATTGGAAATTCCGTAAGTACCGCATTTGAAACATCTCATTTCGATTTCAAAGTAAAACCTGAAACAGTTTGTTAAGTTTTTTTTCTGTCTTTTGTTTAAAGTTTGTAATGCATATGAGCTGCCATGTGATAGTGATCTAAACAGCGTGTACAAAATCAGCTATTTTTACTCACGATATAAGGTAGAAATACAAATTCTCTTTACATAAACAGATTCACGAGTGCTGTTCGAATTTAGCTATAACGAAGTGCACAGGCAATATAACCTGCAAGAGATCGTTACTGGGAGCTGAAAACTCTATAAAAGAGTGGTATCATACTTATGCACCCAGCCTTCAACATCTATGTTCTTCCGTCCTACAGTTCTACCATAATTTAATTCAACTGACATGAATTAAACACAAGCATGATGTAGTATGTATATACAGTTTATTAGGTACAGCTACACACGCGTATAGTCCAATGAATTAGAAACTTTTTTAGGTACACCTACACACGCGTATAGTCCAATGAATTAGAAACTTTTATTAGGTACACCTACACACGCGTATAGTCCAATGAATTAGAAAAGTCTATTCCATACCGCGTTGGACCTCCTTTAACCCAAATTACAGCACGTATGCAGTTTGGCATAGATTCCACATGGTGTTGGAGTGCATATTTTACAGCGTATCAGGCATTCACCAGACAGTTATTTAACTCGCTCAGATTTAATGGGAGAGGGCTTTGCTTCCGGATCTCTTTTTCTAACGTGTCCCCTACATTCTGAATAGAGTTCAGATCTAGGCTTTGTGATGGCCAGGAAAAATGGTGGAAATTACTCTCATGCTCGCTGAATCGCTGCTGAACACAACTTGCGCGATGGACACATGTATTGTCTTGCATGAAACAGCTGTCACCTGCTGGGCAAAAAGTTGACATCGCAGGATGGACTTGATGGGCCACAATGTTCAGATAATCCTTTGAGGGCAGCCAACTTTCCAGCAATATCAGGTGATCCGTTCCCTACGAACACAACGTGCACTACACAATGGTCCCTTCACCAGAGCCTTGAATTGTGTTTACAATTGCGCCGTTTGGGATCCATTGATTCATGGAGAACCCGTCAAAGTCTCGGCTACGTCGTAGATACAGAACATGATGTACAGTGACTCGTTGGACCACGTGGCTTTTTTCAGGCTTAGTGTCCAGTCAAGTGTCTTTCTGACACCACTGGAGACAAACTTTCCGGTTCTTCACAGAAATCATTGTTTTCCATATTGGAATGCGACTGCCAATACCGAATCTCTTTAATTCCCTGCTCATAGTTCGCTCGCTGACTTATGGGTCTGGAACAGCCATCATTGAATGCTTCGGTTAATTGCTGCGTACAGGTAGTCCAGTTTCTCCGCACGAGCTTTCTCAGACAACAGTGATCTCGTTCCTGACAGACTGTCATCGTGCAACAGTTACATCTCCTATACGAGAAACATTGGGGTTATTTTTCAACAGATTAAAGATCCAGGATATATCACTTTTTGCGAAGCTGGTCAACTCTGCTGTTTAAAAATCGTCGGTCGGGTCAGACGGACATCCATAATAAACCCTTTATCGAACTCCAACGCATTCCTGTGTTGTTGTTTTTCTTCATTGCGGTGTAAACTACTGACGAGTAGCAGCCTTAAATAGTTTCCTAGATCACGTGGTGACGCACGTGACTACGTAGTTTCTATAAACGCTGCGCATGCGACGTTTAAATCCATCTCCGTAAGGGTTTCTAATTCAGCGGCTGGTGCGTGTAATATCTTGTCCCTGGCCTTCAGAACTTTCCGAGATCATTAAAGCGTGGAACATATCAAATGCTGGAGGCGTCTTGCACAAACTTTATACCACAGAGAAATGACGGTGTCGTTCAGTTTCGGCAAATTTTACAGATACATAGTTCAGCAACGAACAGCCCGATCCCCTTCATCCCAGAGATGATCGATGTGGATCACATCTTTGACTTGAGAAGCTTCTGAAGCAAAAGAAAGCTATTCGGCATGTTCTAAGAACCATTCGGTGATGATCCCTGTCATGACGCGGGGTGCAGTTATTCCTCTAGACGTGTCCATCTGCTTGAGAAAAAGTATGGAGTAATGAATGAAGTAATGAATTTAGTCGGTAACAATGGTAAGCACTGTTGACACCTGACAGGATGGTTCAACCGCAGGTTGCTGGCGCCAAATTCGAATCTTGCCCCCTCCTAATGAAGCAGAAGGTAACTCTTTTCTTAGCTTATGAGACATTTTTCCAGTCCTCAACGTTGACTATATTGGCACTCCACATGTTAGAGTGCCTTCTGTGGTCGTCGTTCGCGAAATATTCTTATACATAGGCATTCGAAGATGGAACTTTTTGCAGTAAATTGCGGAGCTGTGGCCAGTCTGTTTGCTCAGAGTGGTTAAGAAGACTTAAGTGGTCGGCCTTTTATGACAAACTTCATGAGTTAATATAATCTGTTTTAGTCAACAAGGGATCGCCGATGTCTGGAAGGTTGATGCCTTCTGTGATCAAGAAGATTGAAATGGTTAGTCGTCCTGACCACTTTGATTCATTAATACAATCTCTTTTAGTCCACAGGGTATCTATCGCCCATGTCTGGAAGTTTGGGCGATACCCTGAAGGCTCTTCTTTAAAGCAAAGTGGTAAGTTTTTTTACCACTGTGATGCATTTATACAATCTATTTTAGTCAGATCGTCGATGTCTGGAAGTTTGATCAAGAAGACTGACCACTTCGGTCTTCTTTGACCACTTTGACGCATTAATGCAATTTGTTTTAAACAGGATGGCCAATGTCTGGAAGGTTCGTCAAGAGGGCTGACCACTTCGTTCTTCTTGAAGGTAAAGCGGTCAGTCATCAATCGCTGATGTTTGGAAGTTTTTTCTAGTGCCTCACCGTTTAGTGTAAACATGTGCTACGATAGTGTGTGAAAAGGACCGCCGTTTGGAAGATACTTAAACAGTCATCCCTGTCAATAACTATCCTGCTGCGTTCAGAGTCGATCAGATCACTCGTCTTTCCACTCCAAACCTCAGTCGAACGCTAACTAAAACTTGAGAAGTTGAACGCTAACTGACACTCACGTGTCGTCGCTAGAATGAGTTTTGTGGTGACGACACGAAAGAGCCATTCACGTGACGATGACAAGTATAATTAATAAACTGATAGTCTACCACATTTCTGAAAAAGAAATGATGGAATTTAATTAATACACGTCAGTAAAAAATTCAATAATGTCCAGATTTTGAAAGAAAAAAAAGGCACTTTTCTTCTGTTAACAAGCGCTTTAGCTAATCTTTATGTTTTTCTGTGCCCTAAGTTTCCATTTATGATATGAAAAACTTTACAATAAGTAGGATGATCAATAAGCTAAATCCGATGAACTTTGTTTAGCGGTAAGTTCATCGAAGGATTCTAAAGTCATTTCAAAAGAAGTTAATTTCTTTTATGATGAGAGGACGTGTTTAGCACAGGAGTTTGAATAGCAAGGCAATATTCGAAGAAAAGATTAAAGTAAAACGGGCGATCCACCAGGAAAATTTTTCTTACTCGTACGTACGGTCGGTAGTTCGATTTTTAAATCCCAGTGTAGGGCCAGACATATCAATTCTTAGATAATACCTTTTGTTTCCCGCCGTATAGCGAGCTACCGCCTCGCCTTTACTATACGATCTGGCTATCAAGGCGGCTGAAGGCGTCCTTGTGTAGAAGAATAATTACCTCGACAAACTCAACCAGTACACGGAAATAAAAACAACAACAAGACTTTATTATTCCGATAACATTTGCTTCACGGGTTTCCGATGATTTTCCGCTCAGGTTCCCGTGCTACCTTTCCACAATTCTTTCCGCGATACCCGGTGGACGAAGGAATCCTCCTTCCCGTTCACCACGCTGCATGTCTGCGATAACCGCAGTCCTTCCGTCAGAAACCGGTGTCCAAACCAGGACCCTCTCTCCTTGACGACCGAAGCTTAACTGTCTCACTTAATATTCCTCGCCCTTTCTGTCCTCTATCACGCATGCGCAAGAAAAACTGGTTTTTCCGGTCAGCACGTGAAATACCTGTACTCAGGAATGTCGTCGGATACCCGCAGGGGATTACAACCTTGCACGTATACAGAAGCAGTATGACAACTTTTTTAACAGAAGCACTCGAGCAGCTGACTCTTCAAGGTCAGAAGCCCCAGGTGTTCATGCACCCCTCTCTTAATCGCACATAGGATTAAAATGGTACCACGTGGGTGGTGAAGAATATCAGTTCTTATCTGAAACAACAAAATGGCGGAATGAAACGTCCGTCCGCACGTGTTCATCACAATATTAAAAGTACATAAATTCATATTTGACAGTTCGATTGCGGGCGACCCTTACACCCAGAAAACCGTTTTAATAAAAATAAATTCTACCACTAGCAGATTGTGAATTCTACCACTAGCAGATTGTGAATTCTACCACTAGCAGGGTATGATATCGACAAGAAATGTCACATTTCGCATTTTTGCAGTTTTTTTAACACCAAAAATGTGCTGCTTTGCCTTTCATGACACTTATCGTTTGTCACATGATACTGCGTCGTGATTTCTAATTTGCATATTCCCACGTCCTCTGTACTTTACTTTATTTCCTTTCTCCTCCCCCTTTCGTTTGTTCTAGAATGACCTTTACTTTAACGATATTTAACTTTCTGAAAAATTTATTACATTAATTTCTGAAAGATTTTGTTATTCGCACTGGATGTAAAGCTCTATGAATCGCTGTACGACAAACTAAATCATGGCTGCACCTTGCAAGAAGGATTCTGCGACTGGAAGAGTAATCCCCTTTTTCCTCATGTGAAAAACTTTTATTAAAAAAAGACAACTGTTATTAGAGTACCCAACAGTACTGATGAAGGAAAGTAAAATAATGTATCTTTTCTTATTGGTAAGGCAAAGCAATATCCAGATTTCTGTACAAATTCTTACAATTCCTGCATTTTATGACTTCCTGGGTATGCCCAATTTTTGATGTAGAAAATCTGTGCCAGCCCGCTTTAACTTCCACTGAACCCGGAGTAATTTGTTTTTTCTTTAGTTTTTATTAGGAGATTTATTAGGAGATTCTAAATATACAGCACTTATTTAAAACCGTAGCATGCCCTGAAAATCTTTTTCATGACGGCACCTTTATAATGAACGTTTTGTAAAACACATTTAATAATTTCAATGTACGATTTTGATGTCTATCTGTGAGTTTCTTGAAAAGGATGTACACCGAAGAGCCATGACTTTATGACAACCTACGCTGTATAAAGTAAGTGGTGGGAATTAACGGAAAATTTCTGAAAATTACGCACAGCAGAGTTGTCGGTATGTATCCGTCTTTTTCAGAAATGTCCGTTTTTAAAAGTGCCCGTTTAATTTACCTTCCGAATTTTCGCAGATTTCCGTAGATAGAAATTCCGTTTATTTCGGAAAATTCCATTTCAGGTTTTTCCTATTTAAATGGAAATTCCGCAAAATCGATGACCATGCACAGCATTTACCATTAGATAATCATTCCGCTGAGATGAGGATCGAACCCTCTTCATTACCGCTGGCTGATCAGGTAACTTGCGCTTTTAAAAACCGAGGCACAAAATCTCGGCGACCCGCGACGATGAAAGTTTTGATTTTTGTCATTAATGTGAGTGACTTAGTCATTTTATTCTCTGTTGGAGCTTATTATTTTTCTGAATAGGTTTGTATTTTTTTTTTTCTGTAAGACGACTTTTCACAAATTAAAAATTTTTCATCGTGATTTTTCGAAGCAACAAAATGCTTTGCAACATGTTTTTTCCTAACTGACAATGAATTTCAGTTATCTTTTAAAAAGGTGAAATGTACTATTTATATTATTTTAAAAAAAAGACTAAATATAAATGTCACTCTTGATGGCTATAATAGCTTTTGTCTTATGTTGTCCAAAGACTTATACACAGACATCGTATAATCATTTGTACAATAAGTACCCGGGTTCCCAGAGTAACACAATATATAATAAGTAGCTGGTGCACCAAATAGGGGAAGGAGAAGAAATATCTGTGCCACAATAAACAAAATTCATGCGATATACTATCCACAATATCCGATCTCGCTGCGGAACATCAATATTCGACAGAGGATTGAAATTTCAGAGTTAATCAAACCTCCAATATTCTTACGAATCGCTTCTATACCGGTATTTTCTCGTCATACGGATACGGAAAAGGTGAGAACGGGGATTTTCCATTGATATACGAAAAGAATTGCGGAAATGTTTCTGAAAATTCAGAATTTTCCATTAACACATCTCTAAACCGGTAATTTACCGTCAATACAAGAAAGAAACTGCGGAAAGGTTTCTGAAAATTCAGAATTTTCCATTAACACATCTCTAAACCGGTAATTTACCGTCAATACAAGAAAGAAACTGCGGAAAGGTTTCTGAAAATTCAGAATTTTCCCGTGGAACGAAAAATTCGTGAAATTCAGGTTTCATTCCGTCATTTCACGGAAAAGGTAGTATCAGAATAATGCTTCGTTAATTTACTAAAGAATGATGGAAAGTGGCACGTGAATTTTATAATTTTTTTACAGTGTAGCCTAAGACAATTTTGGTCCTCCACATGACGGCAAAATTGCGGGTTGCATTGATGAAGAAGTTGATGGGCGTATAAAACTTGCCTGGAGAGCTTTTGGAGCTTTTGGAAGAAACAGTATAATTTTCAAAAGCAATATGAAATTATATCTTAAAAGAAAAGTGTTTGATCAGTACATCCTTCCAGTGCTTACGTATGGAGCAGCGACGTGGACCTTAACTAAAAGAGACATACAAAGACTGCAAGCAACCCAAAGAAGCATGGAGAGGTGCATGCTTGGTGTAACCAGGGGAGATAAGAAGAGGAACTCGTGGATCACAAAAATTACAAGAGGGGAAGACATCATGATTAGAGTAAAGTCCCTGAAATGGCAACGGGCTGGACATATTGCTAGAAAACAGACCATTGATGGACAGCTGAAATTTTAAACTTTGTTCTAAGGGACAGGAACAGACAGAGAAGGAGGCCACGTTTAAGATAGGTGAATGAAATTCGAAAGTATAGGGGAGCAACACTGGAACAAGACAGATCGTTGTGAAAGAAACTTGGATAAACCTTCGTCCAGGACTGGACTGATAATGGTTGACAATGATGTTGATGATGATGATACAAATAATATATATATATATATATATATATATATATATATATATATATATATATATATACACTATCTACCAACAAGTAATTGGACACCTGTGATAGCAAAGGAAACCGAAGTTTATTCACCTTCAATAGTTGGTGGAGCCTCCACGAGCGGTGATTACAGCTGCGACCCTCCGGGGCATACTCTCAACCAGGCATTGTACGACGGCTAGCGGTATTTTCTTCCACTCGGCTTGGAGAAGACAGGTCAGTTCCTTTACCGATTTCGGACGGTGGGGGCACTCCTTAAGTCGAAGCTCCAACTCGTCCCAGAGGTGCTCGATAAGGTTAAGGTCCGGGCACCATACCAAGCCATGGTGGACCTCACAACATCACAGGGGGCATTGTCATCCTGTAAGTAACATGGGTCCACCCCGTAAAACTGCCACAACGTAGGAAGCGCATGGGCATCCAAAATGGTGCAGTAGGTCTCGGCGTTGAGTCTACCAGGAATTGCGACTAAGGGTCTCGTGCCATACCAGGAGAAACACTCCCATAGCATAATTCCTCCGACGCCCCACTTCACAGTTGGCACAATACATTCCGGCAGGAGGCATTCTCTAGGCAGACGCCAAACCCAGACCCTGCCATCCGTACGGTAGAGGGTGAACCTTGATTCGTCGCTCCAAAGAACCTGTGTCCACTGTTCAACGGTCCACTGTCGACGTTCTTTGCACCACGTTAGCCGAGCAGCGCTATTGGATTTGGTGATCAAAGTCTTGTGAGCGGCAGCACTACCATGATAACCGAGCAGATGGGCTTCCTTACGGATGATATTCATCGAAAGAACACTCCCGGATGCCTGTTGAAACTTCTCGCGAATGTGGCCCATCGATTTGGTGCGGTTCTTCCGAATTTCTGTGGCCAGCACCCGTCGGTCTCGTAGGCCACTGTCAATTTTGGGTACTTCAACTCGCTGGATAAGTCACGTATGGATCGGCCATTTCTGTGATACCCGACTATTACACCTTTCTCGAAATCGGAGAGCTCCGAACTGTGTGGCATCTTGCATGCGACTGGTTGCGTTTTTGTTTCCCACACGATATTTAAGGGCGGCGGCCATGACGTGTATCAGGACCGCAGATATCGTCGATTGCAGGGGTGTCCAATTACTTGTTGGTAGATAGTGTATATACTGCTCGTAAGAAGCATACAATGATATATATATATTACGAGCATTTTTACGGAAAACTGTCAAGTTGCAACACCTAACAAAAGTTTGCGACGCTAGTGGTTGTGTTAACTTTCTATTTTTAATAATATTTTAGGTAAATTTGATTTGTCTCTCGTGCAGTCTATAGTTAAGGTACAGTAGTATCGGAACTCCAAAAAGTTTCGGACTATGTGGCAACAATTTGCGGTAGGTCAAAACGCAAGTAATCTGTGTGAGAGGTGAGGGAATATTCCTTTCAGTTAAAAATCCCTTTGTATTTCCACGGTACTTCGTTTGAGGGTGTTTATTGTGGTTTAAGCCTCCACTGCGGTGAATGACTTGAGCTACTCTGATATTAACTATTGTGTTCTACATCCTGTTTATTATGGTGTGCGCAAGTTCAGGTATCGTGTTGTCTTGTGAAGTTAGCTACTATTAAAAGAATATCTACAATGTCAATCTAGTGAAAGCCGTTTATTTATAATCCAGCTGCTGATGTTTGATCGTTAAGTATTTAGGCTTTATAACTTCGTATAATCAAGCATTTAAACCTGGGCATCATAGGTTGTTAGAAAATTAGAGGGATAATTTTCACTTTCCAAAATAATAAAATTTTTATTTCAAACAGTAGGTTGTGCAAACTCGCTCAAGACTCAGGTTCGGTTACACTAAATTGCCGCAACAATTAAATCGCTGGAAAATGATATTGAAATTTTACACGAAAGAATAGCTGGTTACGTTCATGCGCACACAAGAGAATAGTACAAAACGTAGATGCCAGTGAAGCATTTCGATATCGTGCAATAGAGATCTAGATTTCGTCTGTACCTGCGAGCATGACATTTTTTCATATGATATTATTGGCACATGATTTAATATCAATGTTTTTAAATTGAAACATAATTCAGTATTAATAGAAACTACAAATTATTTCTTTCTTTCCAGAGCTTATTTTTTCGAACAACATTGTGGAAATGATTTATGTAAAATTTGGTCAGAGGTGGTTAAATGAAATTTCGAGCGTCACTTACATGAAATCCGTGGAGGAATTCTCAGACTTCATATTCAATCCATTTGTTACGAAGATAAAGGAGAAATATGAAGGATACAGTCAAGAAATTCTTAATACGATTTCCCGTAACTGCAAGGTATATTTTTGATTTAATGTTATCTCAATCAGTGTCACGCGTTGTCCTGAAAATTTTACTTCTTTATGCATGTAGATTTTACTTCTTTATGCATGTAGATTTTACTTCTTTATGCATGTAGATTTTACTTCTTTATGCATGTAGATTTTACTTCTTTATGCATGTAGATTTCACCTCTTTAGCATGGCTATAAACAGGATGTGCCATATAAAAGAGGCCCGAGTATAATGAACTACAACTGTCAGGCAATGTTACTATACATGGTAAAGAATAGTTGAAATGACAGAAAATAGAAGTAATTTACCTGCGTTCACAAGAAATGCTGAAAGTGCTGTCCTACGACATCTGTCCTCCTCCGAGTTGATGGTGTCAGTGAAAAAAGAATGGGCCGACTCTTCGCAGACACAGCACACCAAACGCCTATCTTTTGGTCATACGGAGGAGTCTCCATACAACACACAAAAAGGAAAAGCAGCATCGAACTTCTCAATGCAACGCTCGCTTTGGAGGTAAATGTCACGTTTCCAGTGAATAGTTATCTTCTGCTCCTCTTCGGGCCAAAACTCCATACCATTACTACACTATTCCGCTCTGGAATTGTCGACCTGATATTCACTCAGTACCAAGGACCCCCATAAAAGGGGCAGGGGCCTCGAGCCTCCTCCTAGCAGTTGGTATAGCCACATTTTTGATAAATTTAAAATACTAAAATTGACAAAACCTTTTTTTAAAGCATTTTTAAAGATAATAAGATAATAATGATTGGTTGTATCAATTATTTGTGTTGTATTTTAGTATCTTGTACACTAGTGTGCAAAAATTAAGGAGGAAGAGGAGAAATTAGCATAACAGCGGAACGAGGAGGCAGAACGGACCGAAAGTCCACTCAGGAGATAGACTAGGGTCCGGTACGGTAGGGCATGCACATATATGCAGCATGCCGTAGGGGGAGTGTCGGAAGGGTATAAGCACACGGGCGGTGTACGCTCAGCAATTCGGTGAAATCTATTGCACGGTGTACCTCGGTTTTAACGACTTCGAGTTGCTGCCACCGTGTGGCATGGCCAACAGGCAATCCAGTAGACGACATCTGGATGACTTTACCCGGGATCGCGTCATTGAGAAGTTGGGAGAAGGTCAAAGGGTGAGTAGTGTGGCCGAGGAGTACGGGATCGCTCACAGCATCGTTTCACAAGCTGGGAGAGCATTTCAAACGACAGGAACAGCTGTCCGAGAGTTCAGCAGTGGTCGTCCACGAGCAACCACAGCGGCGGACGGCCGGTATATTGTCCTACAGGCGAGAAGAGGCAGACGGCAGACAGCGGGAGAAATTGCAATGCACATGCAACAAACAGCTGGACGTCCGTTATCGCGTTTTACCGTGGCCAGGAGGCTGCACAAAGGTGGTCTATTTGTACGACGACCAGTACGGTGTGTGCTATTCACGCCTTCTCATCGGAGACGGCGGTTTCTGTGGTGTCAGGAACACAAAAACTGGACACATCAGCAATGGGTCGAGTTCTCTTTACGGATGATAGCCGATTTAGTCTGACGAGCGATTCTGGACGTATACACATCTGGAGAGAGCAGGGAACACGCAATCACACCTCCAACATCATCAAAAGGGACCGGTTTGGAGGTGGCGGAGTTCTGGTTTGGGGCGGTATCGTGCTTGGTAGCCGTACTGACCTCCACATCTTACAAGAAGGTTCAGTCACTGGTGTCCGCTATTGTACCGAGGTTCTCCTGCCTCACGTGCATCTGTTTAGACGTGCTGTGGGTCCTGAGATAATCTTCATGGACGACAACTCTACACCTCATCGTACAGTGGCTGTCGCAGAGCTGTTGGAGAGTAAAGATATTAAACGCATGGATTGGTCCGCAAAGACCCCGGACCTAAATCCAATCGAACACGTGTGGGACCGTCTCGGGAGACACTTGGCAGCATCGTCGCCAGCCGCCAGCAACGTTTCCGCAGTTGCGATTGGCGCTACAAGAGGAATGGGCCGCGATGCCTCAACAGCTGCTTGACAACCACGTCCTCAGCATGGACAGACGTTGTAAATCCTGCAACGCAGTCAGGGGTGATCATATCCCCTACTAAAGACTGGCTTTTCTTGGCAGCCGCCTGTCACATGGACATTACTGTCTTCTGTCCAGTTGTGCTCGAAGCTATCTTTTCAATAAAATGCCTTTGTATCCTATGGATTCCTTTGTTTGGACGGTTTTTCTCTACTTGTCCCATATTCTTACACCTTGGGGATCTGATGGTATGATTTGAGTCGATGTGGATCAGTTCTGCACGACATTACATTCGAAAAACCGTCCTGTCCTTAGTTTTTGCACGCCAGTGTACATTTACTAAAATGTTTGACAACCTTGAAGGGAGGTAAGAATTTTTCTTAGACCCCTCCCCCCACCCCAAGTACTCATATGGGCGGTACTGCTCAGTACACGTGGATGTACCTAACACATCTTCCTTTGCATGGGAACCGGGTGCCTGTTTTCAACTCTGCTGACGCGATACTCCCAAGGAATATTCGTTTGGAGTGGGTGACTGAACTTCCTATGCACAAATCGCTTGTTCAGCATTTGATGATTTCATTCCCGTTGCTTTTCTATCAATATTCTTGCATTTGCACCAAGATTCCACTACGATATTGTAATTTCATACTAACATTTCCATTCGTTCATTAAAGAACAGCGCTCAAAAGCATTTCTCTATGGTGCTAATTGCGGAATTTGATTAACTTTTGTTACATCGATTGTTATAAGTGATCATTATAGCTGGGGTTTTTTTCTCATTGTTCTATTGGATATACATCACCATCATTTCCAACCATTATCAATCCACTGCTGGATGAAGGTTACCCTAAGAGTTTCTTCCACAAAGGTCTGTCTTGAACCAGTCTCCTACATGCCACTCCCGCATGCTTTCGAACACACACACACACACACACACACACACACACACATAAATAATAAATACAGTGGTGGAAACAAGCCGGAATGCAGTGGAACACCGTTCCGGGAGCAATGCGACACCAAAAGAAAGGGAGCATTAAATTCGGATAAAAGATTTCGCAATGCATTAGAAATTTCAATTAATGACGCCATTTTGTATGAATTGTTCGTCGTTTCAAAATTAAAAATTTTCCTTCTGCTCTAATAAAGCTCTAATAAGCAGACGGTCGAGAGACTTTTGAAATCATTTTAGGAGATAATTTTCTGTTTTCGAATCGAAGTTGCAATAGATATTTCAGTTAAAATAAATGCACATTTCAGACAGAGCCGAATTTCTTTATTTTGACGCCCAAGACAATTGCATATCTCCGCCTCAAATACGAACCGACTTTTTTCTCTCCAATGTTTATTAATATTGTACATTTTTAATTGCACCGGAATTCGAATCGTCTTTTCAACAAGAAACGCACCTCTGAATAAGGAAAACAATTCGCACTTCAGCTGCATGTACGAATTCATTTTAAAGTTTAATAACGAAATTTCCTTATATCGTTTTATATTTCCCGCGAATGGTTTTGTGCATATTAAATTTTTATGGTATTCACTTGTACGTTGGGTTGCCACAGAGAAAAATTTCCATATCCACTGCTGTATACTCGAATATATAATAATATGGATGTAAGGTCAGGTGATGCGCAACATCACAGCCTCTCCTTGACAAATGTCAACCCCGCCTTCTCGTTGCGCATCTTGTTCCTACTAAAGGGGCTCTGACGACCGCCAATAGCGGTATAACTATACCATCGGGATTAGAGGAAATGCTATCCCACATTCACCAACCCGCTTGGCCAGAGTAGTGAGTTATGGCCAAACCCCCCAAAATGACTACACAGCTTAAATCTTGGCCCTCAGTCTCCGGCAACTGGAATGTACCTAGCCAAGGCAGCTGCCAGTGCGACATGAAGGCAGAAGGTGCTAAGAACCACAGGAGGACCGGACTAGGCTGCCATTTGATGCTGACCTTGGCTACTTACAACGGACGCTCACTATTTTCTTCTTCGAGGCTTCTTGAATTGGAAGAGGAACTACAAAGGAACAAGTGGGACATCGTCGGGTTAAGTGAGGTACGGAGAGAAGGAGAAGATCTCATTGAACTGAAAAGTGGACATCTCTTCTACTATCGTGGGACAGATACTGGCAGAACTAGTGGTGTTGGATTTATAATAAACAAGAAACTGAAGGATAACGTTGTAGAAGTCGAAAGTTTCTCTGACACAGCAGCACGACTCGTTATCCAACTCTCAAGAAGATACCAGGCTCAGATTATTCAAATCACAAGAAAGAGATGCACAAGAAATTGAAACAGTACTTGTCATCCTGAAAAAGAAATTGAAGAACTTTTATGAGGAAATTAGTCATCTAAATAATAACGGCAAGCAGCACTTGAAGGTAATTATGGGAGATTTCAATGCAAGAATAGGGCAACGGCAAAAGAATGAAATTTCAGTAGGCAAATTCGGTCACGGCAACAGAAGCCAGCGTGGAGATACTTTTGCAGAGTTTGCAGAGGCAGAAGGGTTTTTCATCAGGAACTCCATTTTCAACAAAAAGCTGCAAAAGAAATGGACATGGAGGCATCCCAATGGATGGACAAGTGAAACTGATTTTATTATGTGTAACAAGAAATTTGTCATGGAAAAACTGCAGTGTGCTGAATAAGTTCAACATAGGTAGTGACCACAGAATGGTAAGATGTAAGATGCACCTAAATGCTAAACTCGAGCGTGACAAGCTCATAAAACAAACAAAGTATATTGACGTGACCAACCTTAAAAAGCATCATAATACCTTCAAATTAGAACTGAGGAACAGATTCTCTATTCTAGAAGGTCTAACATCAGAAGAAGTGGACGTCTCTGAAGTTACCAGAAAAGTAACCAAAGCTTTTATGGAAACAGCAACAAAATTAGCTGGGTCTAAGAAAAAAGTTGCATGTGAACAAATTATCAGGAAAAACCAAAATGTTGATGCAAAAAAAGAAGAGAGATGAGGACAACTAAAGAAGATGTGACTTCCAAAGTGGAATACATAGAGCTATGCAAGACAGTACGAAAAAGTATCACTGAAGATGTAAGGAAATTCAACTGTGAACTAGAGAGGAAAGCAATAACAACCAAAACCTAAAGATAGCAAAGGGACATCTCAGTAAGGGAAGAAAGCAGATTATGGCACTGGAGAAAAGAACATGGTTCTGTAACACGAAATAGAGGTGAAATTTTGACAAGAGTGAAAGATTTCTACTCCAAATAATATGAAAGGGATGATACATGTACTCCAAACATAATGAAAGGTACCAGTACCAGAGTTCTTCTAGTCCATGCAGCAGAAGTTGCACATGCAATCAAAAACATGAAGCGGGGAAAAGCTCCACGAGAAAATGGAATTACTGTAGACATCATTCAAGAAGCAATTGGAGAAATTGAAGCAGTAGTTGCCCAAGTTTTCACTTTATGATTAACCAGGGCCGTGGCCAGCAGAGGGCCAGGCCGGGCTGCGCCCGACCTGTGTCTCCATTTGCCCATACTAGCTACTCGCACAACAGTATAGTGCCCGACCTCTTTCACAACTTTTGCCTAACCACTTTAAATCCTTTGCCCGAACTCAATCATCAGCCACCCATTCCAAATTGCTTGTCTGGATACGGGCCTGTGCCTTAATAAAGGGAAGATTCCTGAGGATTGGAACAATGCTACAATGATCCTGCTACATAAGAAAGGTGACATTGAGAATCTCAGGAACTACAGACCTATCAGCCTCCTATCAGTGGTTTATAAAATCTTCACTAAAGTTCTTTCACACCGCTTGAAGGTAACACTGGACGTGGCTCGACCGAGAGAACAAGCTGGATTCAAGAGTGGCTACAGCACTATAGATCATATCCATGTACTGAGAGAACTAATTAAAAGAGCGAGGGAATATGAACTTCCATTATGCATGGCTTTTATCGATTATGTAAAGGCCTTTGATTCGGTGAAACCATCAGCAGTTACAATGGCTTTGAAATTCTGGGGTATTGAAGATGCATACATTAATATTATTAATAACATCTATGAAAATGCAAGTGCAAAGATTCGGTTGTTTGAGAATACAGACCATATAAAAGTTAGAAAGGGAGTTAGACAAGGTGACACAATATCTCCGAAGCTCTTTAATGCCCCATTGGAAAATGTCTTTCAATCACTGAACCGGGAAAAAAAAGGGATAAAGATTAATGGAAATTACCTAACTCACCATCGTTTTGCTGATGACGTAGCCATTTTTGCAACTACCCCATCAGAGCTGCAGAGTATGATCCAGCAACTTGCTGACAAGAGTAAAGAAGTGGGATTAAAAATGAACTTTCAGAAGACAAACGTGATGTACAATGCTTTTACAAGAAACGAAAATTTATCGATTGATGGAGAAAAGCTGGAGATAACAGTTGCGTACGTTTATCTTGGACAGCAGATATCAAGTGATGGTCACATTGATGAAGAACTTAATCGGCGTATAAAACTTCGCCTGGAGAGCTTTTGGAAGAAACAGCATAATTTTCAAGAGCAATATGCCATTATGTCCTAAAAGAAAAAGTGTTTGACCAATGCATCCTTCCAGTGCTTACGTATGGTGCAGAGACGTCGACCTTAACTAAAAGAGACATACAAAGGCTGCAGACAAGTGAAAAGAAACATTGAGAGGTGCATGCTTGGTGTAACAAGGAGAGATAAGAAGAGGAACTCGTGGATCAGAGAAATGACAAAATTGGAAGACATCATGATCAGAGTAAAATCCCTGAAATGGCAATGGGCTGGACATACTGCTAGAAGAACAGACCATCGATGGACAGTCGAAATTTTAGATTGGATTCCAAGGGACAGGAAAAGACCCAGAAGCAGACCACATGGGAGATGGGTGGATGAAATTCGAAAGTATGCGGGAGTTACATGGAGGGGACTGGCACAAGACAGACAGTTGTGGAAGAGGCTTGGAGAGACCTTCGTTTAGCAGTGGATTGATAATGGTTCACAATGATGATGCTGCTGCTGATGATGATGATATGTATGTATACTGTATATAGCAAAAGCATATTAAGTGAATAAACAAAAAACCTTGAACAAATTTGAAATTCCAAAGCGCCAGAGGCTGCATAGGAGAAAGATCAAATAACAGAAAAATGCAAATTTTGAAAATAGAAAAACAAAAAGGAAAACAAGAAAAAGAACAACAATCACCATTATCCATCCACCCGAAACAGGCTAGCTTCAAGCGATGAAAATATAACGAACATAAGAATGCAGGGAAGCATATTAATGACTGACTCTTTGTCGGCTTCGTCAAGAGCAAGCAACAAGAAAAACACTCATTATTCTACTGAGACCAGAGAATTGTGGGTTTCTGCTATTTTAGTTTGCTGTATGGACCAATTAAATTTAGTGAAAATGTCAATTAAAAGGGATTTCTAATAAAAACCCAAACCCAGCAAACTAAAACACATTTGCCCGACCTCACAACATTTGCCCGCCCTCCCGATTAACGCAAATCCAGGTATTAAAAAACCCAACCAATAAATGGTACAAAAGCGATACTTTAATAAACTTGTCACACATATAGTGAAACCTAAAATCTGCCATCCATAAAGTAAACAGTAAGCACCAAATTTTTTTTTAAATAATCATAAACAAAAAAAGTAAAATTAAAATCAGAAAAGGCGGCCAATGAAATTGAAAAGGAAGCAACAACAAATTTATGAAAAAAGGAGTAACAAAATGCCCAAGGAGCAATTTACAATTGGAATACCGAGAGTGAACAAGATAACTAAGTTGCATATCACATAGTTGCAAAGAAAAATCCCCAATCCCACAGCAAAAAGCTTAAGAAAAATTATTCAGCAAAATAAAATAAACCTTTCTTTTTTTCTATGTTCAAAATTTGCTTTTGTTTTGCATTTTTATACTGTATATAC